>JASAUF010000467.1:1200000-2400000 GCA_030180095.1 Magnolia changhungtana | reverse complement strand
AAAAAAAATATACATAATTGCAAACAAAAAATAAGAAAAATAAAGACTAATTGCTAAAAAAAACTATTAAAGCATAGTGAATGTACCAGCAACGAACCTGGTGCAATGTATCCATAAGTTCCTACAAGTGTAGTCCAATTGGATGAATCAGGTATCAGCAATCGTGCAGTGCCGAAGTCAGAGACACTAGCCTCAAGTTCCGAATTCAATAGAACATTGTTGCTTGATAGGTCTCGATGGACAATAGGCGGGGTGCAATCATGGTGCATGTAAGATAAAGCATGAGCCACACCTTTAATAACCTTCAACCTAGTAGTCCAATCCAACTGTATTGCTCCTTCGTCGTTGCTTAGGATGCTTGCCAAGCTTCCCCTTTTCATGTACTCGTAGACTAGAAACGAGCATCGAGCATGGGAACAAAAGCCGTAAAGCTTCACAATGTTGCAATGACGGACTTCTGTTAATACTCGTATCTCATTTCTAAAACTTCTTTGATTAGATTGATCCCCACCTTCGAGTGGGTGAAGTTCTTCACTGCTACTACCTGGCCTGTTTGGAGATTTGCTTTATAAACTTTCCCATACCCTCCAATTCCGATGCAGTATATGTCGTCAAAACCCTCTGTTGCTTCCACGATGTCTTCAAACATGAGAATCCCATTATAATTCCATATTGAAAATGGATTTCCGTTGCTCCTTTCAAGAACCAATTGCTCCGGATTTCTTCTTCGTTGGTAATAAATGGAAGAAATGCAGGCGACCACAAATAAAAGAAATAAGGCCACCAATAGAGGAAGAATAATGAAGATGACAACTTGGTGTCCTTTCCTTGCACCGCCATAGCTTGTTGAAGGGGCATTGCAGGGTTTTAAACCTTGCACTTCACCACATAAGCCTTCGTTTTCTATGAATGCATCTGCATGAGCCTTCTGAAAGGTTTTACTGCTAGGAATAGGGCCTCCTAAATCATTGTATGAAAAATCTATGGATTGCAAGCTGATCATCCCTTCAAAAGATTTCGGAATTGAGCCAGACAACATGTTGTGGGAGAGGTTTAACATTTCCAGCATTTGCAATTTCCCCAGTTGCGGTGATATCTCTCCATTTAGCGAGTTATGGCTAAGGTCTAATGCAGCCTGTAAGTGTATCAGATTGCCAATTTGGAATGGAATGCTTCCATTGAAATCATTTTCGCTCAATTTTAGATACCGGAGTTTGGAGCAATCCCCTAATTGAGGTGGTATAGGACCACTTAGGTGATTCATTGACAAGTCAAGAACCTCCAAATTGGATAGTTTTCCAATTTCTTGTGGTACCTGACCAGAAAGCTGGTTATCATTTAAACTTAAGCTGAACAAAGAACTCAGCCTCCCCAGTTCCTTTGGAATCTCCCCCACCAGATGGTTTGAAGAAAGACCAAGCACTCCTAGCTGCGTCAACTGCCCAATCTCAGAAGGAATTCTACCAGTGATCATGTTCCCAGAGAATTGTAGCATTGTCAAATTTTGGCATTCTCCCCAGTTTGGTGAGAGTTCACCAAACAACCTGTTATTGCTGAGATCCATGAATTTGAGATGTGGATATACACCAAAGGCTTCTGATACATTTCCAGTGAGCTGGTTTCCTTCGAGCCGCACTCTAGTTAAACTAGTGCAATTTCTGAGGCTTTTCGGGATCTCACCAATGAAATGGTTGTCAAAAGCTGTGAATACTTTAAGAGATCCACCCTGGCATAACTGTGGTAAATACCCAGAGAAGTTGTTGCCGTTCAGGTAGAATGCAGAAAGATTTTTCATGTTTGTCATTTCTTGAGGCAAGGAACCAGATAATTGATTGTAATGGAGGGACAAAAATACAAGGCTGGTCAAATTTCCTAAAGTGGTAGGGATAGAACCTGTTAGAAGGTTATTATACAGGCTTAGCTCGTTGAGTTTGATTAAATTCCCAACTTCTGGAGGAATTGAACCAGAAATTTGATTACTAGAGAGATACAAGAGTTTAAGGTTTCTCAAATTACCTAAAGCAGGAGTGATTGGACCAGTCAGATTGTTATTGGACATCTCCAATTCAACCAAATTCTTGAGATTCCTTAATTGTGCAGGAATTGAACCAGAAATTTGATTGTCGTAGAGGTACAAAACTGTAAGGTTTCTCAAATTACCTAAAGCAGGAGGGATTGGACCAGTAAGATTGTTATCGTTCAACACCAGCTCAACCAAATTCTTGAGATTCCCTAATTGTGCAGGAATTGAACTAGAAATTTGATTGCTGTAGAGGTACAAAAGTGTAAGGTTTCTCAAATTACCTAAAGCAGGAGGGATTGGACCAGTAAGATTGTTATTGTACAACGCCAGATGAACCAAATTCTTGAGATTCCCTAATTTTGCAGGAATTGAACCAGAAATTTGATTGTCAAATAGTTGGAGGATCGTCAGCCTGGTCAAGTCACCTAATGATGGAGGAATTGGCCCGATAAGGTAGTTTTGGCATAAACTTAGGTGAGTCAGATTGTGCAGATTCCCTATTTCAAGAGGTATTGAACCACTGATTTTATTTTCCCAAAGGCTTAGGAACTGGAGATGTTTAAGCAGGCCGATTTGAGATGGAATTTTCCCAGTGAGTTGATTTTTATAGAACTGAAGGGAGATGAGTTTGGTCCAGTTGGTGAAGAAACTTGGAACTAGTTCACCTATAATTTCATTTGATGAAATGTCAATCTCTGAAATGTTAGTGAGGTTAGCCAGTGAAAGAGGTAAAATGCCAGAGAGAGAGTTCATGGAAAGATCAAGGGAGGCAAGTTTTGAAAGAGAGCTGATATGAGCTGGGATGTTTCCACTGATAGAGTTGCCACTGAGATTAAGATGGAGGAGATTTGGAAATGAGGGGAAGTTCAAGTTATCTAGCTTACCTTGCAAGCCGGCATAAGGTAAGCTTATCTCTGTTACACTTCCGAGGCTGTTGCATGAGATCCCAATCCATTTGCATGGTGAGATTGTCATGGTACTAGCATTAGTAGAAGGAAGCAACCATGAATGGAGAGCTTGTGATTGCAGGAGGCTGTCTTTCCATTTCATTAGAGCATCTGCTTCTCCGAAGGTGGAAGTTGCAACTGCACTGGAAGAAAGAAAGGCTGCTAATATAAGCAGAAGAGAGAAGGAGAAAGATGTTTTCATGGCCATTGCTGTTATTGCTTATGGAGTGATAAAATTGGATGTGTTTTTATAGTCGAAGATTTCAACTCTGTCAGATCATCTACAGTTCTTCCTCGAACAATAAAACAAAGGCCGAATCGAGCACAAGCAATTTTGTATGAATACTTGAAAAGTTCAGCAGTCAACGATAATTTTTCCATGCCGTCTCACCACTAAATTGTAGAATAAGCATATCCTATTATAAATTGTGTTGGGCCAACTGTCATTTGTGGGTCCTTACGCACTCCCTTTACAATATGAGGTCCTTTTATGTTCAGCCGGCATCTAAAAAATTCAGAGCCATCCAATCCATTTATACCATGAGCACTAGGGATTTTTTTAGATAAGCTTATTCAATAATGGTGTAGAGGAAACTGGCCTCTTTTCCAATTTATAAATTGCAGCCCTCTATCATCGGAAACGGATTGGCTACTCACCTCGCCACCAGCCCAGTGGCTGATGGTCGGTTCTCTGTTGGCCAACCATGATGTATGTGTTTCATCTATTCCGTTCATCCATTTTTAAAGATCATTTTAGAGCTGGTTCCCAAAAACGAGTGGTATATAAATCTGTAGACCACACCACAGCAAAACAATAGTGATTGGATATCCACCATTAAAATCCTCCTAAGGCCCACTGTACTGTTTTTTTGACATCCAATCTGTTGATTAGGTCATACAGACCCAGATGAAGGGAAAAAATAAAATAAAAAAACAAAGATCATCTTGATCCAAAACTTTTATGGCCCCCAAATTGTTTTTAATGGTCGACGTTCATTAAACATTGTTTTCTGTAATGTGGTCCACTTGGGATTGGGATATACCTCATTTTTGGTCTCATGCCATAAAATAATTTAGAAACATAGATGTACGGCGTGGATGAAACACATACATCATGGTGGGGCCCATAGAGCACCAACCATCAACCATTGGCTGGTGGCAGGGGAGTATCCAATCTGTTTCCTCTTTCATCCTTTCGTGACCAGAAGGACGCAGATTGCGACAGGAAACTGGGTGGGGCCACTGTTGTTTGGGAGAAATCCATCCTGCCCATTCATATTTCCAGATCAAGTTAGGACGTGTCCCCAAACATGACCAGTCAATCCAATTTTGAACAATATGCCCAAATCCAATTTTGAATCCTCATAAAGGGGTGGTTAAGATTTGACTAAAATACGCACAAACAAACAGTCTGGATCTGATCTTCAATGAACAGAAATATATGGTCCACATTTGAAAAATATCAGACCCTTGAAAGGTTCACTAAGGCCCTCTTTGGGCGCGTGCAATAAGGCGGAATAGAAGGGATGGAATTATGGCCGTCTAAGCATTTATGATTTGCAGTGGATGGTTGGCTGGTTGGCTGCATTGCGTGTACACATTTATCCCACGTGCAGCACAAGACCTATTTGGGTTTCACGGGACTGCAATCATCCCCTCAGTTATCCCATATGGGTTTGTTTGGTTTACCCATTGGATTGAAGTGGATTTCACATGGTGCCGTCGCATCCTCCATCTTCACCCAATGTGAAGATCCGAGCCGTTGATTGCATGGTATCCGCATTGGGATGAATGGTCTATTCACAGAAATTATGATTCCGTGTATAACTGTGGCCCACTTGATGATCATTGTGCACGGCTCGAATGGCCATTCCTCAACTTTCTTCTCGGTATTCTTCCCTGTCTTAGCCGGCACAAGCTTCCGAAACTCCGTCTCGGAACAGCAGCAATTGAAGCCGTTCAACCTTCCCAGTCAATCTCGGCCACATATCTGGAAGTCTAGTCCGTGGTGAGGGAGAGGGAAAGCATAGAATCTCCAGATTCTGAAGCTAAAAAGAGCAGCTAAGCCTTTGGAACTCGCCTCCATCCCTTGTACGCGTTTTTTTTTTTATTATACAAAAATACCATTGGAATAAAGGAGTTTGGAAGAAGAAAAAAACCCTAGCTTTTGCAAATCGAGAATCATTTTTCCTAAAATGGGAAGAGCTCTTATGAGAGAAGAAGTTCAAATGGTGTTGTCACCTTCTGTTTTCCCACCTAAGGAGAGAGAGAGAGAGAGAGAGAGAGAGAGAGAGAGAGAGAGAGAGAGAGAGAGAGAATCCTAGTGCTTAAAGGTCGCGCATCTTTCACAAGCTCGGATGAGAGAAGAGAGCATTGAGGGATTCTGTCGAAAGAGGTGAGGTTGTGGCTAACGCCGGCCTTCGTCTTCTTCTTGGTCGAGGGATTCTAGCTCGCGACAGGGCGTATCTCGGTGGGATTTCACAATCCCACCAACTCCACTGCACGCGCTAGTTCCTCAAGACGGGGAGAGACGTCGACCATCCAAACAGCTTCGGAACCATCACATCAGGGATTAGCGAATCCCATCCCTCGTAATACCAGTTATGCCGCCGTATTTCACGCGCCCAAACAGGGCCTAAGGATTCACCAAACTACAATGATTTGCTATGATTGATGCATAGTTGGTAATGATTGCAACCGTTATACACTAAAAATGCAAAATTTAATGGACTTATATACGCATTAATGATGGAGATCCAATAGATTATAACTATAAATCAAATGATTGTCTCAATCCGTGCAAGGCCTTATACAAGGTGACCATAACCACCTTAGACTTAATTACCTGTAACAATCATACACATGCCCACTGTATGCTTATCGTAGTAATCTAATCATATGATTAGTCCAATGATTATGTGGGACCCAATTAATAAAGGCCTTACAATTGGTTCACAATTATTAGGCCTGCAGGTAGATTAATTTTCTTTTTAAAGTCTCCTATACCCTCTAGTTCCATTGCAATATTTGTCAGCAAAACCTTCTATTGCTTCAAACATGACAATCCTATCATAATTTCATATTTAAAATGGATTCTCAATGGTCCTTTCGAGAATCCTTTTATCTATCTTCTTTTTCTTTGGTAATAAATGAAAGAAATGTGGACTATTACAAATAAAAGAAACTATACTGAGAAGAGAAGAAAAATGAGGATCATAATTTTATGGCCTTTCGACTTATTAAAGAGGCATTGCAGGGTCACAAACCTTGCATTTCATGCATATCTGGATGGTTGAGGTATATTGTTAATAGGTGGGGCGTCCCTTCTTCTCGCGTTGATAGGCATAGCAGGGCCTTGCTTTCCATGGGGATTGATGTGCAACCCCATCAGGTGTTCTCCCAAATGGTGTGTTGGAGGAAGTCGTCGTTTGGTTGGGTGAAGCTCAACGTGGATGGTCTAGAGGTAACTCGAGGGTGGCTGGAGGAGGGGGAGTATGCAGGGGTGACAAGGGAGAACTCCACTTTGCATTTTCCGCAGGATATGACATCGCTTCAAACACTAGGGCCGAGCTACATGCCGTCCACGATGGCCTTGTTCACTACCTCCAGCGCGACTTAAAGAATATCATTGTTGAATCGGACTCACTTCTGGTGGTGCACTTCTTGTTGGGCATCTCTCAATCGGGGTGGAAATGGAGGTATTAACTTGATAGAATCCGCAGTCTTAGTCGTAACTACAATGTAAAGTTTATTCATGATTGTAAAGAAGGCAATGGGCCGGCGGATGGGATGGCCAATTTGGGCAGCAAAAATCAAGGTTCGGCCTTGTTTTCTTCCCTAGCTGACCTCCCTCGGGCGGTTAGGGGCCTTCTGTTCCTCGACAGAGTGGGATTAGGGGCTGCCAGGAAGAGATTTCAGAGGTAGCTCTCTTCCCGCGGTTTCTAGTTGAAGGCTCGTGTTTGTGGACTCAGGTTTTCCTTCCTCCCTTGGGGGTGCTTGGGGGTCCTTTTTTGTTTGGATACTTGGAGTGTTTCCTTTTCCTTAGTTCTAGCTACTGTTCATTGCACATGATAGGTGTGGCCTGTCCCTTTTTGTTGGGCCCCACCCGAAGAGATGTAAATCTTTTGTGATTAATGAAATCGAGGCAAATGGCTTTTTTTTTTTAATTAAAAACAAAAAACCTTGCATTTCACCACAAAAGCCTTTTGTCTTTTATGAATGCCTCTACAAGAGTCTTCCAAAGGGTCTTGTTGTTGTCAAGAACTTCCCAAAGCATTATATGAAAAATTAATGGATTGCAACCTAAAAGTTCCTTTAAAAGAAGGTAATATGGATCTGGATAGCATATGGATTCCTTCTCCATTGGGCTTTGTTGCTTCCATGTCTAATGGTGAAGAAAGAGAAAATGTTAAAAATCAACAATACAAAAGAAAAAAAAAATGTGTCAGGGAAAATCCGCACTCCAAGAACATATCGAACTCAAGATACCATATAATTTCCACAGACCACATCTTCAGAAGCTTTATTTCTTCAAAAAGGTTACAAACATCATTTAAAAGCATTGCCAATCTACGAAATGGACACTTAGCTTATTGCTAAGAATATGAAAATTGCAGGCAATGCTAACAGATGGTGATTAAGAAGCTTTTGACCAATCAGGTATGTGATTACTGATGAAACACAACAAAGTCTCATATATACACTTGTGCGTAGATAACTTGGTCAAACATTTTCCAAAAAAACTATATACAGAACAACTCAGATAACAATGATGATGTACAGAGATCCAAACAACATAGATTTGAACCCGAATAAAAAGTTCAAAGCAACAATGCATGGTAAGAAAGAACCAAGTCTAAACATGCACAACTACATTTATTATGGAAGAAAAAAAATGAGATCTATTTTAAAAAATCTAAAAAGAAAAGAAAGAAAGAAAAAAGATTCTATTGAAATAATAAATAAAAAAATCAAAAGAAATACAATTTCATCCCAAATCCCAATCAGATGCCCATATCTAAAAAAGAAAAAGAAAGAAAAAAAATGGAAATGTTGGATAGAAAAAAAAAATCAGAGAATCTTAAGAGTGCGTACAATAGTGTGGTCACAGATCGTGGTGGTGGATGACTTCTAGGCATTGGGGTTGAGGGGGAAGCGATAACTTTGGTTGGATTTGATGCTCCTACAACCGAAATTGCTTGTCCGGCCTGTGGATTTGGAACTTGGGGCAGTGGCTAGAGATGGGTTTCGTCACCAATGGCGGTTGGGGAATGCAGTTGTCAGAAATGGTAGAGAAGTTGTTAAGCTCATAGACGAAGATGGGTTTGGGATTTTGGAGCTGCAGTTGAAGAAGATAGGGGATTGCAAGATGTTTAGGGGTTGATGTCATGGGGAAGATGGGGTTTCCAGCGTGTTGGGGAGAGGGTTTGCTGGTCGGGGCTGCTACTAATGAAGAAGATTGGGGGGAGAGTGGGAGAGAGGGTGCGCAAGAAAAAAAAAAAGAAGCACCGCTCTTTTTTTCTAGCAGATTGGGGGAAACGGATTGGCTACTCACTAGAGCTGGGCATCGGACCGAGTCGGATCGGATTGGGTCCAACTTGACCAGATCCGAAATCTCGATAACCTGACCCGAACTCGTTCTGATCCGGGACCGAGTCTGGGTCGACACTTGACTCGAACAGATCCGGAATGTGTATGAGCTGATCCGATTCGAGTCCGACTAAAATCCTATCTCAAAACCCTAAAATCACAGACAGAGAGAAGATAGAAGAAGAAGAAGAATTAGAAAAGAAGAAAAGAAAGCTCTAAATCTGTGGCTCTAAATTCTATCTCAAAACCCTAAATCTATGGCCCTAAAACTCTAAAGAAAGCTCCAATTTTTATCTCAAAACCCTAAAATCACTATTGAATGATTTATTCCGTAACCATAAAAACCCTAAATCTATGGCCCTAAAACTCCCAAAATTGGAAGCTCTAACTCTCCAATTTCTGTACTTGAGAGAATGAGAGATAGAGAGAGAATGGGAGAGAGATACCCGATGCCCGATGGTGCGTGCGAGCTTTGAACGACATGGATTTAAAAATACATCATGGTGGGCCAGAGAGCTTTGATGCCAGCTAGCTGGCCGGTGTGGGGTCACCTTCCAAACAACGATACATGCATCGGCATAAGAGGCGGGGTCGGAGGCTTGGAGCTTAGAGAGAGAGAGAGAGAGAGAGAGAGAGAGAGAGAGAGAGAGAGAGAGAGAGAGAGAGAGAGAGAGAGAGAGAGATGAGGGTTGGAGGCTTGGAGCGTTGAGAGAGAGCGAGACAGAGAGATAGCGATTTGGGTGAGGGTTGGATGCTTGGAGCGTTGAGAGAGAGAGAGAGAGAGAGAGAGAGAGAGAGAGAGAGAGAGAGAGAGAGAGAGAGAGAGAGAGCGAGACAGAGAGATAGCGATTGGGCAGGGTGTTTTTATGTTAGGGTAAAAACTAAAACCTTTATATAATACCCGATTCCGGATCGGGTCGGGTCGTCGGTCCGGATCCACCAAGATCCGAATTCGATCCGAAATTCGTTCGGATCTTAATTACCTAACCCGATCCAGACAGTTGGTTCGAGTCTGATCGGGTCAGATCGGTTCTGATTAGGTAGGATCCACCGGATCAGGTCTATTTTGCCCACCCCTACTACTCACCCTGCCACTAGCCAATGGCTAGTGGTCGGTGCTTGTGGACCCCACCATGATGTGTGTGTTTCATCTATGCCGTCAACCCATTCTTCCAGGTGATTTTATGGTATGATCCCAAAAATTAGTTTGATCCAAATCTCAAGTGGACCGCACAGTGTTGATTGAACTCCCACCATTAAAAACTTTTGGGGGCCACAAAAGTTTTGGATCAAGCTGATATATATTTTTTCCCTTCATTTCATCAAAGTCTGTATGACCTAATAAACAAGTTAGATGTCAAATAACCATTACAGTGGGCCCTAGGAGGTTTTTAATGGTGGAAATTCAAGATTTAGATCTCTCTAAGTTTTGGGATAAAGCCCTAAATTTATCTTTCAAAATGGATGGACAGCATGGATATAACAAATACATCATTATGGGGTCCACATACACCGACCACTAGCCACCTGGTAGGTGGCAGCGTCACTGGCCGAACCGAAATCGGATTGGGTACTGAGTAACTCAGTAAGCTCCTATCGTACTGAGTAAACTTAGTTAGGCCCACCTTGAATGTACATTGCCTATCCACTCTGTCCATCCGTTTTTCCATCTAATTTAAGGGGATAAGCCCAAAATTGAAGCATATCCAAAGGTCAAGTGGATCATACCACAAGAAACAGTGGAGATAATGATTTCCACCGTTGAAACCTTTCTAGGCCCCACGGTGATGTTTATTTGTCATCCAACTTGTTCATAAGATCATATAGACATGGATGAACAAAAAACACAAATATAACCTTGATCCAAAACCTCTTTGGCCCCCAAGAAATTTTCAACGGTAGATGTTCAATCACGCTATTTCTTCAATTCACGCTATTTCTTGTGTTGTGGTCTATTTGAACATTGTATGTGTTAAATTTTGGGCTCAAGCCCTAAAATTATCTGGGAAAATGGATGGACAGAGCGGATAAAATACATAAATCATGTTGGATCTCAGAGAGTTTACTTGATACGCTGAGCGTAGTGAGTTATCTCACAACGCAATGCACTGCCAGCCCATCCGTGATTTCCTACTAAAGCCACTCTTCCCGGAAAGTTGATGCGCTCGAAACCTAGGTAGGGCCTACCGTGATGTTTGTGAGAAATCCACCGCGACCATTCGTTTTGTGTACTCATTCTAAGACATGGGACCAAAAATGAACCAGATCCAATACTCAAAGTGGCCTGAAAATGTGAGGATTGAACATCCACAGTTGAAATATTCGCGGGGCCACAGAAGTTTTGAATCATGGTAATATTAGTATTCTCAATTAATTCCAGTAGGAATGATGTTATGAACCGTATAGATGTCATTTAAACATTACTTTTGACCCAGGAAGGTTTCAATGGTAGGAAATTCCCTGCCCAACATTTCCTTTAGTGCACCACACTTGAGTCTTGAATCGTGCTCACTTTTGGTATCCAGTCCTAAAATGAGCTCATAAAACGAATGAATGGGATAGATTTCTCAAAAATATCACCGTGGGCCCCACCCATATTTCCTGGGTAGGAACTTATGCGAACAAAGGCTTTCGTAGGAAACTCAGTGGAGTAATACCCCATGTCCCCAGCACGTAGCCGAGCTAAAGGCGGACGGTGCTGGCAGGGTCTCTGTGGGACCCACCGTGATGTATGTGGTTTATCCACTCCGTCCATTAATTTTGAAAGTTTATTTTAGGCATGATCTTAAACAGGAAGAAAATCAAAGGCCCAAGTGGACCACACCACAGATTAATGGTACACACAATCTCCACAGTATCCTATGGTGTGGTTCATCTGAGTATTGGATCTGCCTAAATTTTAGGACCATAAACTAAAATGGGTTGAAAAAAATGCATGGACGGTGTGGATATACATCACATCATCAAGGCGGGCCCCAAGGTTATGGTAACACCCACCTCCTACAAACAATGAAACAAGTTTTGGTTATGGAAGCCGTCGGCGGGGAAACCACCACACGACTCTATCTTTGCTAATTTTTTTGGTAGTTTCCCCGATGCTCGCGGAACCGCACCCATAAGAGAATTCTCAGACATTCAACAGCTGCAAGTTACAAGAAACAAAGGATGGTTTCTTAGTTTTAAGTGTCATAAAAGGACCAATGCAAGCAACCAGGCTTGTATACAATAAAGCTGGACTACTCTATTTTGATTCAACTGTGTTTTTTATCCAAGCAAGAACTGAAGTAGACCTGCTTAGCCTTTAATATGTTCTCTGAAAGGTGATGCAAGTCCTCAAGATGTGGAGAGAGTTCCCCTGAATGCTGATTCCAAAACCTCAATAACAGAGGATATTCCAGTACGTTGCATCACAAACTCATGAAGCAAACCTAGCTTCATTTTCATTTTCTGATACCCCAAGAGTATCTATAAAAGATGTTAAGGTAAGAACTCTTTAACTTACTGCAATCTGCTAAGCCAATAGGCACCTATACACAGCTGCCAGCCCGAAAAGTGTCAGGGATTAAAGTAGTGCGCCATGTGGACCCACCTCATAGATGAGCTAGGCAAAAATAGGCTAGACAATTCATTAAATGGGTCAAAATTATATGCTGAATGTGGAAAGTTGGCAACTAGTTAGAACTGTCCAATGGTTTCATGCAAGGGCCCACCGGATTGATGGGTTATTTTGACCCATCTTCGATCGGTCGAGAGCCCTGCTCGACTGGTCAAAGGCTGGTGGTCGACCGGTCGAAGGTTCGAGTCGTAACTTCAACTCAAAGTCCAGTGAGTAATTTTGCTGTTTTTTACTGTAGCTAGGACTGGTCGAAGGAATGTTCGACTGGTCGAAGGGGACCTACGACTAGTCGAAGACTAGGTTCGACTAGTCGAAGGTTCTGTGATTTATTCCGCGATTTTGCTTGTAAACTAGCATTTGAGTCCTTCGCAACATGGCGGTATGCGGAAAGGAGTTTCCCAAAACTATAAAAGGGGTTACCTATGGTTTTTCTAGGTATCACAAGAGACAATAAGAGAGTTTCCTAAAGCTTTACAAGGGATTTGCTAAAGGGTTTAGGGCTATCAAAGGTGAGAGAGAGGGAGAAAGAGAGAGAGGAAGCTTATGGAAGGGAAGTTCTGCTCGTGGAGGTTTTCTACTTGTGCAATATATATCTCGGTAACTTACTTCTATGTCCTGTCGGTTAGATCTATCCGTTTTCTCTATTTCTCTTATTGTTTATCCACTCCTGCGTGAGTGAAGAAGATTGTAACGTTCTACTTCATAGTGGATTGTTGATCTGGACGAGGTCCCATGGTTTTTACCTCTTTAAGGGTTTTCCACGTAAAAATCTCTTATGTGGTGTGTGATTGATGCTTTGATTTATTTCATTGCTTTATTATCCATAATTCTGGTTTGTTTCGGGAGGCTAGATCCTAAGGTTTGTGCATAGCATCCCAACACGGATGAGTTGACCACCGCCCGATTTGTGCAGGTCATCTCATCCCGATGGGGGTCGACGATGCATGGCTCAGATGTCCACCACGCATGCCAAGACAGCATACATGTCATGTATAAATGCATCTACGGCTCCAACATATCTAAAAATTACAAGATCATATTAGCAACTCTATGCTTCAAAAGGTAATGCTATTTGTATTTCAGGATACAAATTCCACAAAGATCTGCTATGATATTTCCGAAAGTCTGCTTGCACCAGCCCTTCACGACCACTTCATCTATAAGAAAAGCAAGAACAGGATCGCTTGACACAGCACTTTCATCCATACAAACATCTGTTACATTTATTGGTTTTGGCAAGGGAGCATTGTAACAACTCCAAAATTTTACGGTTTCTTAAATTTTAAAATTTTAAAATTTTGTTTTTTTTAAAGAGATTAAAACAGTTATAACCTCTCTCATCGTTATCTTATCTGAGAGACTCTGTTTTCTTTATAAGGAGGGACGCTTCTCGTCGATTAAAAATAAAAACAAAACAAAAAAATAGAGAGAGAGAGAGAGACAAATTAGTGATATGATGGACGGCTTGTAGAGGTTAGTACTTACTGTATTTTAATTTAGATTTTATTTCTTTATGTTATTATGTTTTGGGTCTACGTGATGGACGGTATGGATCTACCATGGGTGCAATGCATGTGCACATATATCATATGTGTGCATATGCACGATGCACCATGGAACGCCTTACGCATGTAACAAGAAATCAAAGGAAACACGTAAGTTCTCTTAGTCTATTTTACTTGAATTACATATTGGAGTTATTTTGCATATACGGCCCGATCAATTCCGTCCATTAGGTTCCAAGGACCAAAATATGGAAAACCTCCAAAAATTAGGCTTAATTAACATTTTGGTAGGCCATAATATGTAAAATAGAATTCATTATGCACTCACCGTTGGAATATCCATCGGGTTGCCGAGAGTTCGATGAGCGATACCAATTATTTTGACCATTAAAAAATAATTGGGTGGATCAATAAACAATTTGGATCTTACATAAAAAGTTAGGAGAGTTTGAAATAAAAATGTATATGTTTTAATGGTGGAAGAACGGTCAGTGTTAATTCATGGTAATATGATCCATCGAATAACGAATTACCTCATTTTTTCTACCAATGTCCTACAACTATGTTAGTAAAGTGGTGAATGGAATAGATCTTATGTACGGGTCATCATGACAAAAGTGTAACAATATATAGTGGGTGTAAAAAACACTCTAGCGTGCAAAAGTAAAGTTGGGCTATTTACGTTACTGGAATTAGTCCGGATTTATGGGCCTTATATGCGAGGCTTTCTTGATGTATGTATCAAATCCGTACCGTCTAATAGTCTTGTCATTAATTAAAAGTCTTGGGGTTGAAAATTTTATTCGAAAGAAAACTCATGTGGATTACATCACCTTAAACAGGTGAAAATTAAATGGACACCTTTGAATATTCTTGTGGGCCACAAAAGTGTTATTTCGAGTAGATTTTTAGGCTCGTCCTTTATGAGGAGATTATCTATCCCATTTATGGTTTAGATTTTCATAAGATCTATTAAAAATAAATAAATAAATAAATAAGTACAAAAAAATAAAGTTTGATTGTCAGCGTTGAAACCAAGTGCGGCTTTTTACATTAAAACCATCTTGGGTCATCAGATTGTTGACTCACAGTGATGTATACATTGTATCCAATCCATCCATTTGATTTCAAAGGTTATTATGGGTTAAGAGTGTAAATTTAGGACATATCTAAAATGTGTGTGACCCATACAGAAAGAAAATAGTAGTAGTTGTACAATAATTGTTTACATTATTACGGGTCCCACATATTTCAGATTAGATTGAAAATTTTTCTCAATGGTCAATATAGTAATGTTAACCATATAGTCAATCCAGATCCCTGTAATAGGACCCACATAAAAATAAATGTGTTTTACATATATATATAATATGATGTAACCCCACCTTCTGATGCACGGTAAAACTTATATAAATTGCATGCATGTTTATGACAAAATATACATAAACTAAATTAGGTATCATTATGGCATGCTATTAGAAGATCCAAGCCGTCCATGTGGTGGTTTATCTTATAAGATATCTAGTGTGTCTTTTGGGCCGAGATAGATACGATAAACCCTATCTATTACCTATGTTACTTGAGTATCACTCCCATGTAAGACCGTAGTTAGTAATCAAAACAAATCAAATATTTCATGAATTTAATATATATATTTTAATATTATGGTGTACTGCATATGGATTATTTATAGGTAATTTCTGATCCACTCCATCGGATTCTTCTTTAAATTATCAGGTGAGTAATCCCAACATGTTTCCTCTCCATATGATTAAAATAATTTGTTGTGTGAATGACTTGATTAAATTGTTTATAAACTGATTTGTGCTGAGATATTCTTGGATTATGAACATGTGAAAGGCCTCTCATAAGGAGAGATGTATTTGACTGCTGATATGATTACTGCTGCATCAAACATTCATGCCTGACATCATTAATACTCTTGTGCGATTACCTAGGGGACAGCCCATTGTACCCACTAGAAGCCCACTATATGTGGAAGCCTGCCCAATGGGGGGGATGCGGGCCTTGCCCATGCCTACCAACGGTAGAAGCCTGCCAAGTGCAGATGCGGGTTGTCGATATCCAACTCAAGCAAGTGGACGGTTTCTATTTATACCCACTTGATGCATCATCACTATCATTCATAGCATACGCTTTAATTATTTGCATTGTATTTCAGATTTTTATGCTTTACTTGTATGTATTATTTTAATTGTACTGTGCACGAACCATGATGGGTTCACTCACTGGGCCTGGCCAGCTGACGGTTTATTGATGGAAAAACCGTACAGATGGAATTGAAGCAGATAGAACGACTCAAGAGACAGAATATGAAGTCAAATCAGTGGATGATCCACAGGATCAGTGGCCGTATTTAACTGAAGACGAGCTTACGTCGTTGGACCAGTAGAATAATTAAATTGGACATTTGTTTCCTATTATTATTTTATTTCTGTTTTAGAATGACTTTAATTTAAATTTTGTTTTATTTTTTTAATATAACTTGATGATTCATATAACTCTAATAAAAGTCTCAATTTATTTTATTTTGTTATGTTTATTCTTATTTTCTTTTGGTGTGTGGTGATAAATGTTTGAGACTAGATCAAGTTGACATGAATGTATTGATAGAGGTTAATGGGAACATAGAATTCAGATTTGATTGTACCTCTAGTAAATAATGTGACCCACTGGTTTAAGTACACTAAGTGTACGAGTCGTGGTCCGTAACTCATGTCTGAGGGTGCACACTCAGTACGTGAATTTCGGGGCGTGACAGAATGGTATCAAAGCCAGGTTTTTATATAATTTAATGTGACCTGTAGGTAATGTGGCTCACTCATGTACATAACTGGTAGGCCCCTTGAAGTTAGAAACACAACACTTAGGATGTTTTATTTGGATATTGTTGTGAGAAATAATGAATTTGAGTGTACTCTAATTTGAGCGTATTTTATGACGCTAATTAATTTTTAGGATATTGAGTCCACAAAGTCCTGCTGGACAGTAATGGGCAGCAGGAATCACCCAACTTGTAAAATTCATAACTATAGAAGTACTTATCCGATCTAGGCGAACCAAAATCCTGATCGATGATAGACAAGTAGAAATAAAAATAAAAATAATTAGAAAAATTGAATCTGACTGTCATTATACTGATTCAGGGAGTTGGTATAGGCTAGTCAAAATTTGTCAAAATTTATACAGATCTAACTACAGGGATTTTAAAATTTTCTGTAGTTGGAAGATTTAGCTAAAATTTTATGAGGAGAGTATATGCTTATAATAGGATCTTCACAAAAATTTTGGATTCAGTTTAAAGTTCTAAACGGTAATTACAACCACAGCAGGCAACTAGAAATCTAATTTGCTAAAAAAAAAAAAAAATAATAATAATAATAATAATAATAATAAATAGTGTCCTGTCAGTTTAACTGACAGTATCGTTCATTTGGGTCATTATCTTTGATTAAAATAATAATTTTATCTAAATTATTTTATTTACAGGTTATTGTATAGTTAAAAATCTATAATCCCTACTAAAATTCAAATTCTTGTCTTATAGGAAAACTATGGCACCTAAGAAGATACGTAGCATCCGTGACTTAGTTCCTTCTACTAGCGCTATCATTCCTCGTGACCTAGTAATGGACACCAATATTCCTGAAGAAGGTGAAACGACGAATAGAATTCAAGATGAGAATGAAGTCGAAGTGGACGAGGTTGAAGAGGGACTACAAAATCCTATGTCTCTAACTGCAGCAGATCAAGGTGGGGCTGGACCAAACACCCAATTGCCTTTGTCTCCATCTACAATGCCTGCCAATTTCGCTGGACCAAGCACCCAATTTCCTTTATCCCCGTCTGCAATGCATGCTAATTCTGCTGGACCTAGCACACAGCCGTGGGACGTTGCGTTTGGATTAGTAAATCAAATAGCTGCCATGATGAAGCAACAACAAGAGCAATTTGCGGTTCAATGGAATATGTTGGCCAATATGAGCCAAGCACCTCAAGCTCATCATCGCATCACCAGTTAGGCCCTGGGCAGACACGTGAAGTGGACCTCCTTGAGAGATTCATAAAACTCCGGCCGCCAATATTCAAAGGTGCCACAGATCCTTCAATAGCAGAAGATTGGTTAAAGCAAGTCAAGAAGATATTGGAAGCGATGAATTGCCCTGATACTGAGAAAGTGCGATTGGTGACTTTTATGCTTCAAGGTGAAGCAGATGTTTGGTGGAGATCGGCTAAAAGAATGGTTACAACTAATCATATATGGACTTGGAGAGGATTTCAAGACAAATTCAATGAGAAATTCTTCCCTAAGGCCTACCGTAATCAAAAGATGGCTAAATTTTCGAAATTGGAGCAAGGATCGATGACGGTAGCACAATATGAGGCGAAGTTCACTGAACTATCAAGATATGTCCCGAAAATGATGGAAGATGAAGAATACAAGATCACTAAATTCGATGAAGGCCTTCGTCAAAATATTAGAACCAAGTTTTGTTGTGATGATATTAAAAAGTACTCAGAAATTGTTGATAAGGCTCTTCGAGTGAAAGGGATAGTGAGCGGTTCCTAAAGTCTCGTACAGATAAAAGAGATAGGAAGTCGGTGAGGACTACTCCTAGTCAACGACAACCGTTAGAGAAGAGGCAGAACTATTGGTCAATTTCAGGCTCACAATAATCAAGATCAGTTTTTTCTGAAACTGTACCTATTGTGGGAAGTACGGACACAAATACCACTTTTGTAGAACCCGACTTAAGGATGTTGGCCAGATTCAGCCACTTCAACAAATTCCTCCTCGGTTGCAACTTCCTGCACCATCTCGTGATCGGACAATCTTCACAGTATCACGATATCTACCTCCCAAGCCGCAAAGACGATGTCAGTGAGAACCGACCTCGTGAAGCATCTCGACCTTTAGTATCTCAGAATCAAGGGGGACAACCTTTCAGACAACAGACCACTCAAGCTAAAGTACATGCTATAGCACCTGTCGAAGAACCAGAACTTGATAACAATGTTATTGAAGGTACGGTTAATATACTCGATAAACCTATTGCTGTATTATTTGATTCTGGAGCCACTATATCATTTATTTCTAGTGCCGTAGTGAAAAGACTAGGGTTGAAACCTATTGACCTTAGTAAAGCAATTTCCGTAGAATCACCAGTGGGGAAAACTGTTACCTTGAACAAATTATGCAAGTCATGTGAAGTCAATATATGCGGTATTATAATGCCAGTTGATGCAGTAGTTATGGATATGAATGGATATGATGTTATTCTCGGTATGGATTGGCTCTCCGCTAACCATGCTAAGATCGAATGTTATGCTAAGACCGTTACATTCTCTATTCCCGGGAAAGAATCTTTTCAAATTCTAAGAATACAGAGAGATGGTAACGTAGAGCGTATTATAGTATTGAAGGAAGAGGAGTTACTAGAGTTGAGCATAGAACAAATCCCAATTGCAAGAGAGTATCCAGAAGTTTTTCAGGACATACCTGGATTACCGCCCCGACGAGAAGTAGACTTTAGTATTGATCTGTTACTAGGCACGCCCGATATCAATGCAACCGTATCGAATGCCGCCGGTTGAGCTAAAGGAGCTGAAGGAACAATTGGAAGGATTGAAGAACCAGGGTTTCATCAGGCCCAGTACGTCACCATGGGGTGCACCGGTAATTTTTGTAAAGAAGAAGGATGGAAGCATGCGTTTATGCATAGACTATCGTCGGCTAAATGAAGTGACAATTAAGAACAAGTATCCTCTGCCACGTATTGACGATTTATTTGATCAGCTGAAAGGAGCATGTTATTTTTCCAAGATTGATTTAAGATCAGGATATCACCAATTGCGTATTAAGGAGCCAGATATTTATAAGACGGCCTTCAGGACCCGTTATGGACATTATGAATTTTTGGTTATGCCCTTTGGTCTTACCAATGCCCCAGCTGTTTTCATGGATTTAATGAATAGAGTATTTCAGCCATATCTTGATCAATTTGTCATCGTATTTATTGATGATATACTGATCTATTCGAAGACTAGAGAAGATCATGAAACACATCTAAGAACTACTCTACAGACGCTGAAGGATAATCAACTATATGCCAAATTATCTAAGTGTGAATTTTGGAAGCACAGTGTTAAATTTCTAGGACATGTAATTACAAAGGATGGTGTTGAAGTTGATCCAGCCAAGATTGAAGCAGTGATGAAGTGGGAGCAGCCCAAGAGTATAACTGAAGTTAGGAGTTTTCTGGGACTCGCCGGGTACTACAGGAGGTTCATCAAAGACTTCTCAAAAATTTCCGGGCCATTAACAAGTCTGACTCGAAAGGGTGTGCCTTTTAAATGGACTGATAAATGCGAAGAAGCATTTGTTACATTAAAGAAGCTTTTAACATCTACTCCTGTTCTCACTCTTCCAAAGGAGGGAGTAAAGTTTGTCCTATATACTGACGCGTCAATTCTGGGCTTTGGTTGTGTACTGATGCAAGAAGATAAGGTGATTGCATATGCGTCAAGGCAATTGAAGAATCATGAGCGTAATTATCCAACTCATGATTTGGAATTGGGCGCAATCGTGTTTGCTTTAAAGATTTGGCGGCATTATTTATATGGCGAAAGATTCGATCTTTTCACAGATCACAAGAGCCTTCGATATTTGTTTTCCCAAAAGGACTTGAATATGAGACAGCGAAGATGGGTCGAATTCCTGAAAGATTATGATTTTGAGCTATTATATAATCCTGGGAAGGCAAACCTTGTGGCAGATGCCCTTAGTAGGAAGCAACATAAGCAGCAAATCATAGCTAGACTAATGGTTCAAGAGTGGCAGATGATGAATTATGTGAAGGATTTCGATGTTGAACTACAGTTCCGAGAACAACGTATTCGCTTATGTAATATAACGTTACAGCAGACATTGAAGGAAAGAATCATAGAAGCACAAGGAAATGACGAGTGGTTAATGAAAATGGTGACTAAGCACCAAGGTGATGAGACATCAGTTTGGAAAGTAGGGGAAGATAAGGGAGTTCGGTACCGCGGTCGTCTTTGCGTGCCCAATATTCCATAACTGAAGGAAGAAATTTTGAAGGAAGCGCACTAGAACTAAGTTCACTATTCATCCTGAGGTACTAAGATGTACCGAATGTAAAGCGTTCATTTTGGTGGCAAAATCAAGAAAGATATAGCTAATTATGTTTCTCGATGTTACACTGTCAACAAGTAAAGGCCGATCACCAGAACCCGTCAGGACTATTGCAGCCTTTAAAAATACCATAATGGAAGTGGGATTGCATTTCCATGGATTTCATAGTTGGACTTCCTATGACCCAGAAGAAGCACGATTCGATATGGGTGATCGTTGATCGATTAACAAAGTCAGCACATTTCATTCCTATTCGTATTACTTATTCAATGGACATTTTTGCCAAACTATATATCAAAGAAGTAGTGCGATTACACGGAATACCTAGTTCTATTGTGTCAGATCGCGACCCTCGTTTTACTTCGCGATTCTGGACTAGTTTACAGGAAGTCATGGGTACGACTTTGGACTTCAGCACAGCTTATCATCCACAGTCTAATGGACAGACTGAGCGTGTGAATCAAATACTTGAAGATTTATTATGTGCATGCGCTCTCGATTTCAAAGGTACTTGGGACGATAACTTACATTTTGCTGAATTTGCCTATAATAATAGCTATCAAACAAGTATTGGTATGGCTCCGTATGAAGCATTGTATGGACGCCCCTGCCGTGCTCCTAACTGTTGGATCGAAATAGGAGAGAAAGGTTTGATTGGACCTGATATTGTCCAAGAAGCTTCTGAGAAGGTGGAGCTCATTCGGAAACGACTTCAAGCAGCTCAAAGTCGACAAAAAAGTTATGCAGATAATCGAAGACGTGATTTGGAATTTTCTGTAGGGGATCACGTGTTTGTAAAAGTCTCACCAATGAAGGGTCTGATGCGATTCGGTACAAAAGGAAAGCTTGCCCCTCGGTTTATTGGGCCTTTTGAGGTGTTAGATCGAGTGGGAGCTACAACATATAGACTCGCGCTACCTCCACAACTGTCGAGTGTTCACAACGTCTTTCATGTGTCAATGCTAAGGAAGTATGAAAGAGACGCCTCACATATCATCGATTGGCATGATCTTGAGCTTCAGGAAGATACATCTTACATGGAAAAGCCTGTTCGTATTGTAGATCGTAAGGAACATATTTTAAGAACCAAGACAGTATCACTAGTCAAGGTGTTATGGAATCATCATGGAGTCGATGAAGCATCGTGGGAGCAGGAAGCTGAAATACGCGGGAAGTATCCTCACTTATTTGAAGAATAGCTCAGGTAAATTTCGAGGACGAAAATTTTCTTTTAGGGGGTTAGAATGTAACAACTCCAAAATTTTACGGTTTCTTAAATTTTAAAATTTTAAAATTTTGTTTTTTAAAGAGATTAAAACAGTTACAACCTCTCTCATCGTTATCTTATCTGAGAGACTCTGTTTTCTTTATAAGGAGGGACGCTTCTCGTCGATTAAAAATAAAAACAAAACAAAAAAATAGAGAGAGAGAGAGAGACAAATTAGTGATATGATGGACGGCTTGTAGAGGTTAGTACTTACTGTATTTTAATTTAGATTTTATTTCTTTATGTTATTATGTTTTGGGTCTACGTGATGGACGGTATGGATCTACCATGGGTGCAATGCATGTGCACATATATCATATGTGTGCATATGCACGATGCACCATGGAACGCCTTACGCATGTAACAAGAAATCAAAGGAAACACGTAAGTTCTCTTAGTCTATTTTACTTGAATTACATATTGGAGTTATTTTGCATATACGGCCCGATCAATTCCGTCCATTAGGTTCCAAGGACCAAAATATGGAAAACCTCCAAAAATTAGGCTTAATTAACATTTTGGTAGGCCATAATATGTAAAATAGAATTCATTATGCACTCACCGTTGGAATATCCATCGGGGCTGCCGAGAGTTCCGATGACGATACCAATTATTTTGACCATTAAAAAATAATTGGGTGGATCAATAAACAATTTGGATCTTACATAAAAAGTTAGGAGAGTTTGAAATAAAAATGTATATGTTTTAATGGTGGAAGAACGGTCAGTGTTAATTCATGGTAATATGATCCATCAGAATAACGAATTACCTCATTTTTTCTACCAATGTCCTACAACTATGTTAGTAAAGTGGTGAATGGAATAGATCTTATGTACGGGTCATCATGACAAAAGTGTAACAATATATAGTGGGTGTAAAAAACACTCTAGCGTGCAAAAGTAAAGTTGGGCTATTTACGTTACTGGAATTAGTCCGGATTTATGGGCCTTATATGCGAGGCTTTCTTGATGTATGTATCAAATCCGTACCGTCTAATAGTCTTGTCATTAATTAAAAGTCTTGGGGTTGAAAATTTTATTCGAAAGAAAACTCATGTGGATTACATCACCTTAAACAGTGAAAATTAAATGGACACCTTTGAATATTCTTGTGGGCCACAAAAGTGTTATTTCGAGTAGATTTTTAGGCTCGTCCTTTATGAGGAGATTATCTATCCCATTTATGGTTTAGATTTTCATAAGATCTATTAAAAATAAATAAATAAATAAATAAGTACAAAAAAATAAAGTTTGATTGTCAGCGTTGAAACCAAGTGCGGCTTTTTACATTAAAACCATCTTGGGTCATCAGATTGTTGACTCACAGTGATGTATACATTGTATCCAATCCATCCATTTGATTTCAAAGGTTATTATGGGTTAAGAGTGTAAATTTAGGACATATCTAAAATGTGTGTGACCCATACAGAAAGAAAATAGTAGTAGTTGTACAATAATTGTTTACATTATTACGGGTCCCACATATTTCAGATTAGATTGAAAATTTTTCTCAATGGTCAATATAGTAATGTTAACCATATAGTCAATCCAGATCCCTGTAATAGGACCCACATAAAAATAAATGTGTTTTACATATATATATAATATGATGTAACCCCACCTTCTGATGCACGGTAAAACTTATATAAATTGCATGCATGTTTATGACAAAATATACATAAACTAAATTAGGTATCATTATGGCATGCTATTAGAAGATCCAAGCCGTCCATGTGGTGGTTTATCTTATAAGATATCTAGTGTGTCTTTTGGGCCGAGATAGATACGATAAACCCTATCTATTACCTATGTTACTTGAGTATCACTCCCATGTAAGACCGTAGTTAGTAATCAAAACAAATCAAATATTTCATGAATTTAATATATATATTTTAATATTATGGTATACTGCATATGGATTATTTATAGGTAATGGGAACATAGAATTCAGATTTGATTGTACCTCTAGTAAATAATGTGACCCACTGGTTTAAGTACACTAAGTGTACGAGTCGTGGTCCGTAACTCATGTCTGAGGGTGCACACTCAGTACGTGAATTTCGGGGCGTGACAAGCATGATATGTACTGAAATACATGAAAAAGCAAGGACAGTTGCACCAAAGAAAAGCATGTAAAACAGGGTCAGCATTTTCTTTTATAAAAGCAAATGAGAGTCTGTGAAAACGATTGATGATTTTCTTCGAGGCACACTCGCTGAAGTGCGGTAGATCTGAGCCATCATCAGGTGAGAATGGGACCCACCATGAACGTGGCCAGGCTGAGAAAATAGGCTTCTAGATTCACCATGTGGGATGGGTGAAATCCCACTACGGAGTGCGTGGGTGTGTGGGTGCATGTGTTTAAAAAAGTAACTTAACCTTTATCTCATTTCCTTCAATTCACACTCTTCAACTAAAGAAATTCTTTTGCCTCTAATGCCGTTGTAAAAATATTGGTCATCTAATATTTAAATTTATAAAACTTGAGCATCATTTTTTATCTTTTTATGAAATCACATACATAGTGATACTTGATGATGATTAAAATTTGTTTGTTTTTACTATGAAATATAAGATTGTTTGTCTCTATGGGACCTTCAACTATTAACAATTAAGATCTACTACAGTTCATTGAATCGTCAGCTCATAATGCAACGAGTTGCATTGAACAGACAAATTTTTATTTTTTTTTGAAAGATGATAATATTATCCAAAAGGAAAACACAAAAAGAAAGGAGCAACAAGGAGAAGGAGAATAAAATCAAAGAACAAAATAGGAATAGAAAACCAAAAGAACTGAAAAAAAAAAGAAAAAAGAAAAAAGAACAGAGGCTAAAAGGCCAACTAAAGGCACCACACATCACGAATGAAGCTGAAGCCCATGCTCCAAGCATGTTCATGTTTTTGTTTGACCATATCTAGGAAAGGGCATAAATCCCATATGCATTGGTGAATATGATACAACAAGGATAAATTCTGTGCATGTTGATGTTGAAAATTTTCTAAAGGCTAGACATAAAACTGAGAAACAACTCCATCGAATCAAAATATTTAAGAAACTCCCAAAGCGTGTATGAAATTTTTAGTTGTTCAACTGAAACAAGAATCAGGATAGAACAGAAAACAGCTCAATTAAGTTATCGATAGTTAAATAGTCCTTAAAAGCCATTTGAAATGTTCCTATCTTCAACTCATCACAGACAAAATGGAAGTTTCTGGAATAGAGAAATGGACAAGCAGAATCACGAATATTCAAATAAATATATCCATATGACATCTTCAGTTCTTCAGTTCAATTTAGACAGAAGGGATAAGTTTTGTATTGTCTCTACAGAAAGTGTAGCCACGGAATGAAGAAACAAGCTGATTGAACAACAATTATTTCAACAACCTCTACAAATTCATACAAAACCATAATCTATCTATGTAATACATGGCATACATGTAGGCCAATCCAAACTGCCTAAATCATGGGCCTTCGTGCATGAAGCATATGTAAAATCATTTCAAAATGAAAGATCCTTTGAAAGATCATTTCAAAATGAAAGATCCTTTGATGAAAGGGCCCAACAAGCAAAGAATCAAAGACAGACAAATGGAAAGTACAATAGGTAAAAACCTAGTCAAACATCAAAACAAAAGGCATACAGAAAACTAGCCTAGAGAAGAAACCTAAAACAAAATGTCATGCTCCCGTTACTGCCATAGTGCTTTTTGCACCACACATTGGTGATTAAGCTCTTATCATTTTGAAGCTGATACCCCATATGTGGGGATTGTCGTTTCAGTGAAAGGGTTGCAGCGGCTGGTGGATGTTGCAGATCTAGAGTCGAGACAGGGAGGGAGAGTGAGACGGAGATCAGAGAGGGAGATCGAGAGAGAGGGGGAGATCGGAAGAGGGAGAGGGAGATCGAGGGAGAGGAGGGAGAGTGAGAGGGAGATCGAGAGAGAGGGTTGAAATCAGGAGAGGGAGATCAAAAGAGAGAGAGATTGAGAGGGGGAGAGGGAGAGGGAGAGGGAGAGGGAATTTCCAACTGTGCGACTAGAGGTGGGCATCGAGCCAAGTTGAGTCGAGGTGGGCCTAGCTTGGCTTGGCTTGTCCATTATGTACTCGAGTTAGAGCTCGAGCCTGAGCTTGGCCTCGAGCTCAACATTGAAGCTTGGCTTGTTTGCTAAAACTTTCGAGTTCGAGTTGGAGTCGAGCTAGTGGTTCGAGTCGAGTCGAGTTTACCTCGAGTCGAGCTCGAGCTTGTTGGGTGAGAGAGTAATGGATTCTATTCTTGATCCTCCTCTATTGATGAAAAATTCAAAAATCTTAAGAGAATCAAAGCATAACCTGATGAAAAAACCAAACAAAGCTTTGAATCAGATGAAAAAACCTGTAAGAACCGATCTGTTCTTGATCTTCTTCAACCAGCAGAAATCCAAGTACTAGAAAAGAAACAGATCAGAACACAGATAAAAAAATCCAAAAGTAAAGAGCTCTAGCCAATCAGATCATTAGATTTCCTTGAAGCTCTAACAAATCTGAGAAGAACTCATCTCGAATTTCTTGGATTTCTCACCTAAGAAGTAGATATTAAGAGATTGAAATCATACTATTGTGGAGCTGAAATAAAAATTGGTGGTGGTGGTCGGGGCAGGCTTGCGGCTGGCAGTGGGCAGAGAAAGAGAATAAAGGGAAAGAGAAGGGGGTGCGTGCGATCGGGTAGAGACTCTAGGGTTTGTTTTTTTTTTTTTTTTTTTTTTTTTTTTTTTTTAAAGTTTAAACTTACATATATATATATATATATATATATATATATATATATATATATATATATAATATTTAATATATTTATTAATCGAGCCGAGTCGAGTTCGAGTTCGAGTCGAGATGAAATGTCCCCTGGTCGAACTTGGCTTGAACTCAACTTGAGCTTCAAATAATTAGCTTGGCTCGGCTCAAATTGGCCATCCAAGCCGAGTTAATCCGAGTTGACTCGAGCCGAGTCGAGCGAGCTTTTCGAGCTAGCTTGACTTGTGAGCAGCCCTATGTATGACCCATATATGGCCCATCAACCTTTTGAAGCCCACTTGCTTTTTACCTTCCAAGAATAAGCCCCAGCAATACGGCCCCATTTCTCAGGACGAAAATGCCCTGCTTTTCCTTTCGCAAGAGGATCGGCCGCTGACTCTCCTCGAACTTCGAGTTGTACGAACGGTTCAAAAGATATCAAAGTTACATGGGCCCCACAGTTATGTATTTATTATATCCACAACATTCATCCATATTTCGAGATCATTTTCAAAAAAAATAATTTATACCCAAAGATCAACTGGACCACACCACAAGGAGCAGAGGGAAAATTGATTTTCACCGTTAAAATTTTTGTAGGGCCAACCATAACATTTATTTTCCATCCAATCTATTCATAAGGTGACAATGACCTGGATGAAGAGGAAAGAAAAATTTCGTAATGATCCAAAACTTCTGTGACCCCTAAAAGGGTTTCAATGGTAGACGTTCGATCCTCCACTGCCTTTTACAGTGTGGTCCACTTGATAGCTAGATCTGTCTTATTTTTCGTCTCAAGCCTTAATATGAGCTCTCCAAATAGATGGACAGTTTGGATATAACACAGACCTCATGATGGGACCCACAAAAGTAACAACAAGAAAAAAGCCCAGGCTGCGGCGGCAGTGCCGCGCCAGTTTGGTAGATTTATTTTTTATTTTTTATTTTTTTTACAAGGAGAACTTTTTCTCCCTTACATTTTTCTCTAATACATA
Source organism: Magnolia changhungtana (assembly GCA_030180095.1). Classification (NCBI taxonomy): domain Eukaryota; kingdom Viridiplantae; phylum Streptophyta; class Magnoliopsida; order Magnoliales; family Magnoliaceae; genus Magnolia; species Magnolia changhungtana. Next base: position 2,372,105 of record JASAUF010000467.1, on the reverse strand, counting down.
ATTATGTAAATATGTATATATAAGTATATAAAAATATTTTTCTATCTTTTAATTCATTTCTTTGTTTATTTATTTAACAAACATATCTCCTAAACTAAAATGAGTTACTTAATGTACCACATATGATTTTGGGGTAGGAGAAGCTAATTTAGCCAACCAACATAGTTATTTTCCAAGATTCCATTGGGTCGATGGTCAAAAATCAATTTCATTCACTTCGCGATCAATTTCATTCATTAAATTCAGTTCGCGGTCAATTCGCTGCACTTCACGGTCATTTCCATTCATTTCACAGTCATTTCCGGCGATTTCGTTTAGATTTACGGTCATTTCGATGCACTTCACGGTCAATTCCCTTCACTTCACGGTCATTTCCACACATTTCATGGTCAATTCGCTTCACTTCATGGTCATTTCCATGCATTTCACCATCATTTTTGGCGATTCCGTTTAGATTCAGGGTCATTTTCATGTCCTTCACGGTCAACTCCCTTGACTTCACAGTTATTTCCAAGCACTTAACGGTCATTTCGCTTCACTTCACGGTCATTTCCATGCATTTCACGATCAATTCCGGCGATTCCGTTTAGATTCATTGTCATTTCCATGCACTTCACGGCCAATTCCCTTCACTTCATGGTCATTTCCATGCATTTCACGGTCAATTCCCTTCACTTCACGGTCATTTCCATACATTTCACGGTCATTTTCGACGATTTCGTTTAGATTCACGGTCATTTCCAACAAGTAACGGTCATTTCGCTTCACTTCACGGTCATTTCCATGCATTTCACGATCAATTTCGGTGATTCTGTTTAGATTCACGGTCATTTCCATGCACTTCACGATCAATTCCCTTCACTTCATGGTCATTTCCATGCATTTCACGGTCAATTCGCTTCACTTCACTGTCATTTCCATGCATTTCACGGTCATTTTCGGCAATTTCGTTTAGATTCACGGTCATTTCCATGTATTTCACAGTCAATTCCCTCACTTCACGGTCATTTCCAAGCATTTAACGGTCATTTCTGGCGATTCCATTTAGATTCACGATCATTTCCATGCACTTCACGATCAATTGCCTTCACTTCACGGTCATTTCCATTCATTTCACGGTCAATTCGCTTCACTTTACTGTCATATCCATGCATTTCACAGTCATTTCCGACGATCCGTTTAAATTCACGGTCATTTCCATGCACTTCACGATCAATTTCCTTCACTTCGCGGTCATTTCCATGCATTTCACAGTCAATTCACTTCACTGCATGGTCATTTCCATGCATTTCACGGTCATTTCCGGCAATTCCGTTTAGATTCACGGTCATTTCCATGCACTTCACAGTCAATTGCCTTCACTTCACGATCATTTCCATGTACCTCACGGTCAATTCACTTCACTGTCATTTCCATGCATTTCATGGTCATTTCCGGCGATTCCGTTTAGATTCACGGTCATTTTCATGCACTTCACGGTCAATTTCCTTCACTTCACGGTCATTTCCATCCTTTCGCTTCACTGCGCTTCAATTCATGGAAATGACCGTGCAGTGAAGCGAATTGACCATGAAATGCATGGAAATGACTGTGAAGCGAAGGGAATTGACCGTGAAGTGCATGAAAATGACCGTGAATCTAAACGGAATCGCCAGAAATGATCGTGAAATGCATGGAATTGACAGTAAAGTGAAGCGAATTGACCGTGAAATGCATGGAAATGACTATGAAGTGCATGTAAATGACCGTGAATCTAAACGGAATCGTCGGAAATGACTGTGTACTTCACGGTCAATTCACTTCACTTCACTGTCATTTCCATGCATTTCGCAGTCATTTCAGGCGATTCCGTTTAGATTCATGGTCATTTTCATGCACTTCACGATCAATTGCCTTAACTTCACGGTCATTTCCATCCCTTCGCTTCACTGCGCTTCACTTCATGGAAATGATCGTGTAGTGAAGCAGATTGACCGTGAAATGCATGGAAATGACCGTGTAGTGAAGAAAATTGACCGTGAAATGCATGGAAATGACCGTGAAGTGCATGGAAATGACCATGAATCTAAACGGAATCGCCGAAAATGACCGTGAAATGCATGGAAATGACTGTGCAGTGAAGCAAATTGATCGTGAAATGCATGAAAATGACCGTGAAGTGAAGGGAATTGACCGTGAAGTGCATGGAAATGACCGTGAATCTAAACGGAATCACCGGAATTGATCATGAAATGCATGGAAATGACAGTGAAGTGAAGCAAAATGACTGTTAAATGCTTGGAAATGACCGTGAAGTGAAGGGAATTGACCGTGAAGTGCATGGAAATGACTGTGAATCTAAACGGAATCGTCAGAAATGATCGTGAAATGAATGAAAATGACCGTGAAGTGAAGCGAATTGACCGTGAAATGTGTGGAAATGACTGTGAAGTGGAGGAAAATGACCGTGAATTTAAACAGAATCACCGGAAATGACCGTGAAATGAATGGAAATGACCGTGAAGTGAAGCAAATTGACCGCGAACTGAATTTAATGAATGAAATTGACCGTGAAGTGAATGAAATTGATTTTTGACCATCGAACCAATGGAATCTTGGAAAATAACTATATTGGTTGGCTAAATTAGCTTCTCCTACCCTAAAATCATAAGTGGTACGTTAAGTAACTCATTTTAGTTTAGGAGATATGTTTGTTAAATAAATAGGCAAAGAAATGAATTAAAAGATAGAAAATTATTTTTATATACTTATATATACATGTTTACATAATTATGTATTAAAGAAAAATGTAAGGCAGAAAAAGTTCTCCTTGCAAAAAAAAAATAACAAAAAAAAAAGTCAGGGTTTTTTTTTTGCGGTTGGTTTTGTGGGTCCCATCATGAGGTCTATGTTATATCTAAACCGTCCATCTATTTGGGGAGCTCATATTAAGGCTTGAGACGAAAAATAAGACAGATCTAACTATCAAGGGGACCACACTGTGAAAGGCAGTGAAGGATCGGACGTCTACCATTGAAACCCTTTTTAGGGGTCACAGAAGTTTTGGATCATTATGAAATTTGTTTTTCCTTTTCATCTAGGTCTTTGTGACATTATGAATAGATTGGATGGAAAATAAATGTTATGGTGAGCCTTACAAAAATTTTAATGGTGAAAATCAAATTTCCCACTGCTCCTTGTGGTGTGGTCCAGTTGATCTTTCGGTATGATTTTTTTTTTTTTTTTTAATAATGCTCCGAAATGATCTCAAAATATGAATGAAAGTTGTAGATATAATAAATACATAACTGTGGGGCCCATATAACTATGATATCTTTTGAACCTTTCATACAACTCAGAGTTCGAGGAGCGTCAGCCGATCCTCTTGCGGGAGGAAAAGCAGGGGCATTTTCAACCTGAGAAATAGGGCCGTACAGCTGGGGCTTATTCTTGGGAGCTCAAAATAAGTGAGCTTAGTTTTTAAGGATGGGCCATAAATGTGTTGTACGGTAGGAAATTTATCACTTTGGGGGGAGCGGGCTGATGTACTACACACCAACTATATATATCTGCTGTAGGTACGTGTCGTGCTAAGACGAGCACTGACGCTGTCGTGCGAAGACGACCACAGATGCTCCTTGATCTCCGAGTTGTACGAACGGTTCAAAGGAGGTCAAAATTACATGGACCAAACAGTGATGTATTTATTATATGTACAACGTTCATCTATTTTTAGAGATTATTTTAGAGCATTATCCCAAAAAAAAAAAATCATATCCAATTATCATCCGGACCACACCACAAATGGATGAATTGATAAGTCATGCTTCCTCAGTGGACACGCAGATCGAGATCTTGAACACCATTTCGAAAATTAGATCCAGGGCTGAATCTTCTTCCTCTTCAAACATTATCTAAATTATCAGTTCCTTCCAATATCCCAAATAAATATATTAAAAAACATTAATTATACACTTAAAAGGTCTCTATCACTATAAAATGATAAAATCTATAAACGTGAATCATAAATTAAAATGAGTCGGTGGCTAACTTCTATTTATAACATGCTATGCATGAAATAGTTGTGATACATGTAACATGCATGTGAGATGAAATTTTCATCATACCTGAAGGCATGCACAAGTGGGAACATGTAACTAGTGTGTAATACTGAGCTTTTCATCTGGTTGGAATCAATGCTCGGATTTTTTTTCCTTCAAAAATTGAAGTTTCACTTTGGTGGGTGTTAAGAAAATTTGATTGGATACATTGAAAATATAAAAAATAAATAATTGAAAATAATAATTTCACTAGGCTGAATCACGTATAAAATATGCTGTCCTTAAAGCGTAATTCGCCCTCTTATCAACTGCTGATGGGTTTCAGGCGAATTGCTTCCAGGATAAGACAAGCCTTATCTGAATCTAGCGTGCAGTAGTCACGATAGGTCCACTATGGAATGATTCTAACGTAGTAAATTTCTTCTGACAGATTTAGATGGTAGAGATGATCACAGTATTTTAAAAAAGAGTTATTGACTGTATCTGAGTTGATGGGAGAGATGGTGTGTTGAGATGATGAAATCGGACTGGAATGGTCTAATTTATATAGGCCTCAGGTTTAGACCCGTTGCTGTGTGGAATTCAATGGTCCATAACGCTTGAAAAACGTTTCTAGCTGTTGTCCATCAATCCTAGACGTTTCTGGTCATTAGATCTGTAGATCTAACCGTTAATCATCCTGGCCCGTCCATTTTCAGACCGTTGTGGCTTTTAAGAAAGCTATCCGTTTATAGAAACGGATGGACGTTAATTTCGGATTTAAGATCTGACCGTTCTCAGTCACCTATAAAACCCAGGCTCATTTTTAACTTTTCAGATCCACACCGCTCTAAGGCTCTGACCAGACTCATCGCACTCGAGAGAGCGACCACTCTGCGACACGATGCGCACGTGCGAAGTGCAAAGTATGCTATCTAACGCCACTACAGCCACACTGCCTCACTGCCCACGCCCGTGCCCGTGCCCGTGCCCATGCCCGAGCCGGAGCGCGCGCGCGTGCGTGCGTGTGTTTCAATGCGAACAACCCGTGTTTCATCTCCTCTAAAAAGCTCCAAGTAAGAATACCCTTCTCAACATCTCATATAAACCACAAAACTATCTTTTGCATTTCTAATGTGGGACAAAGCACACACGTCGCACTTTTTAATTCAAAAAATTCAAAAAGAATTTTGGCAGGAAAATCCCGAAATTTTCATTTTTATTATTTTTAAAACCGCTGATTTTCAATAGTGGGTCACATTGTATAAAGTGGGTAAAGAGGAAAAAAAAAAAAAAACAAACAAACAAAAAAACAAATGTCACATAGGTGTTGCATGTAAGGTGGACCTCATTCACACAATTTTTTAGCTACAGCCCTATCTAGTAGTTTACCTGCAGCACACATGCCAACTAGGCCATTAGGTGTATTATTTTAATGGTGCATGAAATGGCCTCCATTGTGAATATGATCTACTAAAAGATGCAGATGATAATAAGGCAGGCCACATGTTTATTTTGAATCTATACCGTTGGCAAGTAAATGAAATAATAATCCATCCTTCTCATATTTTGGTGGCATACATATTTTTCATGAATTCTGAAAGTGTGGAGCTGTGAGAAGAGAGCTGTGATTGGTTTCAAACTCTCTTTACCACAACAAATATATAACTAGTGTTAGGTCCCGATCCAACACAAGTCAAAAACGTAAGTCCCATCTAATTTCTGAATTCAGGTGTCAAGAGAGGAAGATATGATTTTCTATTTTTTTAGCTATGACGTCTCAGTTAGGTAAGCCATCTAATCCCCTAGATCTCTGTCCTATGCAAAGCAAGATTCATGGGATTTCCACATTAAGCTAAACTAATAGGCATCTCACTCATTGATTAATTTGCAGATGTTAGTCAAAGTGTAAACACAATGTGATGCCATCTCACTCATTGTTTTGCATGTGTCAGTCGAAGTGTAAACATAGTGCATCATTTTTTATTTTTTTATTTTTCTAAAAGGGTCGTAGATGCAGTCCGAAAGTAGTCCACAATATAGGTACTGTTAAAGCAATTCTTTTCTAGCCGTATGTTATTTTGTATGATTTCGCTAGTTTAAAGGCTTGTTATTTTTTAGAAGATGATTTAAACAGTACACAACCCATCTAATGGAAACAAACTTATATCTGACATGGGTTCTATGTATGGGACTCAAGCCTGTTTAGCATCTCACACAAACACTGGCATTAGTAATGGTGTTGGAAAGGCCTTGTGGGCCCACCATGATATATGTCTTTTATCCATGCCTTCCATCCATTTTTTTCAGCTCATTTTAGGGCATGAGCCTAAAAATGAGGCACATCCAAATCTCAAGTGGACCACACCATAGAAAAAAACTGGTGATTGAACTCCCACCATTAAAAGCTTCTTAGGGCTACAAAAGTTTTGGATAAAGTTGATATTCGTGTTTTCCTTTCATCCAGGTCAATGTGACCTAATTAATAGGTTCGATGGAAAATAAACATTACTGTGGGCTTTAGGAAGTTTTTAATGGTGGGCATTCAATCACCACTATTTCCTGTGGCGTGGTCGACCAAAGATTTAGATTACCTCATTTTTTAGATCATGCCCTCAAATGATCTGGAAAAATGTATGGACAGCGTGGATAAAACACATACGTTATGTTGGGCCCACAGAGCTTCTTCAGCATGGACTTGGTCTCGGTGGGTTTACTACCTAATCTGATCAGCCCCATGTTTTGTGTGTGCATCATTAACATCCCTTTACAGGTTTATTTACTTAGCAATGCATGTTTGGTAACTCTGCACAAACCTATACTTGTGGCACACGTGTCACCTAGGTAATTTATTAAAACATTTTAACGGTGCATGAGGTGGCCCCCACTGCCAATGTGAGCATATTAAAAACTAAGGATGATTTAAGCATTAGGTGGGCCACATGTTTATGTTGAATGTGGATCGCACGTGTGCAAAAAGCACATGCAAGTGCACTACCTTTACCTCGTATCAGATCAATGTTCTTCTTAGATACAAGCCACATGGGTGTCAGATATGGACCCTTGATCTAATAGACCGTGTTATAGATCCACAGCAATCGGACAATAAAAAGAAGGCTGATCCAGTAATAGAGAAAACAGTCCTCTAATGGCTTATCTACAACCATTCGAACCGTCTAATTAAAAAATAAAAAAGTTCTATCAGAGATCTCAATGGTGAGGGCAGGTGGGCCAAGCCTTACAGACCCAAACTGAGCAAAGCCCACTCTAGGGACATGCATTTTATATGTATGGCTGAAATCTTGCCATAACAGCTCATTTTCCTATACTGATCATCATGTCCATGTGGCTTAGTCTAAAATAGGACCGTCGATGGGATGGGCTCCCGAGCATGATCCATGGATCTTAACTTGGGTCACTCCCAACTATGTTTGTACTAAATAGTAATGGCTATTAAATTTAATTCTTGGCTGGACCGTTTAGTTCTTCAGGACCAAAATCAGGCCCAAAACTGAGCCACAGGCCTAAATTTTAACCCTATCCTAGGCCATTGGATTGGCTTGAGGGCTGATTAGGATGGCCCAGCCCATTGACAACCTTACCATTCATTGAAGTACCAAACTCATCAGGGACCTGCTTCTCATCATGGACTCGATCATCTACTATGTTTCTAATTGCAGGGTTTGAAATTGCAATCTAGTGGGCTGATCTTAAAGCCCAATTAGCTAGTCTGGCCCGTCTCCAGCATTTTCCAGGAAGATGGAACTCAAGGAATCCTACCATTCATAGACAAGATCGTGGTCCAACACAATTTTCAAAAGAGATGGTTGTAAACACTTACCTTCCTTTCTTTTCTTTTCTTTTTTTTTTTTAAAAAAAAAAATTATTTATACTTACAAAAGACCAATTTTCCGGGATGTCGATCTTGATTTTACATGGTATGTATGTGCAGATGGTGGACCTAATGGGAAGTATGTGTTTTATCCACGCCGTCCATACATCTGCTTATGCAAGCTCATTTAGGGTAGCTAAAAAATGAAGCATATCCAAAGGTCAAGTAGGCCACACCACAGGACAATGGACATAATGATGTCCACTGTTGCAACCTTTTCAGGGCCCACCATCATGTTCATTTTCCATCAAACTTTTCGATAAGGTCACTCAGACCTGAATGAGGGGAAAACACAAACATCAGGTTATTGAAAACTTCTGTGGCTCACAATTATTATTATTATTATTATTATTATTATTATTATTATTATTATTATTATTATTACTACCACTACTACTATTATTATTATTATTATTATTATTATTATTATTATTTTTATTTACAGTAGGCATTCAATCATGTGTGCCCTACTAGTAATGCACAAATGCACATGAACAAAGATACTCAACATGACATGTTTGGGAAGGTATTTGCAAGATCAAGTGGGCCACACACCATAGGGAAGAGTGGAAATGGGAAATGTATAAAGAAAAAAAAAAAAGGAATCTGAATCCTGCTAGGATCGACACAATAATTCAGTTTTGTAAATTCACAACTGCATGAAACACACAAACACACACCGTCTAAGATAGTTCCATGAAACCATTCAGGAAGTGTAGAGTTTGTAGGTATGTGCGTAACCAATGTTGTCCATCAGTTGTGGCCTCTCAGGTAATGTATCCCTGGTCTAATAATCCTGTTAATCAACTCAACAGCTGGTACGAGAAAAAAAATGGACATGCAACTCAAGACAAGGTAGATGATTTACATGTCCACGCTCAACATTTATGTGGCCCACTTTGATGAGTTGACCTATTCTATTCATGGCAGGCATGCGATGGCATATATTTCCCACGTGTTTCAGATTGCCACGACTGGGAGCGAGAAGAGTTAAAACTTGTTCATTTGAAAATGTTCAACAAGACCACACATATGGTGTGAGATTGATGCCTTGTAGCAACTCATCTAGATGCATGCAATTTGGACTGTCCAATTGTGGCCATCAATATGAATGAGTATACTTAGTGTCCCACTTGATGAATGTCCCTGATATTTTACACATTTAAATGGCACTTAAAAAGGCAGTACTTAATGTCTAAGATGAAGTCATGCCAAAGGAGGTACTTAATGTTTAAGATGAACTCATAGTTATGGGTAATGAACTCACATTGACAAGTACACAAATGGTAACAATGTCATATTCAAGACTGCAAAGATCAATGTAATGTGATTTAGAGTGCTTGCAAATCTGGACCAATTTCTCTGTAATACTGCACTGTTGAACGCTAAATAGTATTCAATTAGGCTTATTTTATTTTATTTTTTTTACACACGCACACGCACACACACCCTCACACACTCACACTAGTGGAATTTCACCACCTATGGGTACTCAAACCCTTCACCGGGAGTTGAAACTCCTGAGAGTCTACCACCCGAGCAAGAGTAAGGATCCGTATTCAATTAGGCTAATAATGAGGAATGAGTCTAAGGATTTCGTATGCATATAATGATAATTGAACATAATTGCCAATGCCAATGAGAGAAGTATAAAGAAAATTTACTCAACTCCTGTCCCTTAGTTACTTTTGCTAGACTTTAACTGAAAAAATACGACCACTACTGTAGAGACACATTGCTCATTCATCATACCATCATCCACTCATAAGCTATCATATACACAAGTTTCAGAATGAGATGTAAAGTTATGTAAACCAATTAAACTTTTTCAAAAAGATGTTTAACAGAAATAATGTCAATCCAATGATTGCAGTTATGGTGCTAATGATATTAACCATTATTACAAGTGGAGTCCAGATTCTTAATATGGATACAATGACAATTGTCAAGTAGAAAACGGAAGTGACTAGAATGAAAAATGAATGACTCTATGAGGGAGTGAGCATATGGTGTTGGAGGAAAAATTGTCAATGCCGCAGAGAAAATAAAAATGAAAGATTTTCATTACAGTTGCTTAATGTGAATGCAAAATGCACTCGAGATTATTGTCAAGAATGCTCACCATTTTCTTCCTCTAGCAATTTAATCTCTGTATCTTTTGGTAAGTTTTGGTTGCTATTGAGAATGCCTTACAATGTTACTACTATTTATATAGATCTACTACTGATGTGTAAGAGAGAGCTAAACTTGGCTATATCTCTTGAAAAGGCCCAGTTGTTGTTTATAATGACCGCATAATTAATTTTACTAATCTGGCCTGAATTTAATTTTTCGATGTGTGGTATGAAAAGATTTCGGTTGAGAAATGCCACACAATTTTCTTCTTTTGTTATACAGATTTACTGATGGTGTGCAGTAGAGATTGACAGACTTGGCCATATTTCTTGAAAAGGCTTTTGCTGTTGAGAATATTTCTAATATTTCTTAGTATAAATTTAATTCGACCACCAGATGTATAGAAGAAAGAGAGTTAGATTCGGTTATAACTAATGAAAATGCTCGGTTCTTGTTCAAAATGCTCACAACATCTTTCTATTTTAACATTAATTTAATATTGTGATTTGAAATGAACAGATAAACAAAATCAGTAATATCTCTTGAAAATGTTAAGCTTTTATTGATCTTTAAAAGATAAACAAAATCAAGTAAAAATGACGCAATCCTCGGATCCGGTCATGTTAGCACCATTACCTCAACTTCAGTGGAGAAACCCTATTATGGATGATGGCCATGGATGCGTCGTTTTTACTTGAATTCTTACAGGTCCTCACTGCGAAAGATGTTAGGGTCTTGGAAAGAATATCATCGAGAATGTCGCAATTGGTCGATAACGAGGGGAGGAGATCAGCTCATAATGCAATCCTCCGAGATATAATGATGCTCAAAAACCAAATCCAAGTGTTATCTAAATTTAAAAACATGAATCATTAATTATACTAAAAAACTTGAATTATACACTTAAAAGGTTTCTTTCACTGTAAAATGATAAATTTAAAAACATGAATCATAAATTAAAGGGAATATGTGGCTGTTGATGCAGAAATCCAGATTTTAATTACCTACAACAGTGACTAACTTCTATTTATGACATGCTATACATGAAATAGTTGTGATACATGTAACATGCATATGAGGTGAAAATTTCATTATCCCTGGAGGCATGCACAACTGTGAACAGGTAACAAGTGTGTAAGATTGAGTTTTTCATCTTTTTGGAAACAATGCTCGGATCTTTTTTCCTCAAAATTTGAAGTTTCACTTTGGTGGGCCACATATAAAGTTGGTTAACGTCTTAAAACAAATTATTTTCTAGCTGTCTAGTTATTTTGTGTGATTTGCCAATGTTGAGACTCATATTTAAACATTACAGCCATAAAAATAAAAAATAAAAATAAATCAAATGTCAGGTGTTGCATATCAGGTGGGCCTCATTCACAGAATTATTTAGCAACAGCCCTCTCTAGTAGTAACTGCAGCACACTAGCCAACTAGGGCATTACGCGTAATATTTGAATGGTGCATGAAATGGCCTCCACTGTGAAGATGATCATACTAAAGGATACAGATGAGAATAAGGTGGGCCACATGTTTATTTCGAATATGTCCGGTTGGCAAGTTTATCAAACACATCTTTTTTCATGGACGCGTGGGCTAGCTAGATCATTTTATTCATGTCATTCGTCCTTTTTCTGGATTATTTTAAAGCTTTATGTCAAAAATTAGGTAGATCTAAATCTCAAGTGGATCACACCATTCGAAAACACTAGTAATTGAATGCCCACCGTTTGAAATCTTCCTATTACCCATTATAATGTTTATTTGACACCAACCTATTGATTAGGTTATACGACCTGGATGGAGGGGAAAACAAATATCAGCTTGATCCAAAACTTCACTGGCCCAAGAAGTTTTTAATGGTGAGCATTTAATCAACATTGTTTTCTGTGATGTGGTCCACTTGAGATTAAATCTACTTCATTTTTTAGATAAATACTTGAAATGTTCTTAAAAAATGGATGAAACACATACATCATGATAGAGCCCATGGAGCATCGACCAACAGTGATGTAGAGCGGGTCGCAGACACTTTCATGTCCAAGATGAATCAGAGAAGGTCCGATCAGAGGCAGAAGTCATCGAGACCGTCAGAACCTTTAAACAGGCATATCTCGCAAACTGGAATGAGTTACTTGACGTACCATATATGATTTTGAGGTAGGATGAGCTACTTTAGCCAACCAACCCGACTCTTCTGGGTTTCCCATGCCGAATTTGCAAGATTCCATCATATCGACGGCCGAATTCCATGTTTAATTCCGTTTTTACTATTTATAGTAAGTTTTATTTTGATTATAACTCTTCATCCGTTGGGCTTTAGGAGTTGTGTCCAACATGAAAAGTGCTTAGAATAATTAGGAGAACAACGTGGTTAAGTCACATAGTACACTTACTATAAAAGTAAATTTACTATTTATAGTAAGTTATGATTTTTATAGAGTTTTTTAGTTATAATTTGCTTCTAATTTCTCTCTCGTTGCTTGGTATCCTTGCTTAAAAGGTTGTGAACTCGTTTATTTCATTCATTAATCAATTTATGAATTTTCATGAATACTATTTTTATATTCTTACTTTTTCCCTGTGGATTTGAGAAGTCTCTGTGAGGAGAAGCTCCATGAATTCGGAGTAGTTATCCTTGAGGAAGACAGTGATCAACCTCATCACGTTCATCCCTGCGTCAAATAGCCAATCGCTAGTGGCAAGGTCACTAGCCAATGCACGTGCCTTTATCATATGGCTTTGGCACACCTGATGAGTGAAGCTAAATGGTTGTTTTTTAAGATGTGTCCATCTGAGAGGCAGGGTCCACTTATGCACCCGTCAGATGTCCCATATAGTTGACAGGTTCGCTTGTGTCAATGTTGGCTGGATAAAGGGAGAGCGGATTGGGTGAGACCCCTGCCTAACCCAAGTCCATGCGGCCCTTAACGTGAGGTTACCGTGAGCCCACTTAATATATATATATATATATATATATATATATATATATATATATATATATATATATATATATATATATATATATCCACACCGTCCATCCATTTTTATAAATAATTTTAGAATATTATCCTAAAAATGAAGCAGATCCAATTATCAGGTGGATCCTACCATTAAAAACTTCTTAGGACGCACCTCAATGTTTCCATGGTGTTTATTTACCATCCACTCTGTTGATAGAGTCACATAAGCCTGAATGAAGGTAAAACACAAATATTTTAAAAAAAAAAAAAAAAAAAAAAACCAAGACCTCGTCTTGAAACTCCTCAAAGTCTACCACTGATGTAACGACTTAAACCCAGACAAATATCAGCTTGATATAAAAACTGTTGTGGCCCATTAATGCTGAAACACCACTATTTCTTATGGTATATTCTACTTGATAATTAGATAAGCTTCATTTTTTTTTGCATAATACCCTAAAATGATCTTAAAAAACGGATCAACCGCATGGATACATAATACATACATCAAGGTCAGCCAACAGTAACCCCATGGTAACCCACACCGTCTTGGGTGAGGGCGCGGTAGAGACCTAATCCACTCTTGTGTAAAGGTGGTGTGACTAGCTAGCAAGCCTCTTAGAAATATGTGGATGGGGAGCCTCTTAGGGGTGTACACGGGTCGGTTCGGTCCGGTTCTGGGGTGAAACTAGAACCTAATAGTTCCAAGAAAATTGGAAGGACCGTTTGCACCCTAGAACTAAACTTTAAAAACCAGTTCGGTTCCGAATCGGATCTACAGTCCTAGGCTTTTTATAATCCAACCCAATTGCATGTTTCGTTTTTTTTTTTTTTATAATCCAGCTCATGTCCATTCATGTTGTGATCCATTTGATGAATGGTCTAGATATTGTGTAAGGTGTGCATTGGTATAGATGAGAGAGAGAGAGAGAGAGAGAGAGAGAGAGAGAGAGAGACACCGTGGCTGCCGGCTGGGTGAGGTGGAGCATCTGGCGGTCAGTAGTGGGTAACTGGTGGCAATCTTATGAGAGAGAGATGAGAATTGAATGGAGGCAGCAGGGGTGGCGTGAAGAGAATGAAGATATTAGGATTTTTTAAAAAGTAATTATTTATTGCTTGGGATGGCCAGGTTCAAGTTCGGTTCCACGCTTCGGTTCTATGGTTTGGTTCACGGTTCGGTTCAGTTCTGAACCGAACTAATCGATTCTTTGATTTTCGAAACCAGAACTGGTGCACTTTAGAACTGGACCAAACCGTGCCGGTCCGGTTTATTAGTTCTACCAGTTCCATGTGCAACCCTAGAGCCTCTCACCTATCTTATGCTGGCCTAACTTCGATCTTACTGTGGCCGACAAGTTTGGATGTGAGTCCTGCCTCCTTAATCTTGGCGTTCGTACTCCTATAATGAGAAAATTAATTCCTTGGAAGCTGACAGGGTAGCGCCAGTGACTTGGGAATACAGTAGATTATCTCTCCACAGAACTTGTAGTAGTATGAAGAACCAATCAGAATCGTCTATACAGTTTTCTGTGCTCTATATGGTTTTAAAGACACTCATCAGATGATCTTAGACATCTGATGGAAGAAAAGTGATGCACATGATTATTATTTTTTAATATGTGGGATTTCTAGAAATCATCAAGGTGGGCCCACAGTTAGGGTGGTAACACCTAATCCGCTCCCCTATGAATTAATACACGTGTCACATAAAAACTAAAATTAAACCGAGTAAATTTTCAAATGGAATGTCCACAAGAGATGATCCCAAAATCAGTTTCTTTTAAAAATTTAAAAAGCTCTAGTTCATATACACTTAATTTATGTAAATAAAATTATTGTATTTCTTCATTCTTACCTGTCCAATAAAGATCTTATTTAACTTTCCAACTTTGATACTTTCAAGGAAATAATTTAATTACAATGTAAAACTAGGCCTAGTTGAATATCACCTCAACCTTTCAAATGTAGCTTATCATCTCAAAGTTGCTTATATCATTAAGAAATATCTATTAGCTTTTCAACTCTTCAAGTTCTTACTTCGTTTCTCTCATCTCCACATAATGAACAGTGCATATCAAAGATAGCCCCACATGATGGATGACCCACATCAAGGTAGGCAACACATAATAAAATGCCGACATCAAAGGTCAGTTCCTAATTAATGGCCCACATCCAACACAGGCCTTACATGACCGACGGTCCACATCAAAGACGGGCTCCACATTTCAACAAGACCTCACATATGGGCCTCACATGCCTTATAGCAACTCATCCAAATACCAGATGACACGCATGCATGCAATCTGGACCATCCAATTGTGGCCACCACTGTGAATGAGTAAACTCATAGTATGACCCACTTACTGAATGTCCTTGATCTTCTGCAATTTTAAATGACACTTGAAAAGAAGGTACAATATCTAAGATGAGCCCACGGATGGGATTACACAAGTCTTCAAAAATATCAAAACACGCATCATCGCAGAAAAGAGAGACTAAGTTAACTGTGTCCAGCTGGTCCACTCATCCGGGTGGCCACATGCATGTTGCATATAGACAAAATGTGGTTAATTTCAAGCCGTGACCCACCTGATGAACGGCCACAATGAAATTGGACGTACTCAAAAAAAAAAAAAAAGATGGAGAAATACAGTCTACCTACTTTTTGTTGAGGCCCAAGAATATGATCCTGGCTTGTGATGATGCTCTTCGAAAACCCATCAATTTTTGGAAAATCTCTGCTTTTTCACGAACCATCGATTCCTTGATCATAATATTCATCTTCTCGAGCA
Source organism: Magnolia changhungtana (assembly GCA_030180095.1). NCBI lineage: Eukaryota > Viridiplantae > Streptophyta > Magnoliopsida > Magnoliales > Magnoliaceae > Magnolia > Magnolia changhungtana. Next base: position 2,356,324 of record JASAUF010000467.1, on the reverse strand, counting down.
CCAGTGCATTGGCAAGTACAAACTCTACAAAATCCAGTTCCCCAAAGCCAACGACGTTGGTTAGAGTCACAATCTGGAGGTTTGCAAACAAGCCATCCAAATGTTCTTGCACTTCCCAAAACCTCTCATCGGGCGTTCTAGTAGCACTCATCGAGCGGGCCTTGAAATGTCCATCAAATCACAAGTTTGTTAGACTGCAATCACCTGACTCCTCTGAGAACTACTTATGAGAATTTGATCTTCTTGTGCAGCTCAAGCAGAATCACCCAAATAGTGATTGCTATGGATATGTAAAATGCAAAGGCAATTCATGGTCATATCAGGTGAAAGATCAAGGCCGTCTATGAGGTTTTGGGCCCACTAATAGATATCTGGTATCTTGCGAATGTGTGCCATGCATAGACATCTGCCACTAACTGCCTACAAACTGCCTCAGCATTTTCATATTACATTCATTCATATTTCAAACCATACCAATATGAAATGAGGTGAGCTTTATGGCACCATTAAGTCTGTAAGCTCATGTGGTGTTTGAACACCATCCAAGTTGCTCCAAGGCCTAAAAACTCAGATGGGCGACAGAAATGGGAACAATGTAATTGCCGATGCACACCATTTATTTTCGCTGGGGCTCACTTCAGTTACAAAACCAGTCCATGTCGTGAACAGTTCGAATGATCCATAAAAACAACATGGTGGGCCCTGAACGCAAATCAATGGTGGACACCCACTGTCAACATGTTCCCTATTTTGTTGCCAATGCCCTTATGAAAAAAGATAAAAAGGAAAGGAAGGAAAAATAAAAAAATCCAACTCACCATGATCCAGAGTTCATGCAAGTTAGGAGAGCTTCTACATAAGCAAAGAGCCACCAGTAAATCATCCAGATTTAGAAAATTTATGGTCAGCGTTAGACTCTTTAGACGATTATACGTAGTTGGAAGTCTCTTTGGTACATAACCTACAGCTAAAAACTATGATCCAATTCACAAAGAAAAGAAGAAGAAGTTAGTTTGCCAACATTTTAAAACCCAAGCTGAACCAAATTGAACTGCACCTGGCTGCCAACACCATAGTCATAAAACTCAGAAACTTGACTCGAAACTCGGCCGAGTCAAGTCTCAATTCAACAAGAATTTGAGAGTAGCCATGATGGCTCGCTGACATGGTTGACACGACTCAGCATGACTTGAGCTGAGTCACTCATGTCTGGCCTTCTTTTGAGAATGCAGTTGTGCCACAATCCTGCATGAACTGGGTTTATTTAGAGTGTGGGATTTGAAACCTCACCTGTCTTAAAAAAGCTATAGATTGCCTATTAGTGAAGCATTTCATCTATGACCATTTATGTCAATCTTTATATTAATAAGCTATTGTTAGATATTCTCATTAAAGTAATTATTAAATATAGACTTGAGTCTACTTGAGTCAAGCCATTGAGTCGACCTAACCCAGCTGGACATCTAATATTCGAGTCGAGTTTTGAGGTTTTCGAGCTATGACCAAAACTGGCTGGGTCAGTTCAGTTAAGCAGATTAGGTGGATTTACTTCTAAAAGAATACAAATACACCACTAAAAGCTCAAATGCACCTCTACCTCTGCCTCTACTTGAATATGTAATGCTCTAACCGCTACAGTTAACGACAGAATACGGATTTATCCCTTATTTTAGATTAAACGATTATTTGGCCAAAATGGGTCTGACTGGTTGGACCAGTTGGAAACAGACGGTCATGATGCTTTATGGTCGAAAGGATAATCATGGTGGAATAATTGATTTCAAATATATATTAACATAACAAATACATTATCTTAAAAAATGTCAAAAATCATTTTTAAAATTGATTTCAGTTGTCAATTGAAGAGGGTCATTTCTCAATGGGTATTGATATCTAGCAGTTACAAATGGGAGAAAATGTGCTCTATAAAAATGGGATTGGAGATACCATAAAACTATGAGACATAGGCAGTCCCACAAAGAAAAAAATGAGGAAAGAGGGGAATGCCATTGCAATTGATGGTCTCGCAAACTGGTCATGATCTTGAGTTTTCAGTATGAAACCGGCCAACAAAAGTAGCACTTTCCCCGTTTAATCACGATTTGAAGTAAGTTTAAAAGCAATTTTATAACAACAAAGAAATTTGTTACCTGTAGAAGAAAACCTTCAAGAGAGAGCCGCTTAACACCATGTACACATCCAAGAACCTTGGTCAAATACAAATACACAACTAAAAGCTCAAATGCACCTCTACCTCTACTTGAAAATCTAATGCTCTAACGGCTACACTAACAACAGGCGGTCATGATGCCTTATGGGAGAAAGGATAATCATGGTGGAATAATTGAGATTTCAAATATAAATTAACATTAACAAATACATTATCTTAAAAAATGTCTTCAAATCATTTTTAAAATTGATTTCAGTTGCGCCAATTGAAGAGGGTCATTTCTCAATGGGTATTGATATCTAGTCATTACAAATGAGAGAAAATGTGCTCTATAAAAAGGGGGTTAGAGATGGCATAAAAAACTATGAGTCATAGGCAAAGTTCCACCAAAAAAATAAAATTGAGGAAAGAGTGGAATGTCATTGCAATCGATGGTCTTGCAAACTGGTCATGATCTTGAGTTTTCGGGATGAAACTGGCCAACAAATGTAGCATTTTCCCCATTTAATCGTGATTTGAAGTAAGTTTAAAAGCAATTTTATAACAAACAAGAAATTTGTTACCTGTAGAAGAAAACCTTGAAGAGAGAGCCGCTTTACGCGATGTAGACATCCAAGAACCTTGATCAAATTGGACTCCTTGCTTTTCTTGTAATCATTTGGTAAGGTCATTTGAATGCGTGCAGTTGCTACAAGTGGGATATTTTCGAAACTGAGATATTTTAATTTACCACTGATATCAAAGAACAGGAGCTTGGGGCCTCGAATTTTAAGACGAGTGAGACCGTCAAACTCCCTCAGTGTCAATGCCACGAGATAAGGGAATTTCGAAATCAAGTCTTCGAATGACTTGTCAATGGTAACGTTTTGAAGATGTAGGGTCTTGAGATTATGAAAACCTTCTAAGTTGCTAGGCGGTTTGAAGATGCAATGGGATAACTTCAGTTGAATAAGGCTTTTGTAGAGGAATAGACAAGAAGGCACCTTATAGTGCTCGCCCGGCAAAAGATCGAGCGTGAAACTCTTCACACCATGACCTGATAGGAGAAGTATCCATCGATCGATGGCGGGGCAGCTTTCTAGGTAATTTTGGCACTTGAACTCATGAACTGGACCTCTATGTAGTAAGAGAACTTGATCAATAGCATTCACGAGTTTAGAGTTCACAGGCTCAAGCTCATCAAAATCTAAATAATAATCGACTGAAGATGGTACACTTCGCTTGTCAAATGTCAGATGTGGAATTGTGGCCCACTTGTACCTCCAATTATGCGATAAGATGCTTGTCCTCACTGCATCTCTCAAAGGCAAGCACATGAGAATGACATCAATGACATTTGGTGGAAGGTGGCTGATCATATCCAAGTTTTGAAATTGGACTTGGTCCATCTCCATCATGTTTTGAGGATTTGATGCCTCCATGCCTGTCCCACAATGCAAGCAAATTTATAAAATCCACTAATACAGGGAGAAAGAGAATAATTTCTATAACAAAGACATTTGTGTTGTATCCCATAATGCTAGATGTATTCTAGCAAACCTCACTTCTATTTGTACCATGTTGGTGTGGGAGCGCCATGCGCAGGAAAATGTGAATGAGATCCACCCCATCCATCAGCTGCACTGCGTCATGTTCATTCTTAAGTTTGAACACAAGGCCGATCCAAAATACATGTGGTCCATACCGTTGGTGATGTCTGCTTCCATTCTCATTGTGGTATGGCCTACTTGAGTTGTGGATCAGGCTTGTTTGACCATAAGGCCTAAGATGCATGTGTGCACTTAATAGACAATGTGGTGTTGAGAAGTGGAGCCACATGCGCGGATTTGTGTCGCAAGTCCTTTCGCAACTGGGATGCGAAAGGGAAGTTGCCAAAACTATAAATTGGGGTCCCTAGGGCTATTCTAGGGTTAAGGTGAATATTAGGAAATTATTCTAAGGTGTGAGTAAGGGATTTTCTCTGTACTTCTAAAGGAGAGGTTAATATATTGCCTTGTAATCTTCGTTTCTCTTCATAGTGGAATTTTGCATCCGTGGTTTTTTACCCTAGTTTGAGATTTTTCCACGTATGTTTTGTCTTGTGGTTTGTTTGAATGCTTTTATTCCTTTCTTTTTATATTTCTTCCTGTTTATCGTTTGTGGGTGAGGCCTGAGATTGGATTTAGGCTCACTGCGTTGTTGGCGTGTTTCGCAACAACTGATATCAGAGCTATTGGTTTAGTTCTATTGGGAACGATGACGGAAGATGGGAAAACTAGAATTGAGAAGTTTGATGGTTCAAACTTTGCTTTCTGGAAGATGCAGATGGAGGATTATCTGTATCAGAAGGACCTCTATATTCCTCTAGGAGGAAAAGAGAAGAGACCAGAAAAGATGACAGATAATGAATGGTTTTTACTGGATAGGAAGGCTTTAGGAACGATCCGACTCTCTTTATCTAAGAGCGTCGCCTTCAATATATTCAAAGTAAAAACGACAAAAAAATTAATGGAAGCCCTAGCCACCATGTATGAAAAGCCCTCAGCATCTAACAAGGTTCATCTAATGAAACAGCTATTCAATATGAAGATGTCAGATGGTGGGAGCGTGGCAGAACATCTAAACGAGTTCAATACAGTCACGAGCCAGTTGGAATCCGTTGGCATTGCTTTTGAGGATGAGGTCAGGGCATTATTAATCTTATCCAGTTTGCCAGACAGTTGGGATGGTTTGGTGATTGCTGTGAGCAATTCTTCAAGGTTGACAAAGTTAAAATTTGATGATGTGGCCAGTCTAATTCTCAGTGAAGAATCTAGAAGGAAGGCATCAGGAGTTTCAGGGGACTCAAGGAATGCTCTAAACGTTGAAGGAAGAGGAAGATCGCTAAACAAAGGATGCAATAAACACGGGCATTCTAAGTCGAGGAAGAAGTCCAAGGGACCGAAAGACAAAGACGGGTGTTGGCATTGCGGTAAGAAGGGGCATATGAAACGTGATTGCAGGGCGCTCAAGAAACAAGAAGAAAGCTCTCAAGGCGAGAAGGATTCAGTGAATCTGTCTGAGGAGAGCGACACAGAGGCGTTGATCTTGTCTTTTGATGTGAGGAATTAGGTTATAGACTCGGGTGCTTTGTTTCATGCCACTTCGTGTAAGGAAGTTTTGCGTGATTATGTGTCAGGTGACTTTGGGAGAGTCTACCTGGGTGATGATGAGCCGTGCAACATTGTTGGAAAGGGGGGTGTTCATGTAAATCAGAAATACAAAATGGTCTAGAAATTGAAGGATGTCAGACATATACCAAGTTTGAAACATAATCTGATCTCAGTGGGACAGTTGGCCGATACTGGTTATGTGACGACATTCACCAGTGACTCCTGGAAGATCACAAAAAGTGCCTTGGTAATATCTCGAGGCAAAAAGGAAGGTACTTTGTACGTGACTTCAGGATCGTATAGTTCACTCGCAGTCGCATCAACTAGAGTGAATGGGCAGTTATGGCATCAAAGGCTGGGATATATGAGTGAGAAAGGGATGAAAGTGCTATTGTCAAAAGGGAAGCTACCAGGGCTGAAGTCTATTGACTTGGAATTCTGCGAGGACTGCGTGTATGGCAAGCAGAAGAGGGTAAGCTTCAAGAAGACGGGACGCGCTCCAAAGACACATCTGTTGGAGCTTGTACACACTGATGTGTGGGGACCGGCACAGGTATTATCTCTTGGTGGCTCACGTTATTTTGTTACCTTTATTGATGATGCTAGTAGAAAACTGTGGGTCTACTTCTTAAAACATAAATCTGATGTATTTGATGTATTTAAGAAGTGGAAAGTTATGGTAGAAAATGAGACAGGTAAAACAGTAAAGTATCTCAGATTTGACAATGGGGGAGAGTATTGTGATAAGAGGTTTGAGGAGTATTGTGCAGCAAATGGAATCAAACATCAGAAAACGATTACTGGGACACCACGGCAGAATGGTGTGGCTGAGCGCATTAATAGGACCATCCTTGAGAGCGCTATGAGCATGAGGTTACATGCAGGGTTGCCCAAGACCTTTTGGGCAGATGCTGTGAATACTGCCGCATATCTCATCAATAGAAGTCCCTCAGCACCATTGGATGGTGGGCTACCAGAAGAAGCGTGGACTGGGAAGGAAGTGAATCTTGCACATCTCAGAGTGTTCGCTTGCACTTCATATGTTCACATTGATGCAGAGCACAGAAACAAGCTGGATGTGAAGTCCAAGAGGTGCACGTTTATAAGCTACGGGCAGCATGATATTGTCTACAGGTTCTGAGATGAAGAAAACAGGAAAATCATCAGAAGCAAGGACGTAGTCTTCAATGAAAAAGTGATGCATAAGGACAGTGTGAAGGAAAATAAGGCCGAGAAAAAAGAATTCGTAAAGTTGGAAGAGTTACCGGACATGGGTGTTACAACGTCACAGGATGAGGCAGAGCCGCATACACTGGTTGTGAGGAGATCTACTCGAGAAAGGAGACCCATGGTCCGATACTCACCCTCCTTACATTATCTACTACTGACAGATAATGGTGAGCTAGAGTGTTTTGAAGAGGAGTTACAGTCAGATATACGGGTTAAGTGGGAGCAGGCCATGGATGATGAGATGGACTCTCTTGAGTCTAATCGTACATGAGAGCTAGTCACTCTACCCAAGGGTAAGAAAGTTCTTCATAACAAGTGGGTTTACAAACTGAAGGAGGAGCACGATGGTTCGAAACAATTCAAGGCCAGATTGGTTGTGAAAGGGTTTCAACAAAAGGCAGGTATCGATTTCACTGAAATATTTTCACCGGTAATAAAAATGTCTATGATTCGAATGGTCTTGAGTATAGTGGCTTCAGAGGACTTACATCTAGAACAGCCAGATGTTAAGATAGCCTTTCTTCATGGGGACCTTAAAGAAGAGATATATATGCATCAATTGACAGGATACGTGGCACCAGGTAATGAGAACAAGGTGTGTAGACTGAAGAATATTCTATATGGCCTGAAGCAGGCCTCGAGGCAGTGGTACAAGAAGTTCGACAGTTTCATGTCGGGAAACGGTTTTAGGAGATATCATACAGACCACTGTTGTTACTTGAAGAAGTTTGATACGTCTTACATCATCCTTCTTCTGTACGTTGATGATATGCTTGTGGCTGATTCAAGCATAAAGGATATCTCAGATATCAAAAGACAATTGTCTAGAGAATTTGACATGAAGGATTTAGGAGCTGCAAAACAAATCCTAGGCATGAGGATAAAACGTGACAGGGAAAATAAGAAACTAGTTTTGTTACAAGCAGAGTACATAGCCAAGGTACTTGATCGATTCAATATGAGAGGTGCTAAGCCGGCTAGCAATCCATTAGACAACCACTTCAAGCTATCGAAGGAACAAGGTGCAAAGACGCAGGAGGAACAGGACTACATGGCTAAAGTTCCATACACATCAGCTATTGGGAGTCTCATGTATGTTATGGTGAGCACAAGGCCAGAGATTGTTCAAGCAGTGGGAGTTGTTAGCAGGTTCATGAACAACCCTGGGAAGGAACATTGGGAAGCTGTGAAGTGGATCCTTAGGTACTTGGTAGGTACTACGGATGTAGGGTTGTGTTATGGTGGATCGGAAATTAAGTTACAAGGCTACGTGGATTCAGATTTGGCAGGAGATATCGACAACAGAAGAAGCACTACAGGTTATGTTTATACTCTGGGTAGTGCTGTAGTCAGTTGTGTCTCTCAGTTACAAAAGATAATATCTATCAGTACAACAGAAACAGAATATGTTGCGGCTACAGAAGCATGCAAGGAGATGGTGTGGATGCAAGGTTTTGTGGAAGAGTTGGGTAAGAAGTAAGCAGATTGCAAGCTGTACAGTGACAGTCAAAGTACAATACACTTGGCTAAGAATTCAGCCTTTCGTTCAAAGACCAAGCATATTGCCATCAGATATCACTTCATACGTTCGTTACTGGAAGATGGATCGATTGCTCTAGAGAAGATTCATACAAGTGAGAATCCTGCGGATATGCTAACTAAGGCGGTCACAAGGGAGAAGTTGAAGCTCTGTTAAGCTTTGATTGGTCTTCAGGCTTGAAGACGGGGAGGTGGTACACTCCGGATGAAGAAGACAAAGGTTTATGGCGATGTGTCTCCAAGTGGGAGATTGTTAAGAAGTGGAGCCACATGCGCGGATTTTGTGTCGCAAGTCCTTTCGCAACTGGGATGCGAAAGGAGTTTCGCGGATTTCGTGTCATAAGTCCTTTCGTAACTGGGATGCGAAAGGAGTTTTACGGATTTCATCTCGCAAGTCCTTTCGCAACTGGGATGCGAAAGGGAGGTTGTCAAAACTATAAATTGGGGTCCCTAGGGCTATTCTAGAGTTAAGGTGAATATTAGGAAATTATTCTAAGGTGTGGGCAAGGGATTTTCTCTGTACTTCCAAAGGAGAGATTAGTATATTGCCTTGTAATCTTCGTTTCTCTTCATAGTGGAATTTTGCATCTGTGGTTTTTTACCTTAGTTTGGGGTTTTTCCACGTATATCTTGTCTTGTGGTTTGTTTGAATACTTTTATTCTTTTCTAGTTTATATTTCTTCTTGTTTATCGTTTGTGGGTGAGGCCTGAGATTGGATCTAGGCTCACTGCGTTGTTGGCATGTTGTGCAACATGTGGATGTCAAACACACAACACAGTAGGCTCCACAGATCTTGGGTGTTGTACCTGCTGTAAAGAACAGGATTTGTAGAGGATTCTGATCCATGGTGCACATTGCTTCCTAGCATGGCAAATGCAAATATTGCGGGGGCATTTTCACACCGGGCTCGGGTGGGGCTGCACGTGGGATGCAGGGGCACACTCGGGGTGGGTGGCCCATGTGAGGCGGGTGGTTCGTATGAGGCGGTACCCATGTGATTTGAGGCCCACGAGGGGGGTTTGGCCAAGGTCCTAACCCATGCGATGTGGGGCCTGGGCTATGAGATAAAAGGATTAATTCGCCATGCTCTAACAGTTCAGGCTTTTAGAGCAGGTGGTTAATTGTCCTGCATCAGCAAGTTATAGACAACCTTTTTTTTTTTTTTTTTTTTTTTTTTTTTATACAGAGGAAACTTCCATTTAGCTGGAACCGAAAACTTGCTAAAGCTCTAGAATATTATTATCATGGTTTAAAAACATTAAAGCTTGAATATGCTCCAAACTCAATCAACTAAAAATTACAAGCTAAGGTTCTCACGAACTGTTACAATATATATATATATATTTTTGGGAGGTTCTAGAATATTTTAGTATTTAAAAGTTATTAATAATGCTAAGTTGTGCCAAGTATGAATCGACTTTTTCTTTTTCAAGCCTAGCCATAGTTTGACCAACTCATGTACCATAGTTAGCAACACAACATTTGGTAAAAACAAATGTTATAGGAGAGAAACGCTCACACATTACTTATATGTAAAACTAGGTGGTATGTGGGGCAAGGTGTTCCATATATATTATGATTTATGATATGACCATAAGGGCCAATATGTATAGGTAATGACCATAACCGTTATGCAATACCGGGATGAAACATGACAATTAGTTTTTGAGTACCATATTAGCTGTTATGGTAGATGTAAAGGCTGTTATAGGGCACAACGATTGTTTCCCCATAACGGTTGAAAAACCACTTTTTTTTTTTTTTCATTTCAAAATCTATTCTAAATAATTTTATAATAGATTTCGACCACTCTTATTATGGTTTTTTATATTAAAACTGTATATTGAAGTGATTTGAGTGAATAAGTTCTAGGGGCCTTTTTTTTTTTTTTCGAAAAACTAAAAAAGTGGTATTTATGTATTTTTCTAATTTCTAGTTCTAATACTTGATTGTAATGTATAAACATTAGAGACATATAATCATAGTCACAATTTCACTAGACAACTCAATATAACACTCTTACCAAAGAATAGACCGGTATATTACCATAAACATGTTCAAAATAAAAAATGAACATATATTTAGAATATTTACATTATTCTAAAATTTCTAGATATTTTTTAAAAAAATTTTTCGGACAAAAGAAAATTTTCAACCATTATGAGAGTTGTAATAATTGTTACGCTCCTATATCGCTGTTACAACCTATATCCATATTAGCAATAGTGGTGACCGTTACAATCACTATTACCGATACGGAATACATTACTATAGGGCTCACTATGGTGCCTGGACATCTTACCCATAGTAATCTTGTCCATCAAGAAAATGGGACACTCCAAAAATCAGGTCAATTCAACATTAATTAGGTAGGGCACATCATAGAAAAAGCATGAAAAGCCACCTTGAAAACTCCACATTCAAGTGGGACATCCCATTTTCATGATTGTCCGAGCCCGGGGTTGGCTTTGGCCCGGATTTTAAATTCTTTCAAAATTTTGATTTTGCCCAGCCCAAGCCCAGCCTATTGATAGCCCTATTGATGTAGGACTGTCCACCTATTGGGCACAACTGCTGATAGCCCATGGCATCATGGCTGTCCTTAGTTCGCCTACATGAGCCATCTAAGTGGGGCCCGCTCAGGTGGAGAAGTCTGATTCACCATCCCCTGCCACAGTGCGGTCAAACAGACTCTATCACTATAGGATATAAGCACATCTATCATTCGATGGAGGCATATGATGGTTGGATGGGCCTGATATTTGGGCGGTCCAAATTTTATGGTAGGGTAAACCCTGATGAACGGCTTGGATGCCATTCACACACCCCTGTCGGCCCCACCCTACAAAAGCTTGTAGAAGAATCGGCCTCTTACATTTTGTTTGAATTAGAGAATATTTAACACATCATAAATCATACATATACCCGAATCCATACCCTTGGTATTATGGACACATCCAAAGTGGAGCATGACTCAAAAAATAAAAAGATTGGACAATCTTAACCATCGATTTCACTTTACTGAATATGGATCATCTCCATTTTCTTTGTACCACTCTATTTGACGGTTCAGATCATTTGACAACTCTGAACTCTTGGGCTATGCTTCATCCACAATGGGGCCCACAATCTAGATTGGCTACATGGACGAGCATGTTTGCATCATAGGTGTGGTAAACTCACCCCACAAACCTCTACACGAGGCCGGTGTCCCATAGCTTAGAAACTCGGAGAAAGTCGACTTAAAATGAATCGACTCAGTTTGAAAACTCGATTCTACCGAGTTATTCAGCCACACTCAGTTAACTAGCCAAGATCGAGGGAACCGGATTTTTAAGAACGCCGCTTCGGTGGATCCCTGCATGTGGGGCCCACATTGTATATCTATGCCGTCCATCTGTTTTGCGAGCTCCTTTTAGGGAATGGGCTAAAAAATGAAGTAGATCCAAATCTCAGGTGGACCATACCACAGGAAACAGTGGAGATTGACCGTTAAAAACTTCTTGCGGGCCACAAATGTTTTTGATGAAGCTAATATTTTTATTTTTCATTCATACAGGTCTGTGTAACCTTATCAACAGGTTGGATAGGAAATAAACATTACGGTAGGCCCTACGAAGTTTTTGATGGTGAGTGTTTAATCACCACCTTTCCTTGTGTTATGGTCTACCTGAGACTTGGATCTGCTACGTTTTTGGCCCATGCCTTAAAATGATCTGGAAAAACGGATGAACGGCGTGGATATACAACACATACATCGAGTTGGGCTCCACAGGGATCCACCGAATCCGTGCCCCATTTTTGGGGCTGCAAGGAGTGTGGCCCACCTGAAGTAAAGCTCGGATCTCCACACGCGTCTCACAGCAACGCTGAACTCGTCTTCTTCATCTTCAACTTCTCTTCTATGTTGCAGCGGAGACTCGCTTACGTTGAAAGGGGAGTTATTGGATACTCGGCAGCGTAGCGCTCTTGTACTCGGAAACGGATGGAAGGAATTGTATCAACGTGCATGCGTATCATCCATCATATTCTGCCAGAGTATCATTTTTTTTTTTTTTTTTAATCTCCCTGGGAAATCATGCTCCCGCCGACGCGTCGCGAGAGGCTCTGCAGGAACTTCCAGCTAAAGGAAGCTAGGTGGGGCCCACCGTGTTGTTTGTAAGAAATCCACCCCTTCCATCCGTTTTCCCCGACCATTTTAGGATATACGCCAAAAAATTATGAAAATAAAAATCTCAATTGGACCACACGACAGAGTATTGATATTATAGCATTGAACTATGCGAGGGACAACATAATTTTTGAATCAAGATACATTTTATGTTTTCAGTTCGTCCTAGTAGGAATGACCATTTGAACGGTATGGATGGTATATAAACATCATGGTTGATCCTAAGGAGGTTTCAACAGTAAGAATTCACCTGCACACTTTTTCCTTACGTATGGACCATTTGAGTTTTGAATTTAGATCGTTTTGGGGACCTTATTCTAAAATGATATTTAAAAACTGATGGACGTAGTAGCTTTCGTATAAACATCACTCCGTCCGCACGTATCTTCTGGTCGCACGAAATTCCAGCGAAAGGCTTTGGCGGGAATCTGCGTACGCTCCCGCCGCACTCTACCGCCGCCAGGTTAGAGTAGCCTCATAGGATATTGTACGTATAGGCGTAATGAATTGCGTGGTGTGGCACCGACTTTCATGATGCATGCGTCATATCCGTACCGTCTATTCATTTTGTTAGATCATTTTAATGCATGGATCAAGGGTTTAGATAAATACTATGCTCAATTGGACCACACTACAAAAATCAGTCGGGATTGAACGTGTACCGTTGAAAACTTCTTAAGGATGAGAAAAGTTTTGGATCAATCTTTGTTTTTTCCTTTCATCCATACCTGCGTAACCTAATGAACGGGTTGAATGACAAATAAACTTCATGGTCTGCCCTAAAAAGGTTTCAACGGTGAGAATCATTGCCCCCACGGCTTTATGTGGTGTAGTCAACTTGAGCCTTGAATCTGTCTCATTTTTGTGCTTATTATCCAAACTCGTCTCTTAAAATGGATGGACGGTGTGGATATAGCACGTGCATCATGGTGGACCCACAAACTTGGTGAGATCAACACATCACTGAGGTCAGTGGTGTGTGGCACCCACTCAATCCATTCCTATGGTTTTACCGTTATCGTGGGCCACCTTGATGATGTGTTGTATATCCACACCATCCATTCGTTTCTCTGGCCAATTTTAGGATGATCCAAATCACAAAGGGAACACACCAAAGGAAACAGTGATAATTGAGTGCCTCACCCTTAAAAATTCCTAAGGTTCCATCATATAGTTGTCTTAATGTTTATCTCCGATCCAACTTGTAGTTAACGTCAAGAATAACTGGACCATGGGAAAAATATAAAGATAACTTGAACGGAAACTTTTGTAGCCACAAATAGCTTTTAATGATCATTCATCAACGTTTTTAGTGGTATGGTCTACTTAGATTTAGATCTTATGGAATTATACTTCATCCTAAAATGAGAATGAGAAAAGATAGGCAGCATAGATATACAAAAAAATATATATATCAAGGTGGCCCCACATGGTTCGGGTAACAGTCACTAATGTCTTACCTGAGCAAGAGCTAATCCACTCCCCAATGAATTTGTACACAGGGCACAAATCAACTTATACAATCAGGGTGGCTTCAATGGATCCAGGTTGGTTGGTGGATCCCTAAATGTCGGCCACCATGATGCATGTGCCTTACATCTATGCTACCCATCAATATTGAAAGCTCATTTTAGAGCATGGTAAAAAATATAAAATGAAGCATATCCAAATATCATGTGGACCATACTAAAGGTAACAATGGTGGTTGACCATTAAAAACTTTTTTTGTAGGCTACTAAACTTTTGAATCAATCTAATATTTGTGTGGCCCCTCATTTAAGTCTTTGTGATCATATCAATAGAGTTTGTGGCAAATAAATATTTTGGTGACCTCTAAAAAGTTTTTAGCCGTGGGTATATATTCAATCACCATGTTCATGTGGTTCATATAAGGTTTGCAAGTACTTTATTATTGGTATTATATCCAAAAGTAAGCTTTTATAACTCACTCATTACGAGTCAAATTGGGGTGCTAGTTAAAAACATAATTCAATGAATTTTTTAATTGCTTGTAATCTCATGCTCGTTCGAAAAATAATTTAATGAAGTTTCAAATGACTTCAGAATTATATCATTTGAGGATTGTTTTACCTGTGAAAAGTGGATCAACGTTTATATTACAATTTGAACAAAATAGTAATCAAAATCAATCCCATGAAAATGGTCATAACTTCCTCATTATAGGTCAAAGCGAGGTAATTTTATACTTATTGGAAAGATATATTCAACGAACTTTTCTAATGGTTTTGAAATTGACTTATGTTGAGACTATTTGACCTTTTAAAAGTAGGCTTAAATTCTTGATTTTGATTAAAATAATGCCCAGATTATGGTTTGGACTATATCTCAAGCAGTTCCGTGAAAACAGTCGTAATTCACTTATTGTAAATTGAATCAGGGTGATGTTATGTTCTTTGGAAAGATAATTTAACAATATTTCAAATAAATTTATAATCATCTTGTTTGAAATCCATTTAACCTTTTAAAAGTAAGCCTAATACAATAATCTCAATTTGAATAATATATCACACAGTCTCATGAAAATACTCATAACTTTATCAACACAAGTTAGATTGTGCCAGTCTTAAGTTCATTAGAAAGATAATTTGACAAACTTTCGAATTGATTTGAAATTATTTCATTTAGATTCCATTTGACTTTTCAAAAGTGAAACTAAAGTCCATCTCTTAGAAAAAAAAGTCAATCTAAACTTAATCTTTTAAAGAAATAAACCGTCTTCTAAAAGTGGAGTTTTTTTATTATTAAATATTTCTTTTCTTTATATCAATTTCTTTCAAAGTATACTCATTTGAGCATAATCTTTGTAGAAAGAAGGACTTGTCTTTTGAAAGTGATTTTTTTTTTCTCTCTCTTTTCTATCTCTCTACTTATTTCTTACCAAAAAATCCATCTATATAATTTTTTTTTTTTATATTTATTTAAAAAAAAGAACTCATCTTTTAAAAGTGAAATATTTATAATTTTTTATCTAACTTTTTTCCCTAACAAGCTCAATTCAACATTATAAGTTAAAGAAGAAAAATAACTTATTTTTCTGAGGTAGGAGTTTTTTCCAAAAAATTTGGAAAGAGTAAGGATAAAAGAAGATATAAGTACATAGATTATTTATTTATTTATATTTTAGAAAAAAAAGATGATTATGAGTATTTTCATCCGATAAATAGGTAAACAATGCCATCTGGTGTAGAAAATTAATGTTTTGAAAAGCAATATTATTGTGGTGCTTCCATGAAATAGTGGGTATGCTTGGGGTAAAAATCCTACCCTCCAGTTTGGGGACACTTTTCTTTTCAAGCTCCTAATTGTGTAAATAAAGTTAATAGATTTCTTCATTTTTAGCTATCCAGTAAACATCTTATTTATTTAGGGCTTATTTAGTTTTCTAATTTCCTATGAAACGCAAAGTAATGAGCTATCACTATTATTTTTATGTGTTCGTTTAAGGCCTGTTTGGATTGCTAAGTACTACAGTCAAGTGGAGTAAAACTCACCTGAATCCAATAAGTCATGCGCTTGGATATTTCTTTTGCTGCCGAATTTTCAAACATTGGAGATCAAGCTGTATTTACATCAAGATTCTATTGTCATTCCACTGAATCACACCATATCTTCCCCCATCTTTGATATGTCTATCAGAGAGTTGGGATTTCGATGGTCGACAGAGCACTGCCTTCTTAAGATAAAAATCCCCCTCTCCCGCATGTTGGTTCACTGGCCATTTTTAGAAGGAAAAACAGGAAGGAATCAGAGGAGGGGAACTGGAAGATCAACAAGTCGGTCGTCCACGTCGTTGTAATTGTAGAGAATGTGTTAAAAGGAGATCAGCATCGTTGCAGAGAACGTGTTGATTGTTATATTTTGTTTTAAAATAATATTAAAATTTGAATTTTCAAATTTTCGGTAATTTCCCTCCACATTTGAAGAGTGTTGATACTTTTATGTTGTAGGTTTTGTCCCACATCGGATTTGACATAGTAAACTATCTTGTATATAAGATAGTATTTTTGTCTAGGGCTTGTGCCCCTTTCAGGGGGCATGTGAATTTGGTCCTGTGGGGGGCTATATCAATAGCTCTAATCTATGTCATTTACCACACACGCGCGCGCGCACCGAGCCGAGCCGAGTCCGAGTCCGTGTGCGTGTGCGTGTGTGTGTGCGCGTGCGTGACGGGACGGGACGGGCTGGGCTGGGCGTGGGCGCGGGTGCGGGTGCGGGTGCGGTGTGAGTGTACTCACGTGGATGTGTGTGTATGGGTACTCGCAGGACTTTATTTGCGAGAGTGTACTCGCACTTGCGCCTTTTCATTTTAAACCAGAGAGATGCATCCCTTCCGGTTGGTCACATCTGTTGGGTTTAAACCCAACGGACTTAACCTTTTGTAAAGGGTGCTTATGCACCACTTCGGAGTCTATATAAAGACTACCGATTCTAGTTTTAAATATATGAAAATACTCTCTTATAAAACTCTCTCTAATATGGTTTTAAGTAATTTTATTACTGAGTTCATCGCTGAGTCAACTCAGCACTTTCGGATTAAACTGCAAGTGGTTCGAGCCCGCGTACAGTGAGTGCACCGCTGGGACCGAGTCATAGTCGTTGTATTCTGGAGGTCGATTGCTCTGGAAACCTGTTGCACTTGGGACGCTGTCCAAGGGGAGCAAATTCGATTTCAAGCTGAATGACTCAGTCACGCCTCGACTCAATACAATAAGTTCTTCTTTCTCAAAAATTTATTTTCTTTTTTGGTTCTCGATTTTAAAAGTTTATTTAATTCAACCAAATATCTAACAATCTTGAAATCGAATTGTTGAATTACATAGACTATGGCTACAGTAATAGTAAATGCTTCTGCTGAGTTAGCTAAAATCGAACCGTTCGCTGGACAATGCTTTAAACGGTGGAAACAAAAACTGATGTTCGCTTTGACCACCTTGAAAGTTTCATACATTTTATCTGAATCATTTACTATAGATTCAGCAAATCAAACTGAAGTAACAAATGAAAATAATTGTAAAAACTATATTTTAAATTCTTTATCTAACGAATTATATGATGTGTATGCTTCTTACCCGTCCGCTAAAGACATATGGGCTACTTTGGAAAAGAAATACATATTGGAAGATGCAGGCGCTACGAAACATGTAATTGCTAATTTCCTTCATTATGAAATGACAGACGATAAACTTGTCACAAATCAAATTCATGATTTTCAAAGTCTAGTTCACGAACTATCGACAGAAGGAATTAAATTGGATGAAGTATTTCTGTCGAAGTATTTCTGTCAGGAGCGTTAATAGAAAAACTACCGCCCTTCTGGAAAGAATATAAGAATAGAATGAAACATAAAAAGAACGTTGTTTCTTTGGAAACCACTATCGTACATATACGAATAGAGGAGGCCAATAGAATCATGGACCAAAAAAAAATGGAAATGAGATAGATTCAAAGTCGAATCTTGTGGAATCAAGTCGGGCAAATAATAAGAAAAAGGGCAACTGTCATAACTGTGGCAAACCTGGACATTACGCAAATGAATACAGGCTCAAAAAGAAGAATGCAAATAATCAATTCAAGAAAAAGGGAAACTGCTACAACTGTGGAAAGCCTGGACATCATATTAAAACCTGTAGGCTTAAGAAAAATAAAGATAAGTCGCATGCTAATCTTACAGAAATAGACAATGAGTTTGACATGGTAGTAGCTGTAGTGTCAGAAGTCTTCCTAGTAAACAACTTGGAGTGGGTACTAGACACTAGTGCAACTAGGCACATGTGCAAGGATCGTAGCATGTTTACCTCCTACGAAGTATCAGGAGATGATGAACAGGTGTTCATGGGTAATACTAGAACGTCTCCAGTTATAGGGAAAGGGAAAGTACTTCTGAAACTCACTTCTAGAAAGACTCTGATGTTGAATGATGTCCTACATGTGCCCGACATTAGATGGAACTTGGTCTCTGGTTCGCTCCTCAATAAGGCTGGTGTTAAGTTAGTATTTGATTCAGATAAGCTTGTAATGACCAAGAATGGAAATTTTGTTGGTAAAGGATACTGTAGTGATGGTTTATTCATTGTAAATGTATCCAATGATAATAATAAGAAAGCATCTAGTTCTGTTTATATCGTTGAACCTTTTTATCTATGGCATAGTAGATTAGGTCATGTGAATAAAGTATCTTTGAAGAAAATGAAAAGATTAAGTTTATTACCTAATATATCTAATGAAGAATTCGAAAAATGTGAAACATGTGTAGAATCAAAATTAATTAGAAAACCCTTTAAACGAATAGAAAGATCATCTGTTCTATTAGAGTTAATACACAGTGACTTAGGTGATTTTAAAAATCACATGTCTAGAGGTGGAAAAAGATATTACATAACTTTTGTAGATGACTACTCTAGATTCACTAGAGTCTATCTGTTAAGGAACAAAGATGAAGCTTTAGATGTTTTTTCTAAATACAAAATTGAAGTTGAAAATCAGTTAAATATAAAAATTAAAAGACTTGAAACAAATAGAGGAGGTGAATATGAATCTTCTCAATTTAGAGAATTATGTGAAAAGAATGGAATAGTTCACGAAACTACAGCTCCTTATATACCAAAACAAAATGGAATAGCGGAACGTAAGAATAGAACTCTAAAAGAGATGATGAATGCTATGTTAAACAGTTCAGGCTTACTCTCAAATATGTGGGGAGAAGCAATTCTGTCTGCTTGTTATATCCTAAATAAGATTCCTTCTAAATCTTCTGAACAAACACCTTATGGACTTTGGAAGAATCATGTTCCTAGTTTTAAATATATTAAAGTGTGGGGGTGTCTTGCTAAAGTAGGATTACCTGAAACTAAGAAAAGAAAGTTAGGTCCTAAAATGACTGATTGTGTATTTATAGGATACGTACAAAACAGTGCGGCCTACAGGTTTCTAGTTTTAAAAACTAAGGATAATATTCTAGATCCTAATACAATTATAGAAGCTAGGGATGCAGAATTCTTTGAGAACGTATTCCCTATGAAATCTAAATCTATAGGAATAGAGGAAGTCAATGAATCAAATGTCGCGTCTACTAGTAAAAATGTTTATGAGAAAGTAGTAGAAGAGATACAATCAAGAAAAAGTAATAGGGTTAGAAGAGAAACTAACCTAAGAGATGATTTTTTCACCTTCTTAGTAGAAGATGATCCTACAACGTATATACAAGCAATTAACTCTCCAGATTCAACCTTTTGAAAGGAAGCTATAAATGATGAGTTAGAATCTATTATATCTAATAACACTTGGGAACTTGTAGACCTACCACCTGGAAATAAACCAATAGGTTGTAAATAGGTGTTTAGAAAGAAACTAAAACCGGATGGGACTATTGATAAGTTTAAGGCTAGATTGGTAGCGAAAGGTTTTAAACAAAAGGAAGGAATAGATTACTTTGATACATATTCCCCTGTAACTAGAATTACATCAATCAGGGTCTTAATAGCGATAACCTCATATTCAAATTGGTGGTACATCAGATGGACGTTAAGACAGCTTTCCTAAATGGAGACTTAGAAGAAGAAATATATATGGAGTAACCTGAGGGTTATAAGATATCAGGTAAAGAAAACAAAGTATGTAGACTAATTAAATCACTATACGGTTTAAAACAAGCTCCTAAACAATGACATGAAAAGTTTGATGGTATTTTAAAATCAAATGGTTATTATATAAATGATGTAGATAGATGTATATATAGTAAAAGTTCTGGAAATGATTATGTTATTATATGCCTTTATGTTGATGACATGCTTATTTTTGGAACTAATATTAAATTAGTTAATGCAACTATGAAATTCTTGTCATCTAAGTTTGACATGAAAGACTTAGGAGAAGCTAGTGTAATCTTGGGTATTAAAGTAACCAGGAAAAATGGTGTTATTATATTATCACAATCTCATTATATTGAGAAGATATTGAAAAAGTTTAACCATTTTGACTGTTTACCTGTCAGTACTCCTTATGATTATAGTGTGACTCTCATGAAGAATAAAGAAAATAGTGTGTCTCAATTGGAGTATTCTAAAATAATTGGTAGCCTCATGTATCTAACAAACTGCACTAGACCAGACATAGTTTTTGCAGTAGGAAGGCTAAGTAGATATACACATAACCCTGAAAAAGAGCATTGGAATACCTTGTCTAGAATTTTGAGATACCTAAAAGGCAGTATGGCCTATGGTTTACATTATAATGGTTATCCTGCTATATTAGAAGGATATAGTGATGCTAACTAGATCAGTAATTCAGATGAGACTAAATCGACAAGTGGATATGTTTTCACTTTGGGTGGAAGAGCAGTCTCTTGAAAGTCTATCAAGCAGACATGTATCGCTCGGTCTACTATGGAATCCAAGTTTATTGCCTTAGAAAAAGCTGGATCAGAAGCCGAGTGGCTTAGAAATCTCTTAGCTGATATGCCATTGTGGCCAAAGCCTGTATCGGCCGTGTCTATTCATTGTGACTGTCAAGCAGCTATAGCGAAAGAAAAAAGTAAAATATATAATGGAAAGAGCAGACATATTAGACTCAAACACAACATGGTGAAACACATGTTGCGTGATGGAGTCATATCTATTGACTTTGTGAGGTCAGAAAAGAATCTAGCAGATCCTCTGACTAAAGGACTATCTAAAAGGTTAGTCAATGATACATCGAAGGGAATGAGGCTGAGCCTAATATATGAGCTGCAAGTGTCGATCGGCAACCCAACGTATATAAGTGGAGATCCCATGAGATAGGTTCAATGGATAAACAACAAGACACGAGGTAGACGATTGCACTGAGTTGTATGAGCCCCTTCTATGGTGTACAGTGCGAGCAGTAACGAAGAAGGATGAGTTGTTAGAACTCTTAATGAATCCATAACCATATATTTGGTGGTGTATACAGTTGCTGCATACACTTGATGGAATTCACCTATATGGGTGTGGAGGTGGAGGCCGCTTCTTATGAGAATCTGGGCGAATTCTCTAAATCACTCATGAAATTCAGGTAATAGTGTATGACCGAAATGCACCGAACCGCAAAATCACTTGCAGAGAAAGAGTTGTGTGAGTGGCATGTACTTACGATCTACATTAAAAGGATTCAGGTTGAAGACTATGGTGTCACCTGATTCCTGTAGACCTGTCTTGCTTACTCTAATGTCGGTTCAAGTCTATGGTGACACTGGCACCATTGCACAACTATTACGCTTTAATCCGAAAGAGTTTTATTTTAAAACATGTGGGGAATTGTTATATTTTGTTTTAAAATAATATTAAAATTTGAATTTTCAAATTTTCAGTAATTTCCCTCTACATTTGAAAAGTGTTGGTACTTTTGTATTGTGGGTTTTGTCCCACATCGGATTTGACAAAGTAAACTATCTTATATATAAGATAGTATTTTTGCCTAGGGCTTGTGCCCCTTTCAGGGAGCATGTGAATTTGGTCCTGTGGGGGGGCTATACCAATAGCTCTAATCTATGTCATTTACCACACACGTGCGCGCGCGTGCCGAGCCGAGCCGTGTCGTGCCGTGCCGAGCCGAGTCCGAGTCCATGTGCGTGTGCGCGTGCGCAACGTGACGGGACGGGACGGGCTGGGCTGGGCTGGGCATGGGCAAGGGTGCGAGTGCGGGTGCGATGTGAGTGTACTCGCATGGATGTGTGTGTATGGGTACTCGCGGGACTTTATTTGCGAGAGTGTACTCGCACTTGCGCCTTTTTGTTTTAAACCAGAGAGATGCATCCCTTCCGGTTGGTCGCATCTGTTGGGTTTAAATCCAACAGACCTAACCTTTTGTAAAGGGTGCTTATGCACCACTTCGGAGTCTATATAAAGACTACCGATTCCAGTTTTAAATATACGAAAATACTCTCTCATAAAACTCTCTCTGATACGGTTTTAAGTAATTTTATTACTGAGTTCATCGTTGAGTCAACTGAGCACTTTCAGATTAAACTGTAAATGGTTCGAACCCGCGTATAGTGAGTGCATCGCTGGGACCGGATCATAGTCATTGTATCCTGGAGGTCGATTACTCTGGAAACCTGTTGCACTTGGGACGCTGTCCAAGGGGAGTAAATTTGATTTCAAGCCGAGTGACTCAGTCACGCCTTGACTCAATACAATAAGTTCTTCTTTCTCAAAAATTTATTTTCTTTTTTGGTTTTCGATTTTAAAAGTCTATTTAATTCAACCAAATATCCAACAATTCATAGAAGGTAATGTGAAATTTCATCTGACCTTAAACTTATTTATAAGAATCCACTCTCAATGCCTAATTTAATTTTTTTTAACTTCATGTCTAATCTAGATGCGTAAGCTGCATGCATAATCATATAATCATATGGTAACTGGTTAAGGAGTCCAAAAATGACAATTCTATATAGAGAGAGTGGTTTCTTCTACATGCCACTAATTGGGCATACCTTGAACCTGCTTATCATGTATCATAAGATAGACGACCACCTTTAGGATTGTGGTTGTGTCTCTGATCATTTGGCTTTCTTAGTAGGATATATGTTCTCAATAGATAGGTGTCTATGATCTTTTTTAGTCATATGAGTATATTTGTTCCTTCGTTTTAATTTGCATGAGTGTGCCAACATGTAGTGGCATCTCACTCATTGATTTGAGCCATGTCAGGGCAAATGTAAACACAATGCATTTTTTTTTTCTTTCTTAAAAAGGTCATCTACAAGGATGTTATTCTTAGATACAAGCCACATGTGTGTCAGATATGGACCCTTGATCTAATAGACCGTGTTACGGATCCACAACAATGGGACAATAAAAAGAAGGTTGATCCAGTAATAGAGAAAATAGTCCTCTAATGACTCTTCTACAATCATTTGAACCGTCTAATTCTTGGGACACCACCCGTCAATGCTGGGTCGTCACTAGATAATCTTCAATTATCACACATATCACTTAAATTTTATTTATTTATTATTATTATTTTTTTAAAGTTCTACAAGGGATCTCAATGGTGAGGGCAGGTGGGCCAGTCCTTATAGACTCAAACTGAGCAAAGCCCACTCTAGAGACATGCATTTTATATGTATGGCTGAAATCGTGCCATAACAGCTCATTTTCCTAGACTAATCTTCATGTTCTTGTGGCCCACTCTAAAATAGGACTGTCAATGGGATGGGCTCAGGGCAATCAAAAGTAAGCCAGAGCCTAATCCATGGATCTTAACTTGGGTCACTCCCAATCATGTTTGTGCCTAACGGTTATTAAATTTAATTCTTGGCTAGACCGTTTAGTTCTCCAGGACCAAAATCAGGCCCAAAACTGAGCATGTATGTGGCCCACTTTGATGAGTTGACCTATTCTATATTCATGCCAGTCACCGCATACAGGGCATGTATCTCCAGCATGAGTTAACAAATTTATTCATTTGAAAATGTTCAACAAGACCACACATATGGTGTGAGATTGATGCCTTGTAGCAACTCATCCGCATGCATGAAATCTGGACTTTCCAATTGTGGCCACCACTATGAATGAGTACACTCACAGTGTCCCACTTGATGAATGTCCCTGATCTTTTACATGTTTAAATGACACAACGATGGCATACAAAGTGCTTCGAAATATCAAAACATGCCTTATCCAAAAAAACAAGAAGATTGAGCAAGTGACTTGATGACTTATAACAACTCTTACACATGCCAGATTTATTTATTTATTTATTTTAATATGAGTGTGATTTTAACTCTTATAGTACATTTGTCTTCCATACACACTACAATATGCAACCTTATTTAAAACATGTTATTATCTCAACACAACAACACATTCAAACAAAAGAAAGCTGCAGCAGTAGCAACAACAACACTTGCAAACAAAAGCAGCAGCAACAACAACACTTACTGACAGCTAGTTTCTAGTGCTTGGGTTGTTGAGATGTGGAACCACATTTGGGGCCGCCTTCGACTAGTCGTAGGAATTGTTTGACTAGTCGTAGGGGCCTGTTCGACCGGTCGTGGACCAGCTCGACTCAAAGTCCGGCGAGTCCTATTTTTTCATATCCTGGTCCTTCGACTAGTCGTAGGAATTGTTCGACTAGTCATAGCTTCGACTAGTCGTAGCTCCCGTTCGACTAGTTGTATGTTACACAGATTCGTTTCTGAATCTGACGCAGACTGCGGATTTTGGTGTCGCCTTTCGCAAGGGTGCGGAAGGGAAGTTGCCTAAACTATATATAGGTGTTCCTAGGGCTTTTCTAAGTGTATTGGAATATTAGGAAAATAATTCTAAGGTGTGGGCAAAGGGTTTTGTATGTTCTTCTAAAGGAGAGGTTAGTATATTGCCTTGTAATCTTTGTTCTTCATAGTGGAAGTTTGCATCCGTGGTTTTTTTTACCCTAGTTTGAGATTTTTCCACTTATATCTTGTCTTGTGGTTTGTTTTGGATTGCTTTGATCTACTTCTAGTTTATATTTCTTCCTGTTTATCGTTTATGGGTGAGGCCTGAGATTGGATTTAGGCTCACTGTGTTGTTGGCGTGCTGAGCAACAACTGGTATCAGAGCTATTGGTTTAGTTTTATTGGGAGAGATGGCGGAAGAATGGAAAACTAGAATTGAGAAGTTTGATGGTTCAAACTTTGCCTTCTGGAAGATGCAGATGGAGGATTATCTGTATCAGAAGGACCTCTATATTCCTCTAGGAGGAAAAGAGAAGAAACCAAAAAAGATGACAGATGAGGAATGGTTTTTACTGGATAGGAAGACTTTAGGAACGATCCGACTCTCTTTGTCTAAGAGCATCGCCTTCAATATATCCAAGATAAAAACTACAAAAGAATTAATGGAAGCCCTAGCCACCATGTATGAAAAACCCTCTGCATCCAATAAGGTTCATCTCATGAAACAACTATTCAACATGAAGATGTCAGATGTTGGGAGCGTGGCTGAACATCTAAACAAGTTTAATACATTCACGAGCCAGTTAGAATCCGTTGGCATTATTTTTTAGGATGAGGTCAGGACATTATTGATCTTATCCTGTTTGCCAGACATTTGAGATGGTTTGATGATTGCTGTGAGCAGTTCTTCAGGATCAACAAAGCTGAAATTTGATGATGTGGCCGGTTTAATTCTCAGCGAAGAATCTAGAAGAAAGGCATTAAGAGTTTCAGGGGATTCAGGGAATGCTCTAAATGTTGAAGGAAGAGGAAGATCGTTGAATAAATGAGGCAATAAACACGGGCGTTCTAAGTCGAGGAAGAAGTTCAAGGGACCGAAAGACAAAGATGGGTGTTGGCATTACGGCAAGAAGAGGCACATGAAACGTGATTGCAGGACACTCAAGAAATAAGAAGGAAGCTCTCAAGGTGGGAAGGATTTAGTAAATCTATCTGAGGAGAGTGATACAGAGGCGTTGATCTTGTCTCTTGATGTGAGGAATGAGTCTTGGGTTATAGACTCGGGTGCTTCGTTTCATGCTACTTCGTGTAAGGAAGTTCTGCGTGATTATGTGTCAGGTGACTTTGAGAGAGTCTACCTGGGTGATGATGAGCCGTGCAGTATTGTTGGAAAGGGGGATGTTCACGTAAATCAGAAAGATGGAACGGTCTTGAAATTGAAGGATGTCAATTCCGAGTTTGAAACGTAACTTGATCTCAGTGGGGCAATTGGCCGATACCGGTTATGTGACGACATTCACCAGTGATTCCTGGAAGACCACAAAAGGTGCCTTGGTGATATCTCGAGGCAAGAAGGAAGGTACTTTGTACGTGACTTCAGGATTTTATAGTTCACTCACAGTCGCATCAACTGGAGTGAATGGGCAGTTATGGCATCAGAAGTTGGGACATATGAGTGAGAAAGGGATGAAAGTGCTATTGTCTAAAGGAAAGCTACCAGGGCTAAAGTCTATTAACTTAGAATTTTGCGAGGACTATGTATATGACAAACATAAGAGGGTGAGCTTCAAGAAGATGGGACACGCTCTAAAGACGCATCTGTTAGAGCTTGTACACACTGATGTGTGGGGACCGGCACAGGTATTATCTGTTGGTGGCTCACGTTATTTTGTTACTTTTATTGATGATGCTAGTAGAAAACTGTGGGTCTATTTCTTAAAGCATAAATCTGATGTATTTGATGTATTTAAGAAGTGAAAAGTTATGGTAGAAAACGAGACAGGTAAAACAGTAAAATGTCTCAGATCTGATAATGGGGGAGAGTACTGTGATAAGAGATTTGAGGAGTATTGTGCAGCAAATGGAATTAAATATCAGAAAATGATTCCAGTGACATCGCAACAGAATGGTGTGGCTAAGCCCATTAACAGGACCATCCTTAAGCACGCCAGGAGCATGAGGTTACATGCAGGGTTGCCCAAGACCTTTTGGGTAGATGCTGTGAATACTGCCACATATCTCATCAATAGAAGTCCCTCAGTACCATTGGATGGTGGGCTACTAGAAGAAACGTGGACTGGAAAAGAAGTGAACCTTGCACATCTTAAAGTATTCGGTTACACTTCATATGTTTACATTGATGCAAAGCATAGAAACAAGCTGGATGCGAAGTCCAGGAGGTGCACGTTTATAGGCTACGGGCAACATGATTTTGGTTACAGGTTTTGAGATGCAGAAAACATGAAAATCATCAGAAGCAAGGACGTAGTCTTTAATGAAAAAGTGATGTATAAGGACAGTGTGCAGGAAACTAAGGCCGAGGAAGAGTTACCGGACACGGGTGTTACATCACCACAGGATGATCATGCACAGGAGCATTATGAGGCAGAGCCACATACACCGGTTGTGAGGAGGTCTACTCGGGAGAGGAGATCCACGGTCCGATACTCACCCACCTTACATTATCTACTGTTGACAGATAATAGTGAACCAGAGTGTTTTGAAGAGGCATTACGGACGGATACACGGGTTAAGTGGAAGCAGGCCATGGATGAGGAGATGAACTCTCTTGAGTCTAATCGTACATGGGAGTTAGTCACTCTACTTAAGGGTAAGAAAATTCTTCATAACAAGTGGGTTTATAGACTGAAGGAGGAGCATGATGGTTCGAAATGGTACAAGGCTAGATTGGTTGTGAAAGGTTTTCAACAAAAGGCAGGTATCGATTTCACTAAAATATTTTCACATGTGGTGAAAATGTCTACGATTCGCATGATCTTGAGTATAGTGGTTAAGGATTTACATCTAGAGCAGCTAGATGTTAAGACAACTTTTCTTCATGGGGACCTTGAAGAAGAGATATATATGCATCAGCCGACAGGATATGTGGCACCAGGAAAGGAGAACAAGGTGTGCAGACTGAAGAAGAGTCTATATGGCCTAAAGTAGGCCCCGAGGCAATGGTACAAGAAGTTTGATAGTTTCATGTCGGAAAATGGTAACAGGAGATGTCATGCTGACCACTGTTGTTATTTAAAGAAGTTTGATACGTCGTACATCATCCTTCTTTTGTACGTTGATGACATGCTTGTGGCTGGTTCAAGCATGAAGGACATCTCAGATCTCAAAAGACAACTGTCTAGAGAATTTTCCATGAAGGATTTAGGAGCTGCAAAATAAATCCTAGGCATGGGGATAAAACGTGACAGAAAAAATAAGAAACTGGTTTTGTCATAGGCAGAGTATATAGCCAAGGTACTTGATCGATTCAATATGGGAGATGCTAAGCCGATTAGTACTCCATTAGCCAACCACTTCAAGCTATTTAAGGAGCAAGGTGCAAAGACGCAGGAGGAACGAGACTACATGGCTAAAGTCCCATACGCGTCAGCCATTGGGAGTCTTATGTATGTTATGGTGAGAACGAGACCGAACATTGCTCAAGCAATGGGAGTTGTTAGCAGGTTCATGAATAGCCTCGGGAAGGAATATTGGGAAACTGTGAAGTAGATCCTTAGATACTTGGTAGGTACTAAGGATATAGGGCTGTGCTATGGTGGATCGGAAATCAAGTTACAAGGCTACGTGGATTTAGATTTAGCAGGAGACATCGACAGTAGAAGAAGCACTACAGGTTATGTCTTTACTCTAGGTAGTGCTGCAGTCAGTTGGATCTCTCAGTTATAGAAGATAGTATCTATTAGTATGACAGAGGTAGAATATGTTGCGGCTACAGAAGCGTGCAAGGAGATGGTATGGATGCAAGGTTTCATGGAAGAGTTGGGTAAGAAGCAAGCAAATTGCAAGCAATACAGTGACAGTTAGAGTGCAATATACTTGGCTAAGAATTCAGCCTTTCATTCAAGGACCAAGCATATTGCCATCAGATATCACTTCATACATTCGTTACTGGAAGATGGATCGATTGCTCTGGAGAAGATTCATACAAGTGAGAATCCTGCGGATATGTTGACCAAAGCGGTTACACGGGAGAAGCTGAAGCTCTGTTAAGCTTTGATTGGTCTTTAGGCTTGAAGACGGGGAGGTGGTGCACTCCGGATGAAGAAGACGAAGGTGTGTGGTGATGTGTCTCCAAGCGGGAGATTATTGAGATGTGGATCCACATCTGGGGCCGCCTTCGACTAGTCGTAGGAATTGTTCGACTAGTCGTAGGGGCCTGTTTGATCGGTCGTGGACCGGCTCGACTCAAAGTCCAACGAGTCCTGCTTTTTCATATCCTGGTCCTTCGACTAGTCGTAGGAATTGTTCGACCAGTCGTAGCTTCGACTAGTCGTAACTCCTCTTCGACTAGTCGTAATTCGTTTCCGAATCTGATGCAGACTGCAGATTTTGGTGTCGCCTTTCGCAAGGGTGCGGAAGGGAAGTTGCCTAAACTATATATAGGTGTTCCTAGGGCTTTTCTAGGTGTATTGAAATATTGGGAAAATAATTCTAAGGTGTGGGCAAAGGGTTTTCTATGTTCTTCCAAGGGAGAGGTTAGTATATTGCCTTGTAATCTTTGTTCTTCATAGTGGAAGTTTGCATCCATGGTTTTTTACCCTAGTTTGGGGTTTTTCCACGTATATCTTGTCTTATGGTTTGTTTTGGATTGTTTTGATCTACTTTTAGTTTATATTTCTTCCTGTTTATCGTTTGTGGGTGAGGCCTGAGATTGGATATAGGCTCACTGCGTTGTTGGCGTGCTGCGCAACATGGGTTTCTTAGAAGATTCATTGTTGGTAGATTCGGGCTCCTTCACTACGCCTCCCTTTGGTCTGCTATCGTTGTCTGGAATTACTAGAGCTCTCCTCTCTTCCTTCTTGTATCGAATCCCACAAGCATTGCATGGAGACTCTTTTGCTGTAAATGGCCCCTTACCTTCTCAATTAGTTCGTCCATTTTCATTGTGTCCGCTCCTCCTACACTATCCCCACAAATTTGCTTTAGAATGTTTCTGAAGATCTCTTTAGTGCTGAACGTCTGAGAGATGCATGGTGACCCAAGCTAAAGCTTCAAAGTGTGTTTTCACCTGTTCATTTTCATAGACTTTTCCTGCCAAAGTTGTTTTGCCCAGACCACCCATTCCAGCTATGGAAACTATCATAAGCCTTGATTCTCCAGCCAACAACCCAATCAATTCAGTTCTTAGATTGTCAATGCCTACAAGATCGGCTTCCTCGATAAAACGAGCAGTTGATCAAAGATGGCTAGTTGGATCAGATGGGGCATTGGAACTTGATGAGCCATGATAAATCTTCTCGAATTTGTATTTTTCTGCTCTGGATGAAATGCCATCAACATCGACTTTAAGTCTTGTATCTGCAGGTTGGCAATATGGTGGCGCTTCTTCAAGTTCTTGATGAAGTGTTTCATTTTATGAAGAAAAACCTTTACTCCGTCACCATGAGGAATGGGTTCTTGGACCAGGCGAAGCGCATATTCATCAAGAACATCCTCAATGTTGTAAGCAGCTTCTCTTACTTGTGCCACCCATTCTTTCATCCCAGCCTCGCTATCAGCCCTTGAATCTGTATCCCTTACTAATGCACTCATGCTCCGTAGCTCGTCTTTGATTCGGTGGACATCGGTGGAAACACCCTTCAGAAAATTTACACTTCTTCCTCTAGCGAAGAATCGAACTTGCCAAGGATAACAACGTTACATCCAGAACTGCAAAGACCAATGTAATGTGATTTAGAGTTCTTGCAAGTCTGTGCCAATTTCTCTCTAATACTGCAATGTTGATCACCAAATAATATTCAACCAGGCTAATATATAATGAGGAATGAGTCCAAGAATAGATTTCATATGCTTATAATGAGAATTGAACAAAATCGCGAATGCCAATGAGATAAGTGTAAGGAAAGATTATTCTCCCTTTGTTACTTTTGCTGGACTTTAACCTAAAAAGGAATTACTTATAGAGAAATATTTCTCATTCATCATCCCACAATCCACTAATAAGCTATCACCACGCATATATACAAGATCCAAAGTAAGAGTCAAAGATATGGAAACCAATGAAAAACTTTTTCAGAAAGATTTCTAACAACAATAATTTCAATCCAATGAGTACAAGTACATGCTAATGATATTGACAATTCGTCGGAGTTGTTCATCATCGGCCTCCTTTGCAAGGTGGCTCAGTTGATATTCATCAACCGTGATGATCCGATTTTCACTATGGTTTGGCTGTGGAGCAAGCTTCAGAAAGACTTGCTGATGCTTGAAAACCAAATCCCATTCCACGTCCTCCAATACCTATTCAATCTGATGACGGTCCCGGACGATCATGATTGCCCCTCCCTCGCCTACCTAACCTTTAATTTCTTCCACGGACATTTGCTCAAGAGCGAAACAACCACAAAAGAGGACCCCAAGATCAAACCTGGGCTTTTACTCCATCTCTTCCACTCCAGCGGAGGTTGGAATCAAGTTCAAGAAGGCGAAGGCTAAGGCGGCGAACGGCTTGTTTGATGTGAAATTCAATTAAGGCACGTTGGAAATACCGACGTTCTTGATCCATGGGACCACTTTCTCTCTCTCCCTCAATCTGATCGCCTTTGAGCAATGCTACAACAATTGCACTAAACACTTCACCGCCTACGACCGCCTTCATGAGTTGCCTGATCAACTCTGCCAAAGACGTCACAATCCTTCGCAAGAGTAGGATTATCCAGGATTTGCTGGGTAACAGCAATGGGGATGTGGCCCACGAGTTCAAGATGTTGGGTAGGGATGTGGCTATTTCCAACGATGGGTCCTATTTCTCAAACATAATGTGCGGACCAAATGGGATGGATGTAAGGAAGCTTGAAGGGCTATTACTTCAGATGTGCGGTTAACAAATAAACAGAGTGAAGCAATATTTCTTGAAATGCTAAACTTCTATTGATTTTGAAGAAATATTATCTTACAAACATTATCTAAATTATTAGTTCCTTCCAATATCGCAAGCAAATATATTAAAAAAACATTAATTATACACTTAAAATGTCTCTTTCACAATAAAATGTCTTTTTCACAATAAAATGCTAAATTTATAAACATGAATCATAAATTAAATTGAGTACGTGGACAATTTCTATCTTTGATGTGGTATACATGAAATATTTGTGATACATGCAACATGCATATGTGATGAATTTTTTTATCATCCGTGAAGTCATGCACAATTGTGAACAGGTAATAAGTGTGTAATACTGAGCTTTTCATTTGGTTGGAAGCAATGCTCGGATATTTTTTCCTCAAAAATTGAAGTTTCACTCTGGTGGGCCACATTGTATAAAATTGGTTAACAGTTTAAAACAAATTATTTTCTAGCTGTACTGTTATTTTGTGTGATTTGGCAATGTTGATATCCATATTTAAACATTGCAGCCATTAAATAATAATAATAATAATAAGACGCCACTAGGTGTTGTATATCAGGTGGGCTTCCTTCACACAGAATTATTTGAATGGTGCATGAAATGGCCTCCACTGTGAAGATGATAATAATAAAAGATACAGATGAGAATAATTAAGGTGGGCAACATGTTTATTTTGAATATATACTGTTGGCAAGTTTATCAAACAATCCATCTTTTTCACATATTGGTGGCATAGATCTTTTTCATGGATGCGGTTTGGCTAGTGCTCAGTGCTCCGTGGGCCCCACCATGATGTATGTATTTTATTCAGGTCATCCATCCTTTTTCCAGATCATTTTAGATATTTATGTAAAAAATGAGGTAGATCTAAATCTCAGGTGGAACACACTATAGGAAAACAGTTGTGCTTGAATGTCCACTATTACAATCTTCCTAAGACCCATTATAATGTTTATTTGACATCAACCTGTTGATTATGTCATATGGAGGGAAAAACCAAATATCAGCCTGATCCAAAAATTTTGTGGCCCTCAAGAAGTTTTTAATGGTCAGCATTCAATCAACACTGTTTTGTGTGATGTGGTCCACTTGAGATTTAAATGTCTCATTTTTGGGTTAAAACATAAAATGATCCACAAAATTGGATGGACGGCATGGATGAAACACATACATCATGATGGGGGCACGGAGCATCGGCGATATCTGGCCTTGTGATTGTGAGATACCTTAGGCTTCCAATTAGATTCTTGAATAGAGTCGAGTCCACGCTTCTTCCTTCTCCTTCTTTTGTCAGCTTTAGGCTCGTTGCTACAAGCGTGTTTACGGCATTACAGTCTGCCATCTTGAACTTTTTAAGCAACTCCTTGGCATACTTTTTCTGTGATATATAAATACCGCCGACTTGTTATTTTACTTCAATGCCCAAGAAGAAGGACATCAATCCACCATCAGTAATCTCGAATTCATTGAACATAGCATGCTTGAATTCTTTAAACATCGTCTGACTGTTTCCTGTGAATAGTAGATCATCAACATATAGGCATGCTATGAGGATGTCGCCATGAGCATTTTTCTTCATGTAGACAGCATGATTATATGGACATTGGGCAAAGCCGTTCTCTTGAAGATAATTATCGATGCGTGCATTCCAGGCACGAGGAGCCTGCTTCAACCCATAAAGGACTTTTTTCGGTCGATACACTTTGTGTTCCTCCCCTTGAACAACAAAACCTTCAGGCTGGTCAACATAGACCCCTTCTTCCAGAATTCCATTCAGGAATGCAGATTTCATATCTAGTTGGTAGATCATCCAATTGTGATGGGCTGCAACGGAGACAAATCATCCTTATAGTGTCAAGGTGAGCAATAGGAGCGAAGACTTCTTCATAATCCACCCCGTATTTTTATTTATAACCCTTTGCTACGAGCTTTGCCTTGTAGCGATCTATTTCACCATCAACATTTCATTTGATCTTGTACACCCATTTGACGCTAATAGTTCTTTGGCCTTGAGGAAGTAAATTCAGATCCCATGTATTGTTCTTCTCAATGGCATGGATCTCCTCTTCCATAGTCGTCCTCCAGCATTCTTCTTCTACAGCCTCCTCAAATGTAAGAGGCTCGTGGTACGCATACAAGCAGAATAAATTTACTTCCTCAGTTTCGGCGTATATATCATTGAGGCTCCTCATTTTGATAGGAGCTAAGGGTGAAGGAGAACTGGATGATGATGTGCTGGTTGAATTTTGATTTGATGGAATACTTCCAGAGGAGATGGAACGTATCGCTGGACTTCTACGTGTTGACGGTTCGGCTGAAGAGGGTGTTGCAGGTGTCTGCTCCTGGTTCTCATGCTTCTCTTCTTCATGTTCTTCAACGTCGACTTGATTTTTTTTGGCCGAATCTTCCTCGTTCCATTTCCAGACTTCTTCCTCGCAGAATACTACATCTCTACTCACCACTACTTTATTGGTTAGTGGGTTGTAGAGTTTGTACACCTTCGATACTTCACTGTAGCCGATAAAGATGCACTTCTCGCCATGATCATCAAGCTTTTTCCTTCTCACTTCTGGAACTTGAGCATAGGCGACACACCCAAAGATCCTTAGGTGCGCTATACTTGGCTTGTATCCACTCCACGCTTCCTGCGGTGTCTTGAATCTGACACTCTTAGTCGAACACCTATTGAGCAGATAGGCAGTACATGCAAGTGTTTTTGCCCAGAAATTCTTCGGTAGACATTTCACCTTCAGCATGGTCCTTGTCATGTCGAGAATGGTACGGTTTTTTCGTTCTACAATTCCATTTTGCTGTGGCCTATAGGCTGCAGTATGTTGTTGCTTGATTCCTTGATCCCTGCAATACTCTCGAAAGGCATTTGAGGTGTATTCTCCACCTTTGTCAGATCTAAGGGTTTTGATTTTAAGACCACTTTCTTTTTCAACAAGGGCCTTAAAATTTTTTAAAATAGTAAAAGCAGCAGACTTCTCTTTAATTACATACACCCATAATTTTCTACTGAAATCGTCAATGAATGTAATAAAGTATTTATTACCTCCAAGAGAGATTGGCTCCAATGGTCCACAAATGTCAGTGTGAACCAACTGCAATGGTTCTCTTGCTCTTCGGGATATTCCACTCGGAAAGGAGTTCCTTTGTTGTTTCCCAAGTGTGCACGCTTCACATACTTGTTCTGGAGCTTTAATGGTAGGCAAGCCATGCACCATGCTTGATGACGACAGAAGTTTCAGGCCACTGAAATTTAGATGGCCAAACGAAGATGCCATGTCCAAGAATCATTCTTTGCTTTTCCATAAAAACACTTCTCGAGCATTGTGTTTATATGGAGTGGAAATATATGATTCTTCGCCATCTAGACTTTCGTAATCAAATTACCATGCATATCTCTTATGGAAAGAGAAGAATTCTCCATGTGTATAACATACCCTTTTTCGAGGAGTTGTCTGAGACTCAGTATATTACTTTTCATGTTGGGCACGTAGTACACATTGTAGATGTAGTTTGGAACACCAATCTTCTGAAAGATTTTGATTTTGCCTTTACCTTTCACCGGTGTCTTTGACGAGTCGCTGAATGTCACATCACCATGAACTCCTTCTGTGAGTTCTTCAAATAGGTTTTTATTCCCGCACATGTGATTACTTGCACTTGTGTCGAGGTACCATACATCTGGTCGGTCACAACCTTTCTCTTGTGCAAGGAGCACTGTAGAGTCTTCTTGGTCATGATTCGATGCTTCAGCATAGTTGGATTGTTCATCGTGATCCACTGGCTTGCTCCAACAATTCGAGGCATAATGGCCGAATTTGTTGCAATTTCGGCACTGAATATTTCTCATATTTCTGTGACCGCGTACGAATCGGCCTCTACCATTCCCTCTTCCACGGAAATTGGTAAATTTCTGTTGATTTTGTGGATGGTTCAGATGATATCCATGTGCCCTTCCTCTTGCATTAGTGTTGGTGCCGCGACCTCCACGATTTGTATGACCACTACTTTGGTCATTTAGAGTCAGCTTAGACTCTAAGGCATGTTCCAACGTCGATGCTTTATTTTTCTGCATTTGTTGCTCATGCACTTGCAATAATCCCATCAACTCTTCGACGGACAAGTTTTCCAAGTCCTTCGATTCTTTAAGGGCCATAACCACATGTTCGAATTTGGTTGTAAGAGATCGGAGTATTTTTTCTACTACCCGAATATCTTCAATCTTTTCAACATTTCTTTTTAAATTGTTAACTATAATAAGCAATTTTAAAAAGTAGTCTGAAATGGACTCACCTTCCTTCATATGTGCAGCTTCGAACTCAACTCGAAGGGTTTGGAGTCGAACCCTCCTGACACGATCAATACCCTTGAATATGGTGTTGAGACTCTCCCATGCTTACTTGCATGTTGTAGCTTCGGCGATTCGTTCAAAGGTGGAGTTATTCAACCTTTGATATATAAAAAATAAAGCCTTTTTGTCCTTTTTTCCTTTGATCTTTGAGAGCCATCTTTTGTTTGGTAGAATAGGAGGCTTCTTGTTCCATTGTGGGTTCTACGTACCCATCACTGACAATATCCCATAGAT
This sequence comes from Magnolia changhungtana, assembly GCA_030180095.1. Taxonomy (NCBI): domain Eukaryota; kingdom Viridiplantae; phylum Streptophyta; class Magnoliopsida; order Magnoliales; family Magnoliaceae; genus Magnolia; species Magnolia changhungtana. The sequence continues at coordinate 2,320,198 of JASAUF010000467.1, read as the reverse complement.
CTTGGGATCCGAACAAAGTCTTCATCTTGATGCACCAGTTTTCGTAGTTATCCTTAAATAACTTTAGAATCTGCGGCTGGATCGAGGACGCCATCACTTCTTCACACCATGGATCAGCAATGCCTTTTTCTTGACGTAGCAGTGGCAACACCTTGATCATACGATCTGAACCTTCAAACTATACCTGGTCCCACAGGATCATCTCGATTTGATACCAGTTTGTTGGCTTTACAAAGCCTTAGAACCGTACACATCACAATTGTTGGCTTTACAAAGCCTTGGGAGATAATTCAAAACACCTCACAAGAAGGGTAGAAAAAAAAACAAACAAAAACTCTAAATATTGAAAATGCTTTCTAGCTTGATTTGATTGCTTGATTTGCTTACTTAGAACGTGCAACATCACAACTCTTTATATAGTTACATACTACTATGTGAAATACCTAATATGCCCTTATTCTATATCATTAACTACATTTAATCCATCAATTTCAAACGTTTGGAAAACCACCAGCCATGACACGTGCAAAATGTGGAAATTCCAATAACGTGTGGCTGTTTCAAATGGCATGAAAAACTGTAGCATCTGAACCGTCCATTTGGTTTGGACGTTTCAACAAAGCCATCACTATTATTTTTGTGTTCGTTTAAGGCCTGTTTGGATTGCTAAGTACTACAGTCAAGTGGAGTAAAACTCATGCGAATCCAATAAGTCATGCGATTGGATATTTCTTTTGCTGCCAAATTTTCAAACATTGGAGATCAAGCTGTATTTACATCAAGATTCTACTGTCATTCCACTGAATCACACCATATCTTCCCCCATCTTTGATATATCTATCAGAGAGTTGGGATTTCGATGGTCGACAGAGCACTGCCTTCTTAAGATAAAAATCCCCCTCTCCCGCATGTTGGTTCACTGGCCATTTTTTAAAGGAAAAACAGGAAGGAATCAGAGGAGGGGAACTGGAAGATCAGCAAGTCGGTCGTCCACGTCGTTGTCGTAATTGTAGAGAATGTGTTAAAAGGAGATCACCATAGTTGCAGAGAACGTGTTGATCATAGAAGGTAATGTGAAATATTTTCATCTGACTTTAAACTTATTTGTAAGAATCTACTCTCAATGTCTAATTTAAACTTCATGTCTAATCTAGATGCGTAAGCTGCATGCATAATCATATAATCGTATGGTAACTGGTTAAGGAGTCCAAAAATGACAATTCTATATAGAGAGAGGTTAATTTCTTCTACACGCTACAAATTGAGCATGCTTTATTATTATTATTATTATTATTATTATTATTATTATTATTATTATTATTATTATTTTTGAACCTAAACTTTCATTGATAATCAGAATATACAGAAACTTTGGGTGTGGCCCAACAAAAAGGGCGAGCCCCATCTATCATATGCAACAACAGACCACCTTTAGGATTCTGGTTGTGCATGTCTTTGATCGTTTGGCTTTCTTAGTACGATATATGTCCTCAATAGATAGGTGTCTGTGATCTTTTTTTAGTTATATGAGTATATTCGTTCCTTCGTTTTTATTTGTATGTGTGCCAACATGTAGTGGCATTTCACTCATTGATTTGAGCCATGTTAGGGCAAGTGTAAACACAATGCATCTTTTTTCTAAAATAAGGTCATCTACAAGGATGTTATTCTTAGATACAAGCCACATGTGTGTCAGATATGGACCCTTGATCTAATAGACCGTGTTATGGATCCACAACAATGGGATAATAAAAAGAAGGTTGATCCAGTAATAGAGAAAATAGTCCTCTAATGACTCTTCTACAATCATTTGAACCGTCTAAATCTTGGGACACCACCCATCAATGCTGGGTCACTAGATGATCTTCAATTATCACACATATCACTTAAATTATTTATTTATTTATTATTTAAAAAAAAAAAAAAAAAAGTTCTACAGGGGATCTCAATGGTGAGGGCAGGTAGTCCTTATAGACTCAAACTGAGCAAAGCCCACTCTAGGGACATGCATTTTATATGTATGGTTGAAATCGTGCCATAACAGCTCATTTTCCTAGACTGATCTTCATGTTCTTGTGGCCCACTCTAAAATAGAACTGTCAATGGGATGGGCTCAGGGCAATCAAAAGTAAGCCAGAGCCTAATCCATGGATCTTAACTTGGGTCACTCCCAATCATGTTTGTGCCTAACGGTTATTAAATTTAATTCTTGGCTAGACTGTTTAGTTCTTCAGGACCAAAATCAGGCCCAAAACTGAGCCACAGGCCTAAATTTTAACCCTATCCTAGGCCGTTGGACTGGCTGGAGGGCTGATTAGGATGGCCCAGCCCATTGACAACCTTACTATTCATTGAAGTACCAAACTCAGCAGGCAGCTGCTTCTCATCATGGACTCGATTATCTGCCATGTGTCTAATCATGAGGTTTGAAATTGCACTCTACTGAGCTGATCCTAAAGCCCAATTAGCTAGTCTGGCCCATGTCCAGCATTTTCCAGGAAGATGGAACCCCAGGAGAGTCCTACCATTATTAGACAAGATCGTGGTCCAACATAATTTTCAAAAGAGATGATTGAAAACACTTACATTTCATTTTTTTTTTTTCTTTTCTTTTAACTTAGAAAAGACCAATTTTTCAGGATGTTAACCTTGATTGTACATGGCATGTATGTGCAGATGGTGGACCTGATGGGAAGTATGTGTTTTATCCACGCCCGCTGTCTGTACATCCGACTTCTGCCAGCTCATTTTAGGGAACGAGACAAAAAATGAACCATATACAAAGCTCAAGTGGGTCACACCACAGGACACAATGGATATAATGATGTCCACGGTTGCAACCTTTTCAGGGCCCACCATCATGTTTATTTGCCATCCAACTTGTTGATAAGGGGAAAACACAAACATCAAATTATCGAAAACTTCTGTCTTCCAGTAAGTTTTTAATAATATAGGCATTAAATCCTGTGTGCCCTACTAGTAATGCACAAATACACATGATGAAAGATACTCAACGCATGTTCAGGAAGGTGTTTGCAAGATAAAGTGGGCCACACACACCACATGGAAGAGTGGAAATGGAAGCTCTTACCATGACTCCATGTTGAGGGTCAAATATTGTATATCAGACTCTAATTATCGCCTGAATTTATGAACATGATACCGTTTAATGGCCCGCTTTAATCGTGTTTGTGATGCAGAGTGTATTTGCAAGCATGGACTGAAAAAGAGAGCTTAAAGCATGGATTTAACGCTTTGAAGCCACCAAAGCAAGGGACAGACTCCAGAGGACCAATATTAAAGAACCTGAGCATAACACTCCAATGTTGAAAATTTTCTAGATATGGCTTAATGTATGCACCAAAAAAGTAATCTGAATCCTGCTAGCATCTCCACTACAATAATTTCAGTTTTATTTGCAACTGCATCAAACACATACACACATGGTCTGTGCTAGTTACACGCATCCATTCCACATGTGTAGAGTTTGCAGGCATGTGCATAACCAATTTTGTCCATCGGTTGTGGTCTCTTAGGTAATGTATCCCTTGCCTAAGAATCAGCTCAATCAACTCAGCAGCTGGGACAAGAAAAAAAAAGGATAGCCCAAGACAAGGTAGACGATTTATTCACGCGAGTCACCACATACATGGCATGTATCTCCCGCATGAGTAAACAAATTTATTCATTTGAAAATGTTCAACAAGACCACACATATGGTGTGAGATTGATGCCTTGTAGCAACTCATCCACATGCATGAAATCTGGACTTCCCAATTGTGGCCACCACTATGAATGACTACACTCACAGTGTCCCACTTGATGAATGTCCCCGATATTTTACACGTTTAAATGACACTTAAGAAGGAGGTACTTAATGTCTAAGATGAACTCACAGTTACAGGCAATGAACTCACAATGACGGTACACAAATGCTTCAAAATATCAAAACATGCATTATCCCAAAAAAAAAAGAAAAAAAAAAAAAAGAGTAGAAGATTGATCAAGTGACTTGATGACTTATAACAAATCTTACACATGACAGACGATAACAATGTCTCATAACCAGAACTGCAAAGACCAATGTAATGTGATTTAGAGTTCTTGCAAGTCTGTGCCAATTTCTCTCTAATACTGCAATGTTGATCACCAAATAATATTCAACCAGGCTAATATATAATGAGGAATGAGTCCATGGATAGATTTCGTATGCTTATAATGAGAATTGAACATAATCGCCAATGCCAATGAGATAAGTGTAAAGAAAGATTATTCTCCCTTTGTTACTTTTGCTAGACTTTAACCTAATACGGAATTACTTATAGAGACATATTTCTCATTCACCCACAATTCACTAATAAGCTATCACCACGCATATATACAAGATCCAAAGTAAGAGTCAAAGATATGGAAACCAATGAAACTTTTTCAGAAAGATGTCTAACAACAATAATTTCAATCCAATGAGTACAAGTACACACTAATGATATTGACAAATATTAATCTTGCAAGTGGAGCCCAAATTCTCAACACAATGAAGATTTTCAAGTAGAATATGCAAGTGATCAGAATGAAAAGTGAATGTGTATAAGAGGTTGACTTGGCTATATCTCTTGAAAAGTCTTTTGCTTTCTGAGAATGATTCTACCATTTTTTTTTTCTCTAAATCTAATTCAATCATATGATTTGTATTAGAAAGAGAGTAAGATTCAGTTATAACTCTTTAGAAGGCTCGTTTGTTGTTGATAATGCCCGCACCATCTTCCTCCTTCGACTTGTTTGTTGAGAATGCCCCACAATTTTCTAGTTATGTACACAGATTTATTGGTAGTGTGCAGTAGAGATTGATAGACTTGAACATATCTCTTGAAAAGACTTTATGTTGTTGAGAATGTTTCTAATATTTTCTTCATTCTTCTGAATGTAATTCGATCATATGTGCAAAATTAAAAGAGTTAATTAAAAGAGTCAGATTCGGTCATAACTCTTAAAAAGGCTCTGTTGTTGTTGAGAATGCCCACAACATCTTACTCCTCTGTCCTTAATTTAATATTCAGATGTGCGGTTATCAAATAAATAGAGTGAGCAATATTTCTTGAAAATGCTAAACTTGTATTGATTTTGAAGAAATATTATCATACAAACATTATCTAAATTATTAGTTCCTTCCAATATCGCAGGAAAATATATTAAAAAAACATTAATTATACATTTAAAATATCTCTTTCATAGTAAAATGCTAAATTTATAAACATGAATCATAAATTAAATTGAGTGTGTAGACAGCTTCTATCCATGACATGGTATACATGTACATGAAATATTTGTGATACATGTAACGTGCATCTGAGATGAAATTTTCATTACCCGTGGTGTCATGCACAATTGTGAACAGGTAACAAGTGTGTAATACTGAGCTTTTGATCATTTGGTTGGAAGCAATGCTCAGATATTTTTTCCTCAAAATTTGAAGTTTCACTCTGGTGGGCCACATTGTATAAAGTTGGTTAACAGTTTAAAACAAATTATTTTCTAGCTGTCCTGTTATTTTGTGTGATTTGGCAATGTTGATATCCATATTTAAACATCGCAGCCATTAAATAATAATGATAATAAGATGCCACGTAGGTGTTACATATCAGGTGAGCCTCCTTCACACAGAATTATTTGAACAGTGCATGAAATACCCTCCACTGTGAAGATGATAATACTACAAGATACAAATGAGAATAAAAGCTGGGCAACATGTTTATTTTGAATCTGTACTGTTGGCAAGTTTATCAAACAATCCATCTTTTTCATGTACTGGTGCATATATCTTTTTCATGGATGCGGTTTGGCTAGTCACGCTGCCACTAGCCAGGGCTAGTGGTCAGTGCTCTGTGGGCCACACCATGATGTATGTATTTTATTCATGTCATCCATCCTTTTTCTAGATCATTTTAGAGATATATGTCAAAAATGAGATTGGTCTCAGGTGGACCACACTATAGGAAAACAGTTGTGATTGAATGTCCACTATTAAAATCTTCCTAAGACCCACTATAATGTTTATTTGACATGATCAACCTGTTGATTATGTCATATGGAGGGAAAAAACAAATATCAGCCTGATCCAAAAATTTTGTAGCCCTCCATAAGTTTTTAATGGTCAGCATTCAATCGACACTGTTTCGTGTGATGTGGTCCACTTGAGATTTAAATCTGTCTCATTTTTGGGTTAGAACATAAAATGATCTGAAAAACTGAATGAACAGCATGGATGAAACACATACATCATGATGGAGGTACGGAGCATGGACCAATAGCCAATGGCTAGTGGCAGGGTTACTAGCCAATACGCGCCCCTTTATCATATGGTGCTGGCACATCTGATGAGTGAAGCTAAATGGTTGATTTTTTAGATGTGTGCATCTACAAGGCAGGTCCACCTTTATGCACGGTCAGATGTCCCATACACTTGACAAGTTCGGTTGTGTCATACGTGGAATTATGCCTGTGTAAAGGGAGAGCAGATTAGATGGGAATAAGGTGGGCAACATGTTTATTTTGAATATATACTGTTGGCAACTTTATCAAACAATCCATCTTTTTCACATACTGGTGGCATAGATCTTTTTCATGGATGCGGTTTGGCTAGTGGTCAGTGCTCCGTGGGCTCCACCATGATGTATGTATTTTATTCAGGTTTCCATCCTTTTTACAGATCATTTTAGATATTTATATAAAAAATGAGGTAGATCTAAATCTCAGGTGAACCACACTATAGGAAAACAGTTGTGCTTGAATGTCCACTATTACAATCTTCCTAAGACCCATTATAATGTTTATTTGACATCAACCTGTTGATTATGTCATATGGAGGGAAAAAACAAATATCAGCCTGATCCAAAAATTTTGTGGCCCTCAAGAAATTTTTAATAGTCAGCATTCAATCAACACTGTTTCGTGTGATGTGGTCCACTTGAGATTTAAATGTCTCATTTTTGAATTACAACATAAGATGATCCAAAAAACTGGATGGATGGCATGGATGAAACACATACATCATGATGGGGGCACGGAGCATTGACCAATTGCCAATCGCCAGTTGCAGGGTTACTAGCCAATACGCGCCCGACCCTTTATCATATGGTGTTGGCATATCTGATGAGTGAAGCTAAATGGTTGATTTTTTAGATGTGTGCATCTACGAGGCAGCGTCCACCTTTATGCACGGTCAGCTGTCCCATACACTTCACAAGTTCTGTTGTGTCATTCGTGGAATTATGCATGGGTAAAGGGAGAGCGGATTAGGTGAGACCCCGGCCTCACCCAAGACTACAGTGGGACCTTAACGTATTCACCCCGTCCATCCATTTTTTAAGATAATTTTTGGGTATTATCCTAAAGTGAAGCATATCTAATTATCAAGTGGATCTTATCATAAGAAACTGTGGTGATTGACCAGATAACTAGATCTGCTTCATTTTTGGAATAATTCCCTAAAATGATATGGCAAAATGGAAGGACAGTGTGGATACATAATACATATATCAAAGTTGGCCCGACAATAACCCTATGGTAAGGCCGCATTGGCTTGGGTGAGGTCGGGGTCTCACTTAATCTGCTCTCATGTAAAGGTGGTGCGACTAGAGTTATACACAAAACGATTTAACTCATATAATTCGCTCGACTTGACTTTGCTTGAAACTGGATTCGAGCTGAGTCGAACTAATTTTTTTAGGCGAGTCCAAGCAAGACCGAACTCCACTCGACTCGGCTCAAAACTTCACTCGGTTCAGATCAATTCGACTCGAATCAGGTTCACTTAGTATAAATAATTTGTATATATATATTTAAATAAATTATATATTAAAAACTATAAAATCTAAATTCAAACTCGATCTCAAACTCAAACTCAAACTTGGCTTGAAATATCGATGGAGCCGAGCCGAGTTGCCCAGCCAAGCTGAATTCGAATTGAGCTGAGCCGAGCTGGGCCAAGCTCAACTCGGTTTGACTCATGTACAGCTCTAGCCGTGTGACTAGCAATCCTTTCAGTAAAAACACAACGCAGGGCACCTTAATGACGATCCGAGCCTGTCATCCAATGGGCTCCTTTGATTGACTATGAAGAAAAAAAAAACTGCTATAATTAAAAATGATGGAACTTCTATCACTGAATATAGTTCATTGATTAACTTTTTGTCTTATCTAGTTCTTGGTTGGCACGTGCACTGATATGACATGCAACTGCAGTACCTCCAATGCCTTCATAGGCACTTGATGCGGTCCCCTTCTTTGTAAGCATATAACAGGCTTTTCAACCCACACCACAGGAAACAACAGGAATTTGATGCCTATATCGAAGAACTTTTTAGATTGAAAGAAAGGCCCTGATAAAGCTATATTTGTGTTTTCCCTTCATCCAAGTGTTTTCCCTTCATCCAAGTCTACGTGACTTTATGAAGAGTTTGATGGCAACTAAACCTCACATTGGAACCAGGAAGATTTCAACAATAACCATTCAATCCCTCTGCTTTTTTGTGGTGTGGACCACTTGAGCTTAGAAGTGCCCCATTTTTGGGCTCATGCTCCAAAATAATTTGAATCATGGTATGACTTGGAAAAATTTCACACGTTGAAAGTTGTCATGTGTATAAGGTAATTTATTTGAGAGAGAAAAATCAATGTAGTTTGTGAGGAGATGTCATTTACAATGACATAGGAGAAGCAACTCTGGGAGTTTTCCAATGTCTTCGTCACTAGCGATCCACACTGATCAAAACCAAGACTTACATCAGCTGCAGCATAGGGAACATGGTTTTTTGCCCTATGAATGATGTAAAATCATTCCTAAATGAAAATGTCACTCTCTCCTTTTACTTTTCAAACTCCTAAAAAAGATTACGTTTTACTTTCCACAAAAAAAGATTATTTTTTCTATCAATCAAAACATTAAGATTTTCTCATATATGAAGCTGTGGAAAAAAAGTTAACTTACAGCTGAAAGTAAATCATTTGTGTTCTTTGAAAAAAGGATCTCCTCCCAAGTATTTAAAAAGTTATTTAACAAGCCTTAAAAATACACAACTAATTATTTTATTGAAGGACTTGCTGAACAAGAAAAAAAGAAAATAGAAGATGGTTATAGCAAAGGCCAACCTAAAGTTCTTTAGAGTGCCTTCTCTTCTAGAAAAAATCCTCTATTCCGAGCCTGAGGCCTATTCAATTTATATGAACTTTGGGATATATCCATACACCATAAGGCCCTTGTTTATGATAGTTTCACTCTTAATATTAGGGTTGCATGTAAAGAAAGGCTCAGGCTACCCATTATGCCTTTGTAGAATGGAGTAGATTTGGTAGATATATACTTTCGATTGAGATACAATAGGATCATCTTGAATCACACTGTCAGAGTGTGAAGTCATCTTTCTTTTTTCTCTCATTTTTCTTCTTTTCTCTTCCATTTTAAGAATCCAAAATCTATACCTTCTCGGCTGATGAATACACTAATTCTTCTACTCCTAATAGTACTTTAGTACAAAATTGTTATTTTAGAAAATTAAGGATTACAATACCTAAAAGGGAAATTCTTCGGCTTAAAAACCTTAAGTTAGAAAATAAGCACGCCACAAGGAAACATCTTTATTTTTTCAACCTACGTTTATTACATTTTATTTTGATAACCAATACTAGCAATCGACATTTTAGATAAACATCGACCCCGCCCACTGAACTATGTACATAGCATAACAGGGAAAATACCATCTCTGTTCTTGATGATTTTCACACGATATACACACATAATAATAATGTTCTTGACACTACACACCCACAACCTGAGGGATTTTCATCCACTCAATTATACCTTCAGATCCATCAGTTGACATAACGTAAGTGCATTGAATGGTTCTAGAGGGAAAGAAGGCCCACTAACGGATAGCTCCTGAGCCACGTGATGCATGGTTGGCCGAGAGTCTGGATTTGACCGAATGCAAGCAAGTGCCATGGACACCGTAAATACAACTTCCTGTTCGACCTCAACCATCGGATCCAAGAGACGTTGGTCCAATGTATCCTTCAGCAGTTTGTCTTGTCTATTAGGTGATGTTAAAGAGGAGATGATCTCCCCAGGATGCCTTCCCATCATCACTTCAAGTGCCACAACACCAAAGCTATATACATCGCATTTTTCAGTCACCCTCATGGTATATGCAAGCTCTGCAAGAAATAAGATAGTTTAGTCATGTTCTTTTCTATATGTTAATCATCTATAACTAAACTCTTAATCATTATCAAATTCACATGTGTTTCTTAAATTAGGTTTTATATCTTCTATATTTTTGTGGTTGCCAGATAAGGGGATCTCCTAAGGAATCTCTACAAACAAAGCATGTGCCAATTGAGATGTGTGTGGTACATCTGGAAGGTGCATAAGATGGGCCAAACTTTTAAGATGAATTTGCTAGAAAGTCAGGATGGTCCACTCATCAAGCATACCTGATGTAGAACGTGTCACAAAGATATTCCCAGCATGGTTGAGCCAAAAGGAGGTGGACCGTAAATTGACCATAACTTTTGATTCGGGTATGGTTACGGGGTGTACAACCTATCAATCTTTACTGAAACGGGCCATCTAAGGTGAACCGACTCATAAGGTGGGTCGCGTCTGTCCGTTTCGTTAGAAAATGTGCGCTTTCAGCTCAAAAACGAATTTTTAGAAATTTTTTTACTATTTTTTTTACTATTTTTAGTAATTCCAATTTTTTAATATTTTTTTAGAGTTTTAGATTTTCTTTCCTTATAGAAATAAGTTTTAGTTATACTGGGACTCTTATAGAGAAAGTTTATTTGCAATTTTTATTTTTAGAAATTAGGCCTTAGAAGAGTTTTATTAGAATTAGGATTTTTATTAGAGTTAGAATTTTGCTATTTTTGGTAATTACGAATTTTAGTTTATTTTTTTTCTATATTAATAGTGTAAGGAGATACATTAGGCAATCATCAATGATCAATTAATCAATTTCGAATTTCTTAGAATGTATTTATATTTTCTGCTTTCTTTCCTCGTGAATTCAAGAAGTCTCTGTGAGGAGTCCAGAGAAGCTCCGTGGATTCGGAGTAGTTATCCTCATCACGTTCATCCCTGCGTCAACACCACATGCATATATTGAGTGTGTAATATTGACATTTGTTTTCCCAAAACTGTCCATTGATTTCACATGGCGGTGGCTTAATCATTATGTTTAGTGCATAATTGGGCCTACCTTTACATATGCTCTGGTACAAATTTCATTGGCAAGGATTGGGTGACATGGGTATGGTTTCTTGTAATATTCTGGACAGACAAACCAACTCACTCTCTCTCTCTCTCTCTCTCTCTCTCTCTCTCTCTCTCTCTCTCTCTCTCTCTCTCTCTCTCTCTCTCTCTCTCTCTCTCTCTCTCTCTCTCAGTATGGGAATCAAAGAAAACAACCAACAAGCTTGCTCCACCCAACAGTTTCTATGATATTTTGCTCAAGTCTATATTAGTGTGGTCCATATATAGTGCCAATATCCAAACCATTGATATAGTGGGCCCCAATATGGATGTTTCATGCATTAATAATTCACCTAATTGGAAATCCTAACCATTTTACTGGGTAGCAGATAGATGATCAAGGGAAAAAAAAAAAAGCAATTGTGCACATTCAACAAAGAAAGACCATAGATTCAATGGCGAGGATATTCCAATCTTGAAACTTCTTTTGTTGCGTCAGGCACTCACTGTGTGAGACATCACATCAACAGTTTGGATCATGAAGCCATGGAACCCATGTGCAATAGAGAAAACCCAACCATCCTCTAGGATCTCAATCTCAGTGAGCATGGCAGGATACCACATTTCCTAATACTTCATTTTCACACTACTTTTACGGGGTTAGAAGCGGTAAGCTTTCTCAAACATTTCTTAAATAGAGATAACCCGTATATCTACAACTGGTGTGCAGGTTAATCAATCCAGACCATCTGAAAACATGGCCCATATTGTAGATGGAGCAATTAAAAAAAATAAAATACACTTATTGGAGGATTCTATCCATCCAATTGGTGGACAACAAAAAAAAATAAATAAATAAAAATTAAAAAATAAAAAAATAAAAATAAAAATTGATGGACAACAAATGAACAGTTAGATTTTTTTAAAAATTTAATTTTATTTAATTTTATTTATTTATTTATTTATTTTTAAGTTTAGAAGCACAGGTTTAATAGCTGATAACAGATGGTTTAGTTAGGGTAAGAGGTGTTTGGATAGTAAGTTACTTTAGATAAGCTACTTATGTTAGAAGTATGTGTGGTTTTCTCTATTACTTATTTAGTATATAAATGTGTTTGTTAAACAATATACTTATCAACCAAAAAGTAAATCTTTTCAAAAAAAAAAAAAAAAAAAAAAAGTAGAAAAGCATATTTGATTTCCAACATCATAAGTAATTATCCCTCAAGTCTGATTGGTACGCCTCACATCCACCATCCATCATGTGGGACCAACCTTTGATGTGGACCATTCATTGTTTAGGCCCCACCTTTGATATGGGCCATCCATCATGTGGGGCCCACCTTGGATGTGGGCCATTCATTATTAGGGGCCAACCTTTAATGTGCACCATTCATTATGAAGTGCCTACCTTCAATATCCACAACCCATCATGTGGGCCCATCAATAGGGCCGACTTTGATATGGATTGTCCATCATGTGGGGCTGACGTTGATGTGGATCATCCATCATGTGGGGCCTACCAATAAGAAATGCCCATCATTTGGACTGTCCATTATGTGAGCTCCACCTTCAATGTGGGTTGCCCATCATGTGAGGCGGGCTTGCCTTGGATGTGAGCCATTCATCATTAGGGCCCGGCCTTTGATCTGGATAGTCCATCATGTGGGGCCACCTCGATATGGGCCATCCATCATGTGGGGCTGCTTTAATGTCCACTATCTATCATGTGGAGACCACCTTTGACTTGGACCGTCCATCATATAGGCCCCACCTTTAAAGTGGGTCGTCCATCATACCAGCCTACTTCAGATACGGGCTATTTATTATTATAGGCCGACCTTTGATGTGGACCATTCATTATGTAGGCCCACATTAATATGGAGTTATCCATCAATGTGGGGCCCACCTTTGATGTGGACTGTCCATTCTGTGAGTCCTACCTTCAATGTGGACAATCCATCAATTGGGCCTCCTTTGATATTGACTTTGAGAGAGAGCCTCCTTTGAGGGGGGGGGGGGGGCCTCCTTAGCACATAAGTTACTTTTACAACAATGCCTACTATACTAACTTAAGTGAAAATGTAACTTAATTACTTAAGTTAAAAAGTAACAAATTTAATGGTATCCAAACAGGCCCTAAATGTGAATTCAGGGGTTAGTCTTACCATGTAGCCACATTATTTCCACCATACATAATGCAACAATGATGGAACTCAAGTGTGCGAAGGAAAAGCATCCCTTACAACTATCTTCAATTGCATGGTGGTATTAGCTTTAAATATTCACCGATGCTTCATAATTTTTAGCCAAAATAGACATGCAACAATTGCATTCTTAGCACAATTGGACCAAAAGAAGCCCGAATGGAAGTGGAAGTAGTCTGTCAAGTTCAGGCCCAGTCCTAGGCAGGGCATGGCATAATTGGGTCTTAAGCGCATCCGGATCGAAGAAATTCATTTCTAATAGGGAGAAATTATCGTTCAAAGTTTGGATCATAAAGCAGCTGTAACTTTTGATCCAGATATCGTCATGGAACACACGGCCTACCATTCTTTATGTAATGCTTCCGAGGTCAATTGACCTGCATAATAGGTCGTGTACCTCATCTCATTATTTGTAGAGTTTTAGGATCTTCGTACTTTTAGAAATTACTTGTTATTATGCTAGGAATCCTCTAATAAGGTTTATTTGGAATTTCTATTTTTGAAAAATTAGGCTTTAGAAGAGTTTTACTATTTCAGATAACTTTGAATTAGGGTTAACATTTTGCTATTTTGAGTAATTTCTAATGAGCATTTTGGGTCTTCCACATAAGTGATGTAATCGATCATTCCAGATAAATTATTCTTAATTATTCTATAACATAACCGAAATTTCTCTTTCGTTTTCTTTTGGATTCAAGAAATCTGTTTGTTGATTCAACGTTTTCATTATTTGAGGAAGACGATGATCTTTCTCTCATTGTTTCATGCTCTTTTTACATTGTGTTAGCTTTAAATATTCACATATGCTTTATAACTTCTACCCAAAATAAAGTTGGGAATCGGAATAATACAATCACTGGTGTGTTTCTTTCCAAGGCCTCTTCCAACCATTTAATTAAGGAATATTATAGGGAAATGATAAAATTTTCAAATATAAAATTTCTCATATTTCGGTTGCCCTAGATTGCCACATATGGCAACAATATACTAACTAATGCACAAACTTTAAAGTATATAATTGCAAACCGTCTAACCCTGTCTTTTCTTCTTGCCTCTTTTGGGTGCTTCTAGTAGTTAGGTGATTGGATGGGCCCAGGTTTCTTTTGGCCCCCTCGTCCTTTTTGTTACGAGGGCCGGTTGTTTTCTTTTGTGCAGAACCATGTATAGCCTATATTTTTCTGAAATGAAATATACCTTTTGAAAAATAAAAAGAAGTATATAATTGCAAACAAAAAATAAGAAAAATAAAGACTAATTGCTAAAAAAAACTATTAAAGCATAGTGAATGTACTAGCAACGAACCTGGAGCAATGTATCCGCAAGTTCCTACAAGCGTAGTCCAATTGGATGAATCAGGTATCAGCAATCGTGCAGTGCCGAAGTCAGAGACACTAGCCTCAAGTTCCGAATTCAACAGAACATTGTTGCTTGATAGGTCTCGATGGACAATCGGCGGGGTGCAACCATGGTGCATATAAGATAAAGCATGAGCCACACCTTTAATAACCTTCACCCTAGTAGTCCAATCCAACTGTATTGCTCCTTCGTCGTTGCTTAGGATGCTTGCCAAGCTTCCCCTTTCCATGTACTCGTAGACTAGAAACGAGCATCGAGCATGGGAACAAAAGCCGTAAAGCTTCACAATGTTGCGATGACGGACTTCTGTTAATACTCGTATCTCATTTCTAAAACTTCTTTGATTATATTGATCCCCACCTTCGAGTGGGTGAAGTTTCTTCACTGCTACTACCTGGCCTGTTTGGAGATTTGCTTTATAAACTTTCCCATACCCTCCAATTCCGATGCAGTATATGTCGTCAAAACCCTCTGTTGCTTCCACGATGTCTTCAAACATGAGAATCCCATTATAATTCCATATTGAAAATGGATTTCCGTTGCTCCTTTCAAGAACCAATTGCTCCGGATTTCTTCTTCGTTGGTAATAAATGGAAGAAATGCAGGCGACCACAAATAAAAGAAATAAGGCCACCAATAGAGGAAGAATAATGAAGATGACAACTTTGTGTCCTTTCCTTGCACCGCCATAGCTTGTTGAAGGGGCATTGCAGGGTTTTAAACCTTGCACTTCACCACATAAGCCTTCGTTTTCTATGAATGCATCTGCATGAGCCTTCTGAAAGGTTTTACTGCTAGGAATAGGGCCTCCTAAATCATTGTATGAAAAATCTATGGATTGCAAGCTGATCATCCCTTCAAAAGATTTCGGAATTGAGCCAGACAACATGTTGTGGGAGAGGTTTAACATTTCCAGCATTTGCAATTTCCCCAGTTCTGGTGATATCTCTCCATTTAGCGAGTTATGGCTAAGGTCTAATGCAGCCTGTAAGTGTATCAGATTGCCAATTTGGAATGGAATGCTTCCATTGAAATCATTTTCGCTCAATTTTAGATACCGGAGTTTGGAGCAATCCCCTAATTGAGGTGGTATAGGACCACTTAGGTGATTCATTGACAAGTCAAGAACCTCCAAATTGGATAGTTTTCCAATTTCTTGTGGTACCTGACCAGAAAGCTGGTTATCATTTAAACTTAAGCTGAACAAAGAACTCAGCCTCCCCAGTTCCTTTGGAATCTCCCCCACCAGATGGTTTGAAGAAAGACCAAGCACTCCTAGCTGCGTCAACTGCCCAATCTCAGAAGGAATTCTACCAGTGATCATGTTCCCAGAGAATTGTAGCATTGTCAAATTTTGGCATTCTCCCCAGTTTGGTGAGAGTTCACCAAACAACCTGTTATTGCTGAGATCCATGAATTTGAGATGTGGATATACACCAAAGGCTTCTGATACATTTCCAGTGAGCTGGTTTCCTTCGAGCCGCACTCTAGTTAAACTAGTGCAATTTCTGAGGCTTTTCGGGATCTCACCAATGAAATGGTTGTCAAAAGCTGTGAATACTTTAAGAGATCCACCCTGGCATAACTGTGGTAAATACCCAGAGAAGTTGTTGCCGTTCAGGTAGAATGCAGACAGATTTTTCACGTTTGTCATTTCTTGAGGCAAGGAACCAGATAATTGATTGTAATAGAGGGACAAAAATACAAGGCTGGTCAAATTTCCTAAAGTGGTAGGGATAGAACCTGTTAGAAGGTTATTATACAGGCTTAGCTCGTTGAGTTTGATTAAATTCCCAACTTCTGGAGGAATTGAACCAGAAATTTGATTACTAGAGATATACAAGAGTTTAAGGTTTCGCAAATTACCTAAAGCAGGAGTGATTGGACCAGTCAGATTGTTATTGGACATCTCCAACTCAACCAAATTCTTGAGATTCCCTAATTGTGCAGGAATTGAACCAGAAATTTGATTGTCGTAGAGGTACAAAACTGTAAGGTTTCTCAAATAACCTAAAGCAGGAGGGATTGGACCAGTAAGATTGTTATCGTTCAACACCAGCTCAACCAAATTCTTGAGATTCCCTAATTGTGCAGGAATTGAACTAGAAATTTGATTTCTGTAGAGGTACAAAAGTGAAAGGTTTCTCAAATTACCTAAAGCAGGAGGGATTGGACCAGTAAGATTGTTATTGTACAACGCCAGATGAACCAAATTCTTGAGATTCCCTAATTGTGCAGGAATTGAACCAGAAATTTGATTGTCAAATAGTTGGAGGATCGTCAGCCTGGTCAAGTCACCTAATGATGGAGGAATTGGCCCGATAAGGTAGTTTTGGCATAAACTTAGGTGAGTCAGATTGTGCAGATTCCCTATTTCAAGAGGTATTGAACCACTGATTTTATTTTCCCAAAGGCTTAGGAACTGGAGATGTTTAAGCAGGCCGATTTGAGATGGAATTTTCCCAGTGAGTTGATTTTTATAGAACTGAAGGGAGATGAGTTTGGTCCAATTGGTGAAGAAACTTGGAACTAGTTCACCTATAATTTCATTTGATGAAATGTCAATCTCTGAAATGTTAGTGAGGTTAGCCAGTGAAAGAGGTAAAATGCCAGAGAGAGAATTCATGGAAAGATCAAGGGAGGCAAGTTTTGAAAGAGAGCTGATATGAGCTGGGATGTTTCCACTGATAGAGTTGCCACTGAGATTAAGATGGAGGAGATTTGTAAATGAGGGGAAGCTCAAGTTATCTAGCTTACCTTGCAAGCCGGCATAAGGTAAGCTTATCTCTGTTACACTTCCGAGGCTGTTGCATGAGATCCCAATCCATTTGCATGGTGAGATTGTCATGGTACTAGCATTAGTAGAAGGAAGCAACCATGAATGGAGAGCCTGTGATTGCAGGAGGCTGTCTTTCCATTTCATTAGAGCATCTGCTTCTCCGAAGGTGGATGTTGCAACTGCACTGGAAGAAAGAAAGGCTGCTAATATAACCAGAAGAGAGAAGGAGAAAGATGTTTTCATGGCCATTGCTGTTATTGCTTATGGAGTGATAAAATTGGATGTGTTCTTATAGTCGAAGATTTCAACTCTATCAGATCATCTACAGTTCTTCCTCGAACAATAAAACAAAGGCCGAATCGAGCACAAGCAATTTTGTATGAATACTTGAAAAGTTCAGCAGTCAACAATATAATCTTTCCATGCCGTCTCTCCACTAAATTGTAGAATAAGCATATCCTATTATAAATTGTGTTGGGCCAACTGTCATTTGTGGGTCCTTACGCACTCCCTTTACAATATGAGGTCCTTTCATGTTCAGCCGGCATCTAAAAAATTCAGAGCCATCCAATCCATTCACACCATGAGCACTAGGGATTTTTTTAGATAAGCTTATTCAATAATGGTGTAGAGGAACTGGCCTCTTTTCCAATTTACAAATTGCAGCCCTCTATCATCGGAAACGGATTGGCTACTCACCTCGCCACCAGCCCAGTGGCTGATGGTCGGTTCTCTGTTGGCCAACCATGATGTATGTGTTTCATCTATTCCGTTCATCCATTTTTAAAGATCATTTTAGGGCTGGTTCCCAAAAATGAGTGGTATATAAATCTGTAGACCACACCACAGCAAAACAATAGTGATTGGATATCCACCATTAAAATCCTCCTAAGGCCAACTGTACTGTTTTTTTGACATCCAATCTGTTGATTAGGTCATACAGACCCAGATGAAGGGAAAAAATAAAATAAAAAAACAAAGATCATCTTGATCCAAAACTTTTATGGCCCCCAAAATGTTTTTAATGGTCGACGTTCATTAAACATTGTTTTCTGTAATGTGGTCCACTTGAGATTGGGATATACCTTATTTTTGGTCTCATACCATAAAATAATTTAGAAACATAGATGGACGGCGTGGATGAAACGCATACATCATGGTGGGGCCCATAGAGCACCAACCATCAACCATTGGCTGGTGGTAGGGGAGTAGCCAATCTGTTTCCTCTTTCATCCTTTCGTGACCAGAAGGACACAGATTGCGACAGGAAACTGGGTGGGGCCACTGTTGTTTGGGAGAAATCCATCCTGTCCATTCATATTTCCAGATCAAGTTAGGACGTGTCCCCAAACATGACCAGTCAATCCAATTTTGAACAATATGCCCAAGTCCAATTTTGAATCCTCATAAAGGGGTGGTTAAGATTTGACTAAAATACGCACAAACAAACAGTCTGGATCTGATCTTCAATGAACAGAAATATATGGTCCACATTTGAAAAATATCATACCCTTGAAAGGTTCACTAAGGCCCTGTTTGGGTGCGTGCAATAAGTTGAAATAGAAGGGATGGAATCATGGCCGTCTAAGCATTTATGATTTGCAGTGGATGGTTGGCTGCATTGCGTGTACACATTTATCCCACCCGCAGCACAAGACCTCTTTGGGTTTCACGGGATCATCCCCTCAGTTATCCCATATGGGTTTGTTTGGTTTACCCATTGGATTGAAGTGGATTTCACATGGTGCCATCACATCCTCCATCTTCACCCAATGTGAAGATCCGAGCCGTTGATTGCATGGTATCCGCATTGGGATGAATGGTCTATTCACAGAAATTATGATTCTGTGTATAACTGTGGCCCACTTGATGATCATTGTGCACGGCTCGAATGGCCATTCCTCAACTTTTTTCTCGGTATTCTTCCCTGTCTTAGCCGGCACGAGCTTCCGAAACTCCGTCTCGGAACAACAGCAATTGAAGCCGTTCAACCTTCCCAGTCAATCTCGGCCACATATCTGGAAGTCTAGTCCGTGGTGAGGGAGAGGGAAAGCATAGAATCTCCAGATTCTGAAGCTGAAAAGAGCAGCTAAGCCTCTGGAACTCGCCTCCATCCCTTGTACACGTTTTTTTTTATTATACAAAAATGCCATTGGAGGAAAGGAGTTTGGAAGAAGAAAAAAACCCTAGCTTTTGCAAATTGAGAATCATTTTTCCTAAAATGGGAAGAGCTCTTATGAGAGAAGAAGTTCAAATGGTGTTGTCACCTTCTGTTTTCCCACCTAAGGAGAGAGAGAGAGAGAGAGAGAGAGAGAGAGAGAGAGAGAGAGAGAGAGAGAGAGAGAATCCTAGTGCTTAAAGGTCGCGCATCTTTCACAAGCTCGGATGAGAGAAGAGAGCATTGAGGGATTCTGTCGAAAGAGGTGAGGTTGTGGCTAATGCCGGCCTTCGTCTTCTTCTTGCTCGAGGGATTCTAGCTCGCGACAGGGCGTATCTCGGTGGGATTTCACAATCCCACCAACTCCACTGCACGCACTAGTTCCTCAAGACGCGGAGAGATGTCCACCATCCAAACAGCTTTGGAACCATCACATCAGGGATTAGTGAATCCCATCCCTCGTAATACCGGTTAAGCCGCCGTATTTCACGCGCCCAAACAGGGCCTAAGGATTCACCAAACTACAATGATTTGCTATGATTGATGCATAGTTGGTAATGATTGCAACTATTATACACTAAAAATGCAAAATTTAATGGACTTATCTACGCATTAATGATGGAGATCCAATAGATTATAACTATAAATCAAATGATTGTCTCAATCCGTGCAAGGCCTTATACAAGGTGACCATAACCACCTTAGACTTAATTACCTGTAACAATCATGCACATAATAAGGCCCACTGTATGCTTATCGTAGCAATCCAATCATATGATTAGTCCAATGATTATGTGGGACCCACTTAATAAAGGCCTTACAATTGGTTCACAATTATTAGGCCTGTGTTGAGGGTCAAATATTGCATATCAGACCCTAGTTACTGCTTGGATTTACGAACATAATATTATTTAATGGTCTGATTTAATCGTGTTTGTAATGCAGGATGTGATGACAAGCTGAGACTGAAAATGAGTGCTTAAAGCTGAGATTTAGCGCTCCGACATCACCAAGGCAGGGGACGGACTCCTGGGGATTGGGATCGACGATTTTACACAGCCGAGATCAGAGAAAATCAAGAAACTGAAGCTCAAGTGGCCTGAAAGTCAGCCAGAATGCAAGATCACAGGTTTCGCACCATCCGTTTGGTTCGAAACTTCATACATAGCCTAAGGACCATAAAGTAACCGTACACGTAAAAAATCATCCGTTGGATCCCTCTGAAAGTGACCCAACAGACAGATCGGCCTATAAAATGGTAAAGTGGGGCCCACCTGATATCTGGATCTACTTCACTTTTTGTCTCAATGCCTTAAATGAGCTGGAAAAATGGATGGACGGAGTGGATTTCGAATATACATAAAGGTGGGGACTGCTTTATATCGGTGGAGTGCACAAAACCTGTGCTCTCGCCATGCACTGGTCTGATGGAATCGGTCAGCGGTCGTCGACCCGATCCAAATTCGGAAGCTCGAATTTACGTAACAGGGACTTGCCAGCGACCTTTGGTGGGCCACCATCATCACGAGTTTTGAAGATCCACACCGTTCATCGAGTTCAATAGGCCAAACCGACCGTACTCTGGCCTGGTTACTGATTTTCTTGGACGCTACATGTATATGAAGGCTTTGACGGAGGTTGGATGGTGCCAAGCAAACGTCTGTGAAACACTATAGTTCGAATTCAAAACCGAGCATATATGACCGGTTTTCTGAGATAAAACTAATGGACGAGGTGGATTTCTCAACAGTGGGGTACGTGGACCCCACCAGTATCACCGCGAAATCTCTGTTTACGCAGGAGCGTCTATGGAGGATGTTAGTGGCCCACCACCATTGCTTCAATGAAAGATCAAGACCGTCCATTAGACCTACGTGTCCCCTATTACGACTGCCTAGGTGGCAGTTTTTCAATTGACAGTGCAGATCGGGTTTTTATTGTCCAAACGGAAGTTGAACGGCAGTGAGAAAAGTCCTGTGGACCACACCGAAAGAAACTCAAAGTAGCCATGTCTGACCGGTTTTGCAAGGGGAAGCTAGTGGTCGGATCAGATTCTCCATATAACACTGATCTGGGGCCCACCGATTTCAACAGCGTAAGACATTACGCAGCCCTGCCGTGCGGACGTCCGGAAATTTCGGGCGACTGTGGGCCATATCTTTGGTCGGATTGACAATCCAAACCGTCCGTGCGATTCAAGAGGACCATATCACTCATGCCTAGGTGTCGGAATTGCATGATACAATGAACGATCAGTCTTTCACCGTTCAACCGCAACTCGGACGGTAGTCTGAAAATCTCAGTAGGCCGCACCAAAGCCAGTCAAAAACCATCCGTTTCCTGCTTATTTTTCGAAGCAAATATAATGAACGGATTGGATTTGTCAAAGTTGCATCGACCATGGCTCCGCCAAGGTTCAGCGCAAAAACGAATTTCCTAAGAAGTTTTCGCTGCGTAAAACTTCCGCATGGGCTGCGGAAATTCCAACTACTGCCTCTGGCACTCGACCACCACTGTTGCCTATAAGAAGGAAGAGAGAGATTCAAGGGGAGGACGGCTGGGCTTGAGGCAGCATCTTGAATTGGAAGGGAGACGTGGAGCAGGGAGAGAAACAGGGAGGATTTACTTGTTATTTATTTTATTTATATTTTTATTTAGATTCATGAGATCTAGTCCACTCATGTGTGGCTAAATCCTCTTAGCTAGGGCTAAGAGGTGAAGCTTGTAGCGTGATGGGATGCCTCTTTGCTTGAGCCTTTGTTTAGACTGAATTGATGTTGATTTGGGTTTTATTAAGGGAATGTTTTTAGTCGTTAATGGTCTGTTGTGACTGAAATTACAATGGGTCTGCGATGGCTTTGAGCATGTTCTTTTTCTTTTTTATGTGTATGACGTCAGGAAGCCCTGTTGTTCACCATCGTCTCCTGGGCATGGTTGGATGACGGTAACCTTTCCTGATTTTCATGGCATGTTGACTGGTTGGTAATTAGTTTAATTCTGTTGTTTGCTTTGTCTCCTGGGCATGGTTTGGTGATGGAATCCATTCTAATTCATATACCTCTCATCTCTTGAAAACTTTATCAACGGTAGTTCAGTTAATTTCCCTGATTTTTAATCCAGGCATAAGATCTCCCTGATCTCTACAAGTGGATCCTCTGAATCCCTAGTTTCCATTCTCTGAATTTTCTTCTCAGTTTAGATTAATATTTCATCATTATTCTTCAAATTACAATCGATTTAGATTTCATCTCATTCTAGTTCTATTTCTACTTAGTTTCAGATAACGTACAAGTTCCAGTCCCTTGGGATTCTACCTCGGTCTTACCGAGTTTATTACTACATCACAACCCTATACTTGGGGTGTGAACAGCCTGCAGGTAGATTAATTTTCTTTTTAAAGTCTCCTATACCCTCTAGTTCCATTGCAATATTTGTCAGCAAAACCTTCTATTGCTTCAAACATGACAATCCTATCATAATTTCATATTTAAAATGGATTCTCAATGGTCCCTTCGAGAATCCTTTTATCTATCTTCTTTTTCTTTGGTAATAAATGAAAGAAATGTGGACTATTACAAATAAAAGAAACTATACTGAGAAGAGAAGAAAAATGAGGATAATAATTTTATGGCCTTTCGACTTATTAAAGAGGCATTGCAGGGTCACAAATCTTGCATATCATATCTGGACGGTTGAGGTGTATTGTTAATAGGTGGGGCGTCCCTTCTTCTCGCGTTGATAGGCATAGCAGAGCCTTGCTTTCCATGGGGATTGATGTGCAACCCCATCAGGTGTTCTCCCAAATGGTGTGTTGGAGGAAGTCGTCATTTGGTTGGGTGAAGCTCAACGTGGATGGTCTAGAGGTAACTCGAGGGTGGCTGGAGGAGGGGGAGTATGCAGGGGTGACAAGGGAGAACTCCACTTTGCATTTTCCGCAGGATATGACATCGCTTCAAACACTAGGGCCAAGCTACATGCCGTCCATGATGGCCTTGTTCACTGCCTCCAGCGCGACTTAAAGAATATCATTGTTGAATCAGACTCACTTCTGGTGGTGCACTTCTTGTTGGGCATCTCTCAATCGGGGTGGAAATGGAGGTATTAGCTTGATAGAATCCGCAGTCTTAGTCGTAACTACAATGTAAAGTTTATTCATGATTGTAAAGAAGCAATGGGCCGGCGGATGGGATGGCCAATTTGGGCAGCAAAAATCAAGGTTCGGCCTTGTTTTCTTCCCTAGCTGACCTCCCTCAGGCGGTTAGGGGCCTTCTGTTCCTCGACAGAGTGGGGTTAGGGGCCGCCAGGAAGAGATTTCAGAGGTAGCTCTCTTCCCGTGATTTCTAGTTGAAGGCTCGTGTTTGTGGACTCAGGTTTTCCTTCCTCCCTTGGGGGTGCTTGGGGGTCCTTTTTTGTTTAGATACTTGGAGTGTTTCCTTTTCCTTAGTTCTAGCTACTGTTCGTTGCACATGATAGTTGTGGCCCGTCCCTTTTTGTTGGGCCCCACCCGAAGAGATGTAAATCTTTTGTGACTAATGAAATCGAGGCAAATGGCTTTTTTTTTAAAAAAATTAAAAACAAAAAACCTTGCATTTCACCACAAAAGCCTTTTGTCTTTTATAAATGCCTCTACAAGAGTCTTCCAAAGGGTCTTGTTGTTGTCAAGAACTTCCCAAAGCATTATATGAAAAATTAATGGATTGCAAGCTAAAAGTTCCTTTAAAAGAAGGTAATATGGATCTGGATAGCATATCGATTCCTTCTCCATTGGGCTTTGTTGCTTCCATGTCTAATGGTGAAGAAAGAGAAAATGTTAAAAATCAACAATACAAAAGAAAAAAAAATGTGTCAGGGAAAATCCGCACTCCAAGAACATATCAAACTTAAGATACCATATAATTTCCACAGACCACATCTTCAGAAGCTTTATTTCTTCAAAAAGGTTACAAACATCATTTAAAAGCATTGCCAATCTACGAAATGGACACTTAGCTTATTACTAAGAATATGAAAATTGCAGGCAATGCTAACAGATGGTGATTAAGAACATTTTGACCAATCAGGTATGTGATTACTGATCAAACACAACAAAGTCTCATATATACACTTGTGCGTAGATAACTTGGTCAAACATTTTCCAAAAAAAACTATATACAGAACAACTCAGATAACAATGATGATGTACAAAGATCCAAACAACATAGATTTGAACCCGAATAAAAAGTTCAAAGCAACAATGCATGGTAAGAAAGAACCAAGTCTAAACATGCACAACTGCATTTATTATGGAAGAAAAAAATGAGATCTATTTTTAAAAAATCTAAAAAGAAAAGAAAAAAAAAAAGATTCTATTGAAATAATAAATAAAAAAATCAAAAGAAATACAATTTCATCCCAAATCCCAATCAGATGCCCATATCTAAAAAAGAAAAGGAAAGAAAAAAAAATGGAAATGTTGGATAGAAAAAAAAATCAGAGAATCTTAATAGTGCGTACAATAGTGTGGTCACAGATCGTGGTGGTGGATGACTTCTAGGCATTGGGGTTGAGGGGGAAGCGATAACTTTGGTTGGATTTGATGCTCCTACAACCGAAATTGTTTGTCCGGCCTGTGGATTTGGAACTTGGGGCAGTGGCTAGAGATGGGTTTCGTCACCAATAATGGCGGTTGGGGAATGCAGTTGTCAGAAATGGTAGAGAAGTTGTTAAGCTCATAGATGAAGATGGGTTTGGGATTTTGGAGCTGCAGTTGAAGAAGATAGGGGATTGCAAGATGTTTAGGGGTTGATGTCATGGGGAAGATGGGGTTTCCAGCGTGTTGGGGGAGAGGGTTTGCTGGTCGGGGCTGCTACTAATGAAGAAGATTGGGGGGAGAGTGGGAGAGAGGGTGCGCAAGAAAAAAAAATCACCGCTCTTTTTTTCTAGCAGATTGGGGGAAACGGATTGGCTACTCACTAGAGCTGGGCATCGAACCGAGTCGGATCGGATTGGGTCCAACTTGACCAGATCCGAAATCTCGATAACCTGACCCGAACTCGTTCCGATCCGGGACCGAGTCCTGGTCACTTGACTCGAACAGATCTGGAATGTGTATGAGCTGATCCGATTCGAGTCCGACTAAAATCCTATCTCAAAACCCTAAAATCACAGACAGAGAGAAGATAGAAGAAGAAGAAGTAGTAGAAAAGAAGAAAAGAAAGCTCTAAATCTGTGGCTTTAAATTCTATCTCAAAACCCTAAATCTATGGCCCTAAAACTCTAAAGAAAGCTCCAATTTTTATCTCAAAACCCTAAAATCACTATTGAATGATGGATTCCGTAACCATAAAAACCCTAAATCTATGGCCCTAAAACTCCCAAAATTGGAAGCTCTAACTCTCCAATTTCTGCACTTGAGAGAATGAGAGATAGAGAGAGAATGGGAGAGAGATACTCGATGCCCGATGGTGCGTGTGAGCTTTGAACGACATGGATTTAAAAATACATTATGGTGGGCTAGAGAGCTTTGATGCCAGCTAGCTGGCCGGTGCGGGGTCACCTTCCAAACAACGATACATGCATCGGCATAGGAGGCAGGGTCGGAGGCTTGGAGCTTAGAGAGAGAGAGAGAGAGAGAGAGAGAGAGAGAGAGAGAGAGAGAGAGAGAGAGAGAGAGAGAGAGAGAGAGATGAGGGTTGGAGGCTTGGAGCGTTGAGAGAGAGCGAGACAGAGAGATAGCGATTTGGGTGAGGGTTGGATGCTTGGAGCGTTGAGAGAGAGAGAGAGAGAGAGAGAGAGAGAGAGAGAGAGAGAGAGAGAGAGAGATAGCGATCGGGCAGGGTGTTTTTATGTTAGGGTAAAAACTAAAAACCTTTATATAATACCCGATTCCGGATTGGGTCGGGTCGTCGGTCCGGATCCACCAAGATCCGAATTTGATCCGAAATTCGTTCAGATTTTAATTACCTAACCCGATCCAGACAGTTGGTTCGAGTCTGATCGGGTCGGATCGGTTCTGATCAGGTAGGATCCACCGGATCGGGTCTATTTTGCCCACCCCTACTACTCACCCTGCCACTAGCTAATGGCTAGTGGTCGGTGCTCTGTGGGCCCCACCATGATGTGTGTGTTTCATCTATGCCGTCAACCCATTCTTCCAGGTGATTTTATGGTATGATCCCAAAAATTAGTTTGATCCAAATCTCAAGTGGACCACACAGTGTTGATTGAACTCCCACCATTAAAAACTTTTGGGGGCCACAAAAGTTTTGGATCAAGCTGATATATATATTTTCCCTTCATTTCATCAAAGTCTGTATGACCTAATAAACAGGTTAGATGTCAAATAACCATTACAGTGGGCCCTAGGAGGTTTTTAATGGTGGAAATTCAATCACAACTGTTTTCCCATGGTGTGGTCCGAGATTTAGATCTATCTAAGTTTTGAGATAAAACCCTAAATTTATCTTTCAAAATGGATGGACAGCATGGATATAACAAATACATCATTATGGGGTCCACATACACCGACCACTAGCCACCTGGTAGGTGGCAGCGTCACTGGCCGAACCGAAATCGGATTGGGTACTGAGTAACTCAGTAAGCTCCTATCGTACTGAGTAAACTTAGTTAGGCCCACCTGGAATGTACATTGCCTATCCACTCCGTCCATCCGTTTTTCCATCTAATTGAAGGGGAAAAGCCCAAAATTGAAGCATATCCAAAGGTCAAGTGGATCATACCACAGGAAACAGTGGAGATAATGATTTCCACCGTTGAAACCTTTCTAGGCCCCACGGTGATGTTTATTTGTCATCCAACCTGTTCATAAGATCATATAAACATGGATGACCAAAAAACACAAATATAACCTTGATCCAAAACCTCTTTGGCCCCAAGAAATTTTCAACGGTAGATGTTCAATTCACGCTATTGCTTCAATTCACGCTATTTCTTGTGTTGTGGTCTATTTGAACATTGTATGTGTTAAATTTTGGGCTCAAGCCCTAAAATTATCTAGGAAAATGGATGGACAAAGCGGATAAAATACATAAATCATGTTGGATCTCACAGAGTTTACTTGATACGCTGAGCGTAGTGAGTTATCTCACAACGCAATGCACTGCCAGCCCATCCGTGATTTCCTACTAAAGCCATTCTTCCCGGAAAGTTGATGCACTCGAAACCTAGGTGGGGCCTACCGTGATGTTTGTGAGAAATCATTCTAAGACATGGGACCAAAAATGAACCAGATCCAATACTCAAAGTGGCCTGAAAATGTGAGGATTGAACATCCACAGTTGAAATATTTGCGGGGCCACAGAAGTTTTGAATCATGGTAATATTTGTATTCTCAATTAATTCCAGTAGGAATGATGTTATGAACCGTATAGATGTCAGTTAAACATTACTTTTGACCCAGGAAGGTTTCAATGGTAGGAAATTCCCTGCCCAACATTTCCTTTTGTGCACCACACTTGAGTCTTGAATCGTGCTCACTTTTGGTATCCAGTCCTAAAATGAGCTCATAAAACGAATGAATGGGATAGATTTCTCAAAAATATCACCGTGGGCCCCACCCATATTTCCAGGGTAGGAACTTATGCGAACAGAGGCTTTCGTAGGAAACTCAGTGGAGTAATACCCCATGTCCCCAGCACGTAGACGAGCTAAAGGCGGACGGTGCTGCCAGGGTCTCTGTGGGACCCACCGTGATGTATGTGGTTTATCCACTCCGTCCATTAATTTTGAAAGTTTATTTTAGGGCATGATCCCAAACAGGAAGAAAATCAAAGGCCCAAGTGGACCACACCACAGATTAATGGTACACACAATCTCTACAGTATCCTATGGTGTGGTTCATCTGAGTATTGGATCTGCCTAAAGTTTAGGACCATAAACTAAAATGGGTTGAAAAAAATGCATGGACGGTGTGGATATACATCACATCATCAAGGCGGGCCCCAAGGTTATGGTAACACCCACCTCCTACAAACAATGAAACAAGTTTTGGTTATGGAAGCCGTCGGCGGGAAACCACCACACGACTCTTATCTTTGCTATTTTTTTTGGTAGTTTCCCCGATGCTCGCGGAACCGCACCCATAAGAGAATTCTCAGACATTCAACAGCTACAAGTTACAAGAAACAAAGGATGGTTTCTTATTTTTAAGTGTCATAAAAGGACCAATGCAAGCAACCAGGCTTGTACACAATAAAGCTGGACTAGTTTATTTTGATTCAACTGTGTTTTTTATCCAAGCAAGAACTGAAGTAGACCTGCTTAGCCTTTAATATGTTCTCTGAAAGGTGATGCAAGTCCTCAAGATGTGGAGAGAGTTCCCCTGAATGCTGATTCCAAAACCTCAATAACAGAGGATATTCCAGTACGTTGCATCACAAACTCATGAAGCAAACCTAGCTTCATTTTCATTTTCTTATACCCCAAGAGTATCTATAAAAGATGTTAAGGTAAGAACTCTTTAACTTACTGCAATCTGCTAAGCCAATAGGCACCTATACACAGCTACATGTGCCAGCCCGAAAAGTGTCAGGGATTAAAGTAGTGCGCCATGTGGACCCACCTCATAGATGAGCTAGGCAAAAATAGGCTGGACAATTCATTAAATGGGTCAAAATTATATGCTGAATGTGGAAAGTTGGCAACTAGTTAGAACTGTCCAATGGTTTCATGCAAGGGCCCACCGGATTGATGGGTTATTTTGACCCATCTTCGATCAGTCGAGAGCCCTGCTCGACTGGTCGAAGGCTGGTGGTCGACCGGTCGAAGATTCGAGTTGTAACTTCGACTCAAAGTCCAGCGAGTAATTTTGCTGTTTTTTACTGTAGCTAGGACTAGTCAAAGGAATGTTCGACTGGTCGAAGGGGACCTACGACTAGTCGAAGGTTACGCAGTTTGTTCCGCGATTTTGCGCGAAACTGCAGATTTGAGTCCTTTTGCAACTGGGATGTGAAAAGGAGTGTCCCAATACTATAAAAGGGGTTGCCTATGGTTTTTCTAGGTATCACAAGAGACAATAAGAGAGTTTCCTAAAGCTTTACAAGGGATTTGCTAAAGGGTTTAGGGCTATCAAAGGTGAGAGAGAGGGAGAAAGAGAGAGAGGAAGCTTATGGAAGGGAAGTTCTGCTCGTGGAGGTTTTCTACTGTGCAATCTATATCTCAGCGCTTCTATGTCCTCGTAATCGGTTAGATCTCTCCGTTTTCTCTATTTCTCTTATTGTTTATCCACTCCTGCGTGAGTGAAGAAGATTGTAACGTTCTACTTCATAGTGGATTGTTGATCTAGACGAGGTCCCATGGTTTTTACCTCTTTGAGAGTTTTCCACGTAAAAATCTCTTATGTGGTGTGTGATTGATGCTTTGATTTATTTAATTGCTTTATTATCCATAATTCTGGTTTGTTTCGGGAGGCTAGATCCTAAGGTTTGTGCATGGCATCCCAACATGGATGAGTTGACCGCCCTGATTTCTGTGCCAGGTCATCTGTCCAGTGGGGGGTCGACCTGATGCATGGCTCAGATGTCCACCACGCATGCCAAGACAGCATACATGTCATGTATAAATGCATCTATGGCTCCAACATATCTAAAAATTACAAGATCATATTAGCAACTCTATGCTTCAAAAGGTAATGCTATTTGTATTTCAGGATACAAATTCCACAAAGATCTGCTATGATATTTCCGAAAGTCTGCTTGCACCAGCCCTTCACGACCACTTCATCTATAAGAAAAGCAAGAACAGGATCGCTTGACACAGCACTTTCATCCATACAAACATCTGTTACATTTATTGGTTTTGGCAAGGGAGCATGATATGTACTGAAATACATGAAAAAGCAAGGACAGTTGCACCAAAGAAAAGCATGTAAAACAGGGTCAGCATTTTCTTTTATAAAAGCAAATGAGAGTCTGTGAAAACGATTGATGATTTTCTTCGAGGCACACTCGCTGAAGTGCGGTAGATCCGAGCCATCATCAGGTGAGAATGGGACCGACCATGAACGTGGCCAGGCTGAGAAAATAGGCTTCTAGATTCACCATGTGGGATGGGTGAAATCCCACTACGGAGTGCGTGGGTGTGTGGGTGCATGTGTTTAAAAAAATAACTTAACCTTTATCTCATTTCCTTCACACTCTTCAACTAAAGAAATTCTTTTGCCTCTAATGCCGTTGTAAAAATATTGGTCATCTAATATTTAAATTTATAAAACTTGAGCATCATTTTTTATCTTTTTATGAAATCACATACGTAGTGATACTTGATGATGATTAAAATTTGTTTGTTTTTACTATGAAATATAAGATTGTTTGTCTCTATGGGACCTTCAACTATTAACAATTAAGATCTACTACAGTTCATTGAATCGTCAGCTCATAATGCAACGAGTTGCATTGAACAGACAATTTTTTTTTTTTTTTTGAAAGATGATAATATTATCCAAAAGGAAAACACAAAAACGAAAGGAGCAACAAGGAGAAGGAGAATCAAATCAAAGAACAAAATAGGAATAGAAAACCAAAAGAACTGAAAAAAAAAAGAAAAAGAAAAAAGAACAGAGGCTAAAAGGCCAACTAAAGGCACCACACATCACGAATGAAGCTGAAGCCCATGCTCCAAGCATGTTCATGTTTTTGTTTGACCATATCTAGGAAAGGGCATAAATCCCATATGCATTGGTGAATATGATACAACAAGGATAAATTCTGTGCATGTTGATGTTGAAAATTTTCTAAAGGCTAGACATAAAACTGAGAAACAACTCCATCGAATCAAAATATTTAAGAAACTCCCAAAGCGTGTATGAAATTTTTAGTTGTTCAACTGAAACAAGAATCAGGATAGAACAGAAAACAGCTCAATTAAGTTATCGATAGTTAAATAGTCCTTAAAAGCCATTTGAAATGTTCCTATCTTCAACTCATCACAGACAAAATGGAAGTTTCTGGAATAGAGAAATGGACAAGCAGAATCACAAATATTCAAATAAATATATCCATATGACATCTTCAGTTCTTCAGTTCAATTTAGACAGAAGGGATAAGTTTTGTATTGTCTCTACAGAAAGTGTAGCCACGGAATGAAGAAACAAGCTGATTGAACAACAATTATTTCAACAAACTCTACAAATTCATACAAAACCATAATATATCTATGTAATACATGGCATACATGTAGGCCAATCCAAACTGCCTAAATCATGGGCCTTCGTGCATGAAGCATATGTAAAATCATTTCAAAATGAAAGATCCTTTGAAACATCATTTCAAAATGAAAGATCCTTTGATGAAAGGGCCCAACAAGCAAAGAATCAAAGACAGACAAATGGAAAGTACAATAGGTAAAAACCTAGCCAAACATCAAAACAAAAGGCATACAGAAAACTAGCCTAGAGAAGAAACCTAAAACAAAATGTCATGCTCCCGTTACTGCCATAGTGCTTTTTGCACCACACATTGGTGATTAAGCTCTTATCATTTTGAAGCTGATACCCCATATGTGGGGACTGTCGTTTCAGTGAAAGGGTTGCAGCGGCTGGTGGATGTTGCAGATCTAGAGTCGGACAGGGAGAGAGAGTGAGACGGAGATCAGAGAGGGAGATCGAGAGAGAGGGGGAGATCGGAAGAGGGAGAGGGAGATCGAGGGAGAGGAGGGAGAGTGAGAGGGAGATCGAGAGAGAGGGTTGAAATCAGGAGAGGGAGATCAAAAGAGAGAGAGATTGAGAGGGGGAGAGGGAGAGGGAGAGGGAGAGGGAATTTCCAACTGTGCGACTAGAGGTGGGCATCGAGCCAAGTTGAGTCGAGGTGGGCCTAGCTTGGCTTGGCTTGTCCATTATGTACTCGAGTTAGAGCTCGAGCCTGAGCTTGGCCTCAAGCTCAACATTGAAGCTTGGCTTGTTTGCCAAAACTTTCGAGTTCGAATTGGAGTCGAGCTAGTGGTTCGAGTCGAGTCGAGTTTACCTCGAGTCGAGCTCGAGCTTGTTGGGTGAGAGAGTAATGGATTCTATTCTTGATCCTCCTCTATTGATGAAAAATTCAAAAATCTTAAGAGAATCAAAGCATAACCTGATGAAAAAACCAAACAAAGCTTTGAATCAGATGAGAAAACCTGTAAGAACCGATCTGTTCTTGATCTTCTTCAAGCAGCAGAAATCCAAATACTAGAAAAAAAACAGATCAGAACACAGATAAAAAAATCCAAGTAAAGAGCTCTAGCCAATCAGATCATTAGATTTCCTTGAAGCTCTAACAAATCTGAGAAGAACTCATCTCGAATTTCTTGGATTTCTCACCTAAGAAGTAGATATTAAGAGATTGAAATCATACTATTGTGGAGCTAAAATAAAAATTGGTGGTGGTGGTCGGGGCAGGCTTGCGGCTGGCAGTGGGCAGAGAAAGAGAAGAAAGGGAAAGAGAAGGGGGTGCGTGCGATCGGGTAGAGACTCTAGGGTTTGTTTGTTTTTTTTTTTTTTTTTTTATAAGTTTAAACTTACATATATATATATATATATATATATATATATATATATATATATATATATATATATATATATATATTTAATATATTTATTAATCGAGCCGAGTCGAGTTCGAGTTCGAGTCGAGATGAAATGTCCCCTGGTCGAACTTGGCTTGAACTCAACTTGAGCTTCAAATAATTAGCTTGGCTCGGCTCAAATCAGCCATCCAAGCCGAGTCAATCCGAGTTGACTCGAGCCGAGTCGAGCAAGCTTTTCGAGCTAGCTTGACTTGTGAACAGCCCTATGTATGACCCATATATGGCCCATCAACCTTTTGAAGCCCACTTGCTTTTTACCTCCCAAGAATAAGCCCCAGCTATACGGTCCCATTTCTCAGGACGAAAATGCCCTGGTTTTCCTTTCGCAAGAGGATCGGCCGCTGACTCTCCTCGAACTTCGAGTTGTACGAACAGTTCAAAAGATATCAAAGTTACATGGGCCCCACAGTTATGTATTTATTATATCCACAACATTCATCCATATTTCGAGATCATTTCAAAAAAAAATAATTTATACCCAAAGATCAACTGGACCACACCACAAGGAGCAGCGGGAAAATTGATTTTCACCGTTAAAATTTTTGTAGGGCCAACCATAACATTTATTTTCCATCCAATCTATTCATAAGGTGATAATGACCTGGATGAAGAGGAAAGAAAAATTTCGTAATGATCCAAAACTTCTGTGACCCCTAAAAGGGTTTCAATGGTAGACGTTCGATCCTCCACTGCCTTTTACAGTGTGGTCCACTTGATAGCTAGATCTGTCTTATTTTTCATCTCAAGCCTTAATATGAGCTCTCCAAATAGATGGACAGTTTGGATATAACACAGACCTCATGATGGGACAAAAAAAAAGCCCAGGCTGCGGCGGCAGTGCCGTGCCAGTCTGGCAGATTTATTTTTTATTTTTTATTTTTTTTACAAGGAGAACTTTTTCTCCCTTACATTTTTCTCTAATACATAATTATGTAAATATGTATATATAAGTATATAAAAATATTTTTCTATCTTTTAATTCATTTCTTTGTTTATTTATTTAACAAACATATCTCCTAAACTAAAATGAGTTACTTAACGTACCACATATGATTTTGGGGTAGGAGGAGCTAATTTAGCCAACCAACGTAGTTATTTTCCAAGATTCCATTGGGTCGACGGTCAAAAATCAATTTCATTCACTTCGCGGTCAATTTCATTCATTAAATTCAGTTCGCGGTCAATTCGCTGCACTTCACGGTCATTTCCATTCATTTCACAGTCATTTCCGGTGATTTCGTTTAGATTCACGGTCATTTCGATCCACTTCACGGTCAATTCCCTTCACTTCACGGTCATTTCCACACATTTCATGGTCAATTCGCTTCACTTCACGGTCATTTCCATGCATTTCACCATCATTTTTGGCGATTCCGTTTAGATTCACGGTCATTTTCATGTCCTTCACGGTCAACTCCCTTGACTTCACAGTTATTTCTAAGCACTTAACGGTCATTTCGCTTCACTTCACGGTCATTTCCATGCATTTCACGATCAATTTCGGCGATTCCGTTTAGATTCACTGTCATTTCCATGCACTTCACGGCCAATTCCCTTCACTTCATGGTCATTTCCATGCATTTCACAGTCAATTCCCTTCACTTCACGGTCATTTCCATACATTTCACGGTCATTTTCGACGATTCTGTTTAGATTCACGGTCATTTTCATGCACTTCACAGTCAATTCCCTTCACTTCATGGTCATTTCCATGCATTTCACGGTCAATTCGCTTCACTTCACTGCCATTTCCATGCATTTCACGGTCATTTTCGGCAATTTCGTTTAGATTCACGGTCATTTCCATGTATTTCACAGTCAATTCCCTCACTTCACGGTCATTTCCAAGCATTTAACGGTCATTTCGCTTCACTTCATGGTCATTTCCATGCATTTCAAGGTCATTTCTGGCGATTCCATTTAGATTCACGGTCATTTCCATGCACTTCACGATCAATTGCCTTCACTTCATGGTCATTTCCATTCATTTCACGGTCAATTCGCTTCACTTTACTGTCATATCCATGCATTTCACGGTCATTTCCGACGATCCGTTTAAATTCACGGTCATTTCCATGCACTTCACGGTCAATTTCCTTCACTTCACGGTCATTTCCATGCATTTCACAGTCAATTCGCTTCACTGCATGGTCATTTCCATGCATTTCACAGTCATTTCCGGCAATTCCGTTTAGATTCACGGTCATTTCCATGCACTTCACGGTCAATTGCCTTCACTTCACGATCATTTCCATGTACCTCACGATCAATTCACTTCACTGTCATTTCCATGCATTTCACGGTCATTTCCGGCGATTCCGTTTAGATTCACGGTCATTTTCATGCACTTCACGGTCAATTTCCTTCACTTCACGGTCATTTCCATCCCTTCGCTTCACTGCGCTTCAATTCATGGAAATGACCGTGCAGTGAAGCGAATTGACCATGAAATGCATGGAAATGACCGTGAAGCGAAGGGAATTGACCGTGAAGTGCATGAAAATGACCGTGAATCTAAACGGAATCGCCAGAAATGATCGTGAAATGCATGGAAATGACAGTAAAGTGAAGCGAATTGACCGTGAAATGCATGGAAATGACTATGAAGTGCATGTAAATGACTGTGAATCTAAACAGAATCGTCGGAAATGATAGTACTTCACGGTCAATTCACTTCACTTCACTGTCATTTTCATGCATTTCGCAGTCATTTCAGGCGATTCCGTTTAGATTCATGGTCATTTTCATGCACTTCACGATCAATTGCCTTAACTTCACGGTTATTTCCATCCCTTCGCTTCACTGGGCTTCACTTCATGGAAATGATCGTGTAGTGAAGCAGATTGACCGTGAAATGCATGGAAATGACCGTGTAGTGAAGAAAATTGACCATGAAATACATGGAAATGACCGTGAAGTGCATGGAAATGACCATGAATCTAAACGGAATCGCCGAAAATGACCGTGAAATGCATGGAAATGACTGTGCAGTGAAGCAAATTGATCGTGAAATGCATGGAAATGACCGTGAAGTGAAGGGAATTGACTGTGAAGTGCATGGAAATGACCGTGAATCTAAACGGAATCACCGGAATTGATCATGAAATGCATGGAAATGACAGTGAAGTGAAGCAAAATGACTATTAAATGCTTGGAAATGACCGTGAAGTGAAGGGAATTGACCGTGAAGTGCATGGAAATGACCGTGAATCTAAACGGAATCGTCGGAAGTGATCGTGAAATGAATGAAAATGACCGTGAAGTGAAGCGAATTGACCGTGAAATGTGTGGAAATGACTGTGAAGTGAAGGGAAATGACTGTGAATTTAAACGGAATCACCGGAAATGACCGTGAAATGAATGGAAATGACCGTGAAGTGAAGCAAATTGACCGCGAACTGAATTTAATGAATGAAATTGACCGCGAAGTGAATGAAATTGATTTTTGACCATCGAACCAATGGAATCTTGGAAAATAACTATATTGGTTGGCTAAATTAGCTTCTCCTACCTTAAAATCATAAGTGGTACGTTAAGTAACTCATTTTAGTTTAGGAGAAATGTTTGTTAAATAAATAGGCAAAGAAATGAATTAAAAGATAGAAAAATATTTTTATATACTTATATATACATGTTTACATAATTATGTATTAAAGAAAAATGTAAGGCAGAAAAAGTTCTCCTTGTAAAAAAAAATAATAAAAAAAAAAGTCCGGGTTTTTTTTTTTGCGGTTGGTTTTGTGGGTCCCATCATGAGGTCTATGTTATATCCAAACCGTCCATCTATTTGGGGAGCTCATATTAAGGCTTGAGACGAAAAATAAGACAGATCTAACTATCAAGGGGACCACACTGTGAAAGGCAGTGGAGGATCGGACATCTACCATTGAAACCCTTTTTAGGGGTCATAGAAGTTTTGGATCATTATGAAATTTGTTTTTCCTTTTCATCTAGGTCTTTGTGACATTATGAATAGATTGGATGGAAAATAAATGTTATGGTGAGCCTTACAAAAATTTTAATGGTGAAAATCAAATTTCCCACTGCTCCTTGTGGTGTGGTCCAGTTGATCTTTCGGTATGATTTTTTTTTTTTTTTTTTTATAATGCTCGGAAATGATCTCAAAATATGAATGAAAGTTGTAGATATAATAAATACATAATTGTGGGGCCCATATAACTATGATATCTTTTGAACCTTTCATACAACTCAGAGTTCGAGGAGCGTCAGCCGATCCTCTTGCGGGAGGAAAAGCAGGGGCATTTTCGACCTGAGAAATAGGGCCATACAGCTGGGGCTTATTCTTGGGAGTTCAAAATAAGTGAGCTTATTTTTAAGGATGGGCCATAAATGTGTTGTATAGTAGGAAATTTATCGCTTTGGGGGGAGCGGGCTGATGTACTACACACCAACTATATATATCTGCTGTAGGTACGTGTCGTGCTAAGACGAGCACTGACGCTGTCGTGCGAAGACGACCACAGACGCTCCTTGATCTCCGAGTTGTATGAACGGTTCAAAGGAGGTCAAAATTACATGGACCAAACAGTGATGTATTTATTATATGTACAACGGTCATCTATTTTTAGAGATTATTTTAGAGCATTATCCCAAAAAAAAAAAAAAATCATATCCAATTATCATCCAGACCACACCACAAATGGATGAATTGATAAGTCATGCTTCCTCAGTGGACACGCTGATCGAGATCTTGAACACCATTTCGAAAATTGGATCTAGGGCTGAATCTTCTTCCTCTTCAAACATTATCTAAATTATCAGTTCCTTCCAATATCCCAAATAAATATATTAAAAAACATTAATTATACACTTAAAAGGTCTCTATCACTATAAAATGATAAAATCTATAAACGTGAATCATAAATTAAAATGAGTCGGTGGCTAACTTCTATTTATAACATGCTATGCATGAAATAGTTGTGATACATGTAACATGCATGTGAGATGAAATTTTCATCATACATGAAGGCATGCACAAGTGGGAACATGTAACTAGTGTGTAATACTGAGCTTTTCATCTGGTTGGAATCAATGCTCGGATTTTTTTTCCTTCAAAAATTGAAGTTTCACTCTGGTGGGTGTTAAGAAAATTTGATTGGATACATTGAAAATATAAAAAATAAATAATTGAAAATAATAATTTCACTAGGCTGAATCACGTATAAAATATGTTGTCCTTAAAGCGTGATTCGCCCTCTTATCAACTGCTGATGGGTTTCAGGCGAATTGCTTCCAGGATAAGACAAGCCTTATCTGAATCTAGCGTGCAGTAGTCACGATAGGTCCACTATGGAATGATTCTAACGTAGTAGATTTCTTCTGACAGATTTAGATGGTAGAGATGATCACAGTATTTTAAAAAAGAGCTATGGACTGTATCTGAGTTGATGGGAGAGATGGTGTGTTGAGATGATGAAATCGGACTGGAATGGTCTAATTTATATAGGCCTCAGGTTTAGACCCATTGCTGTGTGGAATTCAATGGTCCATAACGCTTGAAAAACGTTTCTAGCCGTTGTCCATCAATCCTAAACGTTTCTGGTCATTAGATCTGTAGATCTAAAGATCTAACCGTTAATCATCCTGGCCCGTCCATTTTCAAACCGTTGTGGCTTTTAAGATAGCTATCTGTTTATAGAAACGGATGGACGTTAATTTCGGATTTAAGATCTGACCGTTCTCAGTCACCTATAAAACCCAGGCTCATTTTTAACTTTTCAGATCCACACCGCTCTAAGGCTCTGACTAGACTCATCGCACTGGAGAGAGCGACCACTCTGCGACACGATGCGCACGTGCGAAGTGCAAAGTATGCCATCTAACGCCACTACAGCCACACTGCCTCACTGCCCACGCCCGTGCCCGTGCCCGTGCCCATGCCCGAGCTAGAGCGCGCGCGCGTGCGTGCGTGTGTTCCAGTGCGAACAACTCGTGTTTCATCTCCTTCAAAAAGCTTCAAGTAAGAATACCCTTCTCAACATCTCATATAAACCACAAAACTATCTTTTGCACACACATCGCACTTTTTAATTCAAAAAATTCAAAAAGAATTTTGGCGGGAAAATCCCGAAATTTTGAAAAAATTGAATTTTCATTTTTATTATTTTTAAAACCGCTGATTTTCAATAGTGGGTCACATTGTATAAAGTGGGTAAAGAGGAAAAAAAAAACAAACAAACAAAAAAACAAATGTCACATAGGTGTTGCATGTAAGGTGGACCTCATTCACACAATTTTTTAGCTACAGCCCTATCTAGTAGTTTACCTGCAGCACACATGCCAACTAGGCCATTAGGTGTATTATTTTAATGGTGCATGAAATGGCCTCCATTGTGAATATGATCTACTAAAAGATGCAGATGATAATAAGGCAGGCCACATGTTTATTTTGAATCTATACCGTTGGCAAGTATATGAAATAATAATCCATCCTTTTCATATTTTGGTGGCATACATATTTTTCATGAATTCTGAAAGTGTGGAGCTGTGAGAAGAGAGCTGTGATTGGTTTCAAACTCTCTTTACCACAACAAATATATAACTAGTGTTAGGTCCCGATCCAACACAAGTCAAAAACGTAAGTCCCATCTAATTTCTGAATTCAGGTGTCAAGAGAGGAAGATATGATTTTCTATTTTTTTTAGCTATGACGTCTCAGTTAGGTAAGCCATCTAATCCCCTAGATCTTTATGTCCTATGCAAAGCAAGATTCATGGGATTTCCACATTAAGCTAAACTAATAGGCATCTCACTCATTGATTAATTTGCAGATGTTAGTCAAAGTGTAAACACAATGTGATGCCATCTCACTCATCGTTTTGCATGTGTCAGTCGAAGTGTAAACATAGTGCATCATTTTTTATTTTTTTATTTTTCTAAAAGGGTCGTAGATGCAGTCCGAAAGTAGTCCACAATATAGGTACAGTTAAAGCAATTCTTTTCTAGCCGTATGTTATTTTGTATGATTTCGCTAGTTTAAAGGCTTGTTATTTTTTAGAAGATGATTTAAACAGTACACAACCCATCTAATGGAAACAAACTTATATCTGACATGGGTTCTATGTATGGGACTCAAGCCTGTTTAGCATCTCACACAAACACTGGCATTAGTAATGGTCTTGGAAAGGCCTTGTGGGCCCACCATGATATATGTCTTTTATCCATGCCGTCCATCCATTTTTTTCAGCTCATTTTAGGGCATGAGCCTAAAAATGAGGCGGATCCAAATCTCAAGTGGACCACACCATAGAAAAAAACTGGTGATTGAACTCCCACCATTAAAAGCTTCTTAGGGCTACAAAAGTTTTGGATAAAGTTGATATTCGTGTTTTCCTTTCATCCAGGTCCATGTGACCTAATTAATAGGTTCGATGGAAAATAAACATCACTGTGGGCTTTAGGAAGTTTTTAATGGTGGGCATTCAATCACCACTATTTCCTGTGGCGTGGTCCACCAAAGATTTAGATTACCTCATTTTTTAGATCATGCCCTCAAATGATCTGGAAAAATGTATGGACAGCGTGGATAAAACACATACGTTATGTTGGGGCCCACAGAGCTTCTTCAGCATGGACTTGGTCTCGGAGGGTTTACTACCTAATCTGATCAGCCCCATGTTTTGTGTGTGCATCATTAACATCCCTTTACAGGTTTATTTACTTAGCAATGCATGTTTGGTAACTCTGCACAAACCTATACTTGTGGCACACGTGTCACTTAGGTAATTTATTAAAACATTTTAACGGTGCATGAGGTGGCCCCCACTGCCAATGTGAGCATATTAAAAACTAAGGATGATTTAAGCATTAGGTGGGCCACATGTTTATGTTGAATGTGGATCGCACGTGTGCAAAAAGCACATGCAAGTGCACTACCTCTACCTCCTTGTATCAGATCAATGTTCTTCTTAGATACAAACCACATGGGTGTCAGATATGTACCCTTGATCTAATAGACCGTGTTATAGATCCACAGCAATCGGACAATAAAAAGAAGGCTGATCCAGTAATAGAGAAAACAGTCCTCTAATGGCTTATCTACAACCATTCGAACCGTCTAATTAAAAAATAAAAAAGTTCTATCAGAGATCTCAATGGTGAGGGAAAGTGGGCCAAGCCTTACAGACCCAAACTGAGCAAAGCCCACTCTAGGGACATGCATTTTATATGTATGGCTGAAATCTTGCCATAACAGCTCATTTTCCTATACTGATCATCATGTCCATGTGGCTTAGTCTAAAATAGGACCGTCGATGGGATGGGCTCCCGAGCATGATCCATGGATCTTAACTTGGGTCACTCCCAACTATGTTTGTACTAAATAGTAATGGCTATTAAATTTAATTCTTGGCTGGACCGTTTAGTTCTTCAGGACCAAAATCAGGCCCAAAACTGAGCCACAGGCCTAAATTTTAACCCTATCCCAGGCCATTGGATTGGCTTGAGGGCTGATTAGGATGGCCCAGCCCATTGACAACCTTACCATTCATTGAAGTACCAAACTCATCAGGGACCTGCTTCTCATCATGGACTCGATTATCTACTATGTTTCTAATTGCAGGGTTTGAAATTGCAATCTAGTGGGGATCTTAAAGCCCAATTAGCTAGACTGGCCCGTCTCCAGCATTTTCCAGGAAGATGGAACTCAAGGAATCCTACCATTCATAGACAAGATCGTGGTCCAACACAATTTTCAAAAGAGATGGTTGTAAACACGTACCTTCCTTCTTTTTTTTTTTTTAAATAAAATTATTTATACTTACAAAAGACCAATTTTCCGGGATGTCAACCTTGATTGTACATGGTATGTATGTGCAGATGGTGGACCTAATGGGAAGTATGTGTTTTATCCACGCCGTCCATACATCTGCTCATGCAAGCTCATTTATGAAAGCTAAAAAATGAAGCATATCCAAAGGTCAAGTGGGCCACACCACAGGACATTGGATATAATGATGTCCACTGTTGCAACCTTTTCAGGGACCATCATGTTCATTTTCCATCAAACTTTTCGATAAGGTCACTCAGACCTGAATGAGGGGAAAACACAAACATCAGGTTATTGAAAACTTCTGTGGCTCACAATTATTATTATTATTATTACTACTACTACTACTATTATTATTATTATTATTATTATTTTTATTTTTATTTTTATTTACAGTAGGCATTCAATCACGTGTGCCCTACTAGTAATGCACAAATGCACATGAACAAAGATACTCAACATGACATGTTTGGGAAGGTATTTGCAAGATCAAGTGGAAATGGGAAATGTATAAATAAATAAAAAAAAAAGGAATCTGAATCCTGCTAGGATCAACACAATAATTTCAGTTTTATAACTTCACAACTGCATGAAACACACAAACACACACCGTCTAAGATAGTTCCATGAAACCATTCAGGACGTGTAGAGTTTGTAGGTACGTGCGTAACCAATGTTGTCCATCAGTTGTGGCCTCTCAGGTAATGTATCCCTGGTCTAATAATCCTGTCAATCAACTCAACAGCTGGTACGAGAAAAAAAATGGACATGCAACTCAATACAAGGTAGATGATTTACATGTCCACGCTCAACAT
Organism: Magnolia changhungtana; assembly: GCA_030180095.1. Lineage (NCBI taxonomy): Eukaryota > Viridiplantae > Streptophyta > Magnoliopsida > Magnoliales > Magnoliaceae > Magnolia > Magnolia changhungtana. The sequence goes on along the minus strand of JASAUF010000467.1, from coordinate 2,277,293 downwards.
TTATGTGGCCCACTTTGATGAGTTGACCTATTCTATTCACGGCAGGCATGCGATGGCATATATTTCCCACGTGTTTCAGATTGCCACGACTGGGAGCGAGAAGAGTTAAAACTTATTCATTCGAAAATGTTCAACGAGACCACACATATGGTGTGAGAATGATGCCTTGTAGCAACTCATCTACATGCATGCAGTTTGGACTGTCCAATTGTGGCCATCAATATGAATGAGTATACTTAGTGTCCCACTTGATGAATGTCCCCGATATTTTACACATTTAAATGGCACTTAAAAAGGAAGTACTTAATGTCTAAGATGAAGTCATGCCAAAGGAGGTACTTAATGTTTAAGATGAACTCATAGTTATGGGTAATGAACTCACATTGACAAGTACACAAATGGTAACAATGTCATATTCAAGACTGCAAAGATCAATGTAATGTGATTTAGAGTGCTTGCAAATCTGGACCAATTTCTCTGTAATACTGCACTGTTGATCGCTAAATAGTATTCATTTAGGCTTATTTTATTTTATTTTATTTTTTTTACACACGCACACGCGCACACACCCTCACACACTCACACTAGTGGAATTTCACCACCCATGGGTACTCAAACCCTTCACCGGGAGTTGAAACTCCCGAGAGTCTACCACCCGAGCAAGAGTAAGGATCCGTATTCAATTAGGCTAATAATGAGGAATGAGTCCAAGGATTTCGTATGCTTATAATGATAATTGAACATAATTGGCAATGCCAATGAGAGAAGTGTAAAGAAAATTTACTCAACTCCTGTCCCTTAGTTACTTTTGCTAGACTTTAACCGAAAAAAGTACGACCACTACTGTAGAGACACATTGCTCATTCATCATACCATCATCCACTCATAAGCTATCATATACACAAGTTTCAGAGTGAGATGTAAAGTTATGTAAACCAATTAAACTTTTTCAAAAAGATGTTTAACAGAAATAATGTCAATCCAATGATTGCAGTTATGGTGCAAATGATATTAACCATTATTACAAATGGAGTCCAAATTCTTAATATGGATACAACGACAATTGTCAAGTAGAAAACGGAAGTGACTAGAATGAAAAATGAATGACTCTATGAGGGAGTGAGCATATGGTGTTGGAGGAAAAATTGTCAATGCCGCAGAGAAAATAAAAATGAAAGATTTGATCCATCATTTACCATTTGCTCAGTTTGTGCCGTTTCATTACAGCTGCTTAATGTGAATGCAAAATGCACTCGAGATTATTGTAGAGAATGCTCACCATTTTCTTCCTCTAGCAATTTAATCTCTGTATCTTTTGGTAAGTTTTGGTTGCTATTGAGAATGCCTTACAATGTTACCACTATTTATGTAGATCTACTACTGATGTGTAAGAGAGAGAGCTAAACTTGGCTATATCTCTTGAAAAGGCCCAGTTGTTGTTTATAATGACTGCATAATTAATTTTACTTATCTGGCCTTAATTTAATTTTTTGATGTGTGGTATGAAAAGATTTCGGTTGAGAAATGCCACACAATTTTCTTCTTTTGTTATACAGATTTACTGATGGTGTGCAGTAGAGATAGACAGACTTGGCCATATTTCTTGAAAAGGCTTTTGCTGTTGAGAATGTTTCCAATATTTCTTAGTATAAATTTAATTCAACCACCAGATGTATAGAAGAAAGAGAGTTAGATTCGTTTATAACTAATGAAAATGCTCGGTTCTTGTTCAAAATGCTCACAACATCTTTCTATTTTGACATTAATTTAATATTATGATTTGAAATGAAGAGATAAACAAAATCAGTAATATCTCTTGAAAATGTTGAGCTTTTATTGATCTTTAAAAGATAAACAAAATCAAGTAAAAATGATGCAATCCTCGGATCCGGTCATGTTAGCACCATTACCTCAACTTCAGTGGAGAAACCCTAGTATGGATGATGGCCATTGATGCGTAATTTTTACTTGAATTCTTACAGATCTTCACTGCAAAAGATGTTAGGGTCTTAGAAAGAATATCATCGAGAATGTCGCAATTGCTCAATAACAAGGGGAGGATATCAGCTCATAATGCAATCCTCCGAGATATAATGATGCTCGAAAACCAAATCCAAGCGTTATCTAAATTAATTCCTTCCAATATCCCAAGCAAATATACTAAAAAACATTAATTATACACTAAAAAAGGTTTCTTTCACTGTAAAATGCTAAATTTGAAAACATGAATCATAAATTAAAGGGAATATGTGGCTGTTGATGCAGAAATCCAGATTTTAATTACCTACAACAGTGACTAACTTCTATTTATGACATGCTATACATGAAATAGTTGTGATAGATGTAACATGCATATGAGGTGAAAATTCCATTATCCCTGGAGGCATGCACAACTGTGAACAGGTAACAAGTGTGTAAGATTGAGTTTTTCATCTTTTTGGAAACAATGCTCGGATCTTTTTTCCTCAAAAATTGAAGTTTCACTTTGGTGGGCCACATATGAAGTTGGTTAACGTCTTAAAACAAATTATTTTCTAGCTGTCTAGTTATTTTGTGTGATTTGCCAGTGTTGAGACTCATATTTAAACATTACAGCCATAAAAATAAAAAATAAAAATAAATCAAATGTCAGGTGTTGCATATCAGGTGGGCCTCATTCACAGAATTATTTAGTAACAGCCTTCTCTAGTAGTAACTGCAGCACACTAGCCAACTAGGGCATTACGCGTAATATTTGAATGGTGCATGAAATGGCCTCCACTGTGAAGAGGATCATACTAAAAGATACAGATGAGAATAAGGTGGGCCACATGTTTATTTCGAATATGTCCGGTTGGCAAGTTTATCAAACATCTTTTTTCATGGACGCGCGGGCTAGCTAGATCATTTTATTCTTGTCATTTGTCCTTTTTCTGGATTATTTTAGAGCTTTATGTCAAAAATTAGGTAGATCTAAACCTCAAGTGGATCACACCATTCGAAAACACTAGTATTTGAATGCCCACCCTTTGAAATCTTCCTATTACCCATTATAATGTTTATTTGACACCAACCTATTGATTAGGTTATACGACCTGGATGGAGGGGAAAACAAATATCAGCTTGATCCAAAACTTCACTGGCCCAAGAAGTTTTTAATGGTGAGCATTTAATCAACACTGTTTTCTGTGATGTGGTCCACTTGAGATTAAATCTACTTCATTTTTTAGATAAATACTTGAAATGTTCTTAAAAAATAGATGAAACACATACATCATGATAGAGCCCATGGAGCATCGACCAACAGTGATGTAGAGCGGGTCGCAAACACTTTCATGTCCAAGATGAATCAGAGAAGGTCTGATCAGAGGCAGAAGTCATCGAGACCGTCAGAACCTTAAAGCAGGCATATCTCGCAAACTGGAATGAGTTACTTGATGTACCATATATGATTTTGGGGTAGGATGAGCTACTTTAGCCAACCAACCTGACTCTTCTGGGTTTCCCATGCCGAATTTGCAAGATTTCATCATATCGATGGCCGAATTCCATGTTTAATTCTGTTTTTACTATTTATAGTAAGTTTTATTTTGATTATAACTCTTCATCCATTGGGCTTTAGGAGTTGTGTCCAACATGAAAAGTGCTTAGAATAATTAGGAGAATAACGTGGTTAAGCCACATAGTACACTTACTATAAAAGTAAATTTACTATTTATAGTAAGTTACGAATTTTAGAGAGTTTTTTTTAGTTATAGTTTGCTTCTAATTTCTCTCTCATTGCTTGGTATCTTTACTTAAAAGGTTGTGAACTCGTTTATTTCATTCATTAATCAATTTATGAATTTTCACGAATACTATTTTTATATTCTTACTTTTTCCTTGTGGATTTGAGAAGTCTCTGTGAGGAGTCCAGAGAAGCTCCATGGATTCGGAGTTGTTATCCTTGAGGAAGACAGTGATCGACCTCATCACATTCATCCCTGCGTCAAATAGCCAATCGCTAGTGGCAAGGTCACTAGCCAATGCACATCCCTTTATCATATGGCTTTGGCACACCTGATGAGTGAAGCTAAATGGTTGTTTTTTAAAGATGTGTCCATCTGAGAGGCAGGGTCCACTTATGCACCCGTCAGATGGTTGTTTTTTAAAGATGTGTCCATCTGAGAGGCAGGGTCCACTTATGCACCCATCAGATGTCCCATATAGTTGACAGGTTCGCTTGTGTCATTCCTGTAATGTTGGCTGGATAAAGGGAGAGCGGATTGGGTGAGACCGCTGCCTAACCCAAGTCCATGCGGCCCTTAACGTGAGGTTACCGTGTGCCCACTTGATGTATGTGTGTGTGCGTGTGTGTGTATATATATATATATATATATATATATATATATATATAAATGAAGCAGATCCAATTATCAGGTGGATCCTACCATTAAAAACTTCTTAGGACGCACCTTAATGTTTCCATGGTGTTTATTTACCATCCAACCTGTTGATAGAGTCACATAAGCCTGAATGAAGGTAAAACACAAATATTTAAAAAAAAAAAAAAAAAAAAAAAAAAAAAAAAAAAAAAAAAAAAACCAAGACCTCGTGTTGAAACTCCTCAAAGTCTACCACTGATGTAAGGACTTAAACCCAGACAAATATCAGCTTGATATAAAAACTTTTGTGGCCCATTAATGCTGAAACACCACTATTTCTTATGGTATATTCTACTTGATAATTAGATAAGCTTCATTTTTTTTTTGCATAATACCCAAAAATGATCTTAAAAAATGGATCAACCGCATGGATACATAATACATACATCAAGGTCAGCCAACAGTAACCCCACGGTAACCCACACCGTCTTGGGTGAGGGCGCGGTAGAGACCTAATCCGCTCTTGTGTAAAAGTGGTGTGACTAGCTAGCAAGCCTCTTAGAAATATGTGGATGGGGAGCCTCTTAGGGGTGTACACGGGTCGGTTCGGTCCGGTTCTGGGGTGAAACTAGAACCTAATAGTTTCAAGAAAATTGGAACCAGAACCGGACCATTTGCACCCTAGAACCAAACTTTAAAAACCAATTCGGTTCCGAATCGGTTTTACAGTCCATTCGTGTTGTGATCCATTTGATAAATGGTCTAGATATTGTGTACGGTGTGCATTGGTATAGATGAGAGAGAGAGAGAGAGAGCATGGCTGCCGGCTGGGTGAGGTGGAGCATCTGGCGGTCAGTAGTGGGTAACTGGTGGCAATATTGTGAGAGAGATGAGAATTGAATGGAGGCAGCAGGGGCGGCGTGAAGAGAATCAAGACATTAGGATTTTTTTTAAAAATAATTATTTATTGCTTGGGATGGTCAAGTTCAAGTTCGGTTCCACGCTTCGGTTCTATGGTTTGGTTCACAGTTCGGTTCGGTTCTGAACCGAACTAATTGATTCTTTGATTTTTGGAACCAGAACTGGTGCACTTTAGAACTGGACTAAACCGTGCCGGTCCGGTTTATTGGTTCTACTGGTTCCATGTGCAACCCTAGAGCCTCTCACCTATCTTATGCTGGCCTAACTTCAATCCAGTCGATCTTACTATGGCCGCCAAGTTTGGATGTGAGTCCTGCCTCCTTAATCTTGGCGTTCGTACTCCTATAATGAGAAAATTAATTCCTTGGAAGCTGACAGGGTAGTGCCAGTGACTTGGGAATACAGTAGATTATCTCTCCACAGCACTAGTAGTATGAAGAACCAATCAGAATCGTCTATACAGTTTTCTGTGCTCTATATGGTTGAAAAGACACTCATCAGATGATCTTAGACATCTGATGGAAGAAAAGTGATGCACAGGATTATTATTTTTTACTATGTGGGATTTCTAGAAATCATCAAGGTGGGCCCACAGTTAGGGTGGTAACACCTAATCCGCTCCCCCATGAATTAATACACGTCACATAAAACCTAAAATTAAACCGAGTAAATTTTCAAATGAATGTCCACAAGAGATGATCCCAAAATCAGTTTCTCGTAAAAATTTAAAAAGCTTTAGTTCGTATACACTTAATTTATGTAAATAAAATTATTGTATTTCTTCATTCTTACCTGTCCAATAAAGATCTTATTTAACTTTCCAACTTTGATACTTTCAAGGAAATAACTTAATTACAATGTAAAACTAGGCCTAGTTGAATATCACCTCAACCTTTCAAATGTAGCTTATCATCTCAAAGTTGCTTATATCATTAAGAAATATTTATTAGCTTTTCAACTCTTCAAGTTCTTACTTCGTTTCTCTCATCTCCACGTAATGAACAGTGCATATCAAAGTAGCCCCACATGATGGATGACCCACATCAAGGTGGGCAACACAATAAAATGCCAACATCAAAGGTCAGTTCCTAATTAATGGCCCATATCCAACACAGGCCTTACATGACCGACGGTCCACATCAAAGGCGGGCTCCACATTTCAACAAGACCTCACATATGGGCCTCACATGCCTTATAGCAACTCATCCAAATACCAGATGACACGCATGCATGCATGCAATCTGGACCATCCAATTGCGGCCACCACTGTGAATGAGTAAACTCACAGTATGACCCACTTAAAGAAGGTACAATATCTAAGATGAGCCCACGGATGGATTACACAAGTCTTCAAAAATATCAAAACACGCATCATCCCAAAAAAGAGAGACTAAGTTACTGTGTCCAGCTGGTCCACTCATCCGGGTGGCCACATGCATGTTGAATATAGACAAAATGTGGTTAATTTCAAACCGTGACCCACCTGATTAACGGCCACAATGAAATTGGACGTACTCAAAAAAACAAAGAAAAAAAAAAAGATGGAGAAATACAGTCTACCTACTTTTTGTTGAGGCCCAAGAATATGATCCTGGCTTGTGATGATGCTCTTCGAAAACCCATCAATTTTTGGAAAATCTCTGCTTTTTCACGAACCATCGTTTCCTTGATCATAATATTCATCTTCTCGAGCACCAGTGCATTGGCAAGTACAAACTCTACAAAATCCAGTTCCCCAAAGCCAACGACGTTGGTTAGAGTCACAATCTGGAGGTTTGCAAACAAGCCATCCAAATGTTCTTGCACTTCCCAAAACCTCTCATCGGGCGTTCTAGTAGCACTCATCGAGCGGGCCTTGAAATGTCCATCAAATCACAAGTTTGTTAGACTGCAATCACCTGACTCCTCTGAGAACTACTTATGAGAATTTGATCTTCTTGTGCAGCTCAAGCAGAATCACCCAAATAGTGATTGCTATGGATATGTAAAATGCAAAGGCAACTCATGGTCATATCAGGTGCAAGATCAAGGCCGTCTATGAGGTTTTGGGACCACTAATAGATATCTGGTATCTTGTGAATGTGTGCCATGTATAGACATCTGCCACTAACTGCCTACAAACTGCCTCGGCATTTTCATATTACATTCATTCATATTTCAAACCATACCAATATGAAATGAGGTGAGCTTTATGGCACCATTAAGTCTGTAAGCTCATGTGGTGTTTGAACACCATCCAAGTTGCTCCAAGGCCTAAAAACTCAGATGGGCGACAGAAATGGGAACAATGTAATTGCCAATGCACACCATTTATTTTCGCTGGGGCTCACTTCAGTTACAAAACCAGTCCACGTCGTGAACGGTTCGAATGATCTATAAAAACAACAGGGTGGGCCCTGAACGCAAATCAACGGTGGACACCCACTGTCAACATGTTCCCTATTTTGTTGCCAATGCCCTTATGAAAAAAGATAAAAAGGAAAGGAAGGAAAAATAAAAAATCCAAGTAACTCACCATGATCCAGAGTTCATGCAAGTTAGGAGAGCTTCTACATAAGCAAAGAGCCACCAGTAAATCATCCAGATTTAGGAAATTTATGGTCAGCGTCAGACTCTTTAGACGATTATACGTAGTTGGAAGTCTCTTTGGTACATAACCTACAGCTAAAAACTATGATCCAATTCACAAAGAAAAGAAGAAGTTAGTTTGCTAACATTTTAAAACCCAAGCTGAACCAAATTGAACTGCACCTGGCTGCCAACACCATAGTCGTAAAACTCAGAAACTTGACTCGAAACTCGGCCGAGTCAAGTCTCAATTCAACAGGAATTTGAGAGTAGTCATGATGGCTCGCTGACATGGTTGACACGACTCAGCATGACTTGAGCTGAGCCACTCATGTCTGGCCTTCTTTTGAGAATGCAGTTGTGCCACAATCCTGCATGAACTGGGTTTATTTAGAGTGTGGGATTTGAAACCTCACCTGTCTTTAAAAAGCTATAGACTGCCTATTAGTGAAGCATATCATCTATGACCATTTATGTCAATCTTTATATTAATAAGCTATTGTTAGATATTCTCATTAAAGTAATTATTAAATATAGACTTGAGTCTACTTGAGTCAAGCCATTGAGTCGACCTAACCCAGCTGGACATCTAATATTCGAGTCGAGTTTTGAGGTTTTCAAGCTATGACCAAAACTGGCTGGGTCAGTTCAGTTAAGCAGATTAGGTGGATTTACTTCTAAAAGAATACAAATACACCACTAAAAGCTCAAATGCACCTCTACCTCTGCCTCTACTTGAATATGTAATGCTCTAACTGCTACACTTAACAACAGAATACGGATTTATCCCTTATTTTAGATTAAATGATTATTTGGCCAAAATGGGTCTGACTGGTTGGACCAGTTGGAAACAGACTGTCATGATGCTTTATGGGCAAAAGGATAATCATGGTGGAATAATTGAGATTTCAAATATATATTAACATTAACAAATACATTATCTTAAAAAATGTCAAAAATCATTTTTAAAATTGATTTCAGTTGTCAATTGAAGAGGGTCATTTCTCAATGAGTATTGATATCTAGCAGTTACAAATGGGAGAAAATGTGCTCTATAAAAATGGGATTGGAGATACCACAAAACTATGAGACATAGGCAAAGTCCCACAAAGAAAAAAATGAGGAAAGCGGGGAATGCCATTGCGATTGATGGTCTCGCAAACTGGTCATGATCTTGAGTTTTCAGTATGAAACCGGCAAACAAAAGTAGCACTTTTCCCGTTTAATCACGATTTGAAGTAAGTTTAAAAGCAATTTTATAACAACAAAGAAATTTGTTACCTGTAGAAGAAAACCTTTAAGAGAGAGCAGCTTAGCACCATGTAGACATCCAAGAACCTTGGTCAAATACAAATACACAACTAAAAGCTCAAATGCACCTCTACCTCTACTTGAAAATCTAATGCTCTAACGGCTACACTAACAACAGGCAGTCATGATGCCTTATGGGAGAAAGGATAATCATGGTGGAATAATTGAGATTTCAAATATAAATTAACATTAACAAATACATGATCTTAAAAAATGTCTTCAAATCATTTTAAAAATTGATTTCCATTGCCAATTGAAGAGAGTCATTTCTCAATGGGTATTGATATCTAGTCATTACAAATGAGAGAAAATGTGCTCTATAAAAAGGAGGTTAGAGATGGCATAAAAAACTATAAGACTTAGGCAAAGTTCCACCAAAAAAATAAAATTGAGGAAAGAGTGGAATGCCATCGCGATTGATGGTCTTGCAAACTGGTCATGATCTTGAGTTTTCGGGATGAAACTGGCCAACAAATGTAGCACTTTCCCCATTTAATTGTGATTTGAAGTAAGTTTAAAAGCAATTTTATAACAACCAAGAAATTTGTTACCTGTAGAAGAAAACCTTGAAGAGAGAGCCACTTTACGCGATGTAGACATCCAAGAACCTTGATCAAATTGGACTCCTTGCTTTTCTTGTAATTATTTGGTAATGTCATTTGAATGCGTGCAGTTGCTACAAGTGGGATATTTTCAAAACAGAGATATTTTAATTTACCACTGATATCAAAGAACAGGAGCTTGGGGCCTCGAATTTTAAGACGAGTGAGACCGTCAAACTCCCTCAGTGTCAACGCCACGAGAAAAGGGAATTTCGAAATCAAGTCTTCGAATGACTTGTCAATGGTAACGTTTTGAAGATGTAGGGTCTTGAGATTATGAAAGCCTTCGAACTTGCTAGGCGGTTTGAAGATGCAATGGGATAACTTCAGTTGAATGAGGTTTTTGTAGAGGAATAGACAAGAAGGCACCTTATAGTGCTCGCCCGGCAAAAGATCGAGCGTGAAACTCTTCACACCATGACCTGATAGGAGTAGTATCCATCGATCGATGGCGGGGCAGCTTTCTAGGTAATTTTGGCACTTGAACTCATGAACTGGACCTCTATGTAGTAAGAGAACTTGATCAATAGCATTCACGAGTTTAGAGTTCACAGGCTCAAGCTCATCAAAATCTGAATAATCATCGACTGAAGAAGGTACACTTCGCTTGTCAAATGTCAGATGTGGAATTGTGGCCCACTTGTACCTCCAATTACGTGATAAGATGCTTGTCCTCACTGCATCTCTCAAAGGCAAGCACATGAGAATGACATCAATGACATTTGGTGGAAGGTGGCTGATCATATCCAAGTTTCGAAATTGGACTTGGTCTATCTCCATCATGTTTTGAGGATTTGATGACTCCATGCCTGTCCCACAATGCAAGCAAATTTATAAAATCCACTAATACAGGGAGAAAGAGAATAATTTCTATAACAAATATATTTGTGTTGTATCCCATAATGCTAGATGTATTCTAGCAAACCTCACTTCTATTTGTACCATGTTGGTGTGTGAGCGCCATGCGCAGGAAAATGTGAATGAGATCCACCCCATCCATCAGCTGCAGTGCGTCATGTTCATTCTTAAGTTTGAACATAAGGCCGATCCAAAATACATGTGGTCCATACCGTTGGTGATGTCTGCTTCCATTCTCATTGTGGTATGGCCTACCTGAGTTGTGGATCAGGCTTGTTTGACCATAAGGCCTAAGATGCATGTGCGCACTTAATAGACAATGTGGATGTCAAACACACAACACAGTAGGCCCCACAGATCTTGGGTGTTGTACCTGCTGTAAAGAACAGGATTTGTAGAGGATTCTGATCCATGGTGCACATTGCTTCCTAGCATGGCAAATGCAAATAATAGAGGGGCATTTTCACACCGGGCTCGAGTGGGGTTGCATGTGAGATGCAAGGGCACACTCGGGGTGGGCGGCCCGTGTGAGGCAGGTGGTTCTTGTGAGGCGGTACCGATGTGATTTGGAGCCCACGAGGGGGGTTCGGCCAAGGTCCTAACCCATGCGATGTGGGGCTTGGGCTATGAGATAAAGGGATTAATTCATCATGCTCTAACAATTCAGGCTTTTAGAGCAGGTGGTTAATTGTCCTGCATTAGCAAGTTATAGACAACCCTTTTTTTTTTTTTTTGACGGAGGAAACTTCCATTTAGCTGGAACTGAAAACTTGCTAAAGCTCTAGAATATTATTATCATGGTTTAAAAACATTAAAGCTTGAATATACTCCAAACTCAATCAACTAAAATTCACAAGCTAAGGTTCTCACAAACTATTACAATATATATATATATATATATATATATATATATATATATATATATATATATATATATATATATATATATATATATATTTTTTTTTTTTGGAGGTTCTAGAATATTTTAGTATTTAAAAGTTATTAATAATGCTGAGTTGTGCCAAGTATGAATGGACTTTTTCTTTTTCAAGCCTAGTCATAGTTTGACCAACTCATGTACCATAGTTAGTAACACAACATTTGGTTTTAAAAAAATGTTATAGGAGAGAAACGCTCACATATTACTTATATGTAAAACTAGGTGGTATGTGGGGCAAGGTGTTCCATATCTATTACGATATGTCCGTAAAGGCCAATATGTATAGGTAATAACCATAACCGTTATGCGATACCGTGATGAAACATGACAATTAGTTTTTTGGTACCATATTAGCTGTTATGGTAGCTGTAAAGGCTATTATAGGGCATAACAACTGTTTCCCCATAACGGTTGAAAAACAACCACTTTTTTTTTTTTTTTTTCATTTCAAAATCTATTCTAAATAATTTTATAATAGATTTCGACCACTCTTATTATGGTTTTTTAGATTAAAACTGTATATTGAAGTGATTTGAGTGAATAAGTTCTAAGGGCCTTTTAAAAAAAAAAAAAAAAAACTAAAAAAATAGTATTTATGTATTTTTCTAATTTCTAGTTCTAATACTTGATTGTGATGTATAAACATTAGAGACATATAATCATAGTCACAAATTCACTAGACAACTCGATATAACACTTTTACCAAAGAATGGACCGGTACATTACCATAAACATGTTCAAAATAAAAAATGAACATATATTTGGAATATTTACATTATTCTAAATTTTCTAGATATTTTTTTAAAAGAATTTTTTGGACAAAAGAAAATTTTCAACCATTACAAAAGTTGTAATAATTGTTACACTCCTATATCGCCATTACAACCTATATCCATATTAGTAATAGTGGTGACCGTTACAATCACTATTACCGATACGGAATACATTACTATAGGGCTCACTATGGTGCCTGGACATCTTAGCCACAATAATCTTGTCCATTAAGAAAATGGGACACTCCAAAAATCAGGTCAAATCAACATTAATTAGGTAGGGCACATCATAGAAAAAGCATGAAAAGCCACCTTGAAAACTCCACATTCAAGTGGGACATCCCATTTTCATGATTGTCCGAGCCTGGGGTTGGCTTTGGCCCGGATTTTAAATTCTTACCGCTGGGTTTGGTTGGCCAGAGCCTATTCAAAATTTTGATTTTGCCCAGCCCAAGCCCAGCCTATTGATAGCCTATTGATTTAGGACTGTCCACCTATTGGGCACAACTGCTGATAGCCCATGGCATCATGGCTGTCCTTAGTTCGCCTACATGAGCCATCTAAGTGGGGCCTGCTCAGGTGGAGAAGTCTGATTCACCATCCCCTGCCACAGTGCGGTCAAACAGACTCTATCACTAAAGGATATAAGCACATCTCTCATTCGATGGAGGCATATGATGGTTGGATGGGCCTGATATTTGGGCGGTCCAAATTTTATGGTAGGGCAAACCCTGATGAACGGCTTGGATGCCATTCACACACCTCTGTGGGCCCCACCCTACAAAAGCTTGTAGAAGAATCGGCCTCTTACATTTTGTTTGAATTAGAGAATATTTAACACACCATAAATCATACATTTACGCCAATCCATACCATTAGTATTATGGACACTTCCAAACTGGAGCACGGCTCAAAAAATAAACAGATTGGACTATCTTAACCATCGATTTCACTTTACTGAATATGGATCATCTCCATTTTCTTTGTACCACTCTATTTGACGGTTCAGATCATCTGACAACTCTGAACTCTTGGGCTATGCTTCATCCACAATGGGGCCCACAATCTAGATGGGCTACATGGACGAGCATGTTTGCATCATAGGTGTGGTAAACTCACCCCACAAACCTCTACACGAGGCCGGTGTCCCATAGCTTAGAAACTCGGAGAAAGTAGACTCGACCCGAAATGAATCGACTCAGATTGAAAACTCGATTCTACCGAGTTATTCAGCAACACTCAGTTTACTAGCCAAGATGGAGGGAACAGGATTTTTAGGAACGCAGCCTCGGTGGATCCCTGACTGTGGGGCCCACATTGTATATCTATGCCGTCCATCCGTTTTGCGAGCTCCTTTTACGAAACGGGCTCAAAAATGAAGTAGATCTAAATCTCAGGTAGACCATACCACAGGAAACAGTGGAGATTGACCGTTAAAAACTTCTTGTGGGCCACAAATGTTTTTGATGAAGCTAATATTTTTATTTTTCATTCATACAGGTCTGTGTAACCTTATCAACAGGTTGGATAGGAAATAAACATTACGGTAGGCCCTACGAAGTTTTTAATGGTGAGTGTTTAATCACCACCTTTCCTTGTGTTATGGTCTACCTGAGACTTGGATCTGCTACGTTTTTGGCCCATGTCTTAAAATGACCTGGAAAAGCGGATGAACGGCGTAGATATACAACACATACATCGAGTTGGGCTCCACAGGGATCCACCGAATCCGTGCCCCATTTTTGGGGCTGCAAGGAGTGTGGCCCACCTGAAGTAAAGCTCGGATCTCCACACGTGTCTTACAGCAACGCTGAGCTCGTCTTCTTCATCTTCTCTTCTCTGTTGCAGCGGAGACTCGCTTACGTTGAAAGGGGAGTTATTTGATACTCGGCAGCGTAGCGCTCTTGTACTCGGAAACGGATGGAAGGAATTGTATCAATGTGCATGCGTATCATCCATCCTGTTCTGCCAGAGTATCAATTTTTTTTTTCTCCAGGGGAAATCATTCTCCAGCCGACGCGTCGCGAAAGGCTTTGCAGGAACTTCCTGCTAAAGGAAGCTAGGTGGGGCCCACCGTGTTGTTTGTAAGAAATCCACCCCTTCCATCCGTTTTCCCCGATCATTTTAGGATATACGCCAAAAAATTATGAAAATAAAAGTCTCAACTGGACCACACGACAGAGTATTGATATTATAGCATTGAACTATGCGAGGGACGACATAATTTTTGAATCAAGATACATTTTATGTTTTCAGTTCGTCCTTGTAGGAATGACCTTTTGAACGGTATGGATGGTATATAAACATCATGTTTGATCCTAAGGAGGTTTCAACAGTAAGAATTCACCTACACACTTATTCTTTACGTATGGACCATTTGAGTTTTGAATTTAGATCGTTTTGGGGAGCTTATCCTAAAATGATATTCCAAAACTGATGGACGTGGTAGATTTCGTATAAACAGCACTCTGTCCGCACATATCTTCTGGTCGCACGAAATTCCGGCGAAAGGCTTTGGCGGGAATCTGCGTACGCTCCCGCCGCACTCTACCGCCGCGCGCCGCACTCTACCGCCGCCAGGATTAGAGTAGCCTCATAGGATATTCAGACAGTGTACGTATAGACGTAATGAATTGCGTGGTGTGGCACTGACTTTCATGATGCAAGCGTCATATCCGTACCATCTATTTATCTTATTAGAACATTTATCACGGGTTTAGATAAATACTGAGGCCTGCTTGGCCGGGGTAGACTAGATGGATTAGATTGTATTGGAAGAGATTGGAAGTAGCAACCCCGCAATTGGCCGGGGTATGTTAAAACACTGAGGTTGAACTTTTACTTAGATTGGAGCAATCCGTTGGGATTGCCAGCAATCCACTGACATCACTATCATTATTTTGAAATTCATCCAATCCCTCCTAGTCCCATCCATTTCGTGTGGGACATGTTTGGGTGTACGGATTAAAAGGGATTGGCCGGGCGTAATCCCGAGATTGGCCAGGTGGGCCAAATATACTCTGTGGTAGATTCCGTGGATATTGCAATCCCACCGGCAATCTACTGACACAGCCATCATTACTTGGGATGGGCCTGTCCAAACACACCCTAAGGGCCCGTTTGGACAGTAGATCGGAGGAGATTGAATGGTATTAGGGTGGATGACATGGATTTCAAGGCAATGATGGTGTTGTCAGTGGATTGTCTTAAGATTCATGGGATTGCTGGGATTGTTACATGGAGTCCATTTGGTATGCCAATCTTAGGATTAAACCTTCTCATCCCTTTCAATCCTTCTAACCAAATAGACTCCATGTAACAATCCCAGGTATAGGTATATGGATGGATGGGATGAACCGTGTGGATATAGCGCGTGCATCATGGTGGGCCCACAAACTTGGTGCAATCAACACATCATTGAGGTCAGTGGTGGACATGTGCAGCACCCACTCAATCCATTCCAATGGTTTTACTCTCATTGTGGGCCACCTTGATGATGTGTGTTGTATATTCACACCATCTATTCGTTTCTCTGGCCAATTTTAGGATGATCCAAATCTCAAAGGGAACACACCAAAGGAAACAATGATAATTGAGTGCCTCACCGTTAAAAATTCCTAAGGTTCCATCGTATAGTTTTCTTAATGTTTATCTCCAATCCAACTTGTAGTTAACGTCAAGAATATCTAGACCACGGGAAAAATATAAAGATAACTTGAATGGAAACTTTTATAGCCACAAATAGTTTTTAATGATCATTCTTCAATGTTTTTGGTGGTATAGTCCACGTAGATTTAGATCTTATGGAATTATACCTCATCCTAAAATGAGAATGAGAAAAGATAGGCAGCATAGATATACAAAAAAAATATATCAAGGTGGCCCCACGTGGTCCAGGTAACAGCCACTAATGTCTTACCTGAGTAAGAGCTAATCCACTCCCCAATGAATTTGTACACAGGGCACAAATCAACTTAAGTACAATCAGGGTGGCTTCAATGGATCCAGGTTGGTTGGTGGATCCCTAAATGTGGGCCACCATGATGCATGTTCCTTACATCTATGCTACCCATCAATATTGAAAGCTCATTTTAGAGCATGGTAAAAAAAATAAAATGAAGCATATCCAAATATCATGTAGACCATACTAAAGATAACAGTGGTGATTGACCATTAAAAACTTTTTTGTAGGCCACAAAACTTTTGAATCAATCTAATATTTGTGTGGCCCCTCATTTAAGTCTTTGTGATCATATCAATAGAGTTGGTGGCAGATAAATATTTTGGTGACGTCTAAAAAGTTTTTAACCGTGGGTATATATTCAATCCCCATGTTCATGTGGTTCATATGAGGTTTGCAAGTACTTTATTATTGGTATTATATCCAAAAGTAAGCTTTTATAACTCACTCATTACGAGTCAAATTGGGGTGCTAGTTAAAAACATAATTCAATGAATTTTTTAATTGCTTGTAATCTCATGCTTGTTGGAAAAATAATTTAATGAATTTTCAAATGACTTCATAATTATATCATTTGAAGATTGTTTTACATGTGAAAAGTGGATCAACATTTATATTACAATTTGAACAAAATTGTAATCAAAATCAATCCCATGAAAATGGTCATAACTCCCTCATTATAGGTCAAAGCGAGGTAACTTTATACTTATTGGAAAGATATATTCAACAAACTTTTGTAATGGTTCTGAAATTGACTCATGTTGAGACTATTTGACCTTTTAAAAGTAGGCTTAAATTCTTGATTTTGATTAAAATAATACCTACATTATTGTTTGGACTATATCTCAAGCAGTTCCGTGAAAACAGTCGTAATTCACTTGTTACAAATTGAATAAGGGTGATGTTATGTTCTTTAGAAGGATAATTTAACAATATTTCAAATAAATTTATAATCATCTTGTTTGAAAACCATTTAACCTTTCAAAAGGAAGCCTAATACAATAATCTCAATTTGAATAATATATCACGCTACACTCATAACTTTATCAATACAAGTTAGATTATGCCAGTCTTAAGCTCATTAGAAAGATAATTTGCCAAACTTTCGAATTGATTTGAAATTATTTCATTTAGATTCCATTTGACTTTTCAAAAGTGAAACTAAAATCCATCTCTTAGAAAAAAAGTCAATCTAAACTTAGTCTTTTAAAGAAATAAACCGTCTTCTAAAAGTGGAGTTTTTTCTTTATTTTAAATATTTCTTTTCTTTATATCAATTTCTTTCAAAGCATACTCATTTGAGCATAATCTGTGTACAAAGAAGGACTTGTCTTTTGAAAGTGATTTTTTTTTTTTTTTTTTTTCTTTTACTGTCTCACTACTTATTTCTTACCAAAAAATCCATCTACATAATTATATATATATATATATATATATATATATATATATATATATATATATATATATATATATATATATATATATATATATATATATATATATTTTTTTTAAGAAAAAGAACCCATCTCTTAAAAGTGAAATATTTATAATTTTTTATCTAATTTCTTTCCCTAACAAGCTCAATTCAACATTATAAGTAAAAGAAGAAAAATAACTTATTTTTCTGAGGTAGGAGTTTTTTCCAAAAAATTTGGAAAGAGTAATGATAAAAGAAGATATAAGTACATAGATTATTTATTAATTTATATATATTTTTTTAAAAAAAAGATGATTATGAATATTTTCATCCGATAAATAGCTAAGCAATGCCATCTGGTGTAGAAAATTAATGTCTTGAAAAGCAATATTATTGTGGTGCTTCCATGAAATAGTGGGTATGCTTGGGGTAAAAATCCTACCCTCCAGTTTGGGGACACTTTTCTTTTCAAGCTCCTGATTGTGTAAATAAAGTTAATAGATTTCTTCATTTTTAGCTATCCAGTAAACATCTTATTTATTTAGGGCTTATTTAGTTTTCTAATTTCCTTTGAAATGCAAAGTAATGAGCGATCACTATTATTTTTATGTGTTCGTTTAAGGCCTGTTTGGATTGCATGCTAAGTACTACAGTCAAGTGGAGTAAAACTCACGTGAATCCAATAAGTCATGCGATTGGATATTTCTTTTGCTGCCGAATTTTCAAACATTGGAGATCAAGCTGTATTTACATCAAGATTCTCTCATTCATTCCACTGAATCACACCATATCTTCCCCATCTTTGATATATCTATCAGAGAGTTGGGATTTCGATGGTCGACAGAGCACTGCCTTCTTAAGATAAAAATCCCCCTCTCCCGCATGTTGGTTCCCTGGCCATTTTTAAAAGGAAAAACAGGAAGGAATCAGAGGAGGGGAACTGGATCGAAGATCAGCAAGTCGGTCATCCACGTCATCGTAATTGTAGAGAATGTGTTAAAAGGAGCTCACCATCGTTGCAGAGAACGTGTTGATCATAGAAGGTAATGTGAAATTTCATCTGACCTTAAACTTATTTGTAAGAATCTACTCTCAATGCCTAATTTAATTTGTTTTAACTTCATGTCTAATCTAGATGCGTAAGCTGCATGCATAATCATATAATCGTATGGTAACTGGTTAAGGAGTCCAAAAATGACAATTCTATATAGAGAGAGTGGTTTCTTCTACACGCTACTAATTGGGCATACCTTGAACCTGCTTATCATGTATCATATGATAGACGACCACCTTTAGGATTCTGGTTGTGTCTCTGATCATTTGGCTTTCTTAGTAGGATATATGTTCTCAATAGAGTCTATGATCTTTTTTAGTCATATGAGTATATTTGTTCCTTCGTTTTAATTTGCATGAGTGTGCCAACATGTAGTAGCATCTCACTCATTGATTTGAGCCATGTTATGGCAAATGTAAACACAACGCATTTTTTTTTTCTAAAAAAGGTCATCTACAAGGATGTTATTCTTAGATACAAGCCACATGTGTGTCAGATATGGACCCTTGATCTAATAGACTGTGTTATGGATCCACAACAATGGGACAATAAAAAGAAGGTTGATCCAGTAATAGAGAAAATAGTCCTCTAATGACTCTTCTACAATCATTTGAACCGTCTAATTCTTGGGACACCACCCATCAATGCTGGGTCGTCACTAGATAATCTTCAATTATCACACATATCACTTAAATTTTATTTATTTATTATTATTATTTTTTTAAAGTTCCACAAGGGATCTCAATGGTGAGGGCGGTGGGCCAGTCCTTATAGACTCAAACTGAGCAAAGCCCACTCTAGGGACATGCATTTTATATGTATGGTGAAATCGTGCCATAACAGCTCATTTTCCTAGACTGATCTTCATGTTCTTGTGGCCCACTCTAAAATAGGACTGTCAATGGGATGCGCTCAGGGCAATCAAAAGTAAGCCAGAGCCTAATCCATGGATCTTAACTTGGGTCACTCCCAATCATGTTTGTGCCTAACGGTTATTAAATTTAATTCTTGGCTAGACCTTTTAGTTCTTCAGGACCAAAATCAGGCCCAAAACTGAGCATGTATGTGGCCCACTTTGATGAGTTGACCTATTCTATATTCATGCCAGTCACCGCATACAGGACATGTATCTCCAGCATGAGTTAACAAATTTATTCATTTGAAAATGTTCAAGACCACACATAAGGTGTAAGATTGATGCCTTGTAGCAACTCATCCGCATGCATGAAATCTGGACTCTCCAATTGTGGCCACCACTATGAATGAGTACACTCACAGTGTCCCACTTGATGAATGTCCCTGATCTTTTACATGTTTAAATGACACAACGATGGTATACAAAGTGCTTCGAAATATCAAAACATGCCTTATCCAAAAAAACAAGAAGATTGGGCAAGTGACTCGATGACTTATAACAACTCTTACACATGCCAGATTTATTTATTTATTTATTTTAATATGAATGTGATTTTAACTCTTATAGTACATTTGTCTTCCACACACACTACAATATGCAACCTTATTTAAAACATATTATCTCAGCACAACAACACATTCAAACAAAAGAAAGCTGCAGCAGTAGCAACAACAACACTTGCAAACAAAAGCAGCAGCAACAACAACACTTACTGACAGCTAGTTTCTAGTGCTTGGGTTGTTGAGATGTGGAGCACATCTGGGGCTGCCTTCGACTAGTCGTAGGAATTGTTCGACTAGTCGTAGGGGCCTGTTCGACTGGTCATAGACCAGCTCGACTCAAAGTTCGGCGAGTCCTGTTTTTTCATATCCTGATCCTTCGACTAGTCGTAGGAATTGTTCAACTAGTCGTAGCTCCCCTTCGACTAGTCGTAGGTTACGCAGATTCGTTTCCGAATCTGATGCGGACTGCGGATTTTGATATCGCCTTTCGCAAGGGTGCGGAAGGAAAGTTGCCTAAACTATATATAGGTGTTCCTAGGGCTTTTCTAGGTGTATTGAAATATTAGAAAAATAATTCTAAGGTGTGGGCAAAGGATTTTTTATGTTCTTCTAAGGGAGAGGTTAGTATATTGCCTTGTAATCTTTGTTCTTCATAGTGGAAGTTTGCATACGTGGTTTTTTTTACCCTAGTTTGGGGTTTTTCTACATATATCTTGTCTTGTGGTTTGTTTTGGATTGCTTTGATCTACTTCTAGTTTATATTTCTTCCTGTTTATCGTTTGTGGGTGAGGCCTAAGATTGGATCTAGGCTCACTGTGTTGTTGGCGTGCTGCGCAACAACTGGTATCAGAGCTATTGGTTTAATTCTATTAGGAGCGATGGCAGAAGAAGGGAAAACTAGAATTGAAAAGTTTGATGGTTTAAACTTTACCTTCTGGAAGATGCAGATGGAGGATTATATGTATCAGAAGGACTTCTATATTCCTCTAGGAAGAAAAGAGAAGAAACCAGAAAAGATAACAGATGAGGAATGGTTTTTACTGGATAGGAAGGCTTTAGGAACGATCCGACTCTCTTTGTCTAAGAGCGTCGCCTTCAATATATCCAAGGTAAAAACTACAAAAGAATTAATGGAAGCCCTAGCCACCATGTATGAAAAATCCTCTGCATCTAACAAGGTTCATCTCATGAAACAGCTATTCAACATGAAGATGTCAGATGGTGGGAGCGTGACTGAACATCTAAACGAGTTCAATACAGTCACAAGCCAGTTAGAATCCGTTGACATTATTTTTGAGGATGAGGTTAGGGCATTATTGATCTTATCTAATTTGCCAGTCAGTTGGGATGGTTTGGTGATTGCTGTGAGCAATTCTTCAGGATTGACAAAGCTGAAATTTGATGATGTGGCTGGTCTAATTCTCAGCGAAGAATCTAGAAGAAAGGCATCAGGAGTTTCAGGGGATTCAGGGAATGCTCTAAACGTTGAAGGAAGAGGAAGATCGTTGAATAAAGGAGACAATAAACACGGACGTTCTAAGTCGAGGAAGAAGTTCAAGGGACCGAAAGACAAAGACGGGTGTTGGCATTGCGGCAAGAAGGGGCACATGAAACGTGATTGCAGGGTACTCAAGAAACAAGAAGGAAGCTCTCAAGGTGGGAAGGATTCAATGAATCTATCTGAGGAGAGTGACACAGAGGCGTTGATCTTGTTTCTTGATACGAGGAATGAGTCTTGGGTTATAGACTCGGGTGCTTCGTTTCATGCTACTTCGTGTAAGGAAGTTCTGTGTGATTATGTGTCAGGTGACTTTGGGAGAGTCTACCTGGGTGATGATGAGCCGTGCAGTATTGTTGGAAAGGGGGATGTTCATATAAATCAGAAAGACCACTACCAAAAAAAGGGACAAAGGCTACGGATAAAATCCGTAGCCTTAGACCTATAGCTACGGTTCCAGTCCGTAGCACGTCCGTCGTCGTAGGTGCAGTAACAATAGGTCTGGAACCTATAGCTACGGATTTAATCCGTAGCTATAGGTCACAACAGCTACGGATTAAATCCGTAGCAATTATGTCCGTAGCTGTAGGTTACAATAGCTACGGATTTACTCACTACAGCTACGGATTAAATCCGTAGCTATATCTGGCAAATGCTACGGATATAATCCGTAGCAATCATGTCCATAGCTGAAGTTTATAACAGCGACGGATTTAATCACAACAGCTACGGATTGAATCCGTAGCTATAGGTTACAACGCTACGGATTATTTGTTTATTCAATTATCACCTGTATAATCATTCAATTACCACCTGTATAATCATCCTATATAATCATTCAATTACCACCTGTATAATCATCCTGTATAATCATTCAATTACCACCTGTATAATCATCCTATATAATCATTCAATTACCACCTGTATAATCATTCAATTACCACCTGTATAATCATCCTATATAATCATTCAATTACCACCTGTATAATCATCCTGTATAATCATTCAATTACCACCTGTATAATCATTCATTCATTCCATTACAATCAATTACAATCACTCATTCATTCAATTACAATCAATTACAATCCTTCATTCAATCAATTACAATTACAATCCTTCATTCAATGAATTACAATTTCAATTACAATTACAATCCTTCATTCAATGAATTACAATTACAATTACAATAATGCTGAAAATACAAATCTTTGGCTTCATTAAGGAAATTTGCTCGACTTCACCCTGAAATTCCAAAGATAAAGAATTGAAAGAATAAATATCCTTCATTCAATGAATTACAATTACAATTTACAATTACAATAATGCTGAAAATACAAATCTTTGGTTTAGGTTAGGTTATAGGTTAAGGTTTAGGTTTAGAAAACCGGTTTCAGGTTCGGGATCAGATTTAAGTTTGGGTTTTCAAGTTTAGGTTTAGGTTTAGGTTAGGGAGTTGAGATTCTGATTAGGTGTAGGTTTAGGTTAAGGGATTTGAGAATAGGTTAAGTTGTAGGTTTAAGAAATCGGGTTCGGGTTCGGGATCGGGTTTAAGCTTGGGTTTTCAAGTTTAGGTTTAGGTTTAGGTTAAGTAGTTAGGTTTAGGTTTAGGTTTAGGTTAGGTAGTTAGGTTTAGGTTAAGGTTTTGGGAATTGAGAATAGGTTAAGGTTTAGGTTTAGGAAACCGGGTTCGGGTTCGGGATCGAGTTTAAGTTTGGGTTTTCAAGTTTAGGTTTAGGTTTAGGTTAGGGAGTTAGGTTTAGGTTACGTTGTAGGTTAAGCTTTAGGGAATTGAGAATAGGTTAAGGTTTAGGTTTAGGAAACCAGGTTCGGGTTCGGGATCGGGTTTAAGTTTGGGTTTTCAAGTTTAGGTTTAGGTTTAGGTTTAGGTTTAGGTTAGGTTGTAGGTTAAGGTTTAGGGAATTGAGAATAGGTTAAGGTTTAGGTTGAGGAAACTGGGTTCGGGTTCGAGACGGGGTTTAAGTTTGGATTTTCAAGTTTAGGTTTAGGTTTAGGTTTAGGTTAGGGAGTTAAGTTTAGGTTAGGTTTTAGGTTAAGCTTTGGGGAATTGAGAATAGGTTAAGGTTTAGGTTGAGGAAATTGGGTTCGGGTTCGGCATCGGGTTTAAGTTTTGGTTTTCAAGTTTAGGTTTATGTTTAGGTTAGGGAGTTAGGTTAAGGTTAGGTTATAGGTTAAGGTTTAGGGAATTGAAAATAGGTTAAGGTTTAGGTTTAGGAAACCGGTTTCGGGTTCGGGATCGGGTTTAAGTTTGGGTTTTCAAGTTTAGGTTTAGGTTTAGGTTAGGTTGTAGGTTAAGGTTTAGGGAATTGAGAATAGGTTAAGGTTTAGGTTGAGGAAATTGATTCGAGTTCGGCATCGGGTTTAAGTTTGGGTTTTCAAGTTTAGGTTTAGGTTTAGGTTAGGGAGTTGAGATTTAGGATTAGGTGTAGGTTTTGGTTTAGGGATTTGAGAATAGGTTAAGGTTTAGGTTTAGGAAATTGGGTTCAGGTTCGAGATTGGATTTAAGTTTGGGTTTTCAAGTTTAGGTTTAGGTTTAGGTTAGGTAGTTAGGTTGAGGTTAGGTTGAGGTTAGGTTGTAGGTTAAGGTTTAGGGAATAGAGAATAAGTTAAGGTTTAAGTTTAGAAAACCGGGTTCGGGTTCGGGATCGGGTTTAACTTTGAGTTTTCAAGTTCAAGTTTAGGTTTAGGTTAGGAATTAGGTTTAGGTCCCATTGTAGGTAAAGGTTTAGGGAATTGAGAATTGGTTAAGGTTTAGGTTGAGAAACCGGGTTTGGGTTCAACCGGGTTTAAGTTTGGGTTTTCAAGTTTACGTTTAGGTTTCGGTTAGGGAGTTAGGTTTAGGTTATGTTGTAGGTTAAGGTTTAGGGAATTGAGAAAAGGTTAAGGTTTAGGTTGAGAAAAGTGGGTTCGGGTTCGGCATCGGGTTTAAGTTTGGGTTTTCAAGTTTAGGTTTATGTTTAGGTTAGGGAGTTAGGTTTAGGTTAGGTTGTAGGTTAAGGTTTTAGGAAACCGGGTTCGGGTTCGGGATCGGGTTTAATTTTGGGTTTTCAAGTTTAGGTTTAGGTTTAGGTTAGGTAGTTAGGTTTAGGTTAGGTTGTAGGTTAAGGTTTAGGGAATTGAGAATAAGTTAAGGTTTAGGTTTAGGAAACCGGGTTCAGGTTCGGGATCGGGTTTAAGTTTGGGTTTTCAAGTTTAGGTTTAAGTTTAGGTTAGGTAGTTAGGTTTAGGTTAGGTTGTAGGTTAAGGTTTTGGGAATTGACAATAGGTGAAGGTTTAGGTTTAGGAAACCGGGTTTGGGTTTGGGATCGGGTTTAAGTTTGGGTTTTCAAGTTTAGGTTTAGGTTTAGGTTAGGTAGTTAGGTTTAGGTTAGGTTGTAGGTTAAGGTTTTGGGAATTGAGAATAGGTGAAGGTTTAGGTTTAGAAACCGGTTCGGGTTCGGGATCGGGTTTAATTTTGGGTTTTCAAGTTTAGGTTTAGGTTTAGGTTAGGGAGTTAGGTTTATGGACTGTTGTCGGTTAAGGTTTAGGGATTTGAGAATAGGTTAAGGTTAAGGTTTAGGTTTAGGAAACCGGGTTCGGGTTTAAGGTTGGGTTTTCAAGTTTAGGTTTAGGTTTAGGTTAGGGAGTTAGGTTTAGGTTAGGTTGTAGGTTAAGGTTTAGAGAATTGAGAATAGGTTAAGGTTTAGGTTGAGGAACCGGATTCGGTTCGAGTTTGGGATCGGGTTTAAGTTTGGGTTTTCAAGTTTGGGTTTAGGTTTAGGTTAGGTAGTTAGGTTTAGGTTAGGTTGTAGGTTAAGGTTTAGGGAATTGAGAATAGGTGAAGGTTTAGGTTTAGAAAACCGGGTTCGGGTTCGGGATCGGGTTTAAGTTTGGGTTTTCAAGTTTAGGTTTAGGTTTAGGTTAGGTAGTTAGGTTTAGGTTAGGTTGTAGGTTAAGGTTTTGAGAATTAAGAATAGGTGAAGGTTTAGGTTTAGGAAACCGGGTTCGGGTTCGGATCGGGTTTAAGTTTGGGTTTTCAAGTTTAGGTTTAGGTTTAGGTTAGGTAGTTAGGTTTAGGTTAGGTTGTAGGTTAAGGTTTTGGGAATTGAGAATAGGTGAAGGTTTAGGTTTAGAAACCGGGTTCGGGTTCGGGATCGGGTTTAATTTTGGGTTTTCAAGTTTAGGTTTTGGTTTAGGTTAGGGAGTTAGGTTTATGGACCGTTGTAGGTTAAGGTTTAGGGAATTGAGAATAGGTTAAGGTTTAGGTTTAGGTTTAGGAGACCGGGTTCGGGTTTAAGGTTGGGTTTTCAAGTTTAGGTTTAGGTTTAGGTTAGGGAGTTAGGTTTAGGTTAGGTTGTAGGTTAAGGTTTAGGGAATTGAGAATAGGTTAAGGTTTAGGTTGAGGAACCGGATTCGGGTTATAGGTTTTGGTTTAGGTTATTGGTTTTGGTTTAGGTTAAGGTTTAGGTTATTGGATTTGAGAATGGGTTCGGGTTTAGGTTATAGGTTTTGGTTTTGGTTTTGGTTTAGGTTATAGGTTTTGGTTTAGGTTATAGGTTATAGGTTTTGGGATTTGAGAATGGGTTCGGGTTTAGGCTATAGGTTTTGGTTAAGGTTTAGGTTATAGGTTTTGGGATTTGAGAATGGGCTCGGGTTTATGTTACAGGTTTTGGTTAAGGTTTAGGTTTAGGTTATAGGATTTTTGGGATTTGAGAATGGGTTATGGTTTAGGTTTAGAATCGGGTTCATGTTCGGATTGCGTTTAAGTCTTGGTTTTCAAATTTAGGTTTAGGTTTAGGTTAGAGGGTTGAGATTAGGATTAGGTGTAGGTTTAGCTCTAGGAATTGAGTTTAGGTTATAGGTTTTGATTTAGGTTATTGGTTTTGGTTTAGGTTAAGGTTTAGGTTATGGGATTTGAGAATGGGTTCGGGTTTAGGCTATAGGTTTTGGTTTTGGTTTAGGTTATAGGTTATAGGATTTGAGAATGGGCTCGGGTTTAGGTTACAGGTTTTGGTTAAGGTTTAGGTTAAGATTTAGGTTAAGGTTTAGGTTTAGGTTTAGGTTATAGGTTTTTTGGGATTTGAGAATGGGTTATGGTTTAGGTTTAGAATCGGGTTCGTGTTCGGGATTGCGTTTAAGTCTTGGTTTTCAAGTTTAGGTTTAGGTTTAGGTTAGAGAGTTGAGATTAGGATTAGGTGTAGGTTTAGCTCTAGGGAATTGAGTTTAGGTTATAGGTTTTGGTTTAGGTTATTGGTTTTGGTTTAGGTTATTGGATTTGAGAATGGGTTCGGGTTTAGGTTATAGGTTTTAGTTAAGGTTTAAATTTTTGGATTTGAGAATGTGTTCGGGTAGAGGTTATAGGTTTTGGTTTTAGTTTAGGTTTAGGTTATAGATTTTTGGATTTGAGAATGGGTTATGGTTTAGGTTTAGGAAATCGGGTTCAGGTTCAAGATTGGGTTTAGCTTTAGGGAATTGAGTTTAGGTTATAGGTTTAGGTTTTGGTTTAGGTTAGGGGTTTTGATTTAGGTTATAGGTTATAGGTTATAGGTTTTGGTTATAGGTTATAGGATTTGAGAATGGGTTCAGTTGTGGTCCCTGCAAATACAAATATAATACAAATATAAACACGGCCTGTCCGAATGGCCAGGCCCTTCCAATGCCGTCCATAGGAAATGGACAGCTTCATCATGGTCATAACAGCGGTTCCCACCTTCCAGGGACCCCGCTCTTCCGGATAGCTCCGACGCACATCCGGTGCCCTCCATTAATCTCGAGCAAATACATAAACACGGCCGTCCCAAATGGCCAGTGCCCCTCCAATGCCGTCTATAGGAAATGGACAGACTTCATCATGGTCATAACAACGGTTCCCACCTTCCAGGGACCCCGCTCTTCCGGATAGCTCCGACGCACATCCGGGTCTGCTCCATTAATCTCGAGCAAATACATAAACACGGCCTGTCCAAATGGCCGGCCCCTCCAATGCCGTCCATAGGAAATGGACAGCTTCATCACGGTCATAACAGCGGTTCCCACCTTCCAGGGACCCCCGCTCAACATCCGGATAGCTCCGACGCACATCCGGATCTGCTTCATCAATTTTGAGATAATATATAAACATGGGCCTGTCCAAATGGCCAGGCTACTTCATCAATGTATCATATAGTATGAAGGAAAGAAGACTCACTAATTTAGCTAGCAAGGAGAGAAAGTGTGAGTGCTTGGAATGTCGCCCTTTCTTTGAATAATGGATGCATATTCCACAATGCAATCTGAGAATGAGTAAGTTTTTTAGTTTCTTCAAAAATGCATATGGGCACATGTTTACAAATAAAGATTTTAAAGATTGTAAAACAGAGTAAATGATTATATTAACTTCCAAGTATCGATTAAGAAGAAAAATGTAAATGATGATGGGAAAGAAATCAAGTAAGCTAACATGTTCAAGGTCCGCAAGATCTGAAAATCTACCTCACGAAAGCGGAAAAAAAGAAGAAGAGAGAAGCTAAAATATAGTAGAATCAGCAAACAAAATGCAGACATGAAATTGTAAGACTTCTAAATTAGACGTTTTAACGACAAGTATTAATAATTTCCATAACCAAAAGCCACAAATGAAGATTCATATTGAAACCTACAATTAAAAATAGGCTTTGGAACCAACAGGGGTCTAGATAAAGGATTGCATTCTAACAAACTGACGTCTACAAAACCTGATAAGACGGGTAGGTTTCCATTCCAAATATCTGAAAATTTGAAACAATACCTAAGTGGTTGTTTGGATGGTGGTAAATGGTTTAAGTTGTAAATGATTTTGTGCAAGTGAGCAAGCCACTTGAATAGCCCATGAGTACAATGGAAATTCATTTCCAACCAATACAAAACTATTTATTTATTCATATTTGTTCAAGGCTAGTTAGGATCCTCAGTTGGGACTGATGCATGACTTCAATTAGCAACAACCATTAACAAGAAACATCCTTTTCGGGCATTTTATTGAATGAGTAGAGGCGATATAGAAACAGACTATTTCCACTATTGACAAACCTGATCTCACCATGGCACAAGTACTCATCGTAAACTAAGGCATAAACCTATTTGGTTGGTAAACTGTTATGGTACTCCATCAAATTTTACAAGTTGCACAAGTGCACACCCACAAAAATAATTACCAAAACAACAATTAATATATAATCTGAATATGTCTTGGTAGGTGTATATGTAGGTTTGGCATTCAGTATTCCTTCTACTACTTAATGCAAAAAACATGCATTTGAAATAACCATATGGTCTTCCAAACAACAATTAGTTCCAAACAGCATACCTAGATCCAAACAGGAATTCTGGTATGAATCCCATTTTCTTTGGATCCAGGTATTGTAATTGAAAATTGTGGTTACTTCAGAACACACATCAGTAATATTATTGAAAAAAAATAAATAAATCAAAGAAATATTCAGCATCTATACTACCCAATACTAACACTGACAAATTGGTTGCTCAACTTAGCTTTGTTATTGCTCTTGGAGCTTCAAATATAACCATTAGGCTGCATATAGATGAGAAAATTGTGCGCATGTTGAAAATTCCATAATGGAAGATCCCAAGATAGATGAAGCAAAGATTTTTTTTTTTATTTTTTTTTACACAGATTTTCAGATCTTGCGGACCTTATATTTTTAGAGATTGTTTTTTTACACATTCAGCTTCTGTTTATAGCAACCATTGTCGAGTTGCAGTCCAACTCCACCAAGATCACAATTAGCAGTTCCCAAACTGAATTTCAACCACAAGTAAAACAGAAAAAGGACATTTTGTTCTCTAGGCCATTCATCAGGTAGGCCCCACTGTATCTGTTACGCCCCCAAATCAAGCCAGTCTGGCCATCAGGTGCGTGATGTGCATTGAGAAATAGACATTTGGAAAACAAGGTCAATTGTCCATATTTGTCTAGACAGCAGCCACGTAAAAGACATGGCCCACCTGATAAATGGTCCGGCTCTCACAATCCTACTCTCACTAGTAAAGCCTCAGCGCAGGCTCAAATGCATGTATGTAATAGACAAGGTGTACCTTCATTCTCAAAGCTTCCACATCTGATTTCAAAGACCCGATTATCTCAGGGCGACTTCATTGAATTGTTGACCGACAAAGATCCGTCACCGCTTTTGTAGAGAAGCATTTTCTCCTATCGGTTGATTGACCTAAGCAAATAGATTGAAGTTATTGAATTATGGAAGAAGGAAATGAGAATCGGTTTTGGTGTACCGTATCGACCACCACCGAAACAGTCAGATCAGGTGGATATCGATGGATGAAACCAATCCATATCCGGCAATATGTTCCTGTTTCAGACAATACTTTAAACCTTGGCAGAAATCTCCTTGAACCTCTTCTAGCTGTTATCGGTTCAAAAGTAGTTTTGAGAGTAAATAACATTAATTCTAATAATAACACAAAATGAAAACATATTAGAAACTTGATCAACAAGCCAATGTAGTGATGACCTAGGATCTCCACAACAAACGGCTAGGATCAAGAGGGCCTCATGTCCATT
Organism: Magnolia changhungtana; assembly: GCA_030180095.1. Lineage (NCBI taxonomy): Eukaryota > Viridiplantae > Streptophyta > Magnoliopsida > Magnoliales > Magnoliaceae > Magnolia > Magnolia changhungtana. Next base: position 2,247,071 of record JASAUF010000467.1, on the reverse strand, counting down.
GATCCGGTAGAAAATCACCCACCACTTTGGATATACTGTATACCTGTGATTCAAGATCAGCCAAATGCGCTTGCTTTCTTCTTCTCGATCGTCTTGCAGACTCCCGATTGGACACCTTTCTACAATCACCACAAAGAAACAACAGTTGCGAACAATAGAAGATTAATGCTAGTAACCCAAATGAAGATAATTCATGGGGAAACAGTTACAAGTGTAATGGAAGACTTGTATATGAATCATCAACAACTGGAATTTTTACTTAGGATGCGTTTGGTTGCACCATATATCAAAATTTCATTATATTTGGTGCAACCAAACACACCGTACCGACTGTTGAAACAACCAAAAGAAATGCTAGTGTGTATGTACCTTCTCATGCTCTCAAATCGATGCCATCCTTGCTTTGCTCACATGGCCCAGCTTCATCATCATCATCCGACTGCTCCCTTGAAGAACCACTCGTTGCTCCCTGTCCTTGATTATCTCCACTTTTAAGCTTATGAGGCGAAATCGGACTTCCAGCTGAACCAGTGTATGCAACTGTTAAACCGCTACAAGCGGATGCAGGGCCTACAAAACCATACTCTCCAAAAAATCAAACACAGTGACCAAATAGGTGAAAGGAGCTATGATATGTATTGATGTTGAGAAGTATCAATTTCAATTTTACATGGCACACCTTATGATGCATTTGGACGCACTGATCAAGTGAATTGCATTAATGAAAACGACTGGATTGCAATCACTTATTGCAGTCCCGTTCCGTTCAAGTCCAATGTGAAAGCATTGTGATTGTGATTTGAACCATAGCTCCTCAATACGGACACTAAATAGCGTGATCGCAATTGGGCCATTTCCACTTTACTGAACTGATTATCACAATTCGATTCATTGTTACATTCAAACACGAGCTTATATTTGAATCTAAATGACAAAACAGAGGATTTTCCATCTACAATTCATGACCTGAAAAAGAGCAAGAGATGTAAGATAATAGCAGTAATCCATCAATACAATGTTGGCATTTTCTTTTGGGGTGCATTTGGTTGCAAGAAACATCATGAAATTTCATGATTAATCACTCTATTGGTGCACCCAAATATTCGCCTCCTGCCTCCTTTGTTTGAAAGACATGGAATCAGTGGATCATCTCTTCATTTACTGCCCATTCACTAGAGTATGTGGGATGGCTTTCTAGCCTTTTTCAAGGTCCCGTGGGTAATGCGAGCTCTATCAAGGGGATTGCCCTGGGAAAAAAGGTAGGTCGAGATGGCGGCTAGCCCTGCTTACCAGTCTTTGGAACCTTTGGGGAGAGAGGAATAATCACTGCTTCCGGAATCGCAGTGATTTTCTTTTTGAAGTTGTAAGGAGGACTTTTATGTATATCAAGGTGTTGGATTCCTGAGTTTTTTTGGGTGCTGATTGTTCTAGCTTTTTCTAGCTGATCATTGTTTTCTCCAATGACTCCAACAAAATTGTTATCATATCAAACTATTAGGGTTTAAAAAAAAATGCAGACAATAGATATTGAATTAGATAATTTCTCATAACAATTTCAAACATACCTTAGTGCACAGTTTCTCTGCCTGTTTGTTGTCTTTGAGCTTCGAAATTACTGCAGCGACATTGTTAAGGTTGCTTGAGCTTGAAGACTTTGGACTGTTTCTTCTCCTCTTCACTAAATGCACTGTCATGTTCAACTAACTTCGCAGCCTAAAATTCAAATGAGCATGAAAAATTAGAAGAAAAAAATCCACTTGGTGGAATGTCTAAAAAAATGAAGAACTTGCTGCAGTAATAATGTTACCTTCTCATATCTCTTGGAAGCCCTCACATATTTACCCGCTTTGAACAAAGCATTTCCTTCTTCCTTCTTTTTACCAGCGGCTTCAATCTTCTCCTCATTGTTCATATCCCATGATTCTTTCTCCTGTAAGATAATCATCAGGGCGAACATTGTTACGCTTCTCAATCTCCCACTCAAGGGGAATACACACTTGAGAAGGAAATAGAAGATAGGAAATATTACTGACCTTCACAAAGGAGACAAGCTCAACCTCGTAACATAAAACTCAGGTGAGTCAGGCCAAGTCACCCCATATTTTCAATGTTGACTCGCGGTATCCAGTCAAATTCAATAGTCCGAGTCAACTCAAGTGAGTTGCATCTGACTCAGACAGGTCATCAATCCATGATCAAAACCATTCATCTAGTAGACTCTAATTTGAGGGGCCATGTGAAAAGGGAAAAAAAAAAGGGTCAAAATATTCATCATCTGCATAAAGTTGAGATGTAGAACATTGTTCTACACTGCCCATTATATCGATAAAGATGATCTCCCATCGGTGGGTTTTTTGCTGCATGGCATCCCATCCACTTGCAGACTTACTAGATGAACAAACAAAATGGCTGACAGAAAAGGAACAAGAGGTGAGCAACAATGAAATAAATTAATAGCAATGCCAAAGAAATCTCATGTTACACCGAATCTAGCACGAATTAATGCAAGAGAACCGATGTTACCTTTATCTGTCTTGAACTCAAATGGCTCCTCCTCATCATGGCCCTTTTTAAGGAACACAGTTCCATCTTGCAGCTTCCCAATCAGTTTCACTGGAAGAATCAAAAGCAACTTTAGAGACTGCACATTTCAAATTTCTAACGGCCCAAAATGCACATATGGCTCTTTTTTCCCTGAGATGTTTACCTGTGACAACACTCAGTGGTTTCTCAAGCTCATAGCTCTCTCCTTCCTTGAGGATCTTCTTCAAGACCTTCTTATCAGGTGTAACCTTTGTGACTGTCTTCCAAGAAACCAGCTCGAGGATACTTGTTAAAGAGGAGATGGTAATCTCTTCCCTTACTCTCAACGCACCGCCATGTCATTAGGTATTAGACAAGGTTTTCCCTTAGATCAATGGCTTCCAACAGAGAATGGGCAGTAGCAACCTTGCAGATAGTGCTCCGGAGGAACAATCATTAAGGATTGAATTTGAAGCCTTCAGCAAGAGATGCAGGAGATATAAATCAATGATTGCTCAGTTAACTGCAGCCTTGATAGGCAATTAGATCAAGGCAACAAACGGCTTGCCACCGTCAAAGGGGCTTACAGTCAGCCAATATTGTTAGAAAAGGTCTCGACGAGCTTTATAGGGTAGCAACTGGTGTAGGCAGTTGCTCCTGACCAATTTTGTGGGAAAAAAAAAGCCGTTTACTAGGTTGACTTTGTGGGCCCAAAGTTTGAACTTACTATTTTTAGTAAGTTTTGCAGTTGTTGTTTCTTTATGCATTTTAGAGTTTTTAGCGTCATTGCTTGCATCAATATATTTATTTTGAGATTTTGATTAAGATTTTAAGACCATATGATTGTTATTATTTATCGCAAATTTTTTACTTTTGAAATTTTTGTTCAATTTAGTCGAGTTATGATTTGGGTGTGCATTGCCTACTTAGTCACCAGATGTATTTTGTAAGGAGATTTTATATGACAAAATTATCTGCTTCTAGTTCTCATTTTAGAGGATTTTCTCTCCTTGTGGATTTGAGCATACTTGTTACGGAAGAGATGGTGATCTCTTCCCTTCTCTCAACACACCGCTACGCTACACAAGAATTACATGGGCCATTCGATTGACAATTTGGATTTTATGAGAGTGACATTGATGCCCTACCATTGTATCATAGGATATGTGATAGATCATGGCTGGTACAAATTCTTGTCACACTCGAATAAGAGAAGTGATGGCCCGGATCCTTTTCTTCTTGTTTTCTTCTCAGGTGATAGCGATCTTAAAGATAAAAAATAAAAAATAAAATCCGGCGATGGTCTCTAATCAGCGAAATACTATTCCGCCAGTGAAACATTGGGGCTGCAACCACGATGTGGTCAATGTGTTCGACGTTTTGACAATGAGAAGCGCAGAAAAGGTCTAATGTCGAAGATCAAAGATCGAAGATCGGGTGCTTCTTTGATACCACTGGTACTACCATAACATGGTTGAATTGATTTCTAAACTGAGATGGAGCTAAGAATATCATTATTAGTGGTGATCGCAATAGCTGGGTTGGTTGAAGAATTGAGATTCAACACAAAAATTACACTTTTTCAGATGAATTTACGCAAAATGTGCACATATGAACTTTTGTTATCTAATTTGTTAACTGGGTCTAGAATTGAGGATCGATCACACCTGATGGACGGAGTGGATATCAAACAGACAACATGGTGGCCCCGCAGAGCTTGGGTGTTTTTCCACGCTGGTAAAACAGATGTTGTAGAGGATTCTAATCCGGGACCACTGGCCATCTCCAGCAAAATGTAAAGGTGTTTTGATTGGGTTCGAGTGGGTGAAGATGCTAGGTTTCCATGCTTGAAGATATCCCCGGTACTTGATACGCACCTCCAATGGTTTAAGAAGTCCCAAAGTACCGACTGCAATGAATCTACTCTGAAGTAAAATCAGGTCCATAATTGCTGGTCCATGTGTCAAGTAGGCCCTATCATGAGCCTGTTGTGTCCAAAAACAGGTTTATCCATTCATCCGGGTGAAATTTCAGCGCTATACCGAAAATGTTTAGATGGTTTGAAAGATATGCAAACAGAGTCCGCATTCAACCTGAGGATGACCCAAGCATCCAAACTTTTAGTTTAGGAAAGGTACATGACTAGGCCCAACCAATGGGATTGAGCTCACGTTGAAAAGGAAAAGGTGAGTTACCGAGTGTACCTGTAAACCACAGACCAGAGAAGATTTACAATACACTCGAGTTTTCTATTATACAAATGGGGCCTATGTTTCACTGATCCAAAGAGTTGGTCTATTGAACCCCACCATGTATGAAATATGCCCAAAAGCTTCCTCAGTTGGCTGGCCCCAACCTTACAATGTCCGGTTCATATGCAGCTCCTAAGAAATTGTCTACATGGTGTAGATTAAATCAAATTAAACCATCGAAATTTTGGGACCCAAAAAAAAAAAAGAAAAAAAAAAGAGAGAGAAGTGATGGCCCTGATTGTAATGGGAAGATTAGAAACTAGGTCTCTTAGCTAGCATCTATTAGTTACACACTTACACCAGCCATATCCTACCGGCCTTCTCTCAAGACTCAACCAATCTTATGATTCCTTGTCCCATCGCCACGCCCTCTTACATCTCTGCTTGAGAGTTACGTGACACACTATCACAGTATAATAGCTATAAGCTCACTCAACAATTGTACATGTGGTGTATATATAATTCAAATCAAACTGTCCAAATCACCGGACCCACTTTAAATAGGCCATAACCTAAGAATCAGATTCATCAGACAATCCTAACATCTGATTAATATGCATTCATTTATTGAATTAGGACCATCCATCAATTTTCATATTAACCATCCATTAGTTGTCCCCCACCACCGCTAGAAACATCAGAGCAGTGTAGTTTCGGTTTATGAACCATTTATAGTGGGGCCCACGGAATCGAGTGAAATCGAGTAACACTTCCAATATGTAGGGAAAACCCTCTCTTTCTATTTCCTAATTCTCCTCTAAAAGCTGGAGTCCCCAAACGGCGATTGAGAAAAGATAATGGCCCGGCGCTGGGAATGTGGGGCACCGTAGTTTCACGGACTACGATTCCCAAAATTTCTAGGTTTTGGAGAAGTCGATGTTGATTCAAGCATAATGATTTCAAAAAAAAAAAAAAAAAAAAACAGGAGAAATCAAGCAGAGAAGGGAAGAAGAGATGGTACCATGTTGATAATAGTCTTTGAAATTAAAGAAAGGAAGATTGGATTTGCTGCGGAGAGAGAAGAATAGACGATTAGATTCAAACAGGAGCGTGGAATCGGAAGAAATTGAAATAAGATTCCGGTGTTGGAATTCGTGCCAGAAAAGCCAGGAGGAATGGCAGCATCTCACAACATCAACGAAAGGGGGTTTTGAAACAGATAAAGAGAGAGAGAGAAATTAACCGTGCTCCTTCTTCTTCTCCTTCTCCTTCTTCTTCTCCTTCTTGTAGCGAAAGAGGTTTTTGAAAACAGAGAGAGGGGAATGCGGCCAAGAGACAGGGAGAGAGGGTGAGGGAGAGTGGGAGATCGAGAGAGGGCAAGGGAAAGAGAGAGACTAAGTGCAAGAGAGAGAGATGGAGAGAGAGATGGAGAGATGGGTTTCGTCTGCGCGCGGGAGAAAATGGCGGACAGGTAAAGGGTTTTGTTTTGGGAGGGGGGTTTCGATTTTGGAGGAGCGCGTGACGGACGGCTCTTGGGGACGTTGGGTTTTAGGACCGTGGGGCCCACTGTGATGTATTTCATATATCCACTCCGTCCATTAATTTTAAATTATTACTTTAAGTGCTGATACAAAAAATGAGTTAGATCGAATCTGTAAGGAGACCACACAAAATATTAACAGTAGAAATTTAATTTTTATTATTTCTTGTGGTGTGGTCCACTTAGACATTTAATCTACATAATTTTTGGGCTCATGCACTAAAATTATATATCTGAATTATTGAACGACTCAGATCAAATACATATATTCCAATGGACCCCATGGATCCCCTTAAGTACCATTTATGTTTAATATGGTTTAGGTGAGGGGGTATGCTTTAGCTACAGATTACTTAAGCTTTAGCTACGGATTTAATCTGTAGCTATATTGTTACGGATTAAATCCGTAGCTAAAGGGTTTCAAAGTCCATAGCCTTTGCTCAATTTTTTGGTAGTGGACGGAACGGTCTTGAAATTGAAGGATATTAGACATGTATCGAGTTTGAAACGTAACTTAATCTTAGTGGGGCAGTTGGCCGATACCGGTTATGTGACGACATTCACCAGTGATTCCTGGAAGATCATAAAAGGTGCTTTAGTGATATCTCGAGGCAAGAAGGAAGGTACTTTGTACGTGACTTCAGGATCTTATAGTTCACTCGTAGTCGCATCAACTGGAGTGAATGGGCAGTTATGCCATCAGAGGTTGGGACATATGAGTGAGAAAGGGATGAAAGTGCTATTGTCTAAAGGAAAGCTACCAGGGCTAAAGTATATTGACTTGGAATTCTGCGAGGACTGCGTATATGACAAGCATAAGAGGGTGAGCTTCAAGAAGACGGGACGCGCTCCAAAGACGCATCTGTTGAAACTTGTACACACTGATGTGTGGGGACCGACACAGGTATTATCTCTTGGTGGCTCACGTTATTTTGTTACTTTTATTGATGATGCTAGTAGAAAACTGTGGGTCTATTTTTTAAAGCATAAATCTGATGTATTTGATGTATTTAAGAAGTGGAAAGTTATGGTAGAAAACGAGACAGGTAAAACAGTAAAATATCTCAAATCTGATAATTGGGGAGAGTACTGTGATAAGAGATTTGAGGAGTATTGTGCAGCAAATAGAATCAAACATCAAAAAACGATTCTAGTGACACCGCAACAGAATGGTGTGGTTGAGCGCATTAACAGGACCATCCTTGAGCGCGCCAGGAGCATGAGGTTACATGCAAGGTTACCCAAGACCTTTTGGACAAATGCTGTGAATACTGCAGCATATCTCATCAATAGAAGTCCCTTAGCACCATTGGATGATGGGCTACCAGAAGAAACGTGGACTAGGAAAGAAGTGAACCTTGCACATCTTAAAGTGTTCGGTTACACTTCATATGTTCACATTGATGCAGAGTACAGAAACAAGTTGTATGTGAAGTCCAGGAGGTGCACGTTTATAGGCTACGGGCAACATGATTTTAGTTACAGGTTTTGGGATGCAGAAAACAGGAAAATCATTAGAAGCAACGACGTAGTCTTTAATGAAAAAGTGATGTGTAAGGACAGTGTGCAGGAAAATAAGGCCGAGGAAAAAGAATTCGTAGAGTTGGAAGAGTTACCGGACACGGGTGTTACATCACCGCAGGATGATCATGCACATGAGCATTATGAGGCAGATCTATAGCCACATACACCAGTTGTGAGGAGGTCTACTTAGGAGAGGAGATCCACGGTCCGATACTCACCCTCCTTACATTATCTACTGTTGACAGATAATGGTGAACCAGAGTGTTTTGAAGAGGCATTACGGACGGATACAAGGGTTAAGTGGGAGCAGGCCATGGATGAGAAGATGGACTCTCTTGAGTCTAATCGTACATGGGAGCTAGTCACTCTATCTAAGGGTAAGAAAGCTCTCCATAACAAGTGGGTTTATAGACTGAGTGAGGAGCACGATGGTTCGAAATGGTACAAGGCTAGATTGGTTGTGAAAGGTTTTCAACAAAAGGAAGGTATCGATTTCACTAAAATATTTTCACCTGTGGTGAAAAAGTCTACGATTCGCATGGTCTTGAGTATAGTGGCTACAGAGGACTTATATCTAGAGCAGCTAGATGTTAAGACAACTTTTCTTCATGGGGACCTTGAAGAAGAGATATATATACATCAACCGATAGGATACGTGGCACCAGGAAAGGAGAACAAGGTGTGCAGACTGAAGACGAGTCTATATGGCCTAAAGTAGGCCTCGATGCTATGGTACAAGAAGTTCGACAGTTTCATGTCAGAAAACGGTTACAGGAGATATTGTGCTGACCACTGTTGCTATTTGAAGAAGTTTGATACGTCGTATATCATCCTTCTTCTGTACGTTGATGACATGCTTGTGGGTGGTTCAAGCATGAAGGACATCTCTGTAAGACCCGTGTCCTAGACCATACCATTCCATAGGTTCCCGCGGTCTTTCCGGTCGAATTTCGGCAACCTTCGATTCTTAACCGACCTTGCGCGTGACCTTGATTTATATGCCGTCAACCCGTGTCGACTCAAACCGAGACTTATACCAATGCGACTGCACTGTCGCCGCGGTTTCGATGCCGCGACTCTCGCGTCGAGGCGATACCCTAGCCAGGAGATGTCGGTCAGCGTTCGGTGCGAGGAAAACGCCATGCGTTGTGAAACCCAAGAGAATCTCAACGATATGTCACATCAATCAACCATCAATCAATCCCATCAAGTCAAGTACACATCACTTCATAATCTTCCCCAAGCAACCCCTAAAGTCAAGAATTTCTTACATCACCCATGCCTTTCTGACACCTTTTACCCTAAAAGTAAAAAAAGTGGCTCTTACACCCATCACCACCACATCAAACATCACTCATCTCTCTCTCCCTTTACAAGTCTCTCTCTCTCTTTTCCAAGCTCATTTCCAAGCAATGAAAAAAAAAAACTCCACACGTCCAAGCCTTCCCCATCTCTCCTAAAAATTACAAATGTGGCCCACCTCTTCCTACCCTTCCATCTTCCATCTCAACCATCCAAACCTCATCTCCTCCGTTGGAATCGAAGCTAAGGAGCTAAGGAACCCATAGGAGCAAGAAGATCGAACGGTGGGTGCTTGATAAGAGTAGTTTTTCATGATTTTAAGATGGGCTAAGTGAGGCCAACCGATCAATAGTTTGGATCTCACTTGGGACCCTAAGATGTGGCCGATGGCCCGCTTTGATCATCATAATCATTCCATGATGGGGCCATTCTCCATGGCCCCCATCATAATGTTTATTTCCTTGCTTTAGATAGGTCATCTAGACCGTCCATATTGGTGGGGAAAGGATCTCCATCGTTGAGTTTCGATTTTTATGGGCCCACATGCTTTAGGGCCCACTTGATGTATGATTTATTGCAAGGGAGGGCCTATAGTGGCGGGGTCCCTCCATCCTCACCGATCTCTCTCTCTCTCTCTCTCTCTCCCTCTTTTTCTTCTTCCTTTTTGTGTGATGAAATGGCCATATGGCCCACCCTGTTGAACCCTACCATAAAGCATGTTTTGGATCCAATCCATTTGTAGGTGGGGCCCACTTTATATGTATGTATGTTCTATACCATCACCGTGTAGTGGCCCACCTAGGCGGGGCCACCTTGAAGATTTCATTGAGCCTAGAAAACATCCAGCTTTTTGGAAAACACAGATATAAGCTTGGTTGAAGCTTTATGTGGACTTCACAAATAGGCCCCACCCTGATGTAAGGGTTCGATCCATGCCGTTCATCCCTTTTCCCAACTCATTTTAGGTGTTGAGCTGAAAAACGAGGTGAATCCGATAATCAGGCAGGCCATACCATGAAAAACCCTGTTTCTTACTGTACAAAGTTTTTAGGACCCACCTTACTGTATCTACACCCCAAATACGCTGTATATTGGACTCATTTTGTGTATTTCGAGCCCTTGAACGCATTGAACGGAGTGAATTCTCCGATAGAGGGCCTCACATGCGATTTTTTGCAGGAAAAACAAAAAAAAAAGAGGCAGCTGCTGCTGCAGCGCTACCGCTGTCAGAGAGGGCAGGCGCTGCCTACGGACGATGGGCGGCCAGCAGCACCCACGGCCTCCAGCCATGGGCCCCACCTTGATGTGTATCTGCCATCTAATCCATTCATACGGTGGACCCCCTCCTCAGGTGGGTCCCCTCCAAAAATGAGCCGCATCCAACGCTCAGGTGGCCCACACTGCAGAAAACAGTAAAATTGAACCTCTGCCATTGAAACCCTTCTGTGGGCCACAGAAGTTTTGGATCAAGATGAAATTTGTGTTTTCCTTTCACTCAGGTCCGTGTGACCTTGTCAATGGGTTGGATGGCATGTAAACATTGTGGTGGGCTCCACGTGGAGCCCACATTAATTTATGTATTTTAAATTCCACCGTCCGTTGGACAGTGGAACCCACAGTCATGTATTTGTTATATCTCCACCATTCAGGGATGGTGGGTGTGCGTGGGAGCATGCGTGTGTCTGTGTGCGTGCATATGTGTGTGCGTGCATGTGCGTGTATGCGTGCATGTGTGTGCACCTATGTGTGCGTGCGTGTATATATATATATGTATATATATATTGTGTATATAAATATTATATATGTTATATATTATATATATATATATATATTATATTTCATATATATATATATATATGTTATGGTGGGCCTTCATGGGCCCCACCATGATGCATGTGTTGTGTTCAAGCCGTCCATCTATTTTTGGAAGCTCATTTTGTTAGCATGAGCTAAAGATTGAGTCAGATTTACAGTTCAAGTGGACCCCACTTTGATATATGTATGGGGCCCATTCGGTGTATTCGTGGCCCATGGGTTGAGGCCCATTTGATGTACAATATGGGGCCCAATTGGTGTGGCCCATTTGATACATATAAGACCCATAAGATTAGGCCCATTTGATGCAATCTAAGGCCCACGGGTTATGACCCATTGCAATGCGCATAAGGCCCATTAATGCGGCCCATTTAATGAATGTAAGGCCCATGTGATACGGCCCATTTGATGTATTTAAGGCCTAATGGGATGTACCTAAGGTCCATTGTAATGTGTGATCCTAACGTGGTTTATGTAATGATGTTTACGACGGGAAATGCCTTGAGAGCAATGTTGGTTTGACGTCCACATTGTAGAATAATGTTAGTTAAATGTCCGCATTATGATTCTCCGTAGGGCCCATTGTTAGGCCCATACTTGTAGGCCGTCTAGGCCCATCTCCTTATGAACAACATCTATCCCATATAACATGTTTAGTATAGTCCCATGATTCATGATTATACGCATCATATGTATGCTTGGTATGAGAAGTGATTGATCATAGCATATGCCTTCGGGTAGATTGTTTAAGGGCTTCCGGTTAGGCGGTGTTGCCCCACATGAGCGCACGAGACGCGCATGATTGCTGCATGACTGGATAGTGTGATTCATGCATTCGCATTGTGTGATATGGTTACTGTACGCCCTAGCGACATCAAGGTCGTAGCCTCCACAGGCATATCATGGTTGGTAGGATTTGATACCGAAAGTCTTGTTCTACATGGGGTGTTATAGATATCCCTGGGTGAAAGTCCGTAAACCTTTATGGTACCAAGAGGTTGCTCCAACGTTTAGACCGAGTAGGTGCATGAGCGCCGAGGGCCGATTCCCAGAAGGTCGCGCTTTCCACTGTGTCGTGGTCGGTTGGAAGGGGGTGCGGCCTTACCCGCCTGAGAGGAGGGGGCAATGCTAGGTTGAGTCTGACCAGCTCGAGGAATGGGTCCGCTATCAACGAGCCGAGCCCGATATTGGCAGGCGGGTAGTGAGGTCCCTTCCACTTACCTTATTACGCACAATGGGGCCGGCGGCAATCTGGTTTAAAGTGTACTAGACCCCGGTGATATTTCAGATTTGAGCTGTATTGATATGTGGACTTAGATGAGGATTTGTATTCTTAACTTGTATCTTGCATCGCATAGCCTTGGTATGACCGACATCATTCATGCCTTGCATTGCATAGCCTCGGTAAGGCTAACGGTATTCATGGATTCACCAGCATATTCCACATAACTCTGATAGTGTATATCTGCATTACTACCTTGCGCACACACTTTCACCTTCCTCTAAGCTTTCTATAAGCTTATGCACGACCGTTGCGTGCAGGTGATGCGAGGACGCAGCAGCGCTGAGGCAGGAGCGCAGAGCAGATCATTTTGGATCTTTTTGTCTGTATCATTGTATTTCCCTTTATGCTCATTGTACTTGTAAAGTTTTTTTATCATAGTAGAAATGTGATGGAGTTTTTGGTTGTTGTTTGTGGGTTATGCCTTTGGTTATGCTTATGACGAATTAAATTGATGTTGAAAATCTTCCTTGTAGCATCCCAGGATCAGAACCTGGCGCATGGGCGTTGGGAGCCGAGAATGAGGTTCAACGGAGGCTGTCGGCGCCGGATTCGGCGATCGAAAATTTTGTGAGCCTGATTTCCGAGTTTGGGGCGTGACAATCTCAGATCTCAAAAGACAACTGTCTAGAGAATTTACCATGAAGGATTTAGGAGCTGCAAAATAGATCCTAGGCATGAAGATAAAACGTGACAGGGAAAACAAGAAACTGATTTTGTCACAGGTAGAGTACAAAGCCAAGGTACTTGATCGATTCAATATGGGAGATGCTAAGCCGGTTAGTACTCCATTAGCCAACCACCTCAAGCTATCTAAGGAGCAAGGTGCAAAGACGCAGGAGGAATGGGACTATATGGCTAAAGTCCCATACGTGTCAGCCTTTAGGAGTCTCATGTATGCTATGGTGAGCACGAGACCGGACATTGCTCAAGTAGTGGGAGTTGTTAGCAGGTTCATGAACAGCCCCGGGAAGGAACATTGGGAAGCTGTGAAGTGGATCCTTAGATACTTGGTAGGTACTAAGGATGTAGGGCTGTGCTATGGTGGATCGGAAATCAAGCTACAAGGCTACGTGGATTCAGATTTGGCAGGAGACATCAACAGTAGAAGAAGCACTACAGGTTATGTCTTTACTCTAGGTAGTGCTGCAGTTAGTTGAATCTCTCAGTTACAGAAGATAGTATCTATCAGTACGACAGAGGCAGAATATGTTGCGGCTACAAAAGTGTGCAAGGAGATAGTATGGATGCAAGGTTTCATGGAAGAGTTGGGTAAGAAGCAAGCAGATTGCAGCTGTACAGTGACAGTTAGAGTGCAATACACTTGGCTAAGAATTCAGCCTTTCATTCAAGAACCAAGCATATTGCCATCAGATATCACTTCATACGTTTGTTACTAGAAGATGGATCGATTGCTCTAAAGAAGATTCATACAAGTGAGAATCTTGCGGATATGTTGACCAAAGCGGTCACACGGGAGAAGCTGAAGATCTGTTCAGCTTTGATTGGTCTTCAGGCTTGAAGAAGAGGAGGTGGTGCACTCGGGATGAAGAAGACGAAGGTTTGTGGTGATGTATCTCCAAGTGAGATTGTTGAGATGTGGAGCCACATCTGGGACCGCCTTCGACTAGTCGTAGGAATTGTTCGACTAATCGTAGGGGTCTGTTTGACCGGTCGTGGACCGGCTCGACTCAAAGTCCAGCAAGTCATGTTTTTTCATATCCTGGTCATTCGACTAGTTGTAGGAATTGTTCGACTAGTCGTAGCTCCCCTTCGACTAGTCGTAGATTATGCAGATTCGTTTCCGAATCTGATGCGGACTGCGGATTTTGGTGTCGCCTTTCGTAAGGGTGTGGAAGGGAAGTTGCCTAAACTATATATAGGTGTTCCTAGGGCTTTTCTAGGTGTATTGGAATATTGGGAAAATAATTTTAAGGTGTGAGCAAAGGGTTTTCTATATTCTTCCAAGGGAAAGGTTAGTATATTGCCTTGTAATCTTTGTTCTTCATAGTGGAAGTTTGCATCCGTGGTTTTTTACCCTAGTTTGGAGTTTTTCCACGTATATCTTGTCTTGTGGTTTGTTTTGGATTGCTTTGATCTACTTCTAGTTTATATTGTTTCCTATTTATCATTTGTGGGTGAGGCCTGAGATTGGATCTAGGCTCACTGCGTTATTAGCGTGCTGTGCAACATGGGTTTCTTAGAAGATTCATTGTTGGTAGATTCGGGCTCCTTCACTATGCCTCCCTTTGGTTTGCTATTGTTGTCTGGAATTACTAGAGCTCTCCTCTCTTCCTTCTTGTATCGAATCCCACAAGCATTGCATAGAGACTCTTTTGCTGTAAATGGCCCCTTAACTTCTCAATTAGTTCGTCCGTTTTCATTGTGTCCGCTCCTCCTACACTGTGCCCACAAATTTGCTTTAGAATGCTTCTGAAGATCTCTTCAGTGATGAACGTCTGAGAGATGGTGACCCAAGCTAAAGCTTCAAAGTGTGTTTTCACCTGTTCATTTTCATAGACTTTTCCTGCCAGAGTTGTTTTGCCCAGACCACCCATTCCAGCTATGAAAACTGTCATAAGCCTTGATTCTCCAGCCAACAACCCAATCAATTCAGTTCTTAGATTGTCAATGCCTACAAGATCGGCTTCCTCGATAAAACGAGCAGTTGATCAAAGATGGCTAGTTGGATCAGATGGGGCATTGAAACTTGATGAGCCATGATCAATCTTCTCGAATTTGTATTTTTCTACTCTGGATGAAATGCCATCAACATCGACTTTAAGTCTTGTATCTGCAGGTTGGCAATCTGGTGGTGCTTCTTCAAGTTCTTGATGAAGTGTTTCATTTTATGAAGAAAAACCTTTACTCCGTCACCATGATGAATGGGTTCTTGGACCAGGCGAAGCGCATATTCATCAAGAACATCCTCAATGTTGTAAGCAGCTACTCTTACTTGTGTCACCCATTCTTTCACCCCAGCCTCGCTACCAGCCCTTGAATCTGTATCCCTTTCTAATGCACTCATGCTCCGTAGCTCATCTTTGATTCAGCGGACATCGGTGGAAACACCCTTTAGAAAATTTACACTTCTTCCACTAGCAAAGAATCGAACTTGCCGATGATAACAACGTTACATCCAGAACTGCAAAGACCAATGTAATGTGATTTAGAGTTCTTGCAAGTCTGTGCCAATTTCTCTCTAATACTGCAATGTTGATCACCAAATAATATTCAACCAGGCTAATATATAATGAGGAATGAGTCCAAGAATAGATTTCGTATGCTTACAATGAGAATTGAACAAAATCGCCATTGCCAATGAGATAAGTGTAAAGAAAGATTATTCTCCCTTTGTTACTTTTGCTGGACTTTAACCTAAAAAGGAATTACTTATAGAGAAATATTTCTCATTCATCATCCCACAATCCACTAATAAGCTATCACCACGCATATATACAAGATCCAAAGTTAGAGTCAAAGATATGGAAACCAATGAAAAACTTTTTCAGAAAGATGTCTAACAACAATAATTTCAATCCAATGAGTACAAGTACACACTAATGATATTGACAATTCGTCGGAGTTACTTCATCATCGGCCTCCTTTGTAAGGTGGCTCAGTTGATATTTATCAACCGTGATGATCCCATTTTCACTATGGTTTGGCTATGGAGCAAGCTTCAGGAAGACTTGCTGATGCTTGAAAACCAAATCCCATTCCACGTCCTCCAATGCCTATTTGATCCGATGATGGTCCCGGACGATCATGATTTGTTAGAATTATAAAGTTTCTTGTACACAACGGAGGATAGAAGAAAACGATAACGAAACGATCAGATCTATCAGGTTTAAGGCTTGACTTGAATAGTCAATTTCTCAAGACAGATTTGCTGTCCTTTTCTGGAAATTCCAGCAAGTGCAAATGGGAAATCTGCAAATTGTCTTTAGGATACAATGAACTCTCAATCTAATTTTCAACACGAAAATTTGCACATTTAAGTGTTGAACAAATCTCTAGTTTTAACACCGATATGCCTTAAGACGTTCAGAAAAAATAGCAAGAGATAATATCGAGAGTAATTACACGGAAGAAGATATAATCTCAATGATTAAGAGTCAATCCTTTCTGGATTATAGTATCCAGGATTTATATCAATTGAAGAGTTATAGATTTCTTCCTGAAGAGGTGCTAAAGAGCCTTTTCAAGAAATCCATACCCATTCACATCAAATAATTGCCTTTTCATGAAAGGACATGACTTTTTGTCATATGGCAGCTATTTCTATACCTATTCAGACATGGGCAGTTATCCAACAGGAAAAACTGTATCCACATAAGCAACACATGGTATAGGTGCCACATGTACATTCATGTCACAATTACTCTTAATCAATAAAGGTCATAAATCATTAGGATAAACCCTCGTTCAATTTCGGTTGAACTATGGCCAAAAAAAAATTTGAACCATGTGCCAAAAAGACTAAGGCGCCCTAATAAAGCGCCCAAGCAGCCCTACAGCCCACGCCACGCGCGTGCGCGGACAGTGCGACAAGGAGATTTGAACCCTGGTTGCATAAGCAAAAACCCCTTCTCTTACCGATTGGCTATACATACTATTTATGGAAAGTTTAAATAATTAATATATTTATTTACTTTCTAAAAATAACGTTTACTTTTGAAATTTATTTATTTTATTCTAAAAAACACAATATGATTGCCCCTCCCTCGCCCACCTAACCTTTAATTTCTTCCGCGGACATTCGCTCAAGAGCAAAACAACCACAAAAGAGGACCCCAAGATCAAACCTGGGCTTTTACTCCATCTCTTCCACTCCAGCGGAGGCTGGAATCAAGTTCAAGAAGGCGAAGGCTAAGGCGGCAGACGGCTTCTTTGATGTGAAATTCAATGAAGGCACATTGGAAATACCGACGTTCATGATCCATGGGACCACTTTCTCTCTCTCCCTCAATCTGATCGCCTTTGAGCAATGCTACAACAATTGCACTAAACACTTCACCGCCTACGACCACTTTCATGAGTTGCCTGATCAACTCCGCCAAAGACGTCACAATTCTCCGCAAGAGTAGGATTATCCAGGATTTGCTGGGTAACAGCAACGGGGATGTGGCCCACGAGTTCAAGATGCTGGGTAGGGATGTGGCTATTTCCAACGACGGGTCCTATTTCTCAGACATAATTTTGGACGTTAGTCTTTATCAGAGGACCAAATGGGATGGATGTAAGGAAGCTTGAAGGGCTATTACTTCAGATGTGCGGTTAACAAATAAACAGAGTTAGCAATATTTCTTGAAATGCTAAACTTCTTTTGATTTTGAAGAAATGTTATCTTACAAACATTATCTAAATTATTAGTTCCTTCCAATATCGCAAGCAAATATATTAAAAAAACATTAATTATACACTTAAAATGTCTCTTTCACAATAAAATGTCTTTTTCACAATAAAATGCTAAATTTATAAACATGAATCATAAATTAAATTGAGTACGTGGACAACTTCTATCTATGATATGGTATACATGAAATATTTGTGATACATGTAACATGCATATGTGATGAATTTTTTTATTATCCGTGAAGTCATGCACAACTGTGAACAGGTAATAAGTATGTAATACTGAGCTTTTCATTTGGTTGGAAGCAATGCTCGCGATATTTTTTCCTCAAAAATTGAAGTTTCACTCTGGTGGGCCACATTGTATAAAATTGGTTAACAGTTTAAAACAAATTATTTTCTAGCTGTACTGTTATTTTGTGTGATTTGGCGATGTTTTTATCCATATTTAAACATTGCAGCCATCAAATAATAATAATAATAATAATAAGACGCCACTAGGTGTTGTATATCAGGTGGGCCTCCTTCACACAGAATTATTTGAATGGTGGAAATGGCCTCCACTGTGAAGATGATAATAATAAAAGATACAGATGAGAATAATTAAGGTGGGCAACATGTTTATTTTGAATATATACTGTTGTCAAGTTTATCAAACAATCCGTCTTTTTCACATATTGGTGGCATAGACCTTTTTCATGGATGCGGTTTGGCTAGTGGTCAGTGCTCCGTGGGCCCCACCATGATGTATGTATTTTATTTAGGTCATCCATCCTTTTTCCAGATCATTTTAGATATTTATGTAAAAAATGAGGTAGATCTAAATCTCAGGTGGACCACACTATAGGAAAACAGTTGTGCTTGAATGTCCACTATTACAATCTTCCTAAGACCCATTATAATGTTTATTTGACATCAACCTGTTGATTATGTCATATGGAGGGAAAAACCAAATATCAGCCTGATCCAAAATTTTTGTGGTCCTCAAGAAGTTTTTAATGGTCAGTATTCAATCAACACTGTTTCATGTGATGTGGTCTACTTGAGATTTAAATGTCTCATTTTTGAATTAAAACATAAGATGATCCGAAAAACTGGATGGACGGCATGGATGAAACACATACATCATGATGGGGGCACAGAGCATTGACCAATTGCCAATCGCCAGTGGCAGGGTTACTAGCCAATACGTGCCCGGCCCTTTATCATATGGTGTTGGCAGATCTGATGAGTGAAGCTAAATGGTTGATTTTTTAGATGTGTGCATCTACGAGGCAGGGTCCACCTTTATGCACGGTCAGCTGTCCCATACACTTCACAAGTTCTGTTGTGTCATTCGTGGAATTATGCATGTGTAAAGGGAGAGCGGATCGATTAGGTGAGACCCCGGCCTCACCCAAGACAGTGGGACCTTAACGTGAGGTTACTGTGGGGCCCACTTTGATGTATTTATGATGTATTCACCCCGTCCATCCATTTTTTAGATAATTTTTGGGTATTATCCCAAAGTGAAGCATATCTAATTATCAAGTGGATCTTATCATAAGAAACTGTGGTGATTGACCAAATAACTAGATCTGCTTCATTTTTGAAATAATTCCCTGAAATGATATGGCAAAATGGAAGGACAGTGTGGATACATAATACATACATCAAGATTGGCCCGACAATAACCCCATGGTAAGGCCGCATTGGCTTGGTGAGGTCGGGGTCTCACTTAATCTGCTCTCATGCAAAGGTGGTGTGACTAGAGTTATACGCAAAAGGATTTAACTCATATAACTCGGTCGACTTGACTTTGCTTGAAACTGGATTCGAGCTGAGTTGAACTAATTTTTTTAGGTGAGTCCAAGCAAGACCGAACTCCACTCGACTCGGCTCAAAACTTGACTTGGTTCAAATCGATTCGAATTGAATCAGGTTCACTTAGTATAAATAATTTGTATATATATATTTAAATAAATTATATATTAAAAACTATAAAATCTAAATTCAAACTTAGTTCAGACGCTCGATCTCAAACTCAAACTCAAACTTGGCTTGAAATATCCATGGAGCCGAGCCGAGTTGCCCAGCCAAGCTGATCAATTTGAATTGAGCTGAGCCGAGCTGGGCGAAGCTCAACTCGGTTTGACTCATGTACAACTCTAGCCGAGTGACTAGCAACCCTTTCAGTAAAAACACAGCGCAGGGCACCTTAATGATGATCCGAGCCTGTCATCCAATGGGCTCCTTTGAATGACTATGAAGGAAAAAAAACTGCTCTAATTAAAAATGATGGAACTTCTATCACTGTATATAGTTCATTGATTAACTTTTTGTCTTATCTAGTTCTTGGTTGGCACGTGCACTGATATGACATGCAACTGCAGTACCTCCAATGCCTTCATAGGCACTTGATGCAGTCCCCTTCTTTGTAAGCATATAACAGGCTTTTCAACCCACACCACAGGAAACAACAGGAATTTGATTCCTATATCGAAAAACTTTTTAGATTGAAAGAAAGGCCCTGATAAAGCTATATTTGTGTTTTCCTTTCATCCAAGTCTACGTGACTTTATGAAGAGTTTGATGGCAACTAAACCTCACATTGGAACCAGGAAGATTTCAACAATAACCATTCAATCCCTCTGCTTTTTTGTGGTGTGGACCACTTGAGCTTAGAAGTGCCCCATTTTTGGGCTCATGCTCCAAAATAATTTGAATCATGGTATGACTTGGAAAATTTTCACACTTTGAAAGTTGTCATGTGTATAAGGTAATTTATTTGAGAGAGAAAAATCAATGTAGTTTGTGAGGAGATGTCATTTACAATGACATAGGAGAAGCAACTCTGGGAGTTTTCCAATGTCTTCGTCACTAGCGATCCACACTGATCAAAACCAAGACTTACATCAGCTGCAGCATAGGGAACATGGTTTTTCGCCCTATGAATGATGTAAAATCATTCCTAAATGAAAATGTCACTCTCCTTTTACTTTTCAAACTCCTAAAAAAGATTACATTTTACTTTCCACAAAAAAAAATTATTTTTTCTATCAATCAAAACATTAAGATTTTCTCATATATGAAGCTGTGGAAAAAAAGTTAACTTACAGCTGAAAGTAAATCATTTGTGTTCTTTGAAAAAAGGATCTCCTCCCAAGTATTTAAAAAGTTATTTAACAAGCCTTAAAAATACACAACTAATTATTTTATTGGAGGACTTGCTGAACAAGAAAAAAAGAAAATAGAAGATGGTTATAGCAAAGGCCAACCTAAAGTTCTTTAGAGTGTCTTCTCTTCTAGAAAAAATCCTCTATTCCGAGCCTGAGGCCTATTCAATTTATATGAACTTTGGGATATATCTATACACCATAAGGCCCTTGTTTATGATAGTTTCAACACTCTTAATATTAGGGTTGCATGTAAAGAAAGGCTCAGGCTACCCATTATGCCTTTGTAGAATGGAGTAGATTTGGTAGATATATACTTTCGATTGAGATACAATAGGATCATCTTGAATCACACTGTCTGAGTGTGAAGTCATCTTTCTTTTTTCTCTCATTTTTCTTCTTTTCTCTTCCATTTTAAGAATCCAAAATCTATACCTTCTCGGCTGATGAATACACTAATTCTTCTACTCCTAATAGTACTTTAGTACAAAATTGTTATTTTAGAAAATTAAGGATTACAATACCTAAAAGGGAAATTCTTCGGCTTAAAAACCTTAAGTTAGAAAATAAGCACGCCACAAGGAAACATCTTTATTTTTTCAACCTACGTTTATTACATTTTATTTTGATAACCAATACTAGCAATCGACATTTTAGATAAACATCGACCCCGCCCACTGAACTATGTACATAGCATAACAGGGAAAATACCATCTTTGTTCTTGATGATTTTCACACGATATACACACATAATAATAATGTTCTTGACACTACACACCCACAACCCGAGGGATTTTCATCCACTCAATTATACCTTCAGATCCATCAGTTGACATAACGTAAGTGCATTGAATGGTTCTAGAGAGAAAGAAGGCCCACCAACGGATAGCTCCTGAGCCACGTGATGCATGGTTGGCCGAGAGTCTGGATTTGACCGAATGCAAGCAAGTGCCATGGACACCGTAAATACAACTTCCTGTTCAACCTCAACCATCGGATCCAAGAGACGTTGGTCCAATGTATCCTTCAACAGTTTGTCTTGTCTATTAGGTGATGTTAAAGAGGAGATGATCTCCCCAGGATGCCTTCCCATCATCACTTCAAGTGCCACAACACCAAAGCTGTATACATCGCATTTTTCAGTCACCCTCATGGTATATGCAAGCTCTGCAAGAAATAAGATAGTTTAGTAGTCATGTTCTTTTCTATATGTTAATCATCTATAACTAAACTCTTAATCATTATCAAATTCACATGTGTTTCTTAAATTAGGTTTTATATCTTCTATATTTTTGTGGGTGCCAGATAAGGGGATCTCCTAAGGAATCTCTACACACTAAGCATGTGCCAATTGAGATGTGTGTGGTACATCTGGAGGGTGCATA
The DNA here is from genome assembly GCA_030180095.1 of Magnolia changhungtana. Classification (NCBI taxonomy): domain Eukaryota; kingdom Viridiplantae; phylum Streptophyta; class Magnoliopsida; order Magnoliales; family Magnoliaceae; genus Magnolia; species Magnolia changhungtana. The sequence goes on along the minus strand of JASAUF010000467.1, from coordinate 2,224,995 downwards.
AGATGGGCCAAACTTTTAAGATGAATTTGCTAGAAAGTCAGGATGGTCCACTCATCAAGCATACCTGATGTAGAACGTGTCACAGAGATATTCCCAGCATGGTTGAGCCAAAAGGAGGTGGACCGTAAATTGACCATAACTTTTGATCCGGGTATCGTTACGGGGCGTACAACCTATCAATCTTTACTGAAATGGGCCATCTGAGGTGAACTAACTCACAAAGTGAGTCGTGTCTGTCCTTTTCATCAAAAAATGTGCACTTTTAGCTCAAAAACGAATTTTTAGAATTTTTTTTTACTATTTTTAGTAATTCCGATTTTTTAATATTTTTTTTAGAGTTTTAGATTTTCTTTCCTTATAGAAATAAGTTTTAGTTATACTAGGACTCTTCTAGAGAAAGTTTATTTGCAATTTTTATTTTTAGAAATTAGGCCTTAGAAGAGTTTTATTAGAATTATGATTTTTATTAGAGTTAGAATTTTGTTATTTTTGGTAAATACGAATTTTAGTTTTTTTTTTTTCTATATTAATGGTGTAAGGAGATACATTAGGCAATCATCAATGATCAATTAATCAATTTCGAATTTCTTAGAATTTATTTCTATTTTCTGCTTTCTTTCCTCGTGGATTCGAGAAGTCTCTGTGAGGAGTCCAGAGAAGCTCCGTGGATTCGGAGTAGTTATCCTCATCACGTTCATCCCTGCGTCAACACCACATGCATATATTGAGTGTGTAATATCGGCATTTGTTTTCCCAAAACTGTCCATTGATTTCACATGGCGGTGGCTTAATCAATATGTTTAGTGCGAATCAAAGAAAACAACCAACAAGCTTGCTCCACCCAACAGTTTCTATGATATTTTGCTCAAGTCTATATTAGTGTGGTCCATATATAGTACCAATATCCAAACCATTGATATAGTGGGCCCCAATATGGATGTTTCATGCATTAATAATTCACCTAATTGGAAATCCTAATCATTTTACTGGGTAGCAGATAGATGATCAAGGGAAAAAAAGCAATTGTGCACATTCAACAAAGAAAGACCATAGATTCAATGGCTAGGATATTCCAATCTTGAAACTTCTTTTGTTGCGTCAGGCACTCACTGTGTGAGACATCACATCAACAGTTTGGATCATGAAGCTATGGAATCCATGTGCAATAGAGAAAACCCAACCATCCTCTAGGATCTCAATCTCAGTGAGCATGGCAGGATACCACATTTCCTTAATACTTCATTTTCACACTACTTTTACGGGGTTAGAAGTGATAAGCTTTCTCAAACATTTCTTAAATAGAGATAACCCATATATCTACAACTGGTGTGCATGTTAATCAATCCAGACCATCTGAAAACATGGCCCATATTGTAGATGGAGCAATTAAAAAAAAAAAAAAGTACACTTATTGGAGGATTCTATCCATCCAATTGGTGGACAACAAAAATAAATAAATAAATAAATAAATAAAAATAAAAATAAAAATTGGTGGACAACAAATGAACAGTTAGATTTTTTTTTAAATTTAATTTAATTTAATTAATTAATTAATTTATTTTTAAGTTTAGAAGCACAGGTTTAATAGCTGATAACAGATGGTTTAGTTAGGGTAAGAGGTGTTTGGATAGTAAATTACTTTAGATAAGCTACTTATGTTAGAAGTATGTGTGGTTTTCTCTATTGCTTATTTAGTATATAAATGTGTTTGTTAAACAACATACTTATCAACCAAAAAGTAAATCTTTTCAAAAAAAAAAAAAAAAACCAAAAAGTAGAAAAGCATATTTGATTTCCAACATCATAAGTAATTATCCCTTAAGTCTGATTGGTACCCCTCACATCCACCATCCATCATGTGGGACCAACCTTTGATGTGGACCATTCATTGTTTAGGCCCCACCTTTGATGTGGGCCATCCATCATGTGGGGCCCGCCTTGGATGTGGGCCATTCATTATTAGGGGCCAACCTTTAATGTGCACCATTCATTATGAAGGGCCTACCTTCAATATCCACAACCCATCATGTGGGTCCCTCAATAGGGCCAACTTTGATATGGATTGTCCATCATGTGGGGCCGACGTTGATGTGGATCATCCATCATGTGGGGCCCACCAATAAGAAATGCCCATCATTTGGACTGTCCATTATGTGAGCTCCACCTTCAATGTGGGTTGCCCATCATGTGAGGCGGGCTTGCCTTGGATGTGAGCCATTCATTATTAGGGCCTCGCCTTTGATCTGGATAGTCCATCATGTGGGGCCACCTCGATATGGGCCATCTATCATGTGGGGCTTGCTTTAATGTCCACTGCCTATCATGTGGAGACCACCTTTGACTTGGACTGTCCATCATATAGGCCCCACCTTTAAAGTGGGTCGTCCATCATACCAGCCTGCTTCAGATACGGGCTATTTATTATTAATTATAGGCCGACCTTTGATGTGGACTATTCATTATGTGGGCCCATATTAATATGGAGTTATCCATCAATGTGGGGCCCACCTTTGATGTGGACTGTCCATTCTGTGAGCCCCACCTTCAATGTGGACAATCCATCAATAGGGCCTCCCTTGATATTGACTTTGAGAGAGAGCCTCCTTTAATATGGACCTAGAGAGAGGGGGGGGGGGGGTGTGTTTACGTTGCTTTTTGAGAGCCTCCTTAGCACATAAGTTACTTTTACAACAATGCCTACTATACTAACTTAAGTGAAAATGTAACTTAATTACTTAACTTAAGTTAAAAAGTAACAAATTTAGTGGTATCCAAACAGGCCCTAAATGTGAATTCAGGGGTTAGTCTTACCATGTAGCCACATTATTTCTACCATACATAATGCAACAATGATGGAACTCAAGTGTGTGAAGGAAAAGCATCCCTTACAACTATCTTCAATTGCATGGTGGTATTGGCTTTAAATATTCATCGATGCTTCATAATTTTTAGCCAAAATAGACATGCAACAATTGCATTCTTAGCACAATTGGACCAAAAGAAGCCCGAATGGAAGTGGAAGTAGTCTGTCAAATTCAGGCCCAGTCCTAGGCAGGGCATGGCATAATTGGGTCTTAAGAGCATCCGGATCGAAGAAATTCATTTCTAATATGGAGAAATTATCGTTTAAAGTTTGGATCATAAAGCAGCTGTAACTTTTGATCCGGATATCGTCATGGAACACACCGCCTACCGTTCTTTATGTAATGCTTCCGAGGTCAACTGACCTGCATAACAGGTCGTGTACCTCATCTCATTATTTGTAGAGTTTTAGGATCTTCGTACTTTTAGAAATTACTTGTTATTATGCTAGGAATCCTCTAATAAGGTTTATTTGGAATTTCTATTTTTGAAAAATTAGGCTTTAGAAGAGTTTTACTATTTCGGATAACTTTGAATTAGGGTTAACATTTTGCTATTTTGAGTAATTTCTAATCAGCGTTTTAGGTCTTCCATATAAGTGATGTAATCAATCATTCGAGATAAATTATTCTTAATTATTCTATAACATAACCGAAATTTCTCTTTCGTTTTCTTTTGGATTCAAGAAATCTGTTTGTTGATTCAACGTTTTCATTATTTGAGGAAGACGATGATCTTTCTCTCATTGTTTCATGCTCTTTTTACATTGTGTTAGCTTTAAATATTCACATATGCTTCATAACTTTTACCCAAAATAAAGTCGGGAATTGGAATAATACAATCACTGTGTGTTTCTTTCCAAGGCTTCTTCTAACCATTTAATTAAGGAATATTATAGGGAAATGATAAAAATTTCAAATATAAAATTTCTCATATTTCGGTTGCCCTAGATTGCCACATATGGCAACAATATACTAACTAATGCACAAACTTTAAAGTATATAATTGCAAACCGTCTAACCCCGTCTTTTCTTCTTGCCTCTTTTGGGTGCTTCTGGCAGTTAGGTGATCGGATGGGCGCAGGTTTCTTTTGGCCCCCTCATCCTTTTTGTTACAAGGGCTGGTTGTTTTCTTTTGTGCAGAACCGTGTATAGCCTATATTTTTCTGAAATGAAATATACCTTTTGAAAAAAAAAAAAAAAAAAGAAGTATATAATTGCAAACAAAAAATAAGAAAAATAAAGACTAATTGCTAAAAAAAAACTATTAAAGCATAGTGAATGTACTAGCAACGAACCTGGAGCAATGTATCCGTAAGTTCCTACAAGCATAGTCCAATTGGATGAATCAGGTATCAGCAATCGTGCAGTGCCGAAGTCAGAGACACTAGCCTCAAGTTCCGAATTCAACAGAACATTGTTGCTTGATAGGTCTCGATGGACAATCGGCGGGGTGCAATCATGGTGCATGTAAGATAAAGCATGAGCCACACCTTTAATAACCTTCACCCTAGTAGTCCAATCCAACTGTATTGCTCCTTCGTCGTTGCTTAGGATGCTTGCCAAGCTTCCCCTTTCCATGTACTCGTAGACTAGAAACGAGCATCGAGCATGGGAACAAAAGCCGTAAAGCTTCACAATGTTGCGATGACGGACTTCTGTTAATACTTGTATCTCATTTCTAAAACTTCTTTGATCAGATTGATCCCCACCTTCTAGTGGGTGAAGTTTCTTCACTGCTACTACCTGGCCTGTTTGGAGATTTGCTTTATAAACTTTCCCATACCCTCCAATTCCGATGCAGTATATGTCGTCAAAACCCTCTGTTGCTTCCATGATGTCTTCAAACATGAGAATCCCATCATAATTCCATATTGAAAATGGATTTCCACTGCTCCTTTCAAGAACCAATTGCTCTGGATTTCTTCTTCTTTGGTAATAAATGGAAGAAATGCCGACGACCACAAATAAAAGAAATAAGGCCACCAATAGAGGAAGAATAATGAAGATGACAACTTGGTGTCCTTTCCTTACATCACCACAGCTTGTTGAAGGGGCATTGCAGGGTTTCAAACCCTGCGCTTCACCACATAAGCCTTTGTTTTCTATGAATGCCTCTGCAGGAGCCTTCTGAAAGGTTTTGCTGATAGGAATAGGGCCTCCTAAATCATTGTATGAAAAATCTATGGATTGCAAGCTGATCATCCCTTCAAAAGATTTCGGAATTGAGCCAGACAACATGTTGTGGGAGAGGTTTAACATTTCCAGCATTTGCAATTTCCCCAGTTGTGGTGATATCTCTCCATTTAGCGAGTTATGGCTAAGGTCTAATGCAGCCTGTAAGTGTATCATTGCCAATTTGGAATGGAATGCTTCCATTGAAATCATTTTCGCTCAATTTTAGATACCAGAGTTTGGAGCAATCCCCTAATTGAGGTGGTATAGGACCACTTAGGTGATTCATTGACAAGTCAAGAACCTCCAAATTGGATAGTTTTCCAATTTCTTGTGGTACCTGACCAGAAAACTGGTTATCATTTAAACTTAAGCTGAACAAAGAACTCACCTCCCCAGTTCCTTTGGAATCTCCCCCACCAGATGGTTTGAAGAAAGACCAAGCACTCCTAGCTGCGTCAACTGCCCAATCTCTGAAGGAATTCTACCAGTGATCATGTTCCCAGAGAATTGTAGCATTGTCAAATTTTGGCATTCTCCCCGCTTTGGTGAGAGTTCACCAAACAACCTGTTATTACTGAGATCCATGAATTTGAGAAGTGGATATACACCAAAGGCTTCTGATACATTTCCAGTGAGCTGGTTTCCTTCGAGCCGCACTCTAGTTAAACTAGTGCAATTTCTGAGGCTTTTCGGGATCTCACCAATGAAATGGTTGTCAAAAGCTGTGAATACTTTAAAAGATCCACCCTGGCATAACTGTGGTAAATACCCAGAGAAGTTGTTGCGGTTCAGGTAGAGTGCAGAAAGATTTGTCATGTTTGTCATTTCTTGAGGCAAGGAACCAGATAATTGATTGTTACTGAGGGACAAAATTACAAGGCTGGTCAAATTTCCTAAAGTGGTAGGGATAGAACCTGTTAGAAGGTTATTGTACAGGAAAAACTCATTGAGTTTGATTAAATTCCCAACTTCTGGAGGAATTGAACTAGAAATTTGATTACTAGAGAGATACAAGAGTTTAAGGTTTCTCAAATTACCTAAAGCAGGAGTGATTGGACCAGTCAGATTGTTATTGGACATCTCCAAGTCAACCAAATTCTTGAGATTCCCTAATTGTGCAGGAATTGAACCAGAAATTTGATTGTTGTAGAGATGCAAAAGTGTAAGGTTTCTCAAATTACCTAAAGCAGGAGGGATTGGACCAGTAAGATTGTTATCGTTCAACACTAGCTCAACCAAATTCTTGAGATTCCCTAATTGTGCAGGAATTGAACTAGAAATTTGATTGCCGTAGAGGTACAAAAGTGTAAGGTTTCTCAAATTACCTAAAGCAGGAGGGATTGGACCAGTAAGATTGTTATCGTTCAACACCAGCTCAACCAAATTCTTGAGATTCCCTAATTGTGCAGGAATTGAACTAGAAATTTGATTATTGTAGAGGTACAAAAGTGTAAGGTTTCTCAAATTACCTAAAGCAGGAGGGATTGGACCAGTAAGATTGTTATCGCTCAACACCAGCTCAACCAAATTCTTGAGATTCCCTAATTGTGCAGGAATTGAACCAGAAATTTGATTGTCATAGAGGTACAAAACTGTAAGGTTTCTCAAATTACCTAAAGCAGGAGGGATTGGACCAGTAAGATTGTTATCGTTCAACACCAGCTCAACCAAATTCTTGAGATTCCCTAATTGTGCAGGAATTGAACTAGAAATTTGATTTCTGTAGAGGTACAAAAGTGTAAGGTTTCTCAAATTACCTAAAGCAGGAGGGATTGGACCAGTAAGATTGTTATTGTACAACGCCAGCTGAACCAAATTCTTGAGATTCGCTAATTGTGCGGGAATTGAACCAGAAATTTGATTGTCAAATAGTTGGAGGATCGTCAGCCTGGTCAAGTCACCTAATGATGGAGGAATTGGCCCGATAAGGTAGTTTTGGCATAAACTTAGGTGAGTCAGATTGTGCAGATTCCCTATTTCAAGAGGTATTGAACCACTGATTTTATTTTCCCTAAGGCTTAGGAACTGGAGATGTTTAAGGAGGCCGATTTGAGATGGAATTTTCCCAGTGAGTTGATTTTTATAGAACTGAAGGGAGATGAGTTTGGTCCAGTTGGTGAAGAAACTTGGAACTAGTTCACCTATAATTTCATTTGATGAAATGTCAATCTCTGAAAGGTTAGTGAGGTTAGCCAGTGAAAGAGGTAAAATGCCAGAGAGAGAATTCATGGAAAGATCAAGGGAGGCAAGTTTTGAAAGAGAGCTGATATGAGCTGGGATGTTTCCACTGATAGAGTTGCCACTGAGATTAAGATGGAGGAGATTTGGAAATGAGGGGAAGCACAAGTTATCTAGCTTACCTTGCAAGCCGGCATGAGGTAAGCTTATCTCTGTTACACTTCCGAGGCTGTTGCATGAGATCCCAATCCATTTGCATGGTGAGATTGTCATGGTACTAGCATTAGTAGAAGGAAGCAACCATGAATGGAGAGCTTGTGATTGCAGGAGGCTGTCTTTCCATTTCATTAGAGCATCTGCTTCTCCGAAGGTGGATGTTGCAACTGCACTGGAAGAAAGAAAGGCCGCTAATATAAGCAGAAGAGAGAAGGAGAAAGATGTTTTCATGGCCATTGCTGTTATTGCTTATGGAGTGATAAAATTGGATTTGTTTTTATAGTCGAAGATTTCAACTCGGTCAGATCATCTACAGTTCTTCCTCGAACAATAAAACAAAGGCCGAATCGAGCACAAGCAATTTTGTATGAATACTTGAAAAGTTCAGCAGTCAACAATAATATTTCCATGCCGTCTCTCCACTAAATTGTAGAATAAGCATATCCTATTATAAATTGTGTTGGGCCAACTGTCATTTGTGGGTCCTTACGCACTCCCTTTACAATATGAGGTCCTTTTATGTTCAGCCGGCATCTAAAAAATTCAGAGCCATCCAATCCATTCATACAATGAGCACTAGGGATTTTTTTAGATAAGCTTATTCAATAATGGTGTAGAGGAACTGGCCTCTTTTCCAATTTACAAATTGCAGCCCTCTATCATCGGAAACGGATTGGCTACTCACCTCGCCACCAGCCCAGTGGCTGATGGTCGGTTCTCTGTTGGCCAACCATGATGTATGTGTTTCATCTATTCCGTTCATCCATTTTTAAAGATCATTTTAGGGCTTGTTTCCAAAAATGAGTGGTATATAAATCTCAGGTAGACCACACCACAGAAAAACAATAGTGATTGGATATCCACCACTGTACTGTTTATTTGACATGCAATCTGTTGATTAGGTTATACAGACCCAGATGTAGGGAAAAAAAAAAAAAAACAAAAAAAACAAAGATCATCTTGATCCAAAACTTTTATAGCCCCCAAAATGTTTTTTAATGGTCGACGTTCATTAAACATTGTTTCCTGTAATGTGGTCCACTTGAGACTGGGATATACCTCATTTTTGGTCTCATACCATAAAATAATTTAGAAACATAGATGGACGGCGTGGATGAAACACATACATCATGGTGGGTCCCACAAAGCACCGAGCATCAACCATTGGCGGGTGGCAGGGGAGTAGCCAATCCGTTTCCTCTTTCATCCTTTCGTGACAAGAAGGACACAGATTGCGACAGGAAACTGGGTGGGGCCACTGTTGTTTGGGAGAAATCCATCCTGTCCATTCATATTTCCAGATCAAGTTAGGACGTGTCCCCAAACATGACCAGTCAATCGAAGCCCTCAATTAAGTACAACAATGTGCGGTTATTTATTTAAATCTGTATATAAACTACAGATTCCGAATCGAAAGATGGTGTGGCCACCGGATCAGAATAAAATGCAAGTTGCTGATGCAAGGAGTACCGACCAACGGACGAAAAACTGGCTGGTACTCCCTGCATCAAGTGGTATCAAAGCGGGAGATCAGTATGCCGGCGTGGGTGGATGACACAAGTGTATCTCCACACTAAGTGGGGGTGGCCCACGAGCTGGAGTCTGTGAAATGCAGAATGGCCATGGGGTGGATTCCACTGCGAGACCTCTGCGATGTTGAGATTTTGGTCAGTCTGTCTGGAAAGGCTTAGATAAAGGGATATTTCAGTGCTTTTCCAACAACCTTGGAGCTTTTGGTTTGTTTACTAATAATTCCTGAATTAGTTGCACCATTAATGGCTAACCTTTCGTGCATTTAGCTTGAATCCGCCCTCTCCGGTGCACGGATCTGAAAGCAATGGGATCTGCATGGAACCTTTGAACAATATGCCCAAATCCAATTTTGAATCCTCATAAAGGGGTTTTCAAGATTTGACTAAAATACGCACAAACAAACAGTCTGGATCTGAACTTCAATGAACAGAAATATATGGTCCACATTTGAAAAATATCAGACCCTTGAAAGGTTCACTAAGGATTCACCAAACTACAATGATTTGCTATGATTGATGCATAGTTGGTAATGATTGCAACTGTTATTCTCTAAAAATGCAAATTTTAATGGACTTATCTATGCATTAATGATGGAGATCCAATAGATTATAACTATAAATCAAATGATTGTCTCAATCCGTGCAAGCCTTATACAAGGTGACCATAACCACCTTAGACTTAATTACCTGTAACAATCATACACATAATAAGGCCCACTGTATGCTTATAGTAGTAATCCAATCATATGATTAGTCCAATGATTATGTGGGACCCAATTAATAAAGGCCTTACAATTTGTTCACAATTATTAGGCCTGCATGTAGATTTGCTTTGTAAAGTCTCCTATACCCTCTAGTTCCATTGCAATATTTGTCGGCAAAACCTTCTATTGCTTCAAACACGGCAATCCTATCATAATTTCATATTTAAAATGGATTCTCAATGGTCCTTTCGTGAATCCTTTTATCTATCTTCTTTTTCTTCAGTAACAAATGAAAGAAATGTGGACTATTACAAATAAAAGAAATTATACCGAGGAGAGAAGAAAAATGAGGATCATAATTTTATGGCCTTTCGACTTATTAAAGAGGCATTGCAGGGTCACAAACCTTGTATTTCACGCATATCTGGATGGTTGAGGTGTATTGTTAATAGGTGGGGTGTCCCTTCTTCTCGCGCTGATAGGCATAGCAGGGCCTTGCTTTCCATGGGGATTGATGTGCAACCCCATCAGGAGGTGTTCTCCCAAATGGTGTGTTGGAGGAAGCCGCTATTTGGTTGGGTGAAGCTCAACGTGGATGGGTCGTCTAGAGGTAACTCGAGGGTAGCTGGAGGAGGGGGAGTATGCAGGGGTGACAAGGGAGAGCTCCACTTTGCATTTTCCGCAGGACATGACATCGCTTCAAACACTAGGGCCGAGCTACGTGCCGTCCACGATGGCCTTGTTCACTGCCTCCAGCGCGGATTGAAGAATATCATTGTTGAATCAAACTCACTTCTGGTGGTGCACTTCTTGTCGGGCATCTCTCAACCGGGGTGGAAATGAGGTATTGGCTTAATAGAATCCGGAGTCTTAGTCGTAACTACCATGTAAAGTTTATTCATGATTGTAAAGAAGGCAATGGGCCGGTGGATGGAATGGCCAATTTGGGCAGCAAAAATCAAGATTCGGCCTTGTTTTCTTCCCTAGCTGACCTCCCTCAGGCGGTTAGGGGCCTCCTGTTCCTCGATAGAGTGGGGTTAGGGGCAGCTAGGAAGAGATTTCGGAGGTAGCTCTCTTCCTACGGTTTCTAGTTGAAGGCTCGTGTTTGTGGACTCAGGTTTTCCTTCCTCCCTTGGGGGTGCTTGGGGGTCCATTTTTGTTTGGACCCTTGGAGTGTTTCCTTTTCCTTAGTTCTACCTACTGTTCGTTGCACATGATAGGTGTGGCCCGCCCCTTTTCATTGGGCCCCACCCAAAGAGATGTAAATCTTTTGTGATTAATGAAATCGAGGCAAATGGCTTTTTTTAAAAAAAAAAAAAACCTTGCATTTCACCACGAAAGCCTTTTGTCTTTTATGAATGCCTCTACAAGTGTCTTCCAAAGGGTTTTGTTGTTGCCAAGAACTTCCCAAAGCATTATATGAAAAATTAATGGATTGCAAGCTAAAAGTTCCTTAAAAAGAAGGTAATATGGATCTGGATAGCATATTGTGGGGGAGGCTTAACTTTTCAAGCCTAAGCAATTTCCCCAGCTGCGGTGATATATAACTATTGAGGGATTTATGGCTTATCCTAACAAGCCCTTTAGGTATACTAGGATACCAATATGAAAAAGAATGCTTCCATTAAAAAAAAAATAAAAAAATCAACTAGAGTTTGGAGCAATCCCCTGATGGGGTGGTATTAGACCACTTAGGTGATTCATTAACCAGTCAAGAATCTCCAAATTGGGATAATTTTCTAATCTCCTGTAGTACCTGACCAGAAAGTCGGTTATCATTTAAACTCAAGCTGAACAAAGAAATCAGCCTCCCAGTTCCTTTGGAATCTCTCCTGCTGGTTGGTTTAAAGAAAGACCAAACACTTCCGGTTGCATAAACTGCGCGCCCTATCTCGGGAGGAATTCCCCCTGTGATCATGTCCAAGGATAATTGTACCATCATCAAAATTTGGCGTTCTCCCCAGTTGGCTGAGAGATCACCAAACATTCTCTTCTTGCTCATGTCATCAATGAATGTGAGATTTGGATACAATCCAAGGGCTTCTTAAATATTTCCGTTGAGATGATTTTCTGTAAAGCCACACTCACTCTAATTTGGTGCAGTTATGGAATCCTTTTGGGATCTCACCAATACCAATCTTGGCTAGAACATCCACCACCTGACCGGTCTCCACGAAGACATGGGAGAACATTAAGTTACAGCTCTGAGCCATTTCTGGGAAAAATTCATAGAATAAACTATATTTCCTGGCCCACTTTCCTTTTTCTCCTCTCTGAATGCTTTCTCATAATATAATTTTCAAAGAAAATGCCACTCTCTCCTTTAACTTTTCAAGCTCCCAAAAAGGATTACATTTTCCTTCCACTAAAAAAGATTTTTTTAAAACAATCAAAACATTAAGATTTTATCATATATGAAAAAGTTGTGGAAAAAAAGAAGAAGTTAACTTAGGGCTGAAAGTAAATCTTTTTTGTTCTTTGAAAAAAAGGATCTCCTCGCAAGTATTTTCAAAGCTCCTTAACAAGCCTTAAAAATACGCAACTAATTATTTTAGGAAGGACTTACTGAACAAGAAAGAAAGAAAAAAAAAAAAAAAAAAAAAAAAACAGAAGATGGTTATAACAAAGGCCAACCTAAAGTTCTTTGGAGTACCTTCTCTTTTAGAAATTAAAAAAAAAAAAAAAAAAAAAAAAAATCCTCTATTCCGAGCCCGAAGCTTATTCAATTTATGTGAACTTTGGGATATATCCATGCAACGTAAGGCCCCTGTTGATGATAGTTTCAACACTCTTAACATTGGGGTTGCATGTAAAGAAAGGCTCAGGCTGCCCATTATGCCTTTGTAGACTTGAGTAGATTTGGTAGATACTTTGGATTGAGATACAATGCGATCATCTTAAGTCACATTGTCAGAGTGTGAACTCTTTTTTTTTTTTTTTTTTTTGTTCCTCTTCCATTTTAAGAATCCACAATTTATACCTTCTCGGCCTATAAATACACTAATTCTTCTACTCCTAATAATACTTTAGCACAAAATTGGTATTTCAAAAAACGATTACAATACCTAAAAGGCAAATTCTTTGGCTTAAAAACCTTAAGTTGGAAAATAAGCATGCCACCAGAAAATATCTTTATTTTTTCAACCTTCTTTTATTACATTTGATTTTGATAACCAATACTAGCAATTTACATTTTGGATAAACGTCTACCCCACCCACTGAAATATGCATATAGCATAACAAGGAAGATACCTTCTATGTGCTTCATGATTTTCACACAATATACACACACAATAATAATAGTCTTGACACTACACACCCACAAGTTGGGGGATTTTCATCCTCTCAAGTATACCTTTAGATCCATCAGTTGACTCAATGTAAGTGCATTGAATGGTTCTAGAGAGAAGGAAGGCCCACCAACAGATAGCTCCTGAGCCACGTGATGCATGTTGGCCGAGAGTCTGGATATCTGACTGAATGTAAGCAAGTTCCATGGACACTGTAAATACAACTTCCTGTTCAACATCAACCATTGGATCCAAGAGACGTTGGTCCAATATATCCTTCAACAGTTTGTCTTCTCTATTAGGTGATGTTAAAGAGGAGACGAGGTCCCCAGGATGCCTTCCCATCATCACTTCAAGCGCCACAACACCAAAGCTATATACGTTGCATTTTTCAGTCACCCTCATGGTATATGCAAGCTCTGCAAGAAATAAGATAGTTCAGTCATGTTCTTTTCTATATGTTAATAATCTATAACTAAATTCTTAATCATTATCAAATTCACATGTGTTTCTTAAATTAGGTTTCATATCTTCTATATTTTTGTGCTTGCAGAATAAGGGGATCTCCTGAGAATTCTCTACAAACTAAGCATGTGCCAATTGAGATGTGTGTGGTACATGTGGAAGGTGCATAAGATTGGCCAAACGTTTGGATGATTTTGCTAGAAAGTCAGGATAGTCCACTCATCAAGCACGCCACATGCATACATTGAGTGTGTAATATTGGCTTTTATTTTTCCAAACTCGACTCGACTCGGCTCAAAACTTGACTTGGTTCGAATTGATTCAGATCGGGTTCACTTAGTATAAATATTTGGTATATATTTATAGATTTAAATAAATTATATATTATATTATTTACATATTAAAAATCATAAAACCTAAACTCAAATTCAAACTCAAACTCGGTTCAAGTTCAAGCTTGTCTCGGGCTGGCTCGATCTAAAGAGTGGGAATTGGACGCCTGTATTGAATTATTATTTTTTTCAATCCACATAAAGCCGTGATCAATCTATGTTTGTGTTTTCCCTTCGTACAGGTTTTTGTGACCTTATGAAGAGTTGAGATGGCAAATAGACTGCAGTCACCCTAGGTAGGGATTCAACAATAACCATTCAATCCCTTTACTTTCTATGGTGTGGACCACTTAGCTTGGATGTACCTCATTTACATGCTTATGCTCCATAAATGATTTGAATCATGGTACGGTTTAGAGTAGTTTCAGATGTTAAAAATTGTTTCGCATAGAAGGTAATTATTTATTTGTGAGATAGAAAATCGGTATGCTTTGTGAGTTGGTGTCATCAAATCCAAGACTTACATCAGCTGCAGCACAGGGAATATGGTTCTTTGCCATATGAATGGTGTAAAATCATTCCTAAAAACTTTAAACACATATCTTGGCGAACATGAGTATTCAAATGTCCTGATTTTGTGAGAATCAATTTATCTTGAGGTAGAATGTCAGATGAGTGGATTGGATGGTTTATACACGTCAAAGTGGACCCCACATGTAACTTAGAGTATTTAATGGTGAGACTTCTTATCTCAGCTATTTCCCATTGTGTATACCACCAGAGTGTTAAATCAGCCTGATTTTTGGGCCCTGATCCAATTGAAGAGTGGCACACTTGATTGACGGGGTGGATCTCATCCACATGAAGTAGGTTCTCTTTAAATTAAAGTAATGCCTCGGCATCCATACAAAGTCGCCGATCACATTTTGGAAATCGGGAGAGAAGATCGGATGGAGAAACTCAGGTGAAAAGACTTACCCAAGTAAACGATCAGCCATTGGATGACTTTTGCGGGTAAAAGTCTTTGCCGTCATTCGTCAGTTAGCAGCCACCTTTTAGAGTTTTTAAAATACACTTACCTTCAATTAAAAAGTTTTCCATGGTGGGGACAACCCAATGGTTGGATAGGCCTGTTTTCTAGGGTATTTCATCATCACGGTAGTGGTCACTTAATACATGGGTTGGATGGCATATACACAATGTCTTGAGCCCCATATATGCAACAGTGCACAATCATGCGAATAGGTTTTTAAAGGCTGGTGAATCATCTGGTGTACCACACACCACTCATCTGGCTGGTGTGTTGACGTCACCAAGTTCTGTGGGTCCCTACAGTAGGTATGTGTTGTATCCCAACCGTCCTTTCATTTGGCAATCTTGTCCTAATGCTTGAATCCAAAAATAGGACAGATCCAAAGATCAAGCGGACCACACTGCAAAAAACTGTGGGAGATTGAACGTCTACTGTTGAAACGCTTTTAGAGGTCACAGAAGTTTTGGATCAATATGATATTTGTTTTTCCTCTTCATCCATTTGTGTGTGAGCTTATGGACAGATTGGATGGAAAATAAGGAAGCAGATTGGCTGGTGTACCACACCTGGCTGGTGTGTTGACCGTAAGAAAGTTATGTGGGTCCCATCAAAAGGTATGAGTTATATCTAAATGGTTCATCCACTTGGTGAGTTCGTTGCAAGCAGTGTTCGAAATATCGGTATCGCACTATGTATCGCACCCTTGGGATACAGATACGTATCGGTTATCGCACGGGATATATCGTTTGAATGCATAGTTTATCGCACTTTTTGGGAAACATGGGGAAACATTGAGAAAATTGTTGAATTTTTTAATGAAACTTTGAAGATTGTTAAAAAAAACCCTTAATACACACTTTTAAATAATAACATCTCAAAAAAATATATACATATTATAAGTTTCCTTTGTATAGGGTCCTAAGCTATACGATGTTTAACTGAACTAATGCAACTATATTTAAATTGGATGCATGATATTTATAAATATATCATAGTCATGTATGAAAACACAATCAATTCATTGAAAAGCAAAAGAAGAAGTAAAATTTGAGAAATGGATGGACGGTGGGCGTCCCTCTCCCCACTATTTTATGTGGTGGGGTCCTCTCCAGATATGGATCTGAGTATCTGACTCATTATTTGTTTCATGCCTTAAAAGTATCTAGCCAAATGGATGGACGGTGTAGATACAACACATACATCATGGTGGGCCCCATAGAACTTAGTGACGTCAATTCACTAGCCAGCCTGGCTACGCAACATGTCAGTATTCGCATCCACGGGACGAGGGAGAACTCCCCCAACACTAGCCATGGTCGGTGCTATGTGGGCCCCAACATAATGTATTTGTTTCATCCATTCCATTCATCCATTTTTATGGATCGTTTTAGGATTTAATAAAAATAATTATAGGGATATAAATCTCAGGTGGACCACACCACAGGAAAACAATAATGATTGGATATCCACCATTTAAATGCTCCTAAAGCCCACTGCACTGTTTATTTGACATCCAATCTGTTGATTGGATCATAAAGAACCAGATGAAGGGAAAAAATAAATATCAGCTTAATCCAAAGCTTTTATGGCTCTGAAAACATTTTTAATGGTCAACGTTCATTCAATACTGTTTCTATAATGTGGTCCAGATTATATTTCGATATACCTCATTTTTTCACTCATAACATAAAATGATCTATAAAAATAGGTGGACGGAAAAGATGAAACACATACATCATGGTGGGGCCCACAGAGCACCAACCACCAGCCATTGGTTGGTGCCCGTGGGAGTAGCCAATCCGTTTCGCACGCGAATTTCCTGCAAAAGCCTTTCGTAAGAGGTTCCTGCGCTGGGAACCCAGGTGGGGTCCACTGTGATGTTTGTGAGAAATCATCTCCGTCCATCCATTTTGTGAGTGCATTTTAGGATATGAGGTCAAAAATGAACCGTATCCAATACTCAAGTGGGCCAAAAATGGGATAATTGAACGTCCACAGTTGAAATATTCATGGGCCAACAGAAGTTTTGAATCATGCTAATATTTGTGTTTTCAGTTCATCCCAGTAAGAATGACGTTATTAACGGTATGGATGGCATGTAAACATGAGTGTGGGCCCTAAAAAGGTTTCAACGGTGGAAATCATTATTCCAAGTATTTCCTATGGTCCACTCGATCTTTGGGTATGAATAAATTTTGGGCTCAGTCGTTAAAATAAGATAGAAAAATCAATAGACGGCGTGGATGGACCACATACATTAAAAGTGGGCCCAAGTAAGTTCATTGAGACCAAAATACCCCTCCTTCTACAGCTGCTTACCCTTACAGTCAAGGGGTATTTTGGTCAAAATAGCAGCTTCCAAACCCTATTCCAACCAGCGAAAATAAAAAAGGCATCATACAGACTCGTCCGTTTCTCATTCGCGCCCCTCTCTCACTTTCCCTCTCTGTTTTTACGCCATCCACGCAGTCCGATCCTTATTTCACGCACGCAACCCCTCAAATGTCATCGATCTGGCCTGATTCCTCGCCGGAATCTCTGAGAAAGAGAAGAAAATGGCAAGAAAATTGGCCGATTCTTCGCCGGAATCATACTTACATGTCGAATGACCCACCTCCGATCACTGCAACAGCAAGGTACTCTCTGATTTTTTATTTTTTTTTCCAATTCAAATTTTGGAGTTTTTTGGTGCGATATCAACGATATATCGGCCGATTCTTAGGTTTTTTTGTGCGATATGGACGATATATCGGCCGATATTTGGATTTTGGATTTTTTGGTATCTTCCGGTGGTTATCGTGAGTGTATCGTCTCGCAGTGGTGCGATAACGATAATATTGGCCAATAGTATCAATATTTTGAACACTTGGTTGCAAGGCTTGAGCTGAAAAATAAGACATCCAAAAATCAAGTGGACCACACTGTAAAAAGCAGTGGAGGATTGATTGAAGCTTTGAAATTACTCATTTTTAAAAAAATACATATCTAAATCTCCTTAGAACCTTTGTGCAAACACCAGCCAATCGGCTTCAGGAAAATAAACGTTATGGGGCCTTTTTTTTTTTTTAAACACACGCACACACTCACGCTAGTGGAATTTCAACACCTGTGGATACTCAAACCCTTGACCGGGTGTTGAAACTCCCGAGAGCCCACCACCCGAGCAAGAGTAAGGATCCAACGAATGGAATCATTGTACAGCTGTTTTAACGATGAGTAACATTTTCCCCGCTGCTATTTCTGGTCATTTTAAAGTATGAGCCCAAGAATGAGGCAGATCCAATGCTCAAGTGGACCCAAACTTGCGAGTGTAGGACACAATCAGCGTTGGGCTGCTTGAGGAAGATTGATTGCACACCCACCAATAATTTCAGGACTTCCACAGTCAATTTCATTTTTGGTTGGGTTTTGCAAAATTCCAATAAAAGTGCGTCAATGGATGGCTTTGGGCCCAGATTCTTAGCTGGTTTGTTTGTGCAGGCCAGGTCTAATATATATTTAGGTACCTAATAGGGAGCTTTCCATGAAGTTGAGGTCTGTAGCCCCACCATAATGTGTGACATTCATCCACCCCATCAATCAGATAGACCCTTTCATGGTGGGAACGGGCCTAACAATCAATCAATTCATGACTTAGGTGGGCCACACTGCAGACAATAGTTGAGAGTTGATATCCACCCATTTAAATATTCATAATTGTTTATAGGCCCAGTAAGATGTGGTTTAGATATCTAGTCCATCCATTTGGATGTATGTGTTACACTCATTTTCAACTATATCCAAAACTCAGGTGGAGCCTAACAAGTGATTTTAGATGTTTTAGGCATAATTTCACATTGTTTCAGATGGCGTGGCCCACTTGATTTTTGTATAGGAGATATCCCATAGCATAGAATAGATCACCCACCAAATTCATAGTGTGGATGTCTGATACACAACACAATGGGGCCCGAAGACAGATGGGAGCTGGCGCATATGTGTGTCGAGATTCGGGCAATTAAGAAGATTACCATTAAATACCGGTTCCCTATATCATGGTTGGACGACATGCTTGATATGCTAGAAGCTGCCAATATGTTCTCTAAACTAGATTTGAGGAGCGAGTACCATCAAATTTGTATCATGCCCGATGATGAGTGGAAAATATCATTAAAGACCAAGGGTTGTATGAGTGGCTAGTCATGCCCTTCGATTTATCGAATGCACCGAACACTTTTATGCATCTGATGAATCAAGAGTTAAAGTTGTTCATTGGCTGATTTGTTGTAGTATATTTTGATGATATCTTGATATATAACCAGAGTGAGACGGAGCACATGGAACATCTCAGGTACAGGTCCTGACAGTTAATAAGTTGTACCTCAACGTGAAGAAGTGTAGTTTTTTAATGGATATATTATTGTTCTTAAGATTTGTTGTGGCGTCCAGGCATCCGTGTGGACGATGAAAATGTGTGAGCCATTAGAGAATGATCGATTCCAATGAATATTCATGAAGTGAGGAGTTTCCACAAGTTGGCGACACTCTATCATTGATTCGTGTTAAATTTCAGCGCTATAGTCACACCCATTACATGAAAAAAACGGTTGTTTCAGTGGATTGACAAGGCTGATAAGTTCTTTGTTGGAATCAAGCACTAATTGTCCACAACACCAATTAGCTCTTCCAGTTTTGACAAGTTATACAAGGTTGAGTGTGATGCCTTATATGTTAGAATTGGATAAGTCTTATCACAGGAAGGCAAGCTAATAGCCTTTTACATCGAGAAGCTTGGCAAAGCTCGAAAGAAATGGTCAACATATGAGCTTAAGTTGTACACAATGGTTCAAGCATTGCGAGATTGGTAGCATTATCTGATTCAGATGGAGTTTATTCTCTACTACTAAAAAAATGAGCAAAAGGTTACAGATTATGATAGTTGTGGCTACGAATATAAAGGTTGATCAAAATCTGGTCTCTCTCTCTCTCTCTCTCTCTCTCTCTCTCTCTCTCTCTCTCTCTCTCTCTTTTCCTTGTTTTTTCCCCTTTGTTTCTTACTCTCATGTGTAAGAGTTTGTATTGCTAATGTGGCCACTAAAGATCACTATCATATGGTGCACAATGGGCCTTATTTGTGGGGATGGTGGGATGATCAGAGCCATCCATCATTTGGGGATGAGTGGTGTGAAAGAGAGTTCATGAGTGGTTTGAAAATAGGCAGTGGCTTAGATGAGTTGATCTATCAGGGCATGTAATAGCAAATGGTAAGACACACCATTATTATAATTTTTGTTTTTTTTTTTAAAAAAAAAAAGCAGTAGCGACGGATATTAGCTGTAGCTCTTTATTTGGAAACTGTAACTGATGTTATGTTGGCCTATAGCTACGGATCTAACTATACTTTTAGCTACAAATATTATCCGTAGCTCTATGTGTTATAGCAAGTATGGCTACGGATTTAATCCATAGCCATTGATTTGGTCTTTCGATGGACTAACCATAGCCATAGGTCTTTAGCTATGACCATTAAGCCTTGAAATTTATTAATAGTTGAGCTAACGTTAACTACATGCATGCTAGATGGGTTGCATTTTTACACGAATTCACATTCGTTTCTAAAGCACAAGTCAGAGCAGCAAAACAAGGTAGTTAATGTGCGTAGTTGTCGTACACCAACACTAGTTACAATGAGCAATAAGGTGGTTGGCTTCAACTGTCTCAAGGAGCTATATGCCAAGGATATTGACTTCAAGGATGTATGGATGAAGTGTCAAGAGGTCCATCCTAGTGACATATGCAAGACAATTTATTCTTTAAATGGAATCAACTATTCATCCCCAAAAGTTTTCCTAGAGAGCATATTAAACTAGAGTTATATGGATGTGACCTTAGTGGACACCTTAGGTGAGACATATGTCACGCTTCAAACCCAGAAATTGGATTCACATAAATCCCGATTGCCGAATATGGTGCCGACAGCCTCTGTAATGCCCCATTCTCGGCTCCCAGCGCCCATATGCCAGGTTCCGATCCTGGGATCCTACAAGAAGGATTTTCTAACGTACATTTATCTCGTAAGAAGCATAACCACAAGTTTACCCAAATCACAAAGGCAACATCATCATCACATATCCACTAATATAAACATTTAAATACAATGCTGAAAGGGAAATGCATATGTCAAAATCAAAACTCCAGAAGTTAGCTACATGGTCCAAGCTCCACGTTGCTGCAACCTAACATCACCTGCACGCATCTATCATGCATAAGCTTATAGAAAGCTTAGAGGGTAGTGTAAGTGTGTGCACAAGGTAAGTGTCAAGTATTCAATACCATACCATAATCATACAATACCGGAAATACTAGTAAGATCATGAATTATATGATATTAGAGTAAGTGGAAATACTGACCCGTCTATGAGCCAAACAATATCAGAGTACGCAATACAGATCAGCTATACAAATGAGGAGTCATAAAGAGCCAAATATCAGATGCTGATGATGCAATGCAATATACAATTCCTGATGAGTTCACGTATAACGTCAACTGTACCTAAACCATATAAATGCAGAAACACAGTAATCCAAAATGTCATATGCCGCGGATGTAATACAATATGTGGTGCGAATGAAATAACCATGCTGGAGTGTGAAGTCGGGATAATAATATGTAGTATCGCAGGCTACGAGGTCCACCACAAGGGACATCTATCCAAACTAGTCTTAAACCTAAATTTGGATAGTCGAACTTAATGTGGTAAACTCCTGATCTCAGGTTAGTCGCATGCCCCAACCGAAACTCTAGCTATTGCGAAGATACACAACAATTAGTTGTGCACCACTAACCTGAGTGAATAGTAAATAAATGAATGAGTATGTAACTCCTACTCAATAAGTCCACATATCAGTACAGTTCTTCTCTGGGATTATCACCGGGGTCTATTACACTCTACGCCAGCTTGCCGCTCCTATCCGAGCGCACAACTGGGTAAGTGAAAGAGACCTCACTATCCACCTGCCAATATCGGGCTCGGCTCGTCAATAGCAGACCCATTCCTCAAGCTGGTCAAACTTAACCTAAACATTGCTCCCTCACTCAGGCGGGTAAGGTCACACCCCTTCCCAACTGACCACGACACAGTGGGAGACGCGGCCTACTGGTATACGACCCTCATGCACTCATATATATCCACTCGGTCTCGACGTTGGGGTGTTTCCTGGCCACGGAGGTTTAGGAATTTTCACTCATGGACATCTATGACGCCCGTATACTAGAACTAAATATTTTCGGTAACTAAACATTTTTGGTATCTCATCTGGCCATCCACGATATGTCTGTGAAGGCTACAGCCCTGATGTTGCTAGGGCATACAATATTAATAATCAGAACACATAATGCAGGATGCATGAGTTATACAATCCAGTCATGCACCAATCCTATGCATATCGTGCGCTTATGTAAGATAACTTGTGCCTATCATGGAGCCTCATAACCTGCCCAATGACATATACAATGGTCAACCACATCTTATAACAAACATGCAGATGATGCGTATGGACATGTATCATGATGCTATGTTATCACATACTTATAATCGGTATCAATAACTGGCATCGACGATCGGCCTTGACAATGTGGACATTTAACCAACATTGCCCCCAAGGAATGGCTCACATAGAGCCTAACATATAGTAGACTCATGGCCTCACACAAGGGCCAAATATACAATACCATGGGCCTCATCATGATGGGCCTTTTGTTGAGGGTCAAATATTGTATATCAGACCCTAGTTACTACTTGGATTTACGAACATAATATTATTTAATGGTCCGATTTAATCGTGTTTGTAATGCAGGATGTGATGACGAGCTGAGACTGAAAATGAGTGTTTAAAGCTGAGATTTAGCGTTCCGACATCACCAAGACAAGGGACGGACTCCAGAGGATAAAAATTGATGGATTTGCATGCCAGAGATCAGAGAAATTCCAGCCACTCACGATGAAGAGGCCCCGAAAATTATCCAGAAGGCAAAGATCACAAGGTTCCCGCCATCCATTCGGCCCAAAAATTTATACATGAGATAAAGGCCATATATTAACCGTACACGTCAAATTTCATCCGTCGGATCCCCCTGGAAGTGGCCTAACGGATAGATCAGCCCAGCATCGTGATTCTGGGCCCACCTAATCTCTGGATATGCTTCAATTTTGGTTTCAACTGTTTAACTGAGGTGAGAAAGAAGATGGATGGACTGGATCTTGTAAAAACATCAAAATGGGACCCACCTTGCATGTGCGTGTGTACAGCCCACGGCAGGCACCGCCCACCGAACCGACCAAGTCGGGTCAGCGGGCGCTGACCCGACATCCGTCTTTTAAACGGAAACAGCGTCTTCGCTGTTCGCAACAGAGCGTTGAGAGTGACCCCTGGTGGGCCACCATCATCACGTTTTTTGAAGATCCACACCGTTCATCAAGTTCAATAGGTCAAACCGACCGTACTATGGCCTGGTTACTGATTTTCTAGGATGATGCATGTATATGAAAGCTTCGACGGAGGCTGGATGGTGCCAAGCAAACGACCATGAAACACCATAGTTTGAATCCAAAACCGAGCAGGTCTAAACGGTTTTTTAGGAGGAAAACAGTGGACGACGTGGATTTCGCAAAACAGGAGTAAAGTGGGGCCCACCAACATCACAGCAACCATCTGCGCGAGCTCTGTTCGCTGCAGAAGTTGCGGTTGTTCTCTGTGGGCCTCAATCGTGGTCCATATAATGAATCTGGACCGTCAATCAGGCCTTAAGGGTCCCGAGGAACATGACCTAGGTGGCCGAATCGTAGAAGACACGAGAGATATCAATTTCCATTCGTCCAAATAGAAGAATGGACGGTAGCACGAAGGTCTTTCCTGGACGCATCAACAGACAATCAAACCGACCATCTCTGGTCGAAGTTTCGAGGAGAACAAGATGAACGGGGTGGATTTCTCAAAATCATAACGAAGCGGGCCCCACCATCGTCGCTGCGTATCAGATACGCAGGCCCTGTTACATCCGAACGCAGTCCGTGTTTTGCGGGCAGCTCTGGGCCACCATCGCGCGCCATCTTTGCAATCCACACCGTCCATCGTGTAAGCAACGCGGAAACATCCCAAGAGACAATATTTTTTTAGCAAGAGTCACTGGAACGGGAGAGTTAGGGGGGGCCCAATCTTGCCACGTAAGTCCTCTCCTGTGCAAGCTGGTCAGAGGTTCCGACTCCAGCAAGGTCTCTAGCAACCCGTCCGACCTCCTGGCATCTTATAAAAGAGAGAGAGAACATGAGAGGAAAGGAGGAGAAATCCGGATCTGGTGGAGACGTCAACAGCAAGGGGATCTGACATGAAGCATATAGGAGAGAAAGAGTATAGTTTTCTCTTTTGCTATTCCTTTTATTTATTTAAGTTTAGTTAAGATGTTTAGCCTCATGATGTTCATGAGCAACTAAACCTCTTAGCTAGGGCTAAGAGGTGAAACTTGTAGTGTGATGGGAACTCTTTGTTTGCCTTTTGTTTAGATTGATCTGATGTTGATTTGGGTTTTAATTAAGGGAATGTTTTTAGTCTTTAATGGTCTGTTGTGACTGAAATTACAATGGGTCATGGCTTTGAGTATTTCTTTCTCCTTTTATGTTTTATGACGTCAGGAAGGCCTGTTGTTCACCATCGTCTCCTGGGCATGGTTGGATGACGGTAACCCTTTCCTAACCTTCATGGCATGTTGATTGGTTGGTAATTAGTTTAATTCTGTTGTTTGCTTTGTCTCCTGGGCATGGTCTGGTGATGGAATCCATTCTAATTCATATACCTTTCATCTCTTGAAAACTATATCAACGGCAGTTCAGTTAATTTCCCTGATTTTTACTCCAGGCATAAGATCTCCCTGATCTCTACAAGTAGATCCTCTGAATCCCTAGTTTTCCTTCTCTGAATTTTCTTCTCAGTTTAGATTAATATTTCATCATTATTCTTCAAATTACAATCGATTTAGATTTCATCTCATTCTAGTTCTATTTCTACTTAGTTTCAGATAACGTACAAGTTCCAGTCCCTTGGGATTCGACCTCGGTCTTACCGAGTTTATTACTACATCACAACCCTATACTTGGGGAGTGAACAAGTTTTTGGCGCCGTTGCCGGGGACTGACGGCTACGATTTTCTGAAATTAATTGGATTTAGAGTTAGTCTAAGATTAGGATTTTACTAATTTTAATTTTTGATTTTTGATTTTGCTTTCTATTTGATTCATAGGACTAACATATTTCCTATTCTGTAGGTTATTAAGATAGAACTTCTAATTTGGTAAACTCTTTTTGATTTTCTAGATTCTCTAACTCTTTAGATTTGGTTTGCTTTAAGAACATCGTCTATTCAGAAACTAACTTATTTTGTTTTATTTTGCAGGTCTTTAGCTTAGGGACTCCAATTTGGTAATCTCTTTCTAAACCTCTCTTTCTTTCTAGATTCATATTTTCTTTCTTAGGATTAGGTTTAGGATTTGATTGAGGGCTGCGAGTGTTTCATGCCCAAGTGGGCCCGTGACGATACTCGACGTCTCTTGACTGAAGGAGGATTAGTTGAGGGGTTGACTGTCCATCGCAGGATTAGATACCGCTCGAATTCCCCTAAGTTAATTGAGGTTATGGCTGCAAATCAACCTCAAGCACTACTCAACATATGGATGAGGAGGTACATGATGAGAATGAGGTGCATCAAGCACCCCCGCCTCGTACCTTACGAGATTATTTACAACCGGCGGGGGTGAGTACGCCCTCATGCATGATTTTTCCTGAAAACACAGGACAGATGGACATCAAGCCAGGAGTTATCCAACTCCTTCCTAAATTTCATGGGCTTGAATCAGAAAGTCTATACTTACATTTGAAAGAGTTCGATGAGATTATAGCCACCTTATACTTTCCCAATGTATCCGAAGATACAATCAGGCTGAAACTCTTTCCTTTTTCCTTGAAAGAGAAGGCCAAGACATGGTTACATTCACTGCGTCCTAGATCCATTGGCACATGGAATGATTTGCAGAGGGAATTCATAAAGAAATTTTTCCCACACCATAAAACGATTACCCTCAGAAAAGCAATCATGAACTTCGCCCAAAAGGAAGATGAAACATTCTACCAATGTTGGGAAAGGTTCAAGGATCTTGTCAGTTCATGGCTACAACACGGTTTTGAAATGTGGCGCATTACAAATTTTTTCTATGATGGACTGACATCTTCCATGCGCCAACTAGTCGAGACAATGTGTAATGAAAATTCATGAATAAAGAGGTCGATGAGGTATGGGATTATCTCGATAGACTTGCCAAAAATGCACAATCCTGGGACCATTACCTAAAATTAAACACCACGTCTAGGCAAACTCAATCTAAGGAGAAAGGTGGAGTGTATCTCCTGAAAGAAGAAGATGATGTAAATTTTAAAGTGACTAACTCATACGAAGAGTCGAGGCCATGGAAGGAAAGAAGGATAAGGTTAATGAAATTGTTTGCGGCATCTGTGATTGCAACATTCACACAACTGAAAATTGTCCTACCATATCTGCCTTTCGAGGAGTGTTGAATGAGCAAGCTAATGCCGTAAATAACTATCAAAGACCTTTCAATGGATCTACCTCCAATACATACAATCCTGGTTGGAGAAATCATCCAAATTTTAGTTAGAAGAATGGACAAACTGCTACCCCTCAAAGTTTCTTCAATCAAAATCCAAATCAGGGGAAACCTCAAGAAGAACCGGTTCAAAATTTCATACAAGAGCTGGCTCAGGCAGTGCGTGGACTTACAGACTTTATGCAAAAAATAGATTCACGTATGACGGTTATAGAAAAGGGGATGCTTCCTGCACAACCGCTCCCCAATCCTAAACCGCAATACGAGATAAATGATCCCAGCTCTTCAAATCAAATGGGGCACGCTAAATCCATCACCACTCTTAGGAGTGGGAAGATCATTGATAAAACCCTTCCGGTTAGGCCCGAAAAGTCTCAAGAACCAGAAGAGGACAATAATGATGGATCTTGTGATGTCCCACAAAAATTAGAACCTAAACTTCTAGAGAAGCCGCTGTTGCTCCGTTCCCCCAACGGTTGGTTGCACCAAAACGTCTTTCTAACTCTCAGGATATTC
This sequence comes from Magnolia changhungtana, assembly GCA_030180095.1. NCBI lineage: Eukaryota > Viridiplantae > Streptophyta > Magnoliopsida > Magnoliales > Magnoliaceae > Magnolia > Magnolia changhungtana. Next base: position 2,198,039 of record JASAUF010000467.1, on the reverse strand, counting down.
TGGAGGTGTTAAAACAAGTGAAAGTCAACATTTCTCTACTTGATGTCGTAAAACAGGTTCCTTTATATGCAAAATTTCTGAAAGACCTATGCACGACCAAAAGACAGCAGGGTATTCAAAAGAAGATTTTCTTGACTGAGAAAGTGAGTGCCATCCTGAAGCAAGACGTGCCGCAGAAATTCAAGGATCCCGGTAGCCCAACCATATCATGTGTAATCGGGAACCATCGAATTGATCATGCACTTCTTGACTTAGGAGCGAGCGTCAATCTGATTCCCTACTCGGTATACAAACAATTAGGGTTAGGTGAGTTAAAACCCACCCTAACCACACTACAACTTGCCGATCGAACTGTTCGTGTACCAAGAGGGATTATTGAGGATGTGTTAGTCCAAGTCGATAGATTTTACTACCCTGTAGATTTTATCATCATGGACACCGAACCCATCAACAACATGAGCACTCAGATTCCCGTCATTCTTGGTCGCCCATTCCTTGCCACGTCAAATGCAATCATCAATTGCAGGAATGGTGTCATGACTATGTCTTTGGAAATTTGACATTGGAGTCAAACATCTTTTTCAATAACGGCAGCAACGCAGAGGATGATGACGATGTCCACGACATTAACATGATCGATACTTTCGTGGAAGGTAGGACACCCCTTACCTTATCCTCTGATCCTTTAGAGACGTGCTTGGCCCACTCCCATGAGTTTGATGATGATATGATTAGGGAGACGTGTGCCTTGCTTGATACTGCACCGGTACTTGAAGTTAACCGGTGGAGGCCACAATTTGAAGAATTGCCACAAACTGATGTAGTGCCTCTACCGTCTAATCTCAAGGCACCGAAGCTTGACCTAAAACCTTTGCCCTCTGATTTGAAATATGCCTATTTAGGTCAAGATGAGACATACCCGGTGGTGATCTCTGCCCACCTGGAGAAAGAACATGAGAGTATGCTCATATCTACTCTCATTGAGCATAAAGGAGCCATAGGATGGACGATAGCGGACCTCAAGGGAATCGACCCCTCGATTTGTACTCACCACATATATCTTGAGGATAATGCAAAAACTGCTCGGCAACCACAACGTAGACTAAATCCAAACATGAAGGAAGTGGTTAAGGCTGAAGTTCTTAAACTATTGGATGTGGGTATTATATACCCCATATCTGATAGTCAATGGGTGAGTCCAACTCAGGTGGTTCCTAAGAAGTCCAGAATCACCATCGTAGCCAATGCTAATAATGAACTCGTGCCGACTAGAGTCACTACTGGTTGGAGGATGTGCATTGACTACAGAAAGTTGAATACCGTCACAAGGAAGGATCACTTTCCTTTGCCCTTCATCGATCAAATCTTGGAAAGGCTAGCTGGTCATTCCTATTACTGTTTCCTTGACGGGTATTTGGGCTACAATTAGATTGAAATCGCCCCTGAGGACCAAGAAAAGACCACATTTACATGTCCCTACGGCACCTTTGCTTACCGACGGATGCCATTTGGACTATGTAATGCCCCTGCCACCTTTCAGCGATGTATGCTGAGTATCTTTTCTGATATGGTGGGGCAATATCTAGAGGTCTTCATGGACGATTTCTTTGTCTATGGCTCATCTTTCAGCAAGTGCTTGGAAAGTTTTAAATGTGTGCTGAAAAGATGTGAAGAAAAGAACTTGGTACTTAATTGGGAGAAGTGTCATTTCATGGTTCATAAGGGATTGTCCTTGGACATATCATATCGTCCAAGGGAATTGAGGTAGATAAGGCAAAAATCGATCTTATCTCTAACCTACCTCCACCCAAGAACATCAGGGACGTGCGATCCTTCTTAGGACACGCAGGATTTTACAGGCGATTCATAAAGGACTTTAGTCTCCTCTCTCGTCCTTTATGTAATCTTCTTTAAAAGGATGTTCCATACGAGTGGACTGAGCAATGCCAGGAAGCTTTCACCAAGCTCAAAGGCATGTTAACCACTGCACCCATCATGCAGCCACCCGACTGGAGCCTTCCTTTTGAGCTTATATGCGACGCTTCTGATTATGCTCTTGGAGCGGTTCTAGGCCAGAGAAAAGATAAGAGGCCCTACGTCATCCATTATGTAAGTACGACTTTAAATCCTGCCCAAGTGAACTACTCGACTACAGAAAAGGAACTCTTAGCCGTGGTGTTCGCATTGGACAAATTTAGGTCCTACTTGATCGGATCCAAGATCATTATCTATACAGATCATGCGGCACTGAAGTATCTTCTTTCCAAGAATGATTCTAAGCCCCGCCTGATACGATGGATCCTTCTACTCCAAGAATTTGATTTGGAAATAAAAGATAAAAAGGGAGTAGAGAACGTAGTGGCCGATCACCTTTCTCGCTTTAATACCTCTGATTCCCTTGAGGCGACCCATATCAATGACATGTTCTCTGATGAACAACTGTTCAGAGTCTCCCATTCACCTTGGTTCGCTGATATTGCTAATTATCTTGCTACAGGTTCCATACCGTCACATTGGACTGCGCAAGATAAGAAGAAATTTTTTACCGAGGTACGCAAATTCTTCTGGGATGATCCATACTTGTTTAAATATTGCCCAGACCAAATCTTGAGGAGATGTGTGCCAGACAATGAGCATCAGAGTGTCATCTCCTTCTGTCACTCACAGGCCTGTGGTGGTCACTTTTCTGCAAAAAAGACCACAGCCAAGATTCTATAGTGTGGCTTCTATTGGCCCACTATGTTCAGGGACACTCATGAGTTTTGCAAAGCTTGTGAGCGTTGTCAGAAATTGGGAGCATTGTCCAGTCAAAATATGATGCCCTTGAATCCCATTCTTATCATAGAGGCATTTGATTGCTGGGGCATCGATTTCATGGGGCCATTCCCCCAATCTTTTGGAAACTTATATATTTTGCTTGCCGTAGACTATGTCACTAAATGGGTAGAAGCGATTCCGTGTCGAACTAATGACCATCGCACGGTCTTTAAATTCTTAAAAGAAAACATCCTTTCCCGATTCGGAACGCCTCGAGCCATTATCAGTGATGGGGGTTCACACTTTTGTAATAGGCCATTCGAGAGTTTAATGAAGAAATACGGTATCTCTCATAAGGTGAGCACCCCATACCACCTACAGACAAGTGGGCAAGCTGAGATTTCTAATAGGGAGATCAAACACATTTTGGAGAAAACGGTTAACCCTGACCATAAGGATTGGTCAATCCGATTGACCGATGCCTTATGGGCATACCGTACTGCTTTTAAAACTCCTATTGGAATATCTCCCTTTAGACTCGTCTATGGGAAGGCTTGCCACTTGCCTATGGAGTTGGAACATAGAGCCTACTGGGCGATCAAAAATTTAAATTTCAATCTGAACAACGCTGGCTCGCTACGCAAACTTCAATTAAATGAACTTGAAGAAATCCGAAAATATGCATACGAGAATTTGAGAATTTACAAGGATAGGATGAAGGCGTTTCATGACCAACATATTCTACGAAAATCATTCACGCCAGGACAGAAAGTCCTTTTGTATAATTCTCGACTACATCTCTTTCCGGGTAAGCTTCGATCTCGTTGGACCGGCCCTTACATTGTTGTTACTGCTTATCCTCATAGGGCTGTCGAGATAAGAGACCCCGACAATGGCAAGGAGTTTAAAGTAAATGGACATCGCTTAAAGCCATTTGTCAAGAAATTTGATTCAGAGGACATGTCCACATCTCTGAATGATCCTGTTTACCAGGACTGATCTCCTAGTCTGATGGAGGTATAGGTAGGTTTATCACTTTCTAAGGACTAGGGTAGTTGCTTTATTTGTCTAGCTGAAGACGTTAAATTTAGCGCTCCTGGGAGGCAACCCAGCTCTTCAACTTATTTCATTTTCTTAGTTAGTTCAATGTTTGTGGGTAACATTACTGCAAACCCTCACGAGACTACAACTCGTCCACTAGGGGCAACCTAGGGGTTTAAAGGCTTGTTGCATGCGCTAAATGCAATCGAGAGCACCTGCGAAAGTGGTATAGGTAGGAGTTTATTTTTGTTATTTGTGTTTTACTTGTGTTGGTTTCTCCTTGCGCTAACTTACTCTCTTGCTGATATTTTTGGAAAAGTCTCTCGATTTTTTATCCAGGTACTATCTTCCCAACACTTCTCTTTTACTTTCGTTGTCCCATGTGCATGGCATGCTTATATCTTTTACATTGAGGACAATGTAGATTTTAGGTTGGGGGTGGGAGATTAGGCAACCTAATCAGTGTTTTTCTTAGTCTTGAGCAAAAGTGTGAAAATTTTTAAAAGTTTTCTGGACTTTCTGGTGAATTCGAAGTGATTTGACGACCATCTTTGATTTAGAATTACGGGATATGGAATGTTGGTGATTTACTACTCTTGGATTCAGTTGTCCGTTAGATTTCACAGTTAAGTTTGAACTATTAATCCATGATTAGAAGTTGTAAATATTGATTGGGTCATGATTTCACATATCACATCTCGCTTACACATTAAGATTTCAGTTTGAAACTGAAGGGTTAATTTGGTAATCACTGAGCATGCAAGAAACCAGCCTAAAAGATTTGGCCATCAGGGTATAAAAAGAGAGAGAGAGAGAGAGAGAGAGAGAGAGAGAGAGAATTACACCATGGGTTAGCTCCCTATAGGTGTGGATTCGATTTTCCATGATTACCAGTTGGAAAGAGTTGGGTGACTAGTTTCACCATAGGTTTGCTCCCTATAAGTGAAAATTTGATTCCCATCTTGATGTTTAAAAAAAAAAAAAAAAAAAAAAACCTAGAAAATGAAATAATGATCTATGAGGTAAAGTTCTAGTTTAGGTGATGGTAGTTATGAATTTTCTGATTGATTACCAATGATATCATGAAATCGACAATTTGATCTCTTAATGATGATAGGTCGGGATTACACTTTACATCTGTGGAACTCAATGTTTAGGATTGTTCTAATTGAGGGACTAATACTTTAAATTTGATTATGAAGTTACCGTGTGTTTGAGTCGAGTAGTGAGTAAGGACCAATATTCATGAATCTTAAGACCTATAGTATTTGGATGGTTTTCCAAAAAATCACTTGAGTTCATAGAAATTATCCTGTAATTCTCAACTTATTTTTCGCATATTTTACTCGGGACTAGCAAAATGCTGGTTGGGGTTTGTGTTGAGGGTCAAATATTGTATATCAGACCCTAGTTACTGCTTGGATTTACGAACATAATATTATTTAATGGTCCGATTTAATCGTGTTTGTAATGCAGGATGTGATGACGAGCTGAGACTGAAAATGAGTGTTTAAAGCTGAGATTTAGCGTTCCGACATCACCAAGACAAGGGACGGACTCCAGAGGACAAAAATTGATGGATTTGCATGCCAGAGATCAGAGAAATTCCAGCCACTCACGATGAAGAGGCCCGAAAATGGTCCAGAAGGCAAAGATCACAAGGTTCCCGCCATCCATTCGGCCCGAAAATTTATACATGAGATAGAGGCCATATATTAACCGTACACGTCAAATTTCATCCGTCGGATCCCCTTGGAAGTGGCCTAACGGACAGATCAGCCCAGCATCGTGATTCTGGGCCCACCTAATCTCCGGATATGCTTCAATTTTGGTTTCAACTGTTTAACTGAGGTGAGAAAGAAGATGGATGGACTGGATCTTGCAAAAACATCAAAATGGGACCCACCTTGCATGTGCGTGTGTACATCCCACGGCAGGCACCACCCACCGAACCGACCAAGTCGGGTCAGCAGGCGCTGACCCGACGTCCGTCTTTTAAACGGAAACAGCGTCTTCGCTGTTCGCAACAGAGCGTTGAGAGTGACCCCTGGTGGGCCACCATCATCACGTTTTTTGAAGATCCACACCGTTCATCAAGTTCAATAGGTCAAACCGACCGTACTATGGCCTGGTTATTGATTTTCTGGTATGATGCATGTATATGAAAGCTTCAACGGAGGCTGGATGGCGCCAAGCAAACGACCGTGAAACACCATAGTTTGAATCCAAAACCGAGCAGGTCTAAACGGTTTTTTGGGAGGAAAACAGTGGACGTCGTGGATTTCGCAAAACAGGAGTAAAGTGGGGCCCACCAACATCACAGCAACCGTCTGCGCGAGCTCTGTTCGCTGCAGAAGTTGCGGTTGTTCTCTGTGGGCCTCAATCGTGGTCCATATAATGAATCTGGACCGTCAATCAGGCCTTAAGGGTCCCGAGGAACATGACCTAGGTGGCCGAATCGTAGAAGACAGCAGATATCAATTTCCATTCGTCCAAATAGAAGAATGGACGGTGAGCACGAAGGTCTTTCCGGACACATCAACAGACAATCAAAACTGACCATCTCTCGGTCGAAGTTTCGAGGAGAACAAGATGAACGGGGTGGATTTCTCAAAATCATAACGAAGCGGGCCCCACCATCGTCCGCCGCGTATCGATATCTGCGAGTTCTGTTACATCCGAACGCAGTCGTGTTTTGCGAGTACCAAACAGGGCCACCATCGCGCGCCATCTTTGCAATCCACACTGTCCATCGTGTAAGCAACGCGGAAACATCCCAAGAGACAATATTTTTTTAGCAAGAGTCACTGGAACGGGAGAGTTAGGGGGGGCCCAATCTTGCCACGTAAGTCCTCTCCTGCGCAAGCTGGTCAGAGGTTCCGACTCCAGCAAGGTCTCTAGCAACCCGTCCGACCTCCTGGCATCTTATAAAAGAGAGAGAGAACGTGAGAGGAAAGGAGGAGAAATCCGGATTTGGTGGAGACGTCAACAGCAAGGGGATCTGACATGAAGCATATAGGAGAGAAAGAGTAGAGTTTTCTCTTTTGCTATTCCTTTTATTTATTTAAGTTTAGTTAAGATGTTTAGCCTCATGATGTTCATGAGCAACTAAACCTCTTAGCTAGGGCAAGAGGTGAAGCTTGTAGTGTGATGGGAACTCTTTGTTTGCCTTTTGTTTAGATTGATCTGATGTTGATTTGGGTTTTAATTAAGGGAATGTTTTTAGTCTTTAATGGTCTGTTGTGACTGAAATTACAATGGGTCTGCGATGGCTTTGAGTATTTCTTTCTCCTTTTATGTTTTATGACGTCAGGAAGGCCTGTTGTTCACCATCGTCTCTTGGGCATGGTTGGATGACGGTAACCTTTTCCTAACCTTCATGGCATGTTGATTGGTTGGTAATTAGTTTAATTTTGTTGTTTGCTTTGTCTCTTGGGCATGGTTTGGTGATGGAATCCATTTTAATTAATATACCTTTCATCTCTTGAAAACTATATCAATGGCAGTTTAGTTAATTTCCCTGATTTTTACTCCAGGCATAAGATCTCCCTGATCTCTACAAGTGGATCCTCTGAATCCCTAGTTTTCCTTCTCTGAATTTTCTTCTTAGTTTAGATTAATATTTCATCATTATTCTTCAAATTACAATCGATTTAGATTTCATCTCATTCTAGTTCTATTTCTACTTAGTTTCAGATAACGTACAAGTTCCAGTCCCTTGGGATTCGACCTCGGTCTTACCAAGTTTATTACTACATCACAACCCTATACTTGGGGAGTGAACACCTTTCAATGGGGCCTAATATTCATCACAGTGGGCTCCATCGCCTGGCCCTCAAATGCATCACAATAGGCCTCATCACATAGGCTTCATATACATTACATTAGGCTTTAATCACGGTCTAAATACACATCACAATGGGCCTCAAATACGGGTCGCATATACATCACATTAGGCCTCAATCACGGGTCGAATGTACATCACAATGGGCCTCAAATACGGGCCGCATATACAACACATTGGGTCTACCTCAACAATAGGAATCGACTCTTGGAATCAACCTCGATACTCGGCCTCGACAATCGGAATCGCCATATACAATCGGCATCGAAAAATCGGAATCGGCCTCGACACTCGACACTTGACAATTGGAATCGACTTATACAATCGGTCTCGACAATCGGAATTGGCCTCAATACTCAGACTCGACAATCGGAATCGGTCTCGATACTCGGCCTCTACAATCAGAATTGGCCTATACAATCGGGCTCGACAATCGGAATTGGCCTCAATACTCAGCCTCGACAATCGGAATCGGCCTATACAATCGGCCTCGACAAATCAGAATCAGCCTCAATACTCGGCCTCGACAATCAGAATCGATCTATACAATCGGCCTCGACAGTTAGAATCGGCCTCAATACTCGGCCTCGACAATCGGAATCGACCTATACAATCGGCCTTGACAAATCGAAATCGGCCTCGGTCTAACCAAGGGCCTAAGGGAAGGTTACAATGAGGACTTTCAACCATCATTGCCCATCAATGTGAACATCTAACCAACATTGCTCCCAAGGGGTGGCCTGTAAGACCCGTATCGTAGACCGTACTGTTCCGTCGGTTTTCGCGATCCTTCCGGTTGAATTTCGGCAATCCTCGACTCATATCCGAAGTTGCGCGCGATCTTAAGCCGAGTCCTGCCTACCGAAGGCGGCTCGATCCAAAACTCATACCTTGGCGATCGCGCCGTCGCCACGGTTCCAACGCCGCGACTCGCGCACCGAACTGATACCTAGGTGAGAAGATGCCAGTCAGCGTTCGGTTCGAAGAAACGCCGCACGTTGCGAATCTCGAGGGAATCTCTACGAGATGTCCCATCAATCAACTATAAATGTACTTCCATACCTAAGTACAAGCAACCCATGCCTCTTTTACTCAAAGTCAAATCTCTTTTCTCATTTTTCAAAGCCACCCTTACCCATGACATCATCACACCACTCCCTCCATCCCTTCTTCGTTTAATTTGTTTCTTTCTCTCTCTCATTCTCTCATTCTCTCTCTCTCACACGTCCAAGCCTCTCTAAGCAACTCAATCTCCCAAAACTTCTAAGTGTGGCCCACCTCCTCAACTTCCATCTCAACCGTCCGATCATCATCCGCACCGTTAAAACCCGATCGACGTCCATAAGAACCGTAGGTGAGGAGTTTTCAAGCCAAGGGAGCAAGGAGGATCGTAACAAGGTGGGTGATCCACCGTTAAATTTCTTTTCTTAGGACCACTTGTTGGTGGGACCCGTTTTTTATGTATGCGTTGTATCATGTGGGGCCCATAGTGGCAGGGCCCCACCATCGCCGTCTTTTTGCCTCTTATCTCTTTCTCTATCTCTCTCTTTCTTTCTTTTCCCCTTGAATGTTGTGGACCCCACTAAATCATTTTAAATCCACTCCATCCATCAGACGGTGTGGTCCACCGCATTTCAGGTGAAACCTACCCTTCATATATACGTATGTATATATATAGTAGTATATATTATATTATATTATTATAATATATATTAATATATATATATATGTGCATGGTGGGCCACATGCATGTGGGACCCACCATGAGGTCTGTGTATGTGGGACCCACCGTGAGTTCTGTATACCGTCCAGCGTCTCTGGACGCTGGACGTGAAGTTACATTTACATGCAAAAAAAAAAAAAAAAAAGAAAGTTACTTTTGGAGTGGGCTGCTCATGCAAGCCCCACCTTGATGTATGAGACTGATCCACACCGTCCATTCTGATCTTCAGATCATTTTAGGCGTTGAGCCGAAGTTTCAAGATGATCCGATCATCAGGTGGGCTATACCCTCTAAAACCATGTAAAGATATGCCATATCATATAAAAGTACTTGGTGGGACCCACCTGAAGTTTGGATGCAGTTGAAACTTGGTCTGGACGGCCAAAAAAGTGGGACAAGGATAATGGGTGGACCAGATTGTGAATCACATCTCGGTGGACCCTAAAACAAAAATAAATAAATAAATAAATAAAAATACAAATAAAGCAGCAACACTGCTGCTGCTCCTGGCCGCTGGCGGACGGATGGGCTGGGACTCACGGCTCCAGCCGTGGGCCCCACATGATGCGTTTCGAGTATCAACATCGTCCAACGTGAGGCCCCCCTTCTAACAGGGGTCCGTCCTAAAAATCAGCCATATATGGAATTCAGGTGGGCCATACCTTCTAAAATCACAAGAAGACATGCCTAAATGTATAAAATCATTTGGTGGGGCTTACTTGAGTTTTGCATGTTTGGTCTGGACCGTCAGCCAGGTGGGACACACATAATGGGTGGGCTGGATCACATCTCAATGGGCCCCAATATAAAAAATAAAAAATAAAAAAAAATAATTTACAAGAAGCGACGGCGAGACACGCCGCTTGCCGCCGACAGGGACGCAGCCGCGCGCGCGCTGCGCTGCGCGCGTGTAGACGGTCGAGGCAGACCCACGGCTCCTGCCGTGGGCCCCACCATGATGTATGCGTGTCATCCACGCCATCCATCTATTTTGTCAGATCATTTAAAGGCATGAGCCCAAAAATGAGGTAGATCTTAATCTCAAGCGGACCACGTTACAGGATAACAGTGTTGATTGAGGCTCAACCGTGAAAACGGTTGAGTGTCAAATAAGTATCACGGTGGGCCCTGGTCTGCGTGACTGTGTGAACAGGTTTGATGGCAAGTAAATATCACGGTGTGCCCTAGTCCTGTAACAACATGGATAGGTTGGATTTCAAATAAATATTTTGGTGGGCCCCTTGCCACATGGCCTTATCAATAGATTGGATAGTAAAATAAACATTATGGTGGGCTTCACATGTGGCCCACTTAGATGCATATGGGCTCATGTACTTAGGCCCTTCTTGATGTATATTTTTAGGCCCGTTATTGAGGCCCACTTTGGTATATATATGAGCCCATATATGTAGGCCATCTTGATGTGTTTATAGGCCCGTTGTTGGGGCTTGCCTTGATATATATATAGACCCACGTTATGAGGCCCATCTGAGGTATTTGTGGTCCATTGTTGAGGCCCACTTGGATATATATAAGGCCTATGTGATTAGGCCCATTTGATACACATAAAGTTTATGTGATTGAGCTCATTTTTAATGCATTCTAAGGCCCATGGGTAATGACCCATTGCAATGTACCTAAGGCCCATTGGTGAGGTTCATTGAGGTGGTCCACTTGATGAATATAAGGCCTATGAGATACGGCCCATTTGATGTATTTAGGGCCCAGTGGGATGTACCTAAGGCACATTGCAATGTGTGATTCCACCAGGATTTACTTAATGGTATTTGAGGTGAGCCGAGTCTTGGGGACAATGTTGGTTTGACGTCCACATTGTACGAGTAATGTTGGTTCGATGTCCACATTATAACTCTCCCTAAGGCCACTGATAGGCCCGTATCTGTTTCATGTAGGCAATCTAGGCCCATCTTCATTGAGAGGATAGTTTATTGCTTTATAACATATTTAGCACAGCCCCATGATTCATGATCATACGCATCATATGTATGCTTGAGATGAGGAGTGTCTGATCATAGCATATGCCTTCGGGCAGACTGTTTACAGGCTCCCTGATAGGCGGAGTTACCCTACATGAGTACATGCTTCACGCAGGATGGTTGCATGATTGGTAGTGTGGTTCATGCATTTGCATATGTGTGATTGAGATATGCCCTAGCGACATCAGGGCCATAGCCTCCACAGATATATCGTGGGTGGCTGGTTGGATACCGAAAAAATCTTGTTCCAAGCAATTGGGGCGCCATAGATGTCCCTGGTTGAGAGTCCCTGAACCCGATGGTACCAGAGGATGACTCCAACGTCAAGACCGAGTGGATATACGAGCGCACGAGGGCCGAATACCATGAGGCCGCGTCTCCCACTGTGTCGTGGTCGGTTGGAAAGGAGTGGTGGCCTTACTCGCCCGAGAGCAGGGGGCATTACTAGGCTGAGTTTGACCAGCTCGGAAATGAGTTCGCTATCGACGTGCTTGGATAGGTATTGGTGACTATTGGCCAGGCGGATAGTGAGGTTTCTTACGCTCACTTGACCGTGTCTTTGCTTGGAGAGAGACAAGACCATTTGGAGTGTCTTGAACCCCATGGTGATTATCCATACTGAGAACCGTATTGATTTGATGCTCTAGTGAGGAGTTGCATTGGTATGAGGATTGACATGCTTGACTTACATATTGCATCGCATGACCTTGGTATGGCCGATAGCATTCACATCTTGTACTGCATAGCCTTGGTACGGCTAGTTGCATTTCGTACTCATCAGCATGATTCCGCATTCTCCGGCATTGCATTCTGAGCACGTTCGCACACACTTACACCGCCCTCTAAGCTTTCTATAAGCTTATGCACGATTGATGCGTGCAGGTGACGCCAGGACGCAGCTGTAGTCTCGCCGTTGTTGAAGCGTGCCGCCGAGCTTTTGGAGTTTTGATATTACTACTATCTTGTATTTCCCTTTATACGCATTATACTCAAAGTTTTTATTCATAGTGGATTTTGTGATGGTGTTCTTGTGGTTATTGTTCGTGGGTTATGCTGTGGTTATGCTAATTACGAATCAAATGGATTATCAAAAATCCTCCTTGTAGCATCCCAGGATCGGAACCTGGTATATGGGTGCCGGGAGCCGAGAATAGGGTACTACGGAGGCTGTCGGCGCCGGATTCGGCGATCGGAAATTTTGTGAGCCCGGTTTCCGAGTTCGGGGCGTGACATGGCCCATACAAGTGATTTATACACAACGTAACAGGCCATACATACATTGCATTGGGCCTCAACCATAGGCCTCGAATACATCACAATGAGCCTTGCTCATAGGCCTCGAATACATCACAATGGGCCTTGCCCATAGGCCTCGAATACATCACAATGGGCCGCATACAAGGGCTACATACACATCACTATGGGTCGCGTCACATGGGCCAGAAATACATCTCAATGGGTCTCATCATATGGGCCATAAAGACATCACATCAGGTCTTACCCATGGGCCTCGAGTGTATCACGATGGCCACAACCCATGGGCTTCAAATGCACAATAGGTGAGCCCTACACATGGGCCTAAATACATCACAAGTGGGCCCTGCACATGGGCCTCAAATATACATCATGATGGGCCCCAAGGATGGGTCGTACCAACAGGCCTCAAATGGGCTTGGACTACACCAAAATCATTTCAATAGTGGCAGGTGCGACATGTGTATCATTGAATACTATCATATAGGTACATGGCTCACTATGTGATCAGCACTATCCAAACATTGTCCAGCACCCTCCAACACATCTGGATGGTGTGATTGAAGTAAATACATCACGGAGGCCCACATGGCAAAACAGGTGAATGACTTGGGTCTAAAACACATCAAAGGTGGGTCCACGATGGACGAACGGTTAGGATCTAATACATACATCGCGGGAGGGCCCACGCAGCACCGTCCAAATCGACAGTGTGCTTATAAAGCACATACATTACGGAGGGGCCCATGGAACTTACTGACGTCAATCAACAATTCAAGCTGCTGGAGCCCACCATCCCTTAGACGGTTTGGATTCAACATTACATCATGGTGGGCCCCACAAAACTTGCTGACTTCAATCCACAGTGCCCCCCCCCCCTCCTGAAAATCGGATGAACAGCAAGGATATAATAAATACATTAACGTGGGCCCCGCCCGTCCAGAACGGACGGGCGGCTAGGATATAGAATACATGTATTAGGGTGGACCCCACCTCCACACGTGTGGGGTGGGTCCACGCCATATGAAAAATGGACGGACGGTATGTATAAAATACATACATCTTGCTGGCCCATTGCACCGTCCGAATGGATGGTGCAGATGCAAAACAGATACATCGAGGAGGGGTCCCACCAGCCTACACGTGTCACACGTGTGGGGTGGGCCCATGCGTCCAAACGGACGGACGGATATAACACATGCGTTATGGTGGTGTCCAGCACCTTGGATGGTGCAGATTAAATAATTATATATATTAAGGTGGGTCCCACCACCTGCATGTATGACACGTATAGGGTGGGCTCCACACCGGGATGGTTAGATATAGAACACATCATCAAGGTAGGCTCCATGGATGGATGGTCAGGAAGAGATATTAAGTCCAGGTGGGTTCCAGTCGTAGGATGGACGGTGTGATCATAACACATGCATCACATTGGGTAGGTGGATGGCATGGATGAAAGACATGCATAAGGTGGGTCCACACGTGTGTGGAACCCACCAGCTTTAATACATCTGATATTTGTATTTTCCCTTCTACAAGGCCTGTTGCTTGGATAACGGGCGGCCCGGCAGATCACGGCCCATCTGGCCATGCTCTGGGCGAGTAACTGATGGACGGCGAGGATATTACATGCATACATCATGGTAGGGTCCACTAGGGTGGACCACACAGCCCCGGGACCCGGTTGTCATTTGATTTTTCCCATTTAAATAGGCCTAAGTGGCCGCTGGACATCCAGCAGCAATGGACGGCAAGGGCGACCTTGCTGCTGGATGGCCCAGATTTCTCACACATCATCAAATGGGTCACGAATATGAAAAAAAAGGAGATATATATATAGAGAGAGAGAGAGAGAGAGAGAGATAAACGGTGTAGCGGAGGGGCCCCGCCACTATGGGCCCCTCTTGATATTAATCATACATTAAGATGGGTCCCACCATAAGTGAGCCCTCAAATCACAAAATCCATTCATAAAATCACCCACCTTGAATTCCTTCCTTCCTCCTTCCGCCTATAGGCTTTAGAGCTCTAAGGAAATGATTCCAACGGTTGAGATGGACTTTGGATGGTGGGGATGGGAGGTAGAAAGGTGGGCCACACTAGCTTCTTCATGGAAGCCATGGACGTTGGGTGCTTCTCTTGGAGTTGGAGAGATAGAAAATGAGAGAGATAAAAATCATGGATGAAAAGGGTGGATGGAATGGTTGTTGTAAGGGAGGAGATGAGAAGGCATGGTTTGGTTTGAATTTTGTGTAAAGAAGGAATGGATGGGAGAGAGAGAGTTAACTTGTGAGGGGGGGTGAGGTGGCATGGGGTATGGGTGATGTACTTGAGATAGGGTATGTGCTTGATTGATTAATTGATGGGATAGGTCGTAGAGATTCTCTCGGAATTCGCAACGCGCGGCGTTTTCCTCGAACTGAATGCAGGCCCACATCTCCTAGCACTAGTATCGCCTCGGCGCGCGAGACGCGGCGTCGAAACCGCGGCGATGGCGCGGTCGCTAAGATACTAGTTTTGAGTTGAGTCGACTCCTATATGCAGGACTCGGCTTAAGATCGCGCACAAACATTGGATATAGGTCGAGGGTTGTCGAAATTCGACCGCGGAGGCCTACGGAACGGTACGATCTAGGATACGGGCCTTACACAAGACGTAAGCTCTTGTTGATGAATGGTATTACTGGCCACAATTGGTATGTGACGTAGGTAAAACGGTGCAACACTGTCATGTTTGTTAGACTTCCAACGGGCAGTCTCAGAATACGGGCCTCTACACCCCATTACCGTCATACACTTAACTTGGTCTCTTTGCTCAAGATCCCAAGTATGAGTAGTGCAACAGAACATATAGCAGACCGAATCGAGGGCATTCATGTGGAAAGCCAAGCTGCACAAGCTTCGAATGATAACTAAAAGAGCAAGCCGACAAGCATCGGCGGCAAAAGGTGTTTGAGGTGGGCAACAATGTTATGGTTCATCTATACAATGAGAGATTTCTGAATGGGACCTAAAACAAGTTGAAAATTAAGAAAATTAAATCGATACCGATCCTCCGATAAATCAATAACAATACTTACGTTGTTGATCTTCCAGATGACATGGAGATCTCGCGTATTTTCAACGTTGCGCACTTGAATGTGTATCATGAACCGAAGCTGGATGAGAACTCGAGGTCAAGTTCTTTTGAAGTGGAGGAGACTAATGTAGAGTATGTTACAGACACTTTAATGGCAAAGTTGAACCAAAGAAGGCCCAATCGGAGGTAGAAATGATTCGGACCGTCGGAACCTTAAATCAGTCATATCTCACAAATAAGAATGAGTTTTTTGACATATTATATATAATTTTGGGGTAGGAGAACCTACTTTTGGCAACCAACCCGTTACGTCGGGTTGCCCACACCGGAATTTTGACATTCCATGAGATCGACGGTCAAAAGTCCCATTTAGTTTCCTTTTTTACTATAAATAGTAAGTTTTAGTTGAAGTATAACTTTTGATCCTTTAAGTTATAGAAGTCTTCCCAACATGTAAAGGTCTTAGAAAAGTTAGGAAAATAACATGGTTGGGCCAAATTGGACACTTACTATGTTTGGCCGAAAACCATGAAGTCTAGTAGGAATAGAGGTCGTCAATTTATAGTAAATCACCCTTTTAGGGTGTTTGAGTCGAAGTCTAAGTCTAAAAATCCATTATAGGTTTGAGTTGCTTGTTTAAAGAGTTTTAATGTCATTTTTTTTTTTTATCATCAATCAAATTATTTCAAATTTATTAGGTATTATTCACGCTTTTATCCCTCGTGGTGGATTCGAGGAAGCTCTGTGAGGAGTCCAGAGCTCTGTGGATTTGGAGTAGATATCCCTTGAGGTCGGTGATCGACCTCATCATGTTCATCCTTGTATCAATAATTTTAAATGAAAAAGTTACTCTCCTTTTACTTTTCAAGCTCGTAAAAAAAGATTACATTTTACTTTCCATTTTTTTTTTAAAGGTTATTTTTTCTATTAATCAAAACATTAAGATTATCTCATATATGAAAAAGCTGTGGAAATTAAAAAGTTAACTTACAGCTGAAAGTAAATCATTTGTGTTCTTTGAAAAAAGATCTCCTCCCAAGTATTTAAAAAGTTCATTAACAAGCCTTAAAAATACACAACTAATTATTTTATTGAAGGATTTACTGAACAAGAAAAAAACAAAACAGAAGATGGTTATAGCAAAGGCCAACCTAAAGTTCTTTAGAGGGCCTTCTCTTCTAGAAAAAAAAAAAAAAAAATCCTCCGTTCCGAGCCCGAGGCTTATTCAATTTATATGAACTTTGGGATATATCCATATAACATAAGGCCCTTGTTGGTGATAGTTTCAACACTCTTAATATTAGGTTTAGGTTTGCATGTAAAGAAAGGCTCAGGCTACCCATTATGCCTTTGTAGAATGGAATAGATTTGGTAGATAACTTTGGATTGAGATACAATACGATCATCTTGAGTCACGCTGTCAGAGTACTGTGAAGTCATCTTTCTTTTTTCTCTCATTTTTCTTCTTTTCTCTTCCATTTTAAGAATCCACAATTTATACCTTCTCGGCTGATAAATACACTAATTCTTCTACTCCTAATAATACTTTAGTACAAAATTGTTATTTTAGAAAAGGATTACAATACCTAAAAGGCAAATTCTTTGGCTTAAAAACCTCAAGTTAGAAAATAAGCACGCCACAAGGAAACACCTTTATTTTTTCAACCTACGTTTATTGCATTTTATTTTGATAACCAATACTAGCAATCGACATTTTAGATAAACATCGACCCCTCCCACTGAACTATGTACATAGCATAACAGGGAAAATACCATCTCTGTTCTTGATGATTTTCACACGATATACACACATAATAATTAATAATGTTCTTGACACTACACACCCACAAACCGGAGGGATTTTCATCCACTCAATTATACCTTCAGATCCATCAGTTGACATAACGTAAGTGCATTGAATGGTTCTAGAGAGAGAGAAGGCCCACCAACAGATAGCTCCTGAGCCACGTGATGCATGGTTGGCCGAGAGTCTGGATTTGACCGAATGCAAGCAAATGCCATGGACACCGTAAATACAACTTCCTGTTCAACATCAACCATCGGATCCAAGAGACGTTGGTCCAATGTATCCTTCAACAGTTTGTCATGTCTATTAGGTGGTGTTAAAGAGTGGATGAGCTCCCCAGGATGCCTTCCCATCATCACTTCAAGTGCCACAACACCAAAGCTATATACGTCGCATTTTTCAGTCACCCTCATGGTATATGCAAGCTCTGCAAGAAATAAGATAGATCAGTCATGTTCTTTTCTATATGTTAATCATTTATAACTAAACTCTTAATCATTATCAAATTCACATGTGTTTCTTAAATTAGGTTTCATATCTTTTATATTTTTGTGGTTGCCGGATAAAGGGATTTCATAAGGAATCTCTACAAACTAAGCACGTGCCAATTGAAATGTGTGTGGTACATCTGGAAGGTGCATAAGATGGGCCAAACTTTCGGATGATTTTGGTAGAAATTGAGTCAGGATGGTCTACTCATCAGGCACGCCACATGCATATATTGAGTGTCACTACAAGAAAAACAGGCATAGCCAACCGATGGGGCAAACCTTTGCCCGCGGCCAGTTCTAAAGGCCGCTAGAAAACTGTCCATTGATTTCACATGGCGGTGGCTTAATCATTATGTTTACTGCATATTTGGGCCTACCTTTGCATATGCCTCATATGTCCTACATGGATGAGAAGCTTGTATGTGTCAACCAGAGGGTAATGGTACAAATTTCATTGGCAAGGATTGGGTGACATGGGTATGGTTTCTTGTAATATTCTGGACACAGACAAACCAAATCTCTCTCTCTCTCTCTCTCTCTCTCTCTCTCTCTCTCTCTGTGTGTATGGGAATCAAAGAAAATAACCAACAAGCTTGCTCCACCCAAGAGTTTCTATGATATTTTGCTCAAGCCTATATTAGTGGGGTCCATATATATATAGTACCTATATCCAAACCATTGATATAGTGGGCCCCAATATGGATGTTTCTTGCATTAATAATTCACCTAATTGGAAATCCTAACCATTTTACTGGGTAGCAGATAGATGATCAAGGGAAAAAAAGCAATCGTGCACATTCAACAAAGAAAGACCATAGATTCAATGGCTAGGATATTCCAATCTTGAAACTTCTTTTGTCGCGACAGGCACTCACTGTGTGAGACATCACATCAATAGTTTGGATCATGAAGCTATGGAACGCTTGTGCAATAGAGAAAACCCAACCATCCTCTAGGATCTCAATCTCGGTGAGCATGGCAGGATACCACATTTCCTAATGGTTCATTTTCACACTACTTTTACGGGGGTAGAAGCGAGGAGCTTTCTCAAACATTTCTTAAATAGCGATAACTCATATATCTACAATTGGTGTGCATGTAAATCAATCCAGATCATCTGAAAACATGGCCCATATTGTAGATGGAGCAATGAAAAAAAAAAAAAACACTTATTGGAGGATTCTATCCATCCAATTGGTGGACAACAAATGAACAGTTAGATTTTTTTTTTTTTTTTTTTTAAAGTTTAGAAGCACAAGTTTAATAGCTGATAATAGATGGTTAAGTTAGTTACCGGAGGGCCAACTTTGATTTGAATTGTTCATCATGTGGGGCCCACCAAAAAGAAATGTCCATCATTTGGATTCTCCATTATGTGAGCTCCACCTTCAATGTGGGTTGCCCATCATGTGGGACGGGCTTGCCTTGGATGTGCGCCATTCATCATTAGGGGCCGGGGCGACCTTTAATCTGGACAATCATCGATATGGGCCATCCATCACGTGGGGCCTACTTCAATGTCTACTACTTATCATGTGGAGAACACCTTTGACGTGGACTGTCGATCATATAGGCCCCACCTTTAAAGTGGGTTGTCCATCATAACAACCTGCTTTGGATACAGGCTATTTATTATTATAGGCTGACCTTTGATGTGGACCATTCATTATGTGGGCCCACATTAATATGGAGTCATTCATCATGTGGGGCCCACCTTTGATATGGATTAATGTCCATTCTGTGAGCCCCACCTTCAATGTGTACAATCCATTAGTAGGGCCTCCTTTGATATCGACTATGAGAGAGAGCCTTCTTTGATATGGACCCTGAGAGAGAGAGAGAGAGAGAGAGAGAGAGAGAGAGAGGGGGGGGGGGTGCCCCTTAGCACATAAGTTACTTTTACAATGATGCCTACTAAACTAACTTTAGTGAAAAGATAACTTAATCACTTAACATAAATTAAAAGGTAACATATTTGGTGGTATCCAAACCGGCCCTAAATGTAAATTTAGGAGTTAGTCTTACCATATAGCCACATTATTTCCACCATGCATAATGCAACAAACCCAAGTGTGCAAAGGAAAAGCATCCTTACGGTTATCTTCAATTGCATGGTGGTATTAGCTTTAAATATTCACGGATGGTTATTAATTTTTAGCCAAAATAGACATGCCATAAATGCATTCTTAGCACGGTTGGACAAAAAGAAGCCTAAACAGAAGTGGAAGTAGTCCGTCAAATCCAGGCCCAGTCCTTCGTACGGCATGACATAACTGGGCCTCAAGCGCATCCGAATTAAAGAAATTCATTTCGAATTGGGAGAAATTGTCGTTTAAAGTTTGGATTGTAAATTAGCAGTAACTTTTGATCTGGGTATCGTCATGGAACACATGACCTATCATTCTTTATGTAATGATGCTTCCTGGGTCAATCGACCTACATAACAGGTCATCTACCTCATCTTATTATTTTTAGAGTTTTAGGATTTTTCGTATTTTTAGAAATTGCTTGTAATTATGCTAGAAATCCTCTAGTAAGATTTATTTGGACTTTCTATTTTTAAAAAATTAGGCTTTAGAAGAGTTTTACTTTTTTGGATAATTTCGAATTAGGGTTAACATTTTGCTATTTTGAATAATTTCGAATGAGGGTTTTGGGTCTTCCATATAAGTGATATAATCGAGCATTCCATATGAATTATTCTATAAAATGCCCAAAATTTCTCTTTTATTTTCTTGTGGATTCAAGAAATCACCGAGTAGGGTTTTTATTATTTGAAAAAGACAGTGATCTTTCTTTCACTGTTTCACACTTCCTAAGTCATGTTAGCTTTAAATATTCACATATGCTTTGTTATGGGTAAAAATGGATTGACCAGATGTATGAGACAGATAAACCAAGCAGCCAGACTCAATGACTATGGATTGCTTATACCTCAGCCTCAATTGTCACTTTGGCCCTCCGGTACTGACTTAAGGTACCGACCTCAATCTTAAGGGACGACCTTGTCCTTAGAGGTCGGCCTCGAAGGTTGGAGTCGGAAGCCGACCTTGGCCTCTGGTACCAACTTCGACTTCGGATGCCGACGTCGGTCTCAGGTAGCAACTTCAGCCTTGGATACCGACCCCGGCCTCGAAGAAGAGCCTCGATCACGATCAACACTTTAGCCCGGTTTATACCATTCTCGACAATGTATGACGGTTCAAATCGGTCTGTAAGATCTCGACCCAGCTATCCTGGAGGTCGGCCTCGGCTATCTACCCAAACCTCCTCATATCCCGACTACTCGGAGATCTTATTTGAAGAAGATCTTCCTGAGATCTTCACCGTGAATTTCGGGGAGATAACCACAATGCATTTGGAAGAATATCCCTTCCGCAATACGCATTCATCATAGAGAGGCATTGCCATATATGCCACCGCCCCCAAAAGCCTATAAATACACCCGCTGTCATGAGTAAATGTATGATAACTATCCCGATTCTTCTACTCCTCCTGTGAAACTACTTGACTTAAGCATCGGAGGGTCCCCGGCCTTAACCGACGTCCCCAATGTCTTCCCTTGTTTTCCAATAAATCGTAGGTACTCTGGCTAACAGGAGATGAGGAAGGATCGACCAGATTTCTGCATCAACATGCTTCATAACTTTTACCCAAAATAAAGTTGGGGATCCGAATAATACAATCACTGCCTCTTACAACCGTTTAATCAAGGAATCTTACAGGGAAAGGGGAAAATTTTCAAATATAAAATTTCTCATATTTCAGTTGCCTTAGATTTCCACATGCAACAACAATATGTTAACTAATGCACAAACTTTTAAGTATATAATTGCAAACAGAAAATAGGTAAACATGAGAAAAATAAAGACTAATTTCTAATAAAACTATTAAAGCATAGAGAATGTACAAGCAACGAACCTGGAGCAATGTATCCGTAAGTTCCTGCAAGTGTGGTCCAATTGGATGAATCAGGTATCAACAACCGCGCAGTGCCGAAATCAGCGACACTAGCCTCAAGTTCTGAATTCAACAGAACATTGTTGCTTGATAGGTCTCGATGGACAATCGGTGGGGTGCAATCATGGTGCATGTAAGATAAAGCATGGGCCACACCTTTAATAACCTTCACCCTTGTAGTCCAATCCAACTGTATTGCTCCTTCGTCACTTCTTAGGATGCTAGCCAAGCTTCCCCTTTCCATGTACTCGTAGACTAGAAATGAGCACCGAGCATGGGAACAAAAGCCATAAAGCTTTACAATGTTGCGATGACGAACTTCTGTTAATACTCGTATCTCATTTCTAAAACTTTTTCGATCAGATTGATCCTCACCTTCGAGTGGGTGAAGTTTCTTCACGGCTACTACCTGGCCCCTTTGGAGATTTGCTTTATAAACTTTCCCATACCCTCCAATTCCGATGCAGTATATATCGTCAAAACCCTCTGTTGCTTCCACGATGTCTTCAAACACGAGAATCCCATCATAATTCCATATTGAAAATGGATTTCCACTGCTCCTTTCAAGAACCAATTGCTCCGGATTTCTTCTTCTTTGGTAATAAATGGAAGAAATGCCGACAACCACAAATAAAAGAAATAAGGCCACCAATAGAGGAAGAATAATGAAGATGACAACTTGGTGTCCTTTCCTTACATCACCATAGCTTGTTGAAGGGGCATTGCAGGGTTTCAAACCCTGCGCTTCACCACATAAGCCTTTGTTTTCTATGAATGCCTCTGCAAGAGCCTTCTGAAAGGTTTTGCTGATAGGAATAGGGCCTCCTAAATCATTGTATGAAAAATCTATGGATTGCAAGCTGATCATCCCTTCAAAAGATTTCGGAATTGAGCCAGACAACATGTTGTGGGAGAGGTTTAACATTTCCAGCATTTGCAATTTCCCCAGTTGCGGTGATATCTCTCCATTTAGCGAGTTATGGCTAAGGTCTAATGCAGCCTGTAAGTGTATCAGATTGCCAATTTGGAATGGAATGCTTCCATTGAAATCATTTTCGCTCAATTTTAGATACCGGAGTTTGGAGCAATCCCCTAACTGAGGTGGTATAGGACCACTTAGGTGATTCATTGACAAGTCAAGAACCTCCAAATTGGATAGTTTTCCAATTTCTTGTGGTACCTGACCGAGAAAGTGGTTATCATTTAAACTTAAGCTGAACAAAGAACTCAGCCTCCCCAGTTCCTTTGGAATCTCCCCCACCAGATGGTTTGAAGAAAGACCAAGCACTCCTAGCTGCGTCAACTGCCCAATCTCAGAAGGAATTCTACCAGTGATCATGTTCCTAGAGAATTGTAGCATTGTCAAGTTTTGGCATTCTCCCCAGTTTGGTGAGAGTTCACCAAACAACCTGTTGTTGCTAACATCCATGAATGTGAGATGTGGATATACACCAAAGGCTTCTGATACATTTCCAGTGAGATGGTTTCCTTCGAGCCGCACTCTAGTTAATCTAGTGCAATTTCTGAGGCTTTTCGGGATCTCACCAATGAAATGGTTGTCAAAAGCTGTGAATGCTTTAAGAGATCCACCCTGGCATAACTGAGGCAAATAGCCTGAGAACTTGTTGCCGCTTAGGTTGAGTACAGAAAGATTTGTCATGTTTGTCATTTCTTGAGGCAAGGAACCAGATAATTGATTGTAACTGAGGGACAACATTACAAGGCTAGTCAAATTTGCTAAAGTGTTAGGGATAGAACCTGTTAGAAGGTTATAATACAGGTTAAGTTCCTTGAGTTTGATTAAATTCATAACTTTTGGAGGAATTGAACCGGAAATTTGATTGTTGTAGAGGTACAAGAATTTAAGGTTTCTCAAATTACCTAAAGCAGGTGGGATTGGACCAGTCAGATTGTTATTGTACATCTCCAAGTCAACCAAATTCTTGAGATTCCCTAATTGTGCAGGAATTGAACCAGAAATTTGATTATAGCAGAGGTACAAAACTTTAAGGTTTGTCAAATTTCCTAAAGCAGGAGGGATTGGACCGGTCAGACTGTTATTGCACAACTCCAACTCAAACAAACTCTGGAGATTCCCTAATTGTGCAGGAATTGGACCAGAAATTTGATTGCTGTAGAGGTACAAAAGTGAAAGGTTTCTCAAATTACCTAAAGCAGGAGGGATTGGACCAGTAAGATTGTTATTGAACAACGCCAACTCAACCAAATTCTTGAGATTCCCCAATTGTGCAGGAATTGAACCAGAAATTTGATTTTCATAGAGGTAGAGGATCTGGAGATGTTTAAGCAGGCCGATTTGAGATGGAATTTTCCCAGTGAGTTGATTGTTATGGAACTGAAGGGAGATGAGTTTGGTCCAGTTGGTGAAGAAACTTGGAACTAGTTCACCTATCATTTCATTTGATGAAATGTCAATCTCTGAAATGTTAGTGAGGTTAGCAAGTGAAAGAGGTAACATGCCAGAGAGATAATTCATGGAGAGATCAAGGGAAGCAAGTTTTGAAAGAGAGCTGATATGAGCTGGGATGTTTCCACTGATAGAGTTGCCACCGAGATTAAGATGGAGGAGGTCTGGAAATGAGGGGAAGCTCAAGTTATCTAGCTTACCTTGCAAACCGGCATTGGGCAAGCTTATCTCCGTTACACTTCCGAGGCTGTTGCATGAGATCCCAATCCATTTGCATGGAGAGACTGTTATGGTGCTTGCATTAGTAGAAGGAAGCAACCATGAATGAAGAGATTGTGATTGCAGGAGGCTATCTTTCCATTTCATTGAAGCATCTGCTTCTCCGGAGGTGGATGTTGCAACTGCGTTGGAAGAAAGAAAGACTGCCAATATAAGTAGAAGAGAGTGGGAGAAAGATGTTTTCATGGCCATTTCTGTTATTGCTTATGGTGTGATAAAAATGGATGCATGTATTTTTATAGTCGAACATTTCCACTCAGTCAGATCATCTACAGTTCTTCCTTGAACAATAAAAGAAATGCCCAATCGAACACAAGCAATTTTATATGAATTGTTGAAAAGTTCATGAGTCAACAATAATTTTTATATGAGATGAACGAATGGACGCCCCAGCTAACCCTAGCATGACATGAGGTCTAGGTAGGTTTGGTCTTCCTTTCCAGGCCGGCTCCTCCACTAAATTAGGTCCATATACACTCCCTTAATTTACAATATGAGTTCCTTCATGTTCAGCCGGCAACTAAAAAATTCAGACCCATCCAGACCATTGGTGGGCCACACACATCAGGAAACAGTTGTGATGGGAACACCTGTGCTAATTATTAATTTTCAGACTGTTTATGAGGCCTCTGTGTTTCGTTTTATGCCATCCAATCCATTCATATAAGATGAGCCCCGTAAGGATAAATGTATAGACTCTTATTTTAGGTCATTCCAAAACATAGGTTGGCCACGTAAAGTGATTTTATTGGTTTTATGCATGAGTTTACAGGGCATGGCCTACCTTAGTTTTGGATTGGGCTGATTTTTCTGCTCCAAGAACGTAATGGGGCAGACATGTATGATGGATGGCGTGGATGTCAGGAAAAGATGACGGTGAGCCCTACAGATGTTTATTTAGATAAGTTTATTAACAAATGTTGTAGAGGAACCGGCCTATTTTCTAAATTACAAATTCGTACAAGGCATCCGCTCTTTCGACCTTCCGTTACCAGCCGGACGCAGATTGCGACAGTAAATTAAACTAGGTGGGGCCACCGTGGTGTTTGAGAGAAATTCATCCCGTCCATCCATTTTTGTCAGATCAATTTAGGACATGTGCCCAAACATAAATATCTACCGTACGTGGAAACAATCGTGAGACCTCAAAAATTTTGGATTAGGCTTATATTTTTGTATTTACGGATAGGAATGAACTTATGAACCCAATTGAGTTTTGGATATCCCTCACTTTTTGAGCCTTGTCTCAAATGATCCGGAAAAAAGGATGAATTGAGGGACGCGGATTAGATGCTTACAGGTTGAGTAGCCGGTCTTCAATTGAAGTGGTGTTGTGGGCCCCACTATGATGTATGTGTTGTATCCACACTGTCCATCCATTTTGAGATATCATTTTAGGGCATAAGTCAAAGAATGAGCAGATAAAAAGATGTAGTGGACCCCACCACAGAAAACAGTGGGGAGAGTGATTCCCACCGTTGAAACTATCCTAAGGCCCACCATAATGTTTATTTGAAATACAACCTGTTCAAAAGTTAAAAAAGACATGAAATAAGGGAAAACACAAATATCAGCTTGATGTAAAACTTTTGTGGCCTTTAGAAGTTTTTAACGGTGAGTGTCACTGTCCCACTGTTTTCGGTGCTGGGTCCACTGGAGCTTTGGATTTAACTCACTCTTTGGATATTGCCCTAAAATGACATCTCCAAATGGATGGAAGGTGTGGATACGAAACATACATCATGGTGGGCCCACGGAACTTGGTGACGTCACTTCAGTAGGGAGTCTGGCCACTCAACCTGCCAGTAATCCGCACCCTGGATTGAGTAGATTTCTCACAAATATCACGGTCGCCTATCCCTACATTTATTCCATATCATCAAAATAGCCTCCTCTGCGGGAGGGGATTAGGTGCTGCCCCGGTCTCACCCCAGACGGTGCGGCCCTTCCCATGGGCCCACTTTGATGTATTTATTCTATATCATGACTCATTTGCCAGATCATTTTAAGGCATAATTCAAAAAATAAAGAAGATCCAGATTTCATGCCGACCATATGAAACAGTGGTGATTGAACTCCCTAACATTAAAAATTTTATAGACCAATGTAATGTTTCCATAATATTTATTTGCCATCCAACCTGGTGATAAGGTCACATAAACCTGGACGCGCAAAGGAAAAAAGAAATACCAGCTTGATCCAAAACTGTTGTAGCCTATTAATGAACAATCACCACTGTTTCCTATGGTATGACGCCTCACCTTAGAAATGAATCCATTTCAATTTTGGGTTCATGCCCTAAAATGATACGTGAAAAGTGATAAACTGCATGGATATCGAATGCATACATCAAGGTGGGCCTCATAGTAAGGGCTGCACCATCTTCATCAGTGAATTTGTGGCTGCAGTACCATCTTTTGGACGTGAGTTTGTGGCCGCACCTAATCCGCTCCCACATTCCGACCCGATGAATTTGTGGCTTCATCAGTGAACACGTCATAGATTTGGCCTGATTTTGGCCTTGTTTGGGTATGAAACATAGTCATTATTTGGCCTGGTTTCAACCCAAAAATACAGCTGTTGATGGCTTGGTATCTGCCTGAAAACATGGCCATTGCTTGGCCTGTTTCCAGCCTGGCATGCAACCATCAACCAGCACGGTTCCGGCTCAAAACGCAGGCATTTCCTGGCCTTATTCCGAGCTGTTTTCTGGTCTTTGTTTTGGTCCGAAACATAGCCACTAATTGGCTTAGTTCCGGCTCACTCAAGCGCCCTCTTCAGCTTAAGCGGAAAACTACAAGAAGATGGGGGAGGACGGTTTACCTGATTAGCTTCTCGCCTCCTGTTTCTCCCCTCTCACTCTCCTTCCTTTCTTCCTCTCTTCTCCCGTCATCTTCTCCTTTCCTTTCTCTCTCACTTGGGTGCGAATCCCGTGGTCTATAGGACCTCCATTTATAGAGCTGGGGAGAGAGCTCCCAACGGTCGGATCTCTCCACACGGTCCAGGGAACGGTTGGCATCGATTTCCTAAAAGGGAATGCCCTCCCATTGCTTTCCTTGGAATCGGATTGCGTACTGAGTAACTTAGTACGCTCTTATCGTACTGAGTAAACTCAGTTGGGCCCACCATGAAAATAAGTGGTTTATCCACACCGGCCATTTTTGGCAACGAGAGGGCGGGATCCCGCGGTTGGAATGGACGGATGAGATGACTTGATCAGGGCGATCACGTGGTCCCATATGGGCCCCACCTTACTGATAGCTGCCACGTGCATCATATTGGACGGTCATAACTTATCTCCCACGTCCCTTTTACACGGTCTCAAAAGCCTATACCGTTTTGTTAAGTCGGGGCCTACGAGAATAATGAACGGTTTAGATCCTTCGTAAAGTGCCCTGAGTGGGCCACTTTGGGGTTAAAAATGGTCAGGTTTGAATGTTTCGTTAGCGGGAAGAGTTTTTGGTTTTCTTAGTTGTTTTGGCACGGTCAAAGCATGCTTGACCAGCTGAGGACGTCCAGGGTGCACGTGCACCATATGTGGGGTCTACTTTGATGTTTGTGGCAAATCTATACCGTTCATTTATTTTGGGGGCCGGACATAAGGGTCCCAGCCCAGTTCGAACGGGGCCAAGGCTTAGGGGAGCCATATCGTCCATATGCACCCTCTATTGGCCATCATGCCTTGATCCCAAGGTTAGATTGACTTGAAATCAGGTTTCAACGGTCGAAATAGGATCCAGGTCACGATGAGGGCTTGATTCGTCACGAACTAACCTTCAAGAGCTGGTTGTAGAAGCGCTACCCCTAATATGACTCAATTAATTATGACACGGATCTTCTATAAGTTGGGGTTTTTGGTTGTTCTTACCTCCCCGGCGGCCATGGAGCTCGCCTCAGCTCCCAGGTCCCGGCTTTAATGCTGATCGAAATTTCCACCCTGTATATGTTGAGTTCAAATTATCTATACTCCATTCCGATTTTGGTTGATGCCGGTTTTGAAAGGGTAACACTTATGTACCAGAGGTACGGGGTGTTATAGGACCCCACTCTTTGCAACCTTTTTTTTTTTTTTTTTTCCATTTTTTCCTTTCTATCGTTGTTGTTTGGGTCTCGAAGAAAAAGTAGAAGGAGATGATAGACTCGGGCGAATCGTTCTAAGTCGACTCGATCGAGTTTTCCTGATACTCGACTAGTTAATTGAATATTGTTGAAGAACTCAACAGAACCGAGTTTTTCATCCGAGTCAACTCATTTCCGGTCGAATCGGGTTTTTAAACGATCGAACATAGACCTTCGTATTGAGGATAATGGGGTGAGTATGCCCCTGTGGGCCCCATTGTAGATTGCGCATATCCGAAGAGTTCAGAGTTGTCAGATGATCTAAACCATTAAATGGAGAGGTACAAGGGAGATGGGGATGGTCCAAATTCAGTTCAGTGAAATCGGATGGTTACGATTGTCTAATTTTCTCTACAAGCACCTATAGGGTGGGGCCAACAGGGATATGTGCATGACATCCAAGTTGTTCATCATGCTTGCATCGTATGATAGATTTGATTATATCCTATATATCCTGATAGAGTCTCTTTGACCGTACTCATGCTGGGGGTGGTGAATCAAGCCTCTCCATCAGAGTGGGCCCCACCGTGGATGGCCCAAGTAGGGAAATTTGAGGACAGCTATGATGCCCAATAGGTGGACAGTCCTAAATTATCTTCCCCCTTGGAGGAAGTCTCTATGATTGATAGTTTAGAACTCCACAAAGTTGAGTTAACCCGAGTCAACTCAACTCGATCAAATTTCAATGAGACTTGGAAAAGGAAGGATTTGAGAGTGGCAAAAAGCACAATTCCAGTAGAAATTATAATTAATTGAATTAAAATTTTTTATTTTAACCTTATATATATATATATATATATATATATATATATATATATAGTAATGGTCTCTTGCACACACACAGAACCGCAAGAAGTTTGTATACGAACCTTTATGTAAGCCGTAAGATGAGGAGAATGGCTGGGATTTAGCTGCATTGAAAGAGAGAGAGAGAGAGAGAGAGAGAGAGAGAGAGAGAGAGAGTCTACAGAAGAAAAAAAAAAAAAAAAGACTCTCCTACCCTCATGGAGAGACTCCTGGAATTGCAAGTGAATTTTCCGTAAAAGCCTTTCGCATGAAGATCCTGCGCGAGGATTCTATGTGGGGCCCACTGTGATGTTTGTGTAAAATCCAACCAGTCCATTAGTTTTTAGCTATCATTTTAGGACATTATACCCAAAAAGAGGAGGATCCAAAATTCAAGTGGGCCATACTAGATGAAACAGTCGGGAAAGAAATGCTTACCGTTGAAACCTTCCTAGGCTCCACCTTGATGTTTATATTCCATCCAAACCGTTTATAAGGTCATTTTCACTTAGATGAAATGAAAACACCAGCAACTTAAATCGATAAAAAACTTTTGTAGCCATATGAATGTTTCAACGGTGGTCACTAAATCCCCACTGTTTCCTTTCATGTGGCTCATTTAAGTTTTGTATACACCTTGGTTTTGGTAGAAAGTCCTAAAATGATCTTAAAAAACAGATGGATGGAGTGGTTTTCTCACAAACATCATAGTGGGCCCCACACAGAATCCTTCCGCAGGATCACGAAAGGCTTTTACGGGAAATCGCTTGCAATTCTAAGAGTCTCTTCATGAGGGTAGGAGAGTCCTTTTTTTTTTTTTTTTTTTTAAGACTCTCTATCAATGCAGCTGAATCACAGTCGTTCTCTTCATCTTACGGCTTACATAAAGGCTCGCATACAAACTTCTTGCATGCTGACTGTGAGCGGACATTTGTTACTCTCTCTCTCTCTCTCTCTCTCTCTCTCTCTCTCTCTCTCTCTCTCTCTATATATATATATATATATATATATATATATATATATATAACCGAATGCTCAACTGCCCACCAATTCACACAGAACTCGTGTGAACTTTTTTTGAGGACTCATCATATGTGATGAGACTTCAAAAACCCCCTGATCTTAATTTTTACTTTGATCCAAAACTTTGGTGGGCCATGAAAAACGAAAACAGTTTCCTTCCTTGATTTGAATTTCTCTTTGTTATGGCCCACCAGAATTTTAGATTAGGGTGAAATTTTGTACCCTGTGGTTTTATGAGATTCCGCATCACATGGACCATTAGAATTAGACGCATATGACACATTTGCAAAGGTGCGCACATGCGTAAGTGTGTAGATGAGCATATATATATATATATATATATATATATATATATATATATATATATATATGGAGAAACGCTCAGTTGTGCACCGGTTCGCACAGCATTACTGTACGAACCTTGCTATCAACCGTCGGATTAGGCAGACGGTCTGGATGAAGGCATTCTTACACGCGAGTTTGAGAGAACAAATTTTCGTATCTAGCACTCCTCATCTTCCTATTCTCTAGCTCTCTAAAGGACGCCCGCGAAGTCTTTCACAAGAAGTTCTTCCACTGGGAGCTAGGTGGTCCCACCAAGATGTCACTGATAAATCCACACTGCTCATCCGTTTTAAGAACTCACTTTAGGACATGCGATAAAAAAAAAATGAGGTATACCCCAAAAACTAAAGTGGTCCGTAAGAGAGGAAACAATATATATTCAGTGACTACGGTTTCAATATTTATGGTGCAACTATTTTAAATCGGGCTAATATTTGTGTTCTCAGTTCATCCTCGTACGAATGACACGTTATGAACGGTATGGATGGCGTGTAAACATCATTGTTGAACCTAGGAGGTTTCAACTGTAGGAATTTTCCCACCCACGTCTTCTTTTAGTGCAGCTCACTTGAATCTTTGGATCCTATTCAATTTTTCTCTCTAGTGTTAGAATGATCTCGCAAAATGGATAAATGGGATAGATTTCTTAAAAACGTGATCGGTGGGCCCTACCCACTTTCCAGCGCGATGACCGCTACTCTCCCATGAAATCCGTGTACGATTCCGCCGGATAAGTTTCTCTTGTCGGTGATTTGTGGACCCAACATGATATATGTGTCTCATCCATGCCGTCCATACATTTTTTAAAATAATTTATGATATGGACCTAAAACTGAGGTAGACCAAAATCTCAAGTGGGCCACACAGTGTTGATTGAACTCTCACCATTAAAAACTTCCTAGGGCTACCAAAGTTTTGGATCAAGCTGATATTAAGGGTCTGTTTGGCCAGGCAGATCCCACGGTATTAGGAAGGATGGGATCGACAATATCCTGGGATAGGCATGACGAGCCAAACAGATCCGGTGATCTTGTCCCGGGATATGAGCAATCCCATGGATCTTAAGACAATCCACTGACATCACCATCATTACCTTAAAATTGATCCTATCTCTTGGTTGGATGGATTGGAAGGTAAAATCTCGGACCCAGCGATCTTGTCCCGGATATAAGCAATCCCATGGATCTTAAGACAATCCACTGACACCATCATCATTACCTTAAAATTGATCCCACCCCTCCTTATACCATGGGATCTGCCCGGCCAAACAGGCTCTAAATTATTTTTTTTTGTCATCGTCCATTTTTGTATGACCTAATCTACATGTTAGATGTCAAATAAACATCACGGTGGGCCTTTAAAAAAAAAAAATTAACGGTAAAAATCATTATCACAGTTGCTTCCTGTGGTGTGGTCCACTTGAGATTTGGATCTATCTCAGTTTTGGGATAATGCCCCGAAATGATAAGAAAAAAATGGATGGACGGTGCGGATAAAACCCATATATCACATGAAAGCTACTTATATATACAAAGCTCTGCCCGTTCCCAGCTGGAGACGGGTGGGGGTAGGATGTAATCCGCGTTCCTGACCCGAAATCGGATTGCCTACTGAGTTACTCAGTACCCTCTTATCGTACTGAGTAAACTCTGTTGGGCCCACTGTGAATGTATCTAGTCTATCCATGCCGTCCATCCGTTTTTCCATCTCATTTTAGGGGTTGAGACCAACATTTAAGTATATCCAAAGATCAAGTGGACCATACCATAGGAAATAGTTGGAACAATGACTTCCACCGTTTAAACCTTTCTAGGACCCACAGTGGTGTTTATTTCTCATCCAACCTGTTAATAAGATCACACAGACATGGATTAAGGGAAAACACAAATACAAGCTCGATCCAAAACTTCTGTGACCCCCAAGAAGTTTTCAACGGTAGATGTTTAATTCACACTGTTTCTTATGGTGTGGACCACTTGAGGTTTGGATATACTTTATTTTTAAGTTCAAGCTCTAAAACTATCTGGTAAAATGGATGGACAGAGTGGATAAAATACATAAATCACGGTGGACCCCATAGAGTTTACTCAGTACGCTTATCATACTGAGTTACTCAGCACGCAATCCGCTTCCTCCTGACCCATCGTATAACGGCTTGGATCAGCGAAAGATGACCCGACGTACCCAGTACCAATACGCTCGGATGAATTCGGAAGCGGATTGCGTACTGAGTAACTCGATACGGTTAGCGTACTGAGTAAACTCTCTGGGGTTCACCATGGTCTATGTATTTTATCTACTCCGTCCATCTATTTTATTAGATAATTTTATGACATGGTTTAGAAGTGAAGAATATCCGGAGCTCAAATGCATCACACCACATGAAACAGTGTGAATGGAACTTATACTGTTGAATCATTCTTGACTGTCACAGAATTTTTATATTAAGCTTATATTTGTTTTTTCGCCTTCATCTATGTCTTTGTGATCTTATTAACAGCTTGGATGACAAATATACATCACTGTAGGGCCTAGGAATGTTTCAACGGTGGAAATCATTATTCCCACTGTTTCTGTGGTATCATCCACTTGGGATTTGGATATGCTTCAACTTTGGCTCAACCCCTTAAATGAACTGAAAAAACGTATGGACGGTGTGGATAAGCCACTTATTTTCACGGTGGGCCCAACTGATTTTACTCAGTACGATAAGAGCCTACTGAGTAACTCAGTAGGCAATCCGATTCCGATGAATTCAAGCAAAGCTCACAGAAGAAAACCATCCAGCAATGGCATACCCTCTTCTGCTCCCGCCCTATGAGCCTTGTCCGAAAATCCCCGATACGCTTCCAACCCACCGACACGACTCTCTCCATCTCCACCCTATTCAACGCCTGTAAGACCGTCCGAACCCTCGAACAGATACACGCCCACATCATCATAAGGGGCGCCGAGCAAGACAACCTCCTAATCACCCGCTTCGTTTGCCTCTGCAACTCCTTCTCCGGAACCGGTTACGCTACTGCCGTCTTCGACCGCGTCGCTCGCCCCAACATCTACCTTTGGAATTCCATCATTAAAGGGTTCTGCGATAATTCGATTCTTCACAATACCATCTTGCTTTTTAAGCGTATGAAGCGGTCGGATACCCCTCCCGACTGCTTCACCTTCCCTTCGCTGCTCAAGGCCTGCTCGAATGAATTGGCGGTCCGGGAAGGCAAGGCTATTCATTGCGCTGTTGTGAGATGTGGGGTCCATGCGGATTTGTATGTTCGCACGGGTTTGGTTGATTTTTATGGGAAATGTATGGAGATTGGGTGTGCGCGTAAAGTGTTCGATGAAATGTCCGAGAGGAATGTGGTTTCTTGGACCGCATTGATTTTTGGGTATGTTTGTTCTGGTGATGTTGGGGCTGCACGGAAGCTTTTTGATGAGATGCCGAATAGGAATGTTGCTTCGTGGAATGCTATGGTTGATGGGTATGCAAAGCATGGGGATTTGAAGACTGCCCGGCGGCTATTTGATGAAATGCCGAAGAGGAATGTCGTTTCGTACACATCATTGATTGATGGGTATGCGAAGGCTGGGGACATTGCCTCTGCAAGGTATCTGTTCGAGCAGTCCATAGAGAGAGATATAGTTTCATGGTCAGCTTTGATATCCGGTTATGCACAGAATGGTCAGCCAGATGAAGCACTGAAGCTCTTCATTGAAATGCACAACAAAAATGTAAAACCCGACGAGCGCATCATGGTCAGCTTGATGTCAGCATGCTCACAAGTTGGTAGCTTGGAGCTGG
The DNA here is from genome assembly GCA_030180095.1 of Magnolia changhungtana. Taxonomy (NCBI): domain Eukaryota; kingdom Viridiplantae; phylum Streptophyta; class Magnoliopsida; order Magnoliales; family Magnoliaceae; genus Magnolia; species Magnolia changhungtana. The sequence continues at coordinate 2,163,305 of JASAUF010000467.1, read as the reverse complement.
CTAAATGGGTTGATTCCTTCATCACCCGAGGTGCAATTGATCTCAAACAGGCTCACGTCACTGCAGCTCTTATAGACATGAATGCAAAATGTGGTAACATGGAGAGAGCATTGCAGTTGTTTGAGACAATGCCGAAGAGAGATATGATTTCTTATTGTTCAGTGATACAAGGCTTATCAATCCATGGATGTGGAGCTGAGGCAGTCAGGCTCTTCCAACGGATGCTAGGGGAAGGACTGATACCCGACAATGTGGCCTTCACAGTCATCTTGGCTGCCTGTAGCCATGCAGGTCTTGTTGAAGAGGGGTGTCAATATTTCAAATCAATGAAGGAATATGGCATACTTCCTTCACCAGATCACTATGCTTGTATGGTTGATCTTCTTGGTCGAGCGGGGCGCTTGAGAGAAGCCTACGAACTTATAAAATCGATGCCCATAGAGCCACATGCTGGTGCTTGGGGTGCATTGCTTAGAGCTTGTGGGTTGCATTGTGAGATTGAGCTTGGTGAGATGGTTGCAGGTCGCCTTTTTGAGGTTGAACCGCACAATGCAGGTAATTATGTGCTTTTGTCAAACATTTATGCGGCTGCAAACAGGTGGTCAGACGTTTCGGAGGTGAGAACCAGGATGAGAGAGAGGGGGGTCAAAAAGATACCTGGTTGCAGTTGGATTTAGCTCATCTGCTGACACTTTCTTGGAATATTCTTCTTCCATCAACGGTAACTTGACTTTCTCGGGACATTCTTCTTCCATCAGTAGTTACTTGCAAAGCTGCCATTGATGAGATTCGCTTCAAATTGAGCTATTCTTTTCTTTGTTGGCCATCAGGTGATTAGGGCATCACCCAAAAACACAAGAAAGCAGTCAGAAATGAATATGGTAGCTATCCTTTCACAGGTTGGGAATGGATGGTTAACTTGAAGTAGAGCCAAAACAATGAGCAATGATCATCCGCATCCAAGGGACGAACTCATGATCAAATGATCAGAACTGCCTAATCATTGTGACCTTTTGGCTCTAGCCATCTGCATTGTGACCCACTAGATGGAAGTACATACAAAAAATTGTAGTTGATAAGTTTGGACCGCAACTGATGTTGAGTGTTATACGTCCAGTTTGAGAAGACTTGAACCCATGACCTGGAAATTTTAGTACAACGATCTGGATGTTCCTTGAGAACTAATCTGTGTGTGGGCAATCTTGGGACATTGATGGCATGAATGTTGGAATTGTGAAGAGGAGCAATGAGTGTTGTAACTTATGCGGGCTGGATTTTGATACTGCAGAATGTCATCTCTAAGTCACGAGTTTTGACTTTCCACCTAATTACTGTTGTGACAACTTTGGATCTGGTTGCTTTTCTATGTAGCGGTGTGGAGCATGAGGTTCCTTTGATACTCAATTGGTGTTGATGGCTGCATTTAGGATGCGGAAAATTCATGTCTTATCTTTTTGGAAAGCTTTTACTGGGCTAGAATTAATACCAGGTGGTTAGCAATGTGATTTAAGTAATATATATATATATATATATATATATATATATATATATATATATATATATATATATATATATATAGGGAAAAGGTACAATGCGCTCGAGCTGATTTTAACGTCCCATGAGGTCGAGTTGTGTGGGCCCCACCGTGATGCGTTTCGAACATCTACCCCATCAGTCAGATGCACCGTTCCATTGTGGGCCTAGGTCTCAAAAATCAAGACAATCCGTGACTTGTGTGGGCCACACCACATACAGAAGTGGAGAGGGGCCGTGCACCATTAAAACATTCATAACCATTTTTGAGGGCCCACCGACATGTGGTTTGCAAATCCAGCCCATCCATTATGTGTGTCCCACTTGAATGAGGGTTCAGACCAAGTTTCAGGCGCATGCAAAACTCAGGTGGGCCCCACCAAGTGCTTTTATATGTTTTAACAGTGTCTTCACATAATTTTAGATGGTATGGCCCACCTGAGTTCCGTATACAGCTGATTTTTGGGATATCCCATAATTTAAAGGGGACCCATCAAATGCACGGTGTTGATGGTCGACACGCATCACGGTGGGGCCCACACAGCTCGACCTCACGGACCCTTATCGTGAGGTCGAGTGCATAGTACCTAAACCCATATATATATATATATATATATATATATATATATATATATATATATATATATATATATATATATATATATTTGCTTGCATTGTGCAACAGGCATGGAAGCATCAAATCCTCACCACGAGATGGAGATTGACCAAGTCCAATTTCAAAACTTGGATATGATCACCCACTTCCCACCAAATGTCACTGATATCATCCTCATGTGCTTGCCTTTGAGAGATGCAGTGAGGACGAGCATCTTATCTTGTGATTGGAGATACAGGTGGGTCACGATCCCACAACTTACATTTGACCAGCGAAGTTTCCCACCAGACTGCAATGAGCTTAAGCTCGTGAATGCTGTTGATCAAGTTCTCTTAGTACATAGAGGCCCAATTCAGGAGTTCAAGTGCCAGAATTACGTACCTAAAAAACTGCCCCGCCATAGATCGATGGATACTTCTCCTATCAGATAATGGATACTTCTCCTATCAGATAATGGCGTGAAGAGATTCACGCTCAATCTTCTGCAGACCGAGCAGGCCGGGCGCTATAAGGTGCCTTCTTGTCTATTCCGCTGCAAAAGCCTTATTCATCTTCAGATATCTTATTGTATCTTCAAACCAACTAGCAAGTTGGAAGGCTTACATTGTCTCAAGACCCTTCATCTTCGAAATGTTACCATTGACAACTCATTTGAAGATTTGATTTCCAAATTCCCATTTCTTGAGGCATGGACACTGAGGGACTTCGACGGTCCCACTCGTCTTAAAATTCAAGACCCCAAGCTCTTGTACTTGAATATCCGTTGTAGATTAAAATATCTCTACTTCGAAAATATGCCGCTTGTAGCATTTGCATGCATTCAAATGAGCTTACCATACAACTACAAGAAAAGCAAGGAGTCCAATCCGATCAAGATTCTTGGATGTCTACATGGTGTTAAGCGGCTCACTCTTGATGGTTTTCTTCTACAGGTAAATAAAATGGCTTTTGAATATATTATTCCTTTTCAAACTCAAATTACTCTTTTGAGAATACCTTGAGTTTAAGGGAGATGTTAGAGTACAGAATATTTACTATAGATAGCTACCTAGATAGATTCATGTATATCTATTGAGATCTCTACAAAACTCTAACCTTTTCTATATATTCCTATTATTCTCAGTAAAATAAACAAGTTGCAGTTAGGACAATACAGTCTCTTGTGGTTTAACAGTTGTGATGTTGATAGACCCAGTAACTCTCCATGTGGGGCCCTCCTTGCGGCCGCATCTTAGCCCATTGTTTATCATTTTGTGGGCATCTCAAGAAACAGGTTTTCAAAATAAAAAACAAAAAAAATCTTGATTTCCAAAAAAGAAATTCTGAACTAGTTTTGCATAAGCATAAGCTATACTTTCCCCATGAAAGCTACTTATTTTTGGAACTACTAAATATGCATTCTTAAGAGATGTGTGCCAAACAGCGCTTCCATATTTGTTTAGGTTCTGTTTGGGTAGGGGATCCCGCTGAATAGGTATTCAGCTGTAATCATGATCTTAGCTCTCCAAATTAGATGTGTGTGCATCGATGAGCTCTTCCCTCTACTCGATTGCTATAAAGATTGACATAAATGGTCATAATTTGAAATGCTTGGCTTGTAGGTAGAGTCTGTGGCCTTTTTAAGGCAGGTTGGGTTTGAATCCCACACAGCCCTTTCTCCTTTTTATCCTGGAAAAAAAAAAAAAAAAACAGTGAGCGACTCAGTTCAAGTCGTGCTGAGTCACATCAACCAAGTCATTGAGCAGTTTCGTTGTGACTCAGCTTGAATTCAAGTTCTGAGTCATAGTTGCTGAGTTTTAGAACTATGGTTTTGGTGGCCAGGTGCAGTCCCATCTGGTTCAGCCCAGGTTTTAAAAAGCTTATCTCAATTTTCATCGCAAATTGACTATTTGCAAACTAACTTTTTTTTTTTTTTTTTTTTTTTTTTTTTTTTTTTGTGAATTGGATTGTAGTTTTTAGCTGCAGGTGATGTACCAGAGAGGCTTCCAACTACGTATTAATGTCTGAAGAATCTGTTATTGAGCATAAATTTCCAAAATGTGGATGATTTATTGGTGGCTTTTTGCTTATTTAGAAGCTCTACTAACTTGCATGAACTCAACGTCCACTTGAGTTCCTTTCTCTTTCAACTATTTTTCATAGAGGCATCAGGCAACAACACAGGGAACAAGTTAGAGTGGACATCCACCGTTGATTTGCATTCGGGGCCCACTGTGTTGTGTGTATATAATATAAGTCATTGCAACCCTTCATGATGTGGACTGGATGAATTGTCAGGCAAAATATCGGACTGTTTCACAACTCAGGTGGGGCCCTAGCGAAAATAAAGGGTGTGCATCTCTACCTTGTTCCCATTTCTATGGCTCATCTGAGTTTTGGGCTCTTGGAGCTACTTGAGGTGATGCATCTGATAGATGGGTTGGATGGTGTTCAGCACGGACCCCACATCTGCCCAATACCACATCTGATAGACGGCTTACCTCTTTTCACTATGGTTTGAAATATGAATGAATGTGATGAGAAATGCCAAGGCAGTTTGTGGGCAATTAGTGGCACATGTCCATACTTGACACACATTCGCAAGATCTGAGATATCCGTTGGGGGGCCACACCTCATTGACGGCCCTGATCTTGCACATGTTATGTTACATGCACAACCAAGAGTTGTCTTCCTGCATTTTACATGTCCATGGCTAGAGCTGTACACAAACTGAGTTAGCTCAGTTAACTTGGTCGACTTGACTCAGCTTGAAACTAGGATCATGCCGAGTCAAGCTGATTTTTTAAGCTCGAAAAAATTTCGAGCTGAGTCAAGCTGATTTTTTTAAGTTCGAAAAAATTTCGAGCCGAGTAAAGCTGATTTTTTAAGCTCAAAAAAATTTCAAGCCGAGTCCAAGTTACGCTTAACTCAACTTGACTCAACTCAGCTCGGAACTTGATTCGAACTTGACTCAGTTTGAATCAATTCGACTTGGATCGGGTTCACTTAATATAAATATTTTGTATATATTTATATATTTAAATAAATTGTATATTATTTATACTATAATATATATTATATATTATATATATTAAAAACTATAAAACCTAAACTCAAACTCAGTTCGCAGGCTTGAACTTGAATTCGACTTGAAAGATCGAGCTCGAGCTCGGCTCGAAGTTGGCTCAAGCCGAGCCGAGCTGCTAAGTCAGGCTCGAGGACCAAGCCGAACCAAATTCAAGCTGGCGTAGCCTACTAGCCGAGCCGAGCCGAGCTGGGCCAAGCTCGACTCAGTTTGACTTGTGTACAGCTCTATCCATGGCAATCACTATTTGAGTGTCTGCTTGGTCTAACAAACTTGTTTGTGATGTGGTGGACATTTCAAGGCCTACTCAGCTAATACTACTAGTGTACCCCATGAGAGCTTTTGGGAAGTGCAAGAAGGTTTCGACGGCTTGTTGGCAAACCTCCGGATTGTGACTATAACAAACATCATTGGCAGCAAAAACGAACTGCGCTTTGTAGAGCTTGTACTCACTATTGCACCAGTGCTCAAGAAGATGAATATTAAGATTCAGGCAACGGTAGTTCATGAGCAATTGAGGATTTGCAGAGATTTGTTGGGATTTCGAAGAGCTTCATCACAAGCCAAGATCATCTAGGGCCTCAATGGAAGCGGTTAGTATATTTCTCTTTTTGCTTGTTTTTGAGAGAACGCATGCAATTTCATTGTGGCCTTGCGGTTCAACCTTGGATGTGGACCATTCATCATTGGCACCTTTGATGTGGACCATCCATTATGGGGCCCACCATCAAAATAATTTGTCTATCATATGGGCCCACGTTCAATATGCACTGCCTGTCATGTGGAGCCCACCTTTGATGTGGGTTGTCCATCATGTCGGGCATGCCTTGGATGCAGGCCATTCATCATTAGGGGCCAACCTTTGGTGGGGCCCAACTTTATGTGGGTCATCCACAATGTGAGGCCCACCTTTAATGTTATTGCCCATCATATGGGGCCGCCTTCGATATCCACTACCCCTTCATATGGAGCCACCTTTGATATGGATCGTCTTTTACGTGGGCCCCACCTCTAATGTGGGTCATCCATTATGCAAGGCCCACCTTGGATGTGGGCCATTTATTATTAGGGGCTAACCTTTGGTGTGGACCGTCCATTATGTGGAACCCACCTTCAATGTTATTGTCCATCATGTAGGGCCTGCCTTGGATGTGGACCATTCATCATTAGGGTCCCCGACCGTAACCATCACCCCCAATGTCTTCCCTTGTTTTCCAATAAATCGTAGGTACCCCGGCTAATAGGAGTTGAGGAAGGATCGACCAAATTTCAACATCAACATGCTTCATAACTTTTACCCAAAATAAAGGTGGGGATCAGAATAATAAAACCACTGTCTCTTACAACCGTTTAATTAAGGAATCTTACAGGGAAAGGGGAAAATTTTCAAATATAATTTTTCTCATATATCTGTTGCCTTAGATTGCCACATGCAACAACAATATGGTAACTAATGCACAAACTTTAAAGTGTATAATTGCAAACAGAAAATAGGTAAACATAAGAAAAATAAAGAGTAATTGCTAATAAAACTATTAAAGCATAGAGAATGTCCTAGCAACAAACCTGGAGCAATGTATCCGTAAGTTCCTGCAAGCGTAGTCCAATTGGATGAATCAGCTATCAGCAACCGTGTAGTGCCAAAGTCAGAGACACTAGCCTCAAGTTCTGAATTCAACAGAACATTATTGCTTGATAGGTCTCTATGGACAATCGGCGGGGTGCAATCATGGTGCATGTAAGATAAAGCATGGGCCACACCTTTAATAACCTTCACCGTTGTAGTCTAGTCCAACTCTGTAGCTCCTTCATCGTTTCTTAGGATGCTAGCCAAGTTTCCTCTTTCCATGTGCTCGTAGACTAGAAATGAGCATCGAGCATGGGAACAAAATCCATAAAGCTTCACAATGTTGTGATGACGGACTTCTATTAATACTCATATCTCATTTCTAAAATTCTTTTAATCAGATTGATCTCGACCTTCGAGTGGGTGAAGTTTCTTCACAGCTACAACCTGGCCCCTTTGAAGATTTGCTTTATAAACTTTCCCATGCCCTCCAATTCCGATGCAGTATATATTGTCAAAACCCTCTGTTGCTTCCACGATGTCTTCAAACACGAGAATCCTATCATAATTCCATATTGAAAATGGATTTCCACTACTCCTTTCAAGAACCAATTGCTCCAGATTTCTTCTTTGGTAATAAATGGAAGAAATGCCAACGACTACAAATAAAAGAAATAAGGGCACCAATAAAGGAAGAATAATGAAGATGACAACTTGGTGTCCTTCCCTTGCATCACCATAGCTTGTTGAAGGGCCATTGCAGGGTTTTAAACCTTGTGCTTCACCACATAAGCCCTTGTTTTCTATGAATGCGTCCGCAAGAGCCTTTTGAAAGGTTTTGCTGCTAGGAATAGGGCCTCCTAAATCATTGTATGAAAAATCTATGGATTGCAAGCTGATCATCCCTTCAAAAGATTTCGGAATTGAGCTAGACAACATGTTGCAGGAGAGGTTTAACATTTCCATCATTTGCAATTTCCCAAGTTGTGGTGATATCTCTCCATTTAGCGAGTTATGGCTAAGGTCTAATGCAACCTGTAATTGTATCATATTGCCAATTTGGAATGGAATGCTTCCATTTAAATCAATTTTGCTCAATTTTAGATACCGGAGTTTGGAGCAATCCCCTAATTGAGGTGGTATAGGACTACTTAGGTGATTCATTAACAAGTCAAAAACCTCCAAATTGGATAGTTTTTCAATTTCTTGTGGTACCTGACCAGAAAGCTGGTTATCATTTAAACTTAAGTTGAACAAAGAAGTTAGCCTCCCCAGTTCCTTTGGAATCTCTCCCACCAGATGGTTTGAAGAAAGACCAAGTACTCCTAGCTGTGTCAACTGCCCAATCTCGGAAGGAATTCTACCGGTGATCATGTTCCGATAGAATTTTAGCATTGTCAAGTTTTGGCAATCTCCCCAGTTCAGTGAGAGTTCACCAAACAACTTGTTGTTGCTAACATCTATGAATGTGAGATGTGGGTATACACCGAAGGCTTCTGATACATTTGCAGTGAGCAGGTTTCCTTCAAGCCGCACTCTAATTAATCTAGTGCAATTTTGAGGCTTTTCGGGATCTCACCAATGAAATGGTTGTCAAATGCTGTGAATGCTTCAAGAGATCCACCATTGCAGAACTGAGGTAGCCAGAGAAGTTGTTGCCACCCAAGAAGAGTTCTGAAAGATTTATCATGTTTGTCATTTCTTGAGGCAAGGAACCAGATAATTGATTGTAACTGAGGGAGAAAGTTACAAGGTTAGTCAAATACCCTAAAGTGGAAGGGATCACAACAAGAAAAATGGCCTTAGCCGACCAATGGGCTAACACTTTGCTGGCGGCCAGTTTTAACGGCTACCGGCAGGGTCCGTATATATAAAAAGAAAAAAGAAAAAAGAAAAAAAAAAAACCTGAGCTAGCTCGACTGCTCGACTCTCTCCCTCTCCCTCCCTCTCTCTGCCGCTCCCTCTCCCTCTCGCGCACTCTCCCTCTCTCTACCGCTCCTTCTCCGTATCCGGCCCTCTCCCTCTCCCTCTCCCTCCCTCTCTCTCTCCTCTCCCTCTCCCTCTCCATCTCCAACTCCCTCTCCGCTCACTCTCCCTCTCCCTCTCCGCTCGCTCTCCCTCTCCCTCTCCCTCTCCCTCTCACTCTCTCTATCTCTATCTCTCTCTCTCTCTCTCTCAAAACCCCGGTCTTCTCTCTCTCTCTCTCTCTCACTCAAACCCTAGTCCTCTCTATCTCCTCGGCCCTCTGCTGCAACATCAGGTATCTCTCTCTCCGCTTGATCTACCGCACATCAAGGAGTATTCTGCTGCAACATCAAGTCTCTCTCTCTCTCTCTCTCTCTCTCTCTCTCTCTCTCTCTCTCTCTCTCTCTCTCTCTCTCTCCTTATCTATTCATATCAATTTGGGCATTTTTTGGTATTTTTTAATCCTTCAAGTAACATTGTGCAATGATTTGTGTATTGGGATTTTTTGAGTTTCGAATCCCTAATTAGGGATTTGTAGTGTCGATTCCCTAATTGTGGATTAGTGTAGAGGTGTTGTCTAAGAGAAGACAGTCATGTATCAGAGGTCCATTTGCATGAAGATGCTAATATGGGCTAGAAAAGTTTTGGATCCCTTTGTCCAGGTTTGTTTGACCTAATCAATAGGTTGGATGGCAAATAAAGATTACAAGTGGGCCCTAATCTCAAGATGCCTATGTCTACTACTTGTATGAAAGTTGTTGCCAGATTGATCTATTACCTTTTCCCTCACACGTTTATCATGCTCTAGGAATAGGCACTTAACTTACAGTATTCTATTTATAATCCTCTGAAATTGTAATCCAAGAGGACTACAGACCCTGATTTGAACCATCCAGTCTATCATTGTTTTAAAGAAAAGCTTATGACTCTTGCAGAGTGTGATGGATGATGAGCAGGCACTTAGAAATTAATAAACTACATACGTGGCATACAAGTAGTTACATTAAACCGTTCAAATTATAGTATCAAGTGTAGATGTATCATGAATAAAAAATTAAGCTTATTTGATTATGTGACTATTAGATTGGTGGACATTTATTGGACGGTTTAGAATGAAAATATACAGCAGTCCTATTTCCACAATCAAGTGTCTATGAATAAGAGGTTAGGATTGTGACTTGTGACTTGGCATAATTTTTGAGGATTCCAAGTGGGTGGCTAAAAAGAAGTCAACCAACAGTCTGATGGGTATCATCTTTGAGATACATCCATCTACTGCACAATGCAAGAGATGAACAGTGGATCTCCTATATGTGCTGCTGCATGTACAAGGACAGAGTTCCTGATTTCTAAGAAAAAAAACAAAGTTGCTAAGATTCATATCCTTTCTCACAATATAAACAACTAGATTCAATCCAACTAGCATGCACAAAATCACATTTTAGCTCTCTGAGATCCCAGCATGGTTGTATCAAATGAATGTCACTCAAGCATGATGAAAGATGCAATATTGTAAAAGGATGGAAGCAAAAAACACACGCATAGTATATACATATTAAACTCTATCCCCGTCTTGTCGCTCATCCATCTCAGCATCTTCATTTCAGCTACACTCATCCTATGGACATGTTGTCCTTATCTGCCCAACATTCTGTGTCATCAGGCATGGCTGGTCTTATAGCTATCATATACCTTCATGAAAAATAAGCAAAAAGACTATCTACCTTCAACAACTCATCTCTCCCGTAACCGTGCAGCACCTGCACTTTCCTCCTCGTCCTCTCTTGCAAAAGGGGCTTCACAACCTGCAAGACAGGCTATGCATTGTTGAAAAGAAAAGGAAAAATATATATTTTTTAGTGAATTAACAAAAAAATTTAGTTTTAAGACCAGTGGATAATGAGCATGTGGATGGTATGTCTCCTAAGGAAACTCTAAAATAGCTTTTAGGTGAAGGCTACAATGTGGAATTTTAACTTCTTTTTTCCAAAAATTGAAAACGATGGTTTGCATCTCTTCACTTTCAAGGAAAGGATCTGGAAAAGCATGAAAAGAGTGCCATTTCCTGAGTTGCTGAATTTTCACTTGGATTAGAACTCAGCAAATGAATGGAAACATCACAATGGCTGATTCTACAGCTTTTTTCTTTCCTGAGACAAAATTTATCCAAACATGACCTAAAATATAACCAGAAATTCAATATATATATATATATGTATATATATATATATATATATATATATATATATATATATATATGTATATATATATATATATATTATAGGGAAAAGGTACTATGCGCTCGACCTCACGATAAGCTCCCATGAGGTCGAGCTGTGTGGGCCCCACCGTGATGCGTGTCGACCATCAACACCGTGCATTTGATGGGTCCCCTTTAAATTATGGGATATCCCAAAAATCAGCCGTATATGGAACTTTGGTGGGCCATACCATCTAAAATCATGTGAAGACATGCCAAAAACATATAAAAGCACTTGGTGGGGCCCAACTGAGTTTTGAATGCTGCTGAAACTTGGTCTGAACCCTCATCCAAGTGGGACACACATAATGGATGGGCTGGATTTGCAAACCACATCTCGGTGGGCCCAAAAAATGATTATGAATGTTTTAATGGTGCACGGCCCCTCTCAACTTCTGTATGTGGTGTGGGCCACACAAGTCACGGATTGACTTGATTTTTGAGACCTAGGTCCACGATGGAATGGTGCATCTGACTGATGGGGTAGATGTTCGAAACGCATCATGGTGGGGCCCACACAGCTCGACCTCATGGGACGTTCCCATCAGCTCAAGCGCATAGTACCTTTTCCCACACACACACACACACACCAGAAAATTCGATTCAAGGAAAAGCATGGATACTCACCTTCCAACATGCTGAAAATATATATGGAGCATTAACTATATAATATGTTTCCGTCTTCTCTGGATAATTCAAGTCATCGATAGTAGATATAGTGGTCAATAGCTGCATTGACAGAGCAAACAAAGAAATCTTAACAAGCTTTCCATTGATTCACAAGCAGATAAATGGAATGTAAGGTTTTGGAGCAAACAGGTTTAGATACAAATATCCATATTTAGGTGAGAAACTCAATACCAAATGTCCTCGTTTACAAAAAAGAATAAACAAAGGCATGTTTAGAACTACAAAAGAAAATTATATTCAATTGAGAATGTATTGCAATAGCCCCATCATGCAGCCCTTCTCGAAAATGAGGTTGGTCCACTTGTTAGGTAGGCCACACTTGTATGATGAATATGACCCTTGGTTGTTCATTCTTTACATGCATGCGCATCTAGAAGTTTGAGACTACACATTAATTCATGGCATCTAGAAGCCATAGAGCTGTACATGGAATTCTCATGATTGGATAGTTTGATGATTTTAGAATATTTTGGAGTCCTTGTACTACAATTAGAACAGAGTTCTAATGCTAGTGCTTTTGTTAAATTAGGACTTTTTCCTTTATCACAAGATGATTGATTAACATGGTATGTAGAATAGACTTCTTTGTACTTCGTATGCAAGGATGTTTTTTTTTTTTTTTTTTTTTTTTTTTTTTTTTTTTTTTCTTTTTATAATGTTCACTTCCTGGATTCAATCTCTACCTGAAAATTTTCCTTGTCTGGTGCTACTTCCAGTCAGCTTTTGTAGCCAAAATTGGTTTTTTTTTTTTCTCAAGACCATAAAAAATAGATGGCAGATGTTTCAATCCAAATTTCAGCCTGGAGATATTTATTTAGCTGTCTAATGCAAGTGCTCAGGTCCTATCCTCTGTTTGAACAGTTATGTCAGAGGACTTGGTGTTGCTTTTCCAATCGATGCTCATGCTTGGAATTAGTATTGGACTTGCTTTCAATGTGGTTTTGCTTTCAACTGATAAAAGATCAAGACTAATGGATAGGTTAGATTGTTCACACCCTCGACCTTTATGGGCATGGTGCATTAACGTGGGAAAGCGATTCAACATGGTTTTGGGAATCACCCAGGGGCTTCTTTATCTTCACCAAGATTCTATATTTCTTTTCACATAAATTTCCAATGAAATGTTTCAGCTTAAGATCATAGTTAAATTTTTACCAGTGCAGCTACTAATATTTATGGATTCTACAGTTTGTATATGAATATTCATATTGGCCTTTGTGGAAAAATTTGTATGTAGGTCTTTATGCTTATAATCATTCCATTGAATGGCCCATTCATAAATTTGTGCTTGTATCTTCTATTTCAACTGCCTGATGTAGCATGTATCACTATTGACATGACCATGATAAGGCTGATAATTGATTTTTGGTAATTGTAATGATGGTAATCAATAGATAAATGGTACATACTACTGTGCTATGGGCCCCACTTGTCATTATTGAATACCTGTGTATACTGTTAAGAGACGTGCATTATGTATGTAGGGAGTTATTTGATACTCTGGCAGCATATGACTCTTTTACTAAAAGTATGTCTCCAATCATTCCATCAAAATTATGTTCCACTCATGCATTTACTAAAAGTAAATGAGGCTAATCTTTTCAAAAAATGAATTCTTTTTAGCTCGTGACAATAGACGTGGGTCCCAAACATAGGTGTTTCTACTTATGCAGCAAAAAATGGTTCATGCTTTCTTGAAGTATGGATGTTCGGGCAGTCCCAAACATAGGTGTTTCTACTTATGCAGTTTGTGAATTCATTTCATTGATAATGATCTGTGGTTCTTTTACTTGTCTATATAGTTAGCATGTTTCCCTCAGTCGATAGACCAAAAAGTCTCCTCGGTAGATAATGCTGGCCCTTCCATCAGTGAACTGATTTAGTTGGGCTTATTTGGCCAAAATCTATTTGAAATTCATGCATTTACATAATAGAGATCATATTTCTTATAGATAGATTTTTTTTATTTTTTATTTTTTATTTTATTATCATTTTTTTTTAATCTGAAAGATTATTAGTAGTATTTTGAATTCCTATCAAAAGAAGAAGATTGTTCTCTCAGGATGTGCCTATCATTGATAATCCCAAATTTGAAAATATCAAGTATTCATTTAGTAGGAACACTAAGTGCTTGTTTCATCATCATCCTCATCTAAGCCTTATCGTATCTAATTGGGTTGGCTACATGATTCCTGTTCTCCCATTCCACTCTATCAAGGGCTATGAATATAGAAAATCACAATCAAAATAAATTCTACTACTATACCACAACGATATCAATGCATATACATCTTATGCATCTGAGAAGCATTTTTTTCTCCTCCTCGTTGCTTATTCAGCCAATTAAAGGTGAAAATGTAGGGTTTCTCCTGTTTGGTGGATAAATGGTTTTGCCCGTTTGTAGGCTCGCACTAGGGGTCGACATTCAGCCGTATCTCTCACTTCAGTTCAGGCTTTCACTATTTCCCAATGTTCCACTGGCTACTTCATATTTGTCTTTTTCTTTTCCCAAAGTAGTTAAACAGATAGCCCTTCATGAGTTCATAAGCGAAAATAAGGGTTGACAATTTGGCACTCTCTTGACTTTTCTTTTCTTTTTTGTTGTCTCATGAAACTGTAAGGAGCATAATGTCATGGTCATTTGCTTTTTTGATGACTTGATTCATTAGTTCTTTAAGGAATAGTCAGAAGTGTTGTATTTGCAATACCTTCAGCTAACTTATTATGGAAGGATAATTTTTGTTCTGGTTTGTCATATTTCTAAATTTCTCTGATCACCATTCTTGATAAACACTACTAACATCACCACTTAGGAGTTTTGAATATCCAAAGTCACCGAGGTAATTTCACAAATCTGTGCATCATTAATTATCTCATGTCTAATGTATGAATATTGTGGACTTGGCAAAGGTCATAAACAGAATCCTCATAATGCAGTTCCAGGTTTTTTTTTTTCCCTTTTTCTTTAACGATGAATACCACAAAAGTGGTGATATTTCTTATTTTACAACTTGTTATTTTTCCTCTCAACATCTACCAAGGTCACTGGCATGCACCAGAACTAATGCAGTCCCAGGTTATTTTTCCCTTTTTCTTTAATGATGAATACCACGAAAGTGGTGATATTTCTTATTTTACAACTTGTTATTTTTCCTCACAGCATCTACCAAGGTCACTGGCATGCACCAGAACTAGATATGGTAACTTTTTATGTTTCTTGTACTCTTTTTTGCATTATTTTTTAACATAGGGACTTAGGGGCTGTTACTTTGTAGTTTGTGAACTTCTGCTTGTATATGCTGGTCACAGGTGGCCTGATTGCATCATCATATTGTTCATGATAGAAGAGAACCTTTTTTTTTTTTTTTGGAGAACTGTTCATAATCATTTCGTAATCGTATTCCATTTTCAACAAGTATTTGAAAATGAGATCGAGTGTTATGTCTTGTATATTTTTTATATTTATTTATACAGACTAACATTTCAGTTTTATCCTATTTTGATATATCCAGGGGCTACTCAGAATTCAATCAAGGTTTCCCAGGTATGTATTTACTGATTGCTGGTTTTTCTTTTTGCTGCTTATTAATTTGGATAATTCATTATTCAGATAGGTTGAGTTTTTAATGTGTTTCACAGTGGATGCTAGTGCTACAAACTCCTGGTGTGACCAGTTATATGGGTTGCATTAGGAATATTTTGGGTTTTATAGATGGATGAGAGGACTCTTGATTTGTTACTTGGTTCATACCATTACAAAATACAAACTGAGATTTTGCCTTCACAATAGAAAAGTGATCTTCAAACAACAAAAGTATTCGAGAAAATGTAAGGATTCTGCACTTGTGTTTGAATTTTGATTTTTACCTTTCTGATTCAGAAAAGCTCTGATCAGTATTTTCAGATTTGAGGAATTGTTTGATACGCCTTTTCACAATATACATAAGTTTTCAATTTTGTCAACTTCGACCCATGGTACTGTAATCCACATTCCCACTATGGATGGACTATTCCCCAAATATTTCCCAGAGTGGAAGTCCCCAAAGACGAATCTTGGGACATTTTAATGTGGACCATCTTTGTATTCCTTTTTTGAATTGTCTAGAAATCCATGAATTTATGGTAATGTGGATTTACGGAATTCATGAATTTAACAATTCCCTGCCTCAAATGCCTTCTCAAACAGTCCCTAAATTCATATTTCACATTGTATTTTCGTTCTTTTTTACTTCTTTCCTCAATTTTGTGATGGGGGAGGTTTTTGGGTAAAAACCTTCCTTGACACAGTGGAGCAAACTTCCAATGTTTGTATATTTCTTTTTAAACATTACACAAAAATGCATGGGTGGATGTAAGTCTGGTGAATGATGTTTAGTCTATTTCATCCTCTACAGTGGGGCCCATTGTATCAATAATCTTGATTGCTATAAATGGGCCCACTATATGGGATGCTGAAACAAGTGAAAATGCCGACTGATGTACTGTTGAGAAGAGAAGAAATGGATGGATAAATTGGGTCTTTTAGCAAATTCATGTGATAATTCCCCAATGAAGACTTTTGAGATTTTTTTGGTTTTTTCTGGAAAAGTGTAATTATTACCATAAGCTCAAATTACTGTGATCATTCCTCAATGAAGATTTGGGCCAATATATCACAACTTGCAGTATTGTCCCATCTGTCCCCTTAAATGACAGGCTATTAACTTATTTGTATTTGGAACTATTCAATTGATTGCCCATGCAAATATTATTTTAATATTCAATCTATCACAGCATCTTTCTGATGTTTTGAATATACATCACTTCGATGTATGTTTTTCTTTTGTGTTTTGCATGATCAAGTTCAGGTGAGACGTAGGAGGGCTTGATGTGCTTGGTGAAAATCTTTCTGGTATAAATTTCTTTGAAGAGGGCCAACATTTGTGAGAAGGTGACAATTTCTTCATCTCTGAGATCTTATGCCTGAAAGTTGGTCCCTAGCCCTAGTAAAGGCGGATGGTTGATCCTAGGAATGCAGTTGATCAACAAACCTTTACCAAGCAATGTTCCTGACTTGAATCTTGATTGACAAAACATGAATTGCAAGAGCCAACTCCACTTAGCTGCGCAAGGCTACGACTGCTACTACTATTATTAAGATGAATAGTCTGTAGTTTCTTGGGTATTTCACATTGACTGCTTTGCTTTTATTTTTCTTTCTTTTATTAGAAATCATCATGTTGCTAACCGGCATGTGGTTTATCTTTACGCGAAGCCGGAAGAAGATTATGGGCTTGCAAAGCGTGCAATGAAAATCTATGAGCAAGCTATGAAGGCTGTCCCTGAAAATGAAAAAATGAACATGTATGAAATTTATATAGCTCGTTCAACTGAAATTTTTGGTGTCCCAAGTACGAGGGAAATATACGAGGTTTGTTCTTTTTCCCTTATCCGTTGATACTTATCGAGTAAAGTATTTCAGTTTAAGAGGTGATATTGACATAGATATGAAGTTGGGAAACCCCTGAGGTCTCCTGTATATATTTGTTTGGTTGATTTCTTGATTATGCGCATGTTAAACATTTCCATGTGCTATGAATGCTTGTTTTTCCTTTTACTACATTTTTTGCCATGTGTACAATTAGTTATTAGCCATATAAAGCAAACTTTCTGGTTTTCTTCTGCTTGCCAATAAATGTTTTAAGGAAAGTCACTTGCTTTGCAGCATTCTCAATTTCTTGTTCTTAAAAATGCATGCACTGTCTTATCCGCTCTCTCCAATATCCTGTCTGCATTTTGTATTAATCTGTTTGAAAAAGTTTTTCCTAATGTAGGAATATTTGGGAATCAATTTTGAATTTAAAGGTCTTGTTTTTTGTTCGGATTTTACGTGTCCATGCTGAAACGCAATTCTTGTTGCAGGTGTATTTGGGTGGACAATACATAAACAATCCTACACTGTCAGATGTTACGTTTCTAGTTGAAGGTTGTAAATCATTCTTGACTGAATCAATTTGGTAGTCTGTATGCTCTCATTCTTTGGGGCTTTAGATAGAAATGTTGGAATTATAATTTGCCTACTAGAAAGTCCCAAAATTTATATGGTGAAAAAAGGGCATTCTAAATGCTAATGCTTCCTTTTCCAGGTAAACGGTTCTATGCCCATAGAATTGCTTTGCTTGCTTCTTCAGACGCATTCCGTGCAATGTTTGATGGTGGTTATCAGGTGAGTCTAGCCATATTTTCACATTCAACACATGGTACATCAGTACATTGTCATACATCTTCACGCAAGGTGATTTGCAGGCTTTCTAGTCAATAGCATCTCCACCTACAAAGCCATGGCATGGTAAGTTCACTTGTTTACTTGTAAGAATCAAACCACCTTTCTTGAATCTAATTTTCTTTGCATAATTCTCTTTGATGTATGTATTTCATCATTGCGATTTTCAGGTTTCTTGGAAACAACAGCTTGTCCGATACACTGCCATCCCAAAAAAGCTATAAACTTCTTAATGTGTATGTTCATCTGACTCATTTGTACTGAACTTGTAGCTTTAATATGTATTTTGATGCAATATTGAGTTGAATTCCAATATCTAACTCTGATACCAATTAATTTCTTTTTGCTATTTTGTTTTGCAGGTTTTAGGCATGGACGAATGGGAGCTAGATCGATGGATTTTATTTATTTATTTTTGAAACTATTCAATTTATTGTTGTAAATATTATTTGCGGCAGCTCTAGTAGAGTAGAGAAGGGAAATGGCTTCAACCTCAAACAAAGAAGCCTCCATCTACTTGCTTATAAGTTGCTTTGTAGGCAACACCCTCATCCATAGCTCAACTGCTAGACTGAGTGGATTAACCTCGTTTCAACACTTGAGGTCTTGGTATCGAGCGGGGGTGGCTAACAATGCATGTACTGGCAGTTGGTGTGTACTAACAAGCTAACAAAAAAAAAAAAAAAAAGTTGCTTTGTAAGCCATAGCCCATCCTACCAATGCAACAGCCAATTTTTTTGGCTTGCACATTCGTGCGCCACATCAGCACGTAAGGTGGCATGCCTAATGTTAACCTTTTACTCAGTGGCATCAAATGAATGGCTAAGATGAAAACTGTCAAGGAGATTTTTGGGGCATAATTCATCCACGGTTGGATGCAACAGACAAATGGTCTGGATTACCAAACAAAGGGCCCCACTTTGGGAAATCCAGAAGGCCTGTAATGTCGCTGGATGAAGGTTGTGTACCATATGGTTCCAATAAATGCACATGAAGCTTGGCGGAGTGTTGGGTTGCATGTGAAAGGGCCACATAGGCTTGTATTTTTTTACAGGAAAACAATCACTAGGCACTATCTACTTCCTAAGAGGAATGTGAAATCAGGTGGGCCTTGACCAAAAGAGTCAATGATAAGGTCCATCCATTCGTAGGCATTATAAAACTGGCACTATAAAATTCGAATACCACAACGTACTGCTAGAAAGGTGTATAAACTGCCGGTAAATCCCACATAAAGCAGCGGCCAGCACCACCGCCGGTAAAGGAAGTTGACTGCCGGTAAAGCCTTTACCGACGCAGGCTTTACCGGCTGTTACCTGACCGCCGGCAAAGGCTTTGCCGGCAGTTTTCTGGGCCTTTGCCGGCGGTTTTGAACGCCGGTAAAGGCCAGTTTTCTTGTAGTGTATAGAACCTGTTAGAAGGTTATTGGATAGATCAAGCTCATTGAGATTTATTAAATTCCCAACATTTGGAGGAATTGAACCAGAAATTTGATTGCTGCAGAGTTGCAAAAGTGAAAGGATTTTCAAATTACCAAACGCAGGAGGGATTGGACCAGTCAGAATGTTTTCGCCCAACGCCAACTCAACCAAATTCTTCAGATTCCCTAATTGTTAATTGTGCAGGAATTGTACCAGAAATCTTATTTATGACTAGCTGCAAAAAGGTGAGCATGGTCAAGTTTCCTAAAGTGGAAGGAATAGAACCAGTTAGAAGGTTATTGGACAGATCAAGCATGTTGAGATTCATTAAATTCCCAACTTCTGGAGGAATTGAACCAGAAATTTGATTGCTGTAGAGGTACAAAAGTGTAAGGTTTCTCAAATTACCTAAAGCAGGAGGGATTGAACCAAATCAGATTGTTATTCCACAACGACAAAACCAAATTCTTGAGACCCAACTTGTGTAGGAATTGAATCAGCAATTTGATTGACATGGAGGTACAAAAGTGTAAGGTTTCTCAAATTACCTAAAGCAGGAGGGATTAGACCAGTTAGATTGTTACTGTACAGCGCCAGCTTAACCAAATTCTCGAGATTCCCTAATTGTAAGGCGTAGGATCTGGAGATGTTTAAGCAGGCCGATTTGAGATGGAATTTTCCCAGTGAGTTGATTGTTATGTAACTGAAAGGGGATGAGTTTGGTCCAGTTGGTGAAGAAACCTGGAACTAGTTCACCTATCATTTCATTTGATGAAATGTCAATCTCTGAAATGTTAGTGAGGTTAGCCAGTGAAAGAGGTAAAATGCCAGAGAGAGAATTCATGGAGAGATCAAGGGAGGCAAGTTTTGAAAGAGAGCTGATATGAGCTGGGATGTTCCCAGTGAGGAAGTTGCCACTGAGATTAAGATGGAGGAGGTTTGGAAATGAGGGGAAGCTCAAGTTATCTAGCTTACTTTTGCAAGCCAGCATTGGGTAAGCTCATCTCTGTCACGCTTCCGAGGCTGTTGCATGAGATCCCAATCCATTTGCATGGTGAGATTGTAATGGTGCTGGCATTAGTAGAAGGAAGCAACCATGAATGGAGAGATTGTGATTGCAGGAGGCTGTCTTTCCATTTCATTAGAGCCTCCACTTCTCCGAAGGAGGATGTTGCAACTGCACTGGAAGAAAGAAAGGCTGCCAATATAAGCAGAGGAGAGAGGGAGAAAGATGTTTTCATGGCCATTGCTGTTATTGCTTATGGTATGATAAAAATACATGAATTTTTATAGTTAAAAGTTTTGACTCAATCAGATCATCTACAGTTCTACCTCAAACGATAAAACAAAGATCGAATCGAGCACAATCAATTTTGTATGAATGCTTGAAAAGTTCAAAAATAATGATAAATTTTTGTATGAGATGGACGAATGAACAGTTAGGAAACCTTAGTATGACATGAGGTCTACGTAGGTTTGATCTTCCTTTCCAGGCCGGCTCCTCCACTAAATTGTAGAATAAGCATATATCCTATTATAAATTGTGTTTGAAGAACTGTCATTTGTGGGTCCATATCCACTCCGTTTACAATACGCAGCCCTTAATATTCAGCCATGGGTGGACCACACATCGCAGGAAACAGTTGTGATGGGGCACCCATGCTCAGTATTTTCAGACTGTGTATGAGGTTCCTTTGTTTCGTTTATGCCACCCGATCCATTCATATAAGATGAGCCCCATAAGATAATGTACTCCTATTTTAGGTCATTTCAAAACTTAGGTGGGCCATGTAAAGTGATTTGATTGGTTTTATGGATGAGAAGTAGCCTCCTCTCTTTCATCATTTCCTTACCAGCCGGACGACGATTGGGACAGGAAAATTAGGTGGGGCCCACCGTGGTGTTTGTTAGAAATCCATTCTGTCCATTTACGGATCAAGTTAGGACATGTGCCCAAACATGAGGCAGATCCCAAACTCAAGTGGGTCGCATGACAGGAAACAGTGAGGTATTTACCGTGGAAACATTAGTGAGACCACAGAAGTTTTGGATTAGGCTAATATTTTTGTATTTCTAGATCATTCTAGTAGGAATAGTCTCATGAACGCTGTGGATGACATATAAACGTCACAGTGTACCATACTTTCTTTTTACAATTTTTGGATATGCCTCATTTTTTGAGCCATGTCTTCAAATGATCCGGGAAAAAAAAAAAGAAAAAAGATGGATTGAGTACATTTCTCACAAATATCAAGGTGACCCCACCTAGCTTCCCGTGGCAGGCAATCTACTTCTCCACCAGCCGCAGCCTCATTTAATTTTATTTTTTTAATATACCCCTCCTTTACACTATTTGCCTTTTTCTCATAAGAAAGTGCACATGATTACATTTTTCAATTTTTTATGCACTTATATTTTCTTTTATCATTATTCTCTAGCAGAAATCCCACCTTAGAAAATGGGTTTTTCTTTTTAAC
The DNA here is from genome assembly GCA_030180095.1 of Magnolia changhungtana. Taxonomy (NCBI): domain Eukaryota; kingdom Viridiplantae; phylum Streptophyta; class Magnoliopsida; order Magnoliales; family Magnoliaceae; genus Magnolia; species Magnolia changhungtana. The sequence continues at coordinate 2,141,449 of JASAUF010000467.1, read as the reverse complement.
TACTATGTTGAACTATGCTTGTTATGGAAGAAAATAAGAGAAATTCTGATGGAAAAAAATTATAAATATTCCACATTAAAATATGGGTTATTCTTTTATTCTTTTTCTTCCTTTTTTAAAGAGTTTGCTTAGATAGGCCTTTTCCCAATAATCACATAAAAGGAAAGAAAATAGATTTTAAAAATTCACTTTTTAGAAGATGCATTCTTCTTCTTTTTACAAAGATTATGCTCAAATGAACCCGTTTGGAAAGAAATTGATATAAGAAAAGGATATATATATATATATATATATATATATATATATATATATATATATATATATATATATATATATATATATATATATATATATATATATAAAGATAAGTTGTTTCTCTTTCTTCAAAAGATTAGGTTTAGATTGGTCTTTTGCCAATAGTTAAACTTTGGGCCCACTTTAAAATGGTAAATGTTGTTCAAATGAAACAATTTTAAAGCCATTCAAAAATAATAATAATAATAATAATAATAAAATTTTAAAAAAATAAAATTGAATTACCAACTAAGCCCAAGATTGTTTTGATTATAACTTATAATGAAAAAGTTATAAGCATTTTCGTGGGACCATATGATGTATTCCTCATATCGTGATTTATATCTTGGCACCACTTTTGAAAGGTCAAATGTTCTCTAAATAAGATGATTCTAAAGTCATTTGAAATTCATAGAAATATAATTATCTTTCCAATGAGTAGACGAGATCACATTGATCTAACCTATAATAAGTGATTTATGACCATTTTCATGGGATTGCGTGATGATAGTCCAAACCACAATTTGGATAGTCCAAATCGCGATTAAGATTTCAGGTTCACTTTTAGAAGGTCAAATGGTTTTTAAATGAGTTGATTATAAAACCATTTGAAAATTCATTGAATTATATTTGTAATTATTACTAAATATCCAAATTCTACTGTTAACAAGGGAGTTATGGCTGTTTTTGTGAGACTGCACAATGCATTATGTAAACCATGATAGTTGTTTTGACCAAATTGAAATATGAATTTTAGGCCAACTTTTAATAGGACAAGCTATCTCCAAATGAGTTGATTTTAAATTTATTAGAAATTTCATCAAATTATCTTTCGAACAAGCACAATATCACTCCCATCTGACTTGTAACAAGTGAGTTATGACGATTTTTGTGGTACTACATGTTATAAAAACAATTATTGAAATTTCCACAATCGCATTTGGATAACACTATTTTCTGTGATCACGATGTGTACTCCAAATCACATTCACAAAAACCAAATCACAATTGCGAAAAATCATGGTCACTATTTTTCCAACATGGTGCGGTCTCACGAAAATAGTCATAACTCTCTCGTTACAAGTCGAATAGGGGTGAACTTGTGCTATTAGAAAGATAATTTAATGAACTTTCAAATTTCTTTGGAAATATATTATTTTTATCCTAATTAACCTTACAAAAGTGAGCCCAAAGTCCATATTATAATTTGAATAAATTAACAATTGCAATTTGAATAATGCATCACATGGTCATACAGAAACAATCATAATTCCCTCGTTACATGTTGGATCAAGGTAATGTTGTACTCATTTAGAAAGATAACTTAAAGTATTTTCAAATGGATTTCGAATCACCTCATTTGGATTCCGTTTAACATTTCAAAAGTGAACCTAAAATCCATACTGTAATTTGGACAAAATAGTTATTTGAGTTTGGACAATGCATTGTGTGGTCTTACAAAAACAGTCATAAATCCCTTATTATATGTCGAATTGGGGAGATATACTCATTAGAAAAATAATTTAACGAGCTTTTAAATGGCTTTAGAATCAACTCATTTAGAAACTATTTGACTTTTTAAAAGTAGGCCTAAATTCGTATTATGATTTAAACAAAATAACGATTTCTATTTGCACAAGATATCATACGGTCCAACAAAAACGGTTATATATAACTCGCTAATTACAGTTCGGATCAGGGTGATCTTCTTCTCATTAAAAAGATAATTAATTAAATGAACATTCAAATAATTTTAAAATCAGTTCATTTGTAACGGTTTGGATTTTTACTATTATGAATTTCCAAAAAAAAAAAAAAAAACCTTGAAATTTTTCATTATAATTAATTTATATTGTCACTTACTGACCATTAACACTTGATATTAAATTATATGTTAGTGGTATCAATAAAGAACTGTACAAATTCAATTAATCAACTATAGAAAGCCAACGAATGCGCGATAGTCACTTAAACATCAAGTTTAACCTCGTGATTTGTTCACATGGGCCCAAATTTATCTGACCTACCACTGACTAATCAAGACAAACACAAATAAATAAAGATCTACTCAAAGCTGAGACAACTAGGGGTCAGATCTTAATTAAAAATCAAATTGATCCAATTATCTTTTTAACCTAAGAATTAATGGTTTATAGTGATTATAATCGAATCGCTATTTTCGTTAGTCGCGAATAAGCCACACTATGAACTTAGGTAATCCAAACATTTAACATTGTGCACAAGAAATCTCACTACCTAATTCATTCCAGAAATGCTCTGATCATACTCGGTGTTTAGGTGACGACCCATACCGAATTAATCCTCATACATTTGGGTATCATGCCACACCTTTAAAATTGTTGATTTGTGAGATAAATGGGTGATACTTAAAGTTGGATCTAGGGATACTGGTAAGATCCGCTACGTGCAGCAACGAGCTACGTGATTCGGATAAGAACTCGTGATATGACGTTGGTATCCTAACTTCGCCAATATGCTAGATGAATTAAACTTAATAATCTCAGGTAACATGAATATTCATCGCATTAATTTAGGTTGTGACGTCTTGGGCATTATGATCGCATGATGAGGGAGGTTGACATTTATGAAATAGGCGTTGAAGTTGCGTGTGAGGGGGTGTTGGATTGTAAGGTGTTTGCATCATTTCATAATCTCAAATGTGTATTTAACAAGAGTATTTAGGAAATGCTTGATTGATTGTTTATTATTAATTATGCTGATTGAGTTGATAACATATGTAACTTAGAACTAATGGAACCACTGAGTTAGCTATTCACTCTCACCTAAGACGGTGTTTTAAAATACTAACTAAACATTATTGTTAATGCATGCAAATTCTCATTGAAAAAATAATTAATTCAATAAACATTCAAATGATTTTAGAATCAGTTCTTTTGAAAACCATTTAACCTTTTGAAAGTGGAAGTGAGTCAAAAATAGTTGTCATAGTTTGAATAATGCATCACACGGTCCCACTAAGATTCTCATTACTCTCTCGTTGCAAGTTGGATCAAGACAATCTTAGGCTCATTAGAAAGATAATTAGACAAACTTTTAAATATATATAACTTTAGAATCATCTCATCTGGACACCGTTTAACTTTTTAAAATGTAGTCTAAAGTTTAGTTCTCGGCAAAAGACCAATATAAGCCTAATCTTTTAAAGAAAGAAGAATAACCTGTCTTCTAAAAGTATAGTTTTTAATCCCTCATCTCCTTGTATTAGTTTTTTTCTAAAGCCAACAAATCTAAACAAAATTTTTATAGAAATAAGAAGAATCTATCTTCTAAAAGATGAGGGGTTTATTTTAATCCGTTTTCTTTCTTGCTATTTATTTTTTGATAAAAGACTCATTTATGCAAAATATTTAAAAAGAAAAACAAGATGAAATATTTTATAATTTTTTTAAAAATCTAATTTCTTCTCATTTTCCTCTCAAACAACCTCAGTGTAACATAATAGATAAAAACAAAAAGAAGAACCCATTTTTCTAAGGTGAGAGGTTTTGCTAAAGAATTTTCCAAAGAGTAATTAAAAAAAATGATAAGAATGCATAAAAATTTGAAAAAAGTGGTTATAAACATTTGGGTCAAAGAAAAGAATAGTGCCGAAACATCCAAATAAATAATGATTTGAAAAACAATACTATACGGTAGCACTCCCACAAAAGTAAGTGTGGGTGCACTTGGATAAAAAATCCATAAATAAAGATACAAGCCAGGGCAGTTCCTAGCTAGCTCCCTTGAAAAGCAATACTTACTGTAAATTTGCACAATAACTCCTCATCTCAAGCACCCAACCAAGATGGTGCAACCAGTTTATGAGCAGGTGCGGCTGGAGCATGATTTGAAAAAGTGAAATTTTTAATACTTTGGTAGAGTGTGATGGTGATATGCATGCACATAAAAATTACGTGCAAATTGCATAAATTTCATAAAATTAATTTAAATTGAATCATCTAAATCAGGTAATCAGTTTGAAACTATTATAAACTAAAAATTATGCTTGTTTATTTGAACATTCAATTGGTGGACATTCATTGGACCACTACAATGAAAATATCAATCGGCTTATTCAATAAAAATGAATTCACAAATCAGGGAATAAGATTATATATCCAACCAATCTAGTAATATTGTATCAAGTTAGTGAATATGTTGAGGCCGGTTGCGCACGACCCGCCTTGGATGATAATTCATCCAGGCATGAGCTCTATGGAGCCCACCATGAAGTATGTGTTTTATCGACACCATCCATTCATTTTTCCAAGATCATTTTAGGATATAATCCAAAAAATGAAGTAGATCCAAAACTCAAATGAATGACACCACACCTCAGGTGACAATGACACCCACCATTGAAACTTTCTTCAGGCCCACCGTGATATATATTTGCCATCCAGTCTGTTCATAAGGTCGTATGGTCTTGGACCAAGGAAAAACACGAATATCAGCTTGATCCAAAATTTCTGTGACTCCCAAGAAGTTTTTAATGGTGGGTGTTCAATCCCAACTGTATGGTCCACCTAATATTGGGTCTACCTCATTTTTTAGAGTCATGCCCTAGAATGATATGGAAAAATGGATGAATGGTGTGGAGAAAACCCAAACATTAAGGTGGGCCCTGTAGAGCCACCGTCGTACAATTGCTTGGTTCCTAAGTATCAAACGTGGCACTTTTCCACAATATCAAATAACTTTACTGGGCATTGTAGCCATACATTAAGGTGGGCCCTGCAGAGCCACCGTCCTACAATTGCTTGGTCCCTAAGGTGAGGAAATGGGATTGGGTACTGAGTTACTCAGTGCGCTCTTATAATACTGAGTAAACTCAGTTGGGTCCACCTTGAATGTAGGTGGTCTATCCACACCGTCCATCCATTTTTCCATATAATTTAAGGGGTTGATCCAAAAATTGAAGCTTATTCAAAGATTAAGTGGATCATACCAGTGGAAACAGTAGGGATAATGATTTCCACCGTTGAAACCTTTCTACGCCCCATAGTGATATCTATTTGTCATCCAACGTGTTCGTAAGATTATACAGACCTTGATGAAGGGGAAACACAAATATAAGCTTGATCCAAAACTTCCGTAGCCCCCAAGAATTTTTCAACAGTAGATGTTCAGTTCATCTGTTTCCGTAGTGTGGTCCATTTGAACATTGGATATATCTCATTTTTGGGCTCAAGCCTTAAAATTATAAGATAAAATGGATGGACGGAACGGATAAAATATATAAATCATGGTGGACCTCACAAAGTTTACTAAGTACGCTAAGCGTTGGTGAGTTACTCACTACGCAATCCGCTTCCGTTCCTAAGTATCAAACGTAGCACTTTTCCACAGTATCAAATAACTCTACTGGCCTCACCCAAGACGGTGCGGCCCTTACTGTGAGGCCTACCTTGATGCATGTATTCAATATCCATGCCGTCCATCCGTTTTTCCATATAATTTCAGGGTATGATAAAAACAATGAAGAGATCCGATTATTAGGTGGACCACATGATAGGAAACAATGGTGATTGGCCATTAAAACCTTCTTTTGGGCCACAAAAGTTTTGGATCAAGCTGATAATTGTTTTTTTTTCTTAAAAGATGTTTGCATGACATTATTAATAGTTTGGATGGAAAATAAACATTATGGAACATTATGGTAGGACCTAGGAAGTTTTTAATGGTAAAACATTCAATCACTACTTTTTCCTATGGTGTGGTCCACCTGAGACATGGATCTCCTTCATCTTTTGGTTTATTCTCTAAAATAATATTACATAACGTTTGGACGGTGTGGATATAGAATACATATGTTAAAGTAGGCCCCGCGGTAAGAACAGCACCGTCTTGGGTGAGGCCTGGGTGGCACCTAATCTGCTCTCTTATAAAAAAGATTCCCATTTCGTGCATGCACTTTCTTATAAAACGGGACGCGGATTGGCTACTGACAGGTTGAGTACCGAGACTGCAGCTGAAGTGACGTCACTAAGTTCTGTGAGTTCCAAAGTAATGTATTTTTTGTATCCACACTGTCTATCCATCTTGGTATATCATTTTAGGGTATTATCCAGAGAATGAGTCCATCCAAAATTCCAGTGGACAACTCCAAAGAAAACAGTGGGAAGAGTGACACCACCGTTAAAAACTTTTAAAAGCCACAAAAGCTTTCGATCAAGCTGATATTTGTGTTTCCACTTCTTTAATGTCTTTGTTAACTTTTGAACAGGTTGGGATTTCGAAAATAAATCATGGTGGTCCTTAGGAAGGTTTCAATGGTGGGCATAAATCTTCCTGCTGTTTTCTGTGGTGGGTCCAATAAAGCTTTGGATCTGCCTCATTCTTTGGCTCAAGTCTTAAAATGATATCTTCAGATGGATGGACGGCATGGATACAACACATACATCATAGTCGGGTCCACAGAAATTGGTGACGTCACTTCAGTAGCGGGTCTGGCTACTCAACCTGTCAGTATCCAATCCGCGTCCTATAAAGCGAGTCCGACTCATGCAGAGAGAGAGGATCCGAGCTTTACTTCAGGTGGGCCCCACTCTTTTTCATTTCCTGCATTTTCTTATAAAGGATGGGAGTCCGGTTCCAGCGGAGAGAGGGAGGAAGAAGAAAACCTCAGTGTTGCTGTGACACACGTTTGGAGATCTGAGCTTTACTTCAGGTGGGCCCCACTTATTTCCTGGATTTTCTTATAAAAGAAGGGAGTCCGGCTTCAGCAGAGAGAGAGAGAGAGAGAGGAAGAAGAAGACCTCAGTGTTGCTGTGATACACGTTTGGAGATCCGAGCTTTACTTTAGGTGGGCCCCACTCTTTGCAGCTTTTTTTTTTTTCTTTTCCTTTTTTCTTTTCTATCGTTGTTGTTTGGGTGGCGAAGAAAAAGGAGCAGATGATAGACTCGGACGAATCGTTCCGAGTCGACTCGATCGAGTTTTCCCGATATTCGAGTAGTCAACTGAATCTTGCTGAAGAACTCGGCAGAACCGAGTTTTTCATCTGAGTCGACTCATTTCCGGTCGAATCGAGTTTTTAAACAATGGAATACAGACCTTCGTATTGAGGATTATGGGGTGAGTATACCCCTGTGGGCCCCATTGTGGATGGCGCATTTCCAAAGAGTTCGGAGTTGTCAGATGATCTGAACCGTCAAATGAAGAAGTACAAAGGAAATGGGGATGGTCCAAATTCAGTTAAGTGAAATCGGATGGTTAAGATCGTCTAATTTTCTCTTCAAGCCCTTGTAGGGTGGGGCCCACAGGGGTGTGTGCATATTATCCAAGCTGTTCATCAGGGTTGCCCCACCACAAATTTGGACCCTCAAAAAATCAGGCCCATCCAACCATCATGCTTGCATCGTATGATAGATTTGGTTATATCCTATCCTGATAGAGTCTCTTTAACCGTACTCGGGCTGGGGGTGGTGAATCAAGACTCTCCACCTAAGTGGGCCCCACCGTGGATGGCCCATGTAGGGCAAACTGAGGACAGCTATGATGCCCAATAGGTGGACAGTCCTGAATTATCATCCCTCTTGGAGCAAGTCTCTATGATTGATAGTTTAAAACTCCACTCAGTCGAGTTGACTCGCCCGAGTCAACTCAACTCGACCGGATTTCAATAAGACTTTGAAAAGGAAGGATTTGAGAGCGGAAAAAGGCACAATTCCTATAGAAATGATAATTACTTGAATTAAAATATTCTATTTTAATCTTATTTATATATAATATATATGCACATAAAAAAGCTCTTCTTCTTCAGGTTTGCCACCCCACGTTTGGTCTTGCGCCCAAAAAATCAGGCATTCCAACAAGTAGGCGGCCCACACCATGGGCAACTGATTGGAAAGAAATATATACCACCGTTAAAACCTTCCACATTATGTCTCGGGCCCACGGTAGTGTATTTTCTGACACACACCAATGGGATGAGGGGACTCCAAGTTCCAGTAATTCCAAAACTCAAGTGGGCCGCTACATATGAATTTATAGGTTTTAGCCATGATTTTACATTGTTCCCTATCGTGTGGCCCAAATATGTTTTGGGTTGGCCTTGTATCTAAGCTCTAGTGTGAACATGAAGCGATGCACCTGATGGATGGGGTGGATCTCATTCACGTTTTCCTCCATATGTCGCTTGCAAACTAGCATGGTACATGTAGAAGTAAGATTTGCTACATTTAGAGCTGGGCATGGAGTCGTGTTGGACCTGGGTTAGGGCTGACTCTACTTGACCCGGTTTTGAAATATACCTAACCCGAACTCGACCAACTCGGTAACGAGTCCAGCATGTTTGACCCGATTCGAGTCCAGGTCTGGCCTGGACTAACTCAGACCGAATCCAACCCAGTCACAGTTACAGAGTTGGGTCGAGTCAGCACCGAGTCAGCTTGGGTGCGGCGGGTATCCACGGGCTAAAATCACAGCTCAGAACCTAACATGCCGGAATTGCAGCCTTTCCATACACGGCATCTCAGATCTAAAATTTCAAATCTGGATTATTTTTTTTGTATGTATGAGTCGAGCTTTGGATTGAGTCGAGTCAGTGTCGAGTCAAGTTACTGGGTGACCCGAACTCGACTCAGTTTGAGCTCGGATTGGACAAATTCTACTTGGTTCGGATTGACTTACCCTCTCGATTCGGGTCAAGTCAGGCTAAATGAGTCAGACGAGTCGAGTCTGCCGAGTCGAGTAGTCCCTTGCCCAACTCTAGCTATTATAAGTCTACCATTATAGGAAATGCATGTCAGTATATATATATATATATATATATATATATGCTAACAAACCTCTATAGAAATTATCATATCTATTGCTCTCCCTATATTGGTGGTTTTTTTAAAAACAAATTTTCTTGATTGTGGGACAGGCATGGAAGCATCAAATCCTCACCACGAGATAGAGATTGACCAAGTCCAATTTCAAAACTTGGATATGATCACCCACCTCCCACCAAATGTCATTAATATCATCCTCATGTGCTTGCCTTTGAGAGATGCAGTGAGGACGAGCATCTTATCTCGTGATTGGAGATACAAGTGGGTCAAAATCCCACGACTTACATTTGACCAGCGAAGTTTCCCACCAGACTGCAAGGAGCTTAAGCTCGTGAATGCTGTTGATCAAGTTCTCTTAGTACATAGAGGCCCAATTCAGGAGTTCAAGTGCCAGAATTACCTAAAAAACTGCCCCGCCATCGATCGATGGATACTTTTCCTATCGGATAATGGTGTGGAGAGATTCACGCTCGATCTTCTGCAGAGCGGGCGCTATAAGGTGCCTTCTTGTCTATTCCGCTGCAAAAGCCTTATTCATCTTCGGATATCTTATTGTATCTTCAAACCACCTAGCAAGTTGGAAGGCTTACATTTTCTCAAGACCCTTCATCTTCAAGACGTTACCATTGACAACTCATTTGAATATTTGATTTCCAAATTCTCTTTTCTTGAGCAGTTGACACTTTGGGGCTTCGACGGTCCCACTAGTCTTAAAATTCAAGGCCCCAAGCTCCTGTACTTGAAAATCCGTTGTAGATTAAAATATCTGATCTATTTCGAAAATATGCCGCATGTAGCATTTGCATGCATTCAAATGGGCTTACCAGACAATTACAAGAAAAGCAAGGAGTCCAATCTGATCAAGGTTCTTGGATGTCTACATGGTGTTAAGCGGCTCACTCTTGTTGGTACTTTCCTACAGGTAAATAAAATTGCTTTTGAATATATTATTCCTTTTAAAACTCAAATTACTCTTTTCAGAACACCTTGAGTTTAAGAGAGATGTTAGAGTATAGAATACTTACTATAGATAGCTACTTAGATTCATGTATATCTATTGAGATCTCTATAGATCCGTAACCTTTTCTATATATTCCTATTATTCTCAAGGAAATAAACAGTTGCAGACAGTTGTGATGTTGTTGGAGCCTAGTTTGACCCAGTAACTCTCCACGTGGGGCCCTCCTTGTGGCCGCATCTTAGCCTATTGTTTATCATTTTGTGGGCCTCTCAAGAAACAGGTTTTCGAAAAGAAAAAAAAAATTCTTGATTTCAAAAACGCAATTCTGAACTAGTTTTGCATCAAGCATAAGCTAATTTTCCCCATGAAAGCTACTTATTTTTGGAACTACTGAATAGGCATTCTTAAGAGATGTGTGCCAAACAGTGCTTACATATTTTTTTAGGTTCTGTTTGGGTAGGGGATCTCACTGAATAGGTATTCAGCTGTAATCATGATCTTAGCTCTCCATATTAGATTTGTGTGCATCAATAAGCTCTTCCCTTTACTCGATTGATATAAAGATTAACATAAATGGTCATAAGATGAAATGCTTGGCTTGTAGGTAGAGTCCGTGTCCTTTTTAAGGCAGGTTGGGTTTGAACCCCACACTCAGCCCTTTCTCCTTTTTATCCTGAAAAAAAAAAAAACAGTGAGTGACTCTGTTCAAGTCGTGCTGAGTCACATCAACCAAGTCATCGAGCAGTTTCATTGTGACTCGGCTTGAATTCAAGTTCTGAGTCAGAGTGGCTGAGTTTTAGAACTATGGTTTTCGTGGCCAGGTGCAGTCCCATCTGGTTCAGCCCAGATTTTAAAAAGCTGATCTCAATTTTCATCACAAATGAGTGTTTGCAAACTAACCTTGTTTTCTTTTTTCTTTTGTGAATTGGGTTGTAGATTTTAGCTGCAGGTGATGTACCAGAGAGGCTTCCAACTCCGTATAATTGTCTGAAGAATATGTCGTTGAGCATAAATTTCCAAAATCTGGATGCTTTATTAGTGGCTTTTTGCTTATTTAGAAGCTCTCCTAACTTGCATGAACTCGAAATCCACGTGAGTTTCTTTATTTTTTAACTATTTTTCATAGGGACATCAGCCAACAACACAGGGAACAAGTTAGAGTGGACATCCGCCGTTGATTTGCATTCAGGGCCACTGTGTTGTGAGTATATAATTTAAGTCTTTGCAACCCTTCATGATGTGGACTGGATGAATAGTCAGGCAAAAAATCAGACTGCTTCACAACTCAGGTGGGGCCCCAGCGAAAATGAAGGGTGTGCGTCTCTACCTTGTTCCCATATCTATGGCCCATCTGAGTTTTGGGCTTTTGTAGCAACTTGAGGTGATGCATCTGATAGATGGGTTGGTTTGAAATATGAATGAATGTGATGAGAAATGCCAAGGCAGTTTGTGGGCAATTAGTGTCACGTGTCCGAACTTGGCACACATTTGCAAGATCTGAGATATCCGTTGGGGGACCACACCTCATTGACGGCCCTGATCTTGCACACGGTATGCTACATGCACAATGGAGAGTTGCCTTCCTGCATTTTACATATCCATGGCAATCACTATTTGAGTATGTCTGCTTGGTCTAACAAACTCGTTGTTGTGATGTGGTGGACATTTCAAGGCCTACTCAATCAATACAACTAGTATACCCCATGAGAGCTTTTGGGAAGTGCAAGAAGGTTTCGACGGCTTATTCGCAAACCTCCGGATTGTGACTATAACAAATATCATCGGCAGCAAAAACGAACTGGGTTTTGTAGAGCTTGTACTCGGGATTGCACCGGTGCTTGAGAAGATGAATATTGACATTTCGGCAACGGTAGCTCATAAGCAATTGAGGATTTGCAGAGATTTGTTGGGATTTCGAAGAGCTTCACCACATGCCAGGATCAACTTCTTGGGCCTCGATGGAAACTAGTTTGTATATTTCTCTTTTTATTTGTTTTTTAGAACCAATGGGGTGCACGCATGAAAGTTCGTTGTGGCCGTCTGATACATGCAACCCAATGTGAACGTTTCAGGACTGACAGATGAGTGGACCAGCCGGACACAGTGGCCCCTCCTAATGAGTGGCTTGCATATAGCACACGTTTGCTGTGTTAGCACATATCCTGCAAGTCATCACTTCTTCAATCTTCTTTCTTCTTATTCTTTTTTGGTTGGATGATGCATGTTTTAATATTTTGGAGAAGTTGTGGACCCTTCATTGTGGGCTTATTTAGACAATAAGCACCTTCCTTTTAAGGAGATTGTAAGTTATTTGACATAAGTTGCTTAATACTTGTAACTCAAATAGCTTATCTTGGTTTCTACTTATTTAGAAGATAAAGTACGGTAAGGATGAGGTTTGGCGAAGGTTCGGCTAGTGAGCACAACACTGGCCAACTAGCTTATGTCAAAGCTCTATAGGCCCCACCATGATGTATGTGTTTTATCCATTCCATCCATGCATTTTTTTCAGACCATTTTAGGATATGAGCCCAAAAATGATGTAAATCCAAATCTCAGGTGGACCACAACACAAGAAAATAGTGTTGATTAAACAATCCACCATTAAAAACTTCTTTGGGCTCACTGTAATTTTTATTTGCTATCTAACCTTTTGATAAGGTTACATAGAACTGGATGAAGGGTAAACACAAATATTAGCTTAATCACAAACTTTTGGACCCTCAAAGAAGGGAAAACACAAATATCAACTTCATCTAAAACTTCCGTGGCCCTCAGAAAGTTTTCAGTGGTAAGCATTCAATCCCCATTGTTCCCCATGTTGTGGTCCACCTAGGGGTCATTTGGCATGACGGATTTGGGGGGATTTAATGGGATTCCAAATCCAAAGGTTGTTTGGTAGGAGATTAGAGGTTATTCCAAATCCATGGGATTTCAAATTCTTACATTTGGTGAATTTTGCATTCCCATTGATTTCCAATCATCTTCTTCTTCTTTTTCTCTAATATTTTCTTCCCATAGATGATATCCCAAAACAATTATATTATCAACACAAAAATTAATTTTATAGCATAATATGAGTCATCCAAATATTGTCCATATAAATCCAAGGTTAAAAATCATTGGTTAGTCACTTGGTTGTAATCCTATGCTTATGGCCCATCTGAGGCTTGGAATTTCATCATTTCGGCCAAAGTATATATTTCAACGGTCTTATTACAATCATTGTATCAAACATCACATTCATACAATAATTAGGGATATTAAAGTTGATTTAGTTATTAAATTCAAACTCCTGTAAGTATATTACATAATTTAAGTGCATAGCTACATTTGGATTATAGGGGTTTTTGAATCCTAGGTGCGAAACACAATCAGAGAATTCTGAATCCAATGTATTCCAAATCTAGGACATTTTCAATCCAAGTATTCTAAATTTATGGTGCCGAACGAGGACAGACTTGGATCTTCCTCATTTTTTAGCTCATGCCCTAAAATGAGCTGACAAAATGGATGGACAAAGTGGATAAAACATTATACATCATGGTAGGGCCCATAAAGCTTCAACACCATTTGGCTGGTGTTTGGGACACTAGCCAAATCGCATCTTTTTGGTAAATAACATAGTTATAAGCCGAAAAGTAAAAGAATTTGTTTAGTTTCCAACATCACATAAGTAGTACTTATCCCTTTAATTTGTTCGGTCCACCCTTAATATCTACGTGGGCCCGACCTTTGATGCAGATTGTTTATAATATTGGGCCCACCTTGGCCGTGTCTTTAATGTGAACTGTTATCATGTGGAGCCTACCTTGAATGTGGACCATCCACCCTGTGAGGGCCACTTTCGTTGTTGGCTATCCATCATGCGAAGCCCACTTAGATGTGGGTCGTCCATTGTGTGGGCCCATCTTTGAAGCGGGGTCCATCATGGATGTGGGTCATTCATCATTAGGAACCGACCTTTGATGTGAATGTCCTCATACAAGACCCACATTGATATGGGTCATCTATTATGTAGCACCCACCATCAACATTATTGTCCATCATGCGGGCCCCACCTTGGATGTGGACTATTCATCATTGGCACCTTTGATGTGGACCATCCATTATGGGGCACCATCAAAATAGATTGTCTATCATGTGGGGCCCACCTTCAATATGTATTGACCGTCATGTGGAGCCCACATTTGGTGTGGGTTGTCCATCGTGCCGGGCATGCCTTGGATGTAGGCCATTCATCATTAGGGGCCAACGTTTGGTGGGACCCAAATTTATGTGGGTCATCCACAATGTGAGGCCCACCTTTAATGTTATTGTCCATCATGTGGAGCCGCCTTCAATATCTATTACCCCTTCACATGGAGCCACCTTTGATATGGATCGTCCATTATGTGGGCCCCACCTCTAATGTGGGTCATCCATTATGCAAGGCCCGCCTTAGATGTAGGCCATTTATTATTTGGGGCCAACTTTTTGGTGTGCACCGTACATGATGTAGAACCCACCTTGATGTAGGTCATACATCATGTGGGCCCACCTTCAATGTTAATGTGGACCATTCATCATTAGGGGCTTAGCTTTGATGTGGACAATCCATTACGTAGGCTGACCTGATGTGGGTCATAATATGGGCCCACCTTTGATGTTGACCGTCCATCATATGGACCCCACCTTTAGTGTGGACAGTCCATCATGTGGGCCTCCTTTGATGTGGACCATCCATCACATGAAGGGGGAGGAGAGGTAAGCAAAAAAAAATAAAAAAAGCTAAAAGGAAAAATGTAAAAACTAACAGGATAAGTAACTTTCATCACATAATTTTTACAGTAAATCCCAACAGACCCTAAGTGTCATTTAAACATGTAGAAGATTTGGGGCATTCATAAAGTGGGATACATTGAATGTACTCATTCACTGTGGTGGCCATGGACAGTCCAGATTGCATGCAGCGTATCTTCTGGTATATGCGCGGTTGAGTCACTGCACACCATAGTGAGGTCTTGTTGAACATTTCCAAATGGAGAAGTTCACTAATTCAACTCTTCTTGCTACCAGTTATGTCAATCTGCACACATGTGGGAGATACATGCCATCTATGCGTTGCGCACCATGGATAGAACAGATCAACTCATCAAGTGGGCCACATGGCTGTTGAACATGAACATGTGACCTACCTTTTCATCAGACCATCATCTACACGAGATTTAACAATATTTCTTACAGCTCATAGATCCCTACAAACATGGAAATCTTATAATTTGCTGCAGATAGCAAAAAAATAAAATTCTCCTCCATAAATTTAGAAATCTCTTATAAATATATAAAATTTGAAATACACAATTCACAAAATGGTGTGAAAATTTTAAATCAATTCAATATTGATATTCTTTATAATATCAGCACTGGAACCGTGGAAGCATATTCTGAATTCCAACCAAATAGAGAAAAGAAAATGTATAAAAGCATGCAAAGGAATACACAATTTTACATGGAAAATCCTTGCGGAAAAAATAATTGCACAAAGCGGCTGATACTACCACAGTGAAAATGAATTACAAGAGATATATCTACTTACGTACAGATGTCAAATCCTCCTTCATTCAAAACTCTATCACTCTTACCTTAAAATCCTAGAAACGAATTAGCCCTCATTGTTCTACCCTAATTCCGCATTACACCTATATATAGTGTTATACCCAAAATAGAAAATAAATTACATAATTACACAAAATTAGGCACACCGTCGATCTAAGCATCAATCAATGATACCGATCGAGCTACCCTCGATCGGTCAAGCCTCCAAGTTCGATCAATCGAACTTGGCCAAAAATGTCTAGAAAGTTAACGGATTAATTTGTAGTTTATTCAATCAATCGACCCAACCTGCTGATTGATTGAACTTGTCTAAAGCTGTCCAAAGATTAATCTGTTTAATTCCAACCATAATGTATGCATTTTATCCACTCCATCCATCCATTTTTCTAGATCATTTTAGCGCATGAGCCCAAAAATGAAGTTGATCCAAATCTTATAAGGACAACACTTTTGAAACAGTGGTGATCGAACTCCTACCATTAAAAACTTTTTAATGGCCAAAAAAGTTTTGGATGAAGCTGATATCTGTGTTTTCCCTTCATCCAAGTCATTGTGACCTAATTAACTGGTTGAATTGCAAATACACATTACAATGGAGTTGAGGAAATTCTTAATAGTGTGGGTTCAATCAACATTGTTTTCATGTGTGTGATCCACTTAAGATTTGGATCTGCCTCATCTTTATAATCATGCCGTGAAATGATATGAAAAAAAAAAAATAGATAGCCAGCATGGATAAATCACATATGACATATATATATATATATATATATATATATATATATATATATATATATATATATATATCATGATAAGGCTCATCGAGCATTCTCCATTACCCACCTTGCTACTGTCAGCGTCAGCATTTCTATCAGCATCAGTAGGCAATCCCTGTCCAAAATATCCAAGCTCAAGTGGGGCACACCTCATCGAGCATTCTCCATTACCCACCTTGCTACTGTCAGCGTCAGCATTTCTATCAGCATCAGTAGGCAATCCCTGTCCAAAATATCCAAGCTCAAGTGGGGCACACCATACAAGACCGTGATTTGAACTCTTACCATTGAAATCTTTATGAGATCATAGAAGTTTTGGTTTAAGCAAATATTTATATTTTACCTTCATTCATGTCTGTGTGAGCGTTATGTGCAGGTTGGATGAACTCCAACCATTGAAATCTTTATGGGATCATAAAAGTTTTGGTTTAAGCAAATATTTATATTTTTACTCCATTCATGTCTGTGTGAGCGTTATGTGCAGGTTGGATGACAAATAAAATTTAAGTGGGCCCTAAAAAGGTTTCAAGTGCATACATGTGTAGCCTGGTTCTCTTGAGCTTTGGATATGCTTCAATTCTCATAAAATGACCGTCAGATGGATGAACGGCATGAAAAATGAATGTACAGTGCAGATATAATACATATGTCGTGGTGGCCCCACAGAACATAGTGACTTCAACCCACCGCGGAGGCCGGTGGTTTGTGGCACCCCCTGCAATTACTCAACATGCAATCCGCTTCCTCTTTTTGTGGGGCTTACTATGATGTATGGGTTTTATCTAATCTGTTCATTCATTTTTTTTTCATATGGTTTTAGGGTATAAATTTAAAAATTAGGCAGGTCCAATGCTCAAGTGAAGCGCACCACAGGAAGCAGCAAAAGTCACCATTGAAACGTTTGCGAGAGCCACCCTGATGCTAGGAAAACACAAATATTATATTGATTCAAAACTTATGCTCCTAGCAAAAAGTGGAAAACACAAAAAGTGTTTAAGGGTAGGAGTTCGATCCCCATTGTATGGTATAGGTACGCCTCATATCTTTTTTTTGGTATGTATTCTAAAATAATTCAGAGAGAATGGATGAAATAGACAGATAAATTCCAGACGATGGATTGGATACTTATAAGTTGAATAGCTAGACTCACTATATATGAAGTAACGTCGCCAAGTTATGTGGCGATGATGTATGTGTTGTATACCGTGTGTCTATACATTTGAAGAGATCATTTTAGGGCATTGTCCAATGAATGAGGCAGATCTAAGGTTGGGTGAACCACACCGTAGAAAATAGTAAGGACAGTGACGCCCACCTTCGAAACCTTTCAAAGGTCCACCGTGATGTTTATTCGTGATTCAACTTGTTGATGTGCTAACCAAGAAATGAAAGAAGGGGAAAGTACAAATTTTAACTAAATCCAAAACTTTTATGACCCTTCAAACTTTTTAATGGTGCTGGGTCACTCTTCCCACTGTTTTATGTGATGGGTCCTCTCAAGCATTTGATGTGAATCATTCTTTGGATCTCGGTAACATGATCTCTCCAAACGGAGGTACAAATTAGATATAAAACATATATACGGTGGGTTTCACATAACTTCGTGACATCACTTCAGTAGCTAATTAGGCTACGTAACCTGTTAGTAGCTAGCTAATCCGCATGCCGGGATGCAACCTGTGTACTTTAATGGGAGTGCATAAATGGGAGGTGGTATGCTAACCATGTTGAGTAAACTCTGTGGGGTCTACTAAGATTTATGTCTTTTATTTAATCCGTTCATACATTTTACCACATGATTTTAAAGTCTTATTACAAAATTGAAGTATATAAAAAGCTAAAATGGACCACACCACAAGAAACAGTGTGAATTGAATGCCATCGTTGAAAATTTCTTGGGGACCATAGAAGTTTTGGATCAAGCTTATATTTTTATTTTCCATTTGTCCATGTTTGTGTGATCTTATGAGAAGGTTGGATGACCTGGCAAGGTTTCAACTTTCAACTGTGTGAATCATTATTTCCACTGTTTCATGTGGTATGGTTTACTTGAGCTTTGAGCTTCAATTCAGGCTCAACCCCTAAAATGATCAGAAAAGACGGATGGATGGTGTGAATAAACAACGTACATTACATTCACCGTAGGCATAACAGAGTTTACTCAGTACGACAAGAGCCTGCTGAGTAACTCGGTACGCATTCCGATTTCGCATAAATGCAGCGCAGGATACATAAGCATGCGCCTGCGCCGGCGTTGTCACCTGCATTGATTGCCTGTGACTTTTCAAAGTTCATTACATGCTTTAACCTTTCCCTATTATCTTCATAAAAAAACCCGGGAAGCGGATTGCGTCCTTCTCCGTCTGTCTCCATCTACAAACGGACAGATATGTCCCTGAGTATCTGAGGTCCACCGTGATGTATCTGTTTATCAACGCCGTCTAATCATTTTTTTTCTATCTTATTTTAAGATATGAACTAAAAAAATGGACAGATCAAACTTATTTAAGTTGCATTAAATGCACAGATGATTAAATGCAAGAGTTACATGTAGTGTGGCCCACTTAAGCTTAAAATCTATTTCATTTGTGGAGTAATATCTTAAAATAATAGGAGAAAATGGATGAATGCATACATCACGTTACGCCATACGTGGCTAGAGACGGCAGGGTAGTACGCAATCCGATTACAAAAAAACCATAGGTCGCAGTAGCTGAATCGACAGGCCGTCACCGTGGCCCCACCTTGATGTATACGATGTACATCTACGCCGTCCATCCGTTTTGCCGGCTCATTTTAAGAGCCTAGAAACATTGGTGATTGACCACCCACCGTTAAAAACTTCCTACTGCTTACCGTCATCCAGCAAGTTTTTAATAGCTAATAACTACTGTTTCCCTATGGTGTGGTCCATCTTAAATTTGGATCTGCTTATTTTTGGGCTTGTCTTAAAATGAACTATAAAAACGGATGGACGGCGTGGATACACAACACGTAGACTCCGGCCAGACTGTCAGGATATGACCGAATGCGCTCCGGAGATTGTGCACCGTACATTTTTATCGGCTCTTCTCGCGCAGCGTATCATTTTTCTCAGGGACGCGCATTGCCTGTGGCCCTGGCCACATTCGAATCGCTATGTGGGGCCTACAGAGATGCCCTTTAAAATCCACTCTTTTCATCAGTTTCCCACCCTCACAATAGGACAATACTCCAAAAATCAGGCAGATCAAAAACTCATGAGGCACACGACAAGAAACAGAGTGGGTTGTATGCCTGCCGTTGGAAACTGTGGGGGTCGTGAGTTTTGAATCAGGATGATATTTGTTCCTACAGCTTATCCCAGTGTCAATAACATTATGAATGGTTTGGATGGCATGTAAGCATTACGGAGGGTTCCAGAAAGTTTTCAATAGATGACATTATATTCTCATTGTGACTTTTTAATCTTCCTGATTTTTGTATTGCTGATCTATTATGTAGTTGAGAAACTAATGAACGGAGTGGATTTTGCACAGAGTGGCCGGGACATCAGAAATCCGCATCCCTTTTCTGTTCCTCAAGTAAATAAAATAAAATAAAATACAGGCAGTGGCAATTCTATAGTTCGCCTGAAAAGGAATCCTTATTGTAAATTTTCAAAAGGTACACATGCGCATGGAAACTGCGCTCCGGCATAGTACGATGGATTATACGCATGCACATAGAATTTTTTTTTAAAATGATGCTTGTATTATAAATAATTTAAATTAAACTGTCAAAATGGTTACCACCTAAGATTAGGGCTGGGCATCGGTCCGAGTCGGACTGGATTGGGTCCAACCCGGACCGATCCGAAATGATATTGGTTTGATCGAACCCGATCTGATCCGATCCAGTTCCACGATTCTACCGGTTCAATGTGCACCCCTAGACCTATCTAACAGTCGGCCCATAGATGGTCCGTCCTATTTATTGATCGGTCATTCTTCACCAGTAACAATTTTTCAAGTAATTTGAGCTTGATCGACACAGCCCTTGGTTTTCCGATCTAAGAGGACCTTGTGATCCTTGTCGAGCTTGAGCTACTGGTACGGGCTGGTTGTTGGTTCGACCCTATGTGATGAGCCGCTTCATTCTTCCCCTAATAGTAAGCCTCCTTACTTTCAAGTTGTTGTATGTACTTGAAAAGTATGTTTGAAGTGACTAGGTCGGACTGTCCCTAGCATAAATGCTAAGTATGGCGGCCAGCACGGGAATCGAGGTATGCCAGTAATCATGTATGGCATAGTTGAGGTGGCATATCGTGGTTCGAGGCATCGTGACTTGTCAGGCCGCCATTTCGATGTCCGAACAATAAGAGAGTGAAGTGTGGCGCTTTCTCGATAATAAGGTCGGACAACGTGTCAAGTTGTGCCACATGTTGAGATAGGGTAGTCGAGGGGATGTAGTACAGAGAATGCATTAATGAGGGCATTTGAGTGCTTCCACGTGGCTCCTCTATATAAGGGGAACCCTAACCCTTGTCGAGATAATTTACATTTTTCTCCTTTCTTCGTCGTCTCCCTTAACCTGCTTGGTTGTCTCCCTTAGCTCGTAAAGGCAATTCCCGGCGACTTTGTGACATTACCAGCAATCGGGCAGCATCTCTTCTCCTATGAGCTCCATTCTTTGATTCACCTCCTCCCTTTCCTCTTTTCTTCTTTGTTACCGATTTACGACATCTGTAAGACTATCTGCCATGTCGGGTTCGCTAAGTTCATGGGAGGGGGTCTCTAACAGTGACAGTGGGGCAAGTTACCTTCGGCTAATGTTGAACCCACCGTCACCGTTAGTAATAATGAGCAACGCTGATTTTCGGCCGTCGCAGTCATCGAGAGTACTGGAGAAGTCCCCAGCGGAGTAGCCGATTAGGGTAGAGCGTAATCCGCCTGCCGAAGGAGAGTCGGACAACTTTTCTCATGAAGAAGAGACAAAGGGACCCGTGAGGTCGTCCCTCACAGAGGCCGAACTAGCTCAGATTAGGTTGGAATATCATATCCCGAACTCGAAAACCGGGCTCACAAAATTCTCGATCGCCTAATCCGTGCCAACAGCCTCCGTAGTACCCCATTCTCGGCTCCTAACGTCCATACGCCAGATTCCGATCCTGGGATCCTACAATGAGGATTTTCCAATGTACATTTAACTCATAATAAGCATAACTACAAGTATACCCAAATCACAAAGGCAACAACATCATCACATATCCCACTAATATAAACATTGAATACAGTGCTGAAAGGAAAATATATATGTCAAAATTAAAGCTCCAGAAGTCAGCTACATGCTCCAAGCTCCACGCTGCTGCAATCTAACATCACCTGCACGCATCTATCGTGCAATAGCTTATAGAAAGCTTAGGGGGTGGTGTAAGTGTGTGCACAAGGTAAGTGTCAAGTATTTAATACAATGTCATAATCATACAATACCGAAAATACTGGTAAGATCACGAATCATACGATATCAGAGTAAGCGAAAATACTGACAAGTCCATGAATCATACAATATCAGAGTACATAATACAGATCAGCTATGCAAATGAGGAGTCATAGAGAGCCAAATATCAAATGGCAAGGGTACAATGCAATATGTAAATCCTGCTAAGTCCGTCAAGCCATATAAGTGCAGAAATGTAGCAATCCAAAATGTCATATGTTGTGGATGAAGTGCAATATGCGATGCAAATGAAATGACCAAGCAGGAGTAAAGTCGGGATGATAGTACGTAGTATCGCAGGCTACGGGGTCTATCACAAGGGAATTCTATCCAAACCAGTCCCATACCTAAATTTGGATAGTCAAACACAATGTGGTAAACTCCTGATCTCAGGTTAGTCGCACGCCCCAACCGAAATCCTGGCTATTGCGAAGGTACACGTAATAAATAGTTGCGCACCACCAGCCCGAGTGGATAGTGAATGGATGAATGAATGAGTATGCAACTCCTGCTCAGTAGCCTGCCAACCACTGGTAGCTCGCACAGGCCTCAGCCCCACCCACATCACACCCGCCCACATCAGCGTCCGCCACATGCACCTGCCCACATGTGCAACAGTGACGGTGTCACACCCCAAACTCGAAAAACGAGCTCATAAAATTCCCAATCTTAAAAAAAGGTGCCGATAGCCTCCGTAGTGCCCCATTCTAGAATCTCGGCACCCATATGCCAGATTCCAATCCTGAGATCCTACAAGGAGGATTTTCAGTATGATTTTTTTTTGTAATGGAGCATAACCACAAGCATAACCAAGTCACAAAACAACATCATCATTACATATCCACTAATATAATCATTTGAATACAATGCTGAAAGGGAAATACATATGTCAAAAATCAAAGCTCCAAAAGACTGCTGCACGCTCCATGCTCAACGCTACTGTAACCTAACGCTACCTTCACGCATCTATCGTGCATAAGCTTACAAAAGCTTAGAGGGTGGTGAAAGTGTGTATAAGGTAAGTGTCAAGTACACAATAAGGCCCATAAATCATACATCATCAGAAAAAGCAGAAATACTGACAAGATCATGAATCATATAATATCAGAGTAAGCGAAAATATGCGGTAAGTCCATGAATACTGTCACGCCCCAAACTCGGAAAACGGGCTCACAAAATTCTCAATCGCTGAATCTGGTACCGACAGCCTCCGTAGTACCCCATTCTCGGCTCCTATTGCCCATACGCTAGATTCCGATCTTGGGATCCTACAAGGAGGATTTTTAGTATGATTTTTTTTTATAATGGAGCATAACCGCAAGCATAACTAAGTCACAAAACAACATCACTACATATCCACTATATCAAAAACTTTAAGGACAATGTTGAAAGGAAAATACATATGTCGAAAATCAAAACTCCAGAAGACCGTTGTACGCTCCAAGCTCAACGCCACATGCACGCATCTATCATGCATAAGCTTATAAAAAGCTTAGAGGATGGTGAAAGTGTGTGTAAGGCGAGTGCCAAGTATATAATATCAGAGTAATGTAGAAGTATGCGGGTAAGTCTATGAATGCTATCAGCTATACCAAAACTATGTAATGCAAGGCATGAATGTTATCGGTCATACCAAGTCCATGCGATGTGAGGCCTATGTAGCCAAATGTCATATGCGAGATACAATACAAGTATGTCAGTATTCATCAAGTACACATATCAGTACAATTCCGCTCTGGGATATCACCGAGGTTTATTACACTTCACACTGACTGCCTCCTCCCTAGCTGCACAGCCAAGCAAGTGGAAGAGACCATACTATCCGCCTGAACAGTAGTCTGTCAATACCTACCCAACTCGTCGATAGCGGACTCATTTGCGAGCTGGTCAAACTTAGCCTAACTTATAGCCCCCTCCCTCGGGCAGATAAGGCCACACCCCCTTCCAACCGACCATGACATATTGGGAGATGCGGCCTACTGGTATTCGGCACTCGGGCGCTGGTGTATCCACTCTGTCTAGACGTTGGAGCATCCCTTGGTACCAAAAAGGTTTTAAGATTTTCACCCAAGGACATCCTAAGTGCTCACAATGCTAGAGCGAATATTTTCGGTATCTGATACGACCATCCACGATGTGCCTGTGGAGGCTACGGCCCCGATGTCGCTAGGGCGTGCAGTGAATCACGACACACAATGTGAAATGCATAAGTCACACCGTCAGTCATACAGCAATCTCGGGCGTACCACGCGCTCATGTGGGGCACTCCATCTCATAAGGAGTCCCGTAAATGTCTTAGCCCAATGGCTTATGCTATGATCAAACATTCCTCACATCAAGCATACATATGATGCGTATGTGCATGAATCATGGAAGTTTACTAGCATGTTATAAAGTAATGAATTATCCTTACACCAAAGATGGGCCTAGACGGCCTACACATAACAGTATGAGCCTATCAATGGGCCCAAGGGAGAGTCATAATGCGGACATTTAACTAACATTATTCTTACAATGTGGACGTCAAACCAACATTGTTCCCAAGGCATGGCCCGCCATAAATGTCATTACATAGCCCATGGTGGAATCACACAATGCAATAGCCCTTGTATACATCTCATTGGGCCTCGACCTATAGGCCTCAAATACATCAAATGGTCCTCATACACATCACGGTGGGCCTCAATAACGGGCCTCATACATCACAATGGGCCTCAACCCATGAGCCCCAAATATATCACAATGGGCCTCAACCCATGGGCCCTAATACATCACAATGGGCCTTAACCCATGGGCCCTAAATACATCGTAATGGGCCTCCTAAATGGGCCATGAATACACAACAGGTGGGCCCTACACATGGGCCTTTATACATTACAGGTGGCCCTGCACATGGGCTCATACACATCAAGGTGGGGCCCACACATCAATTAGAGATCATTTTAGAGCATTTCCCAAAAACTAAATCCATCGAAAGATCATCTGGACCATGCCACAAATAACAGTGGAGATAATAAATTTGTACTATCAAATAAATCATAAGGCCCACCATAAAGTCTATTTTCCAACCAATCTAATCATAAGGTCATAAAGACCTGGATTAAGAGGGGAAAATAAATATCATATTGGTCCAAACCCTGTAGCCCAAGGGTTTTAATGGTGAACGTTCAAACCCTCTGTTTCTACAGTGTGGTCCACGTGATCCTAGGCTGGACGCATCATAGTGTGGCCCGCCGTGATGTATTTAAGATCCAACCATTTATAAGTTAACATAGAGATAGGTAAAGTGAAAACAAAAATATAGACTTGATTAGCAACTTCTGTGGCCCCTAAGAAATTGGAACGGTGGACATCACTGTCCACTGATCTTTGCATCGTAGCCCACCTGATAGGTAGATCTACTTCATTTTATCTCAAGCCATAAGGCATCTCGCCAACTGGATGGACAATTTGGACATAACACATACATCAAGAGTGGGATCCATTGGCAGTCCAGCAGTCCAGCCAAATGGCTGGACGGCATGGATTAAACACATATATTTGGGTGGGTTCCACCGTCCATGACAATGGACGGTGAGAATAAAACACATACATCACTGTGGGTCCCACGTGGGGGCCACCATAATGCTTATATGCCGTCCAACCTGTTGATAAGGTCACGCTGACCTGGCTGGAAGGAAAACAAATTTCATATTGATTCAAAGCTTCTGCAACCCAAAAAGGGTTTTAATGGCAGACATTCAATCCCTACCGTGTGGGCCACCTGAGCTGTGGATACAACTGATTTAAGGGGGAGCCACCGTTTGAAAAGTGGCCCACTAGATGCACGGTGTTGATGTGGGGTCCACATCACGGTGCGGCCTGAAGAGGCGACCCGCGTCCCTGCCCGTCTCGCTTATGCAACAGGACGCTGCAGGCGTCCTCTTCTGCAGCAGCAGCAATAGCTGCTACCATGTTTACTTTTTTTTTTTTGAAAAACAGAATTTTTGAGATTTTTCGTATGCGGGGTCTGTGTTAGGTGAATCCACTCTAGACATTGGATCCTAGGAGTCGAGACGGAGCAAACATGCCCAATATACGATATATTTTGGGGTACAGCAACATCAGAGTGCATTTTAACTGTGAAAACCACTATTTCTTATGCTATTGCCCGCCAGAAAACTGGATTGACTTTATTTTTCGGCCCAACGCCTAAAATAACCCGAGGAATGGAATGGACGACTTGGATCAAATATATATATCAAGGTAGGGCCTGTATGAGTGGTCCACCCAAGAAGTCTAAAGAATCAAACAAATATTCATTGTTTTGCCTTTCACGTGGGTACACCCACAGTCTGTTCACGCTTCACTGACGTCCAGCGTCTCTCGACGCTGGACGGTTCTGGATACAACATATATTAAGGTGTGCCCCACCTTCAGACATGCTGTCCAGGTGGGCCACCATATGCATGGATGGTGTGGATAAAACATACACCAAGGTGGGGTCCATCCGAGTGGGCTGCTCAACTACATCATCACACAAAAGAAAAATGAAAAAAAGAGAGGAAGAGAGAGAGAAAGAGAGACACGTGTGATGGAGGGACCCCGACACTATGGGCCCTCCATTGCATGATTTACAACGTATATCAAGTGAGTCCCAATACATGTGGGCCCACCAAATCAAAGATCAACAGTGGAAATTCTTTCTCCACCCAAAATGGACAGTCTAGATGACCTCTTTCATGCAAGGAAAATAAACATTATGATGGGGTCCATGGAGAATGGCCCCATCGTGGAATAATTATGAGAATCAAGATGGGCCATCGGCCACATCTAGGGTCCAAAATGAGATCCATGCCATCGATCGGTAGGCCTCACTTGGCCCATCATAAAAATATAAAAATCTAGCCTATAAAGCATCCACCGTTTGATCTTCTTGGTCCGTTGAAAAGCCGATCTCCTTGTGTCTCACTTTGATGGTGGAAAATGAGGTTTGAATGGCTAGGATGAAGGTTTTGCGATGGAAAGGTGGGCCACACACATGCACTTTTCTCTCTTAGAATGCGTGGACGTCCACCTCTTTTGGTGCTTGGAAATTATGAAGAGAGAGAGAGAGAGAGGGTTGTAAGGAGAGAAAGAGTGATGGGTGATGGAGTGATAGATGTGAGATGAGTAATGGGTGAGGTGAGCGATGGGTGAGGTGAGAGATGGGTTGACTTAGTGATTGTTTAACTTGTGGAGAAAGAAAGCAAGGGTGTGTGTACTTGACATGAGGTGATGTATTCATTGATTGATTGATGGGACATGTTGTAAAGATTCTCTTGGAATTGTAAATGTGCGGCATTTTCTTCGAAATAAATGTTGGCCCACATCTCCCTGCCAGGGTATCAGATCAGTATGCAAGATGCGGGGTTAGAACCGCCACGACAGCGCGGGTGCAATGGTACAAGTATCGGCTTAAACTGACTCAAATCTACTGGATATGACTTAGGGTTACGCGCAGGTGCCAATTATTGGTCGCAGGTTGTCAGAATTAGATAGGAAGGAATGGGGGAGTTGACGGAACAGTATGGACTAGGACACGGGTCTTACAAATACTATCATCTGTACCAAGGCTATGCGATGCAAGGCATGAATGCGATCGGCCATACCAAGGTCATGCGATGCGAGACATGAATGTTATCAGCCATACCGATACAATGCGAGGCTTACGTAGCCGAATGTCATATGCGAGATACAATACAAGCATGCCAGTCCTCATCAAGTACATATATAATTACAGTTCTGTAACATCATAGATTTTCACTGTTTTGGATTTTCAAAAATCCTTAAATTTTTTTTATTAATTAACTTATAATATCACTTAAATGACCATTAACACTCAATGTTAGTCTATACAAGGGTGGAGCCAATAGAGAACTACACAAGTCTGTTTAATCAACTATAGGAAGCCAACGACCTGATCACCTGAATATCAAGTATAGCCCCATGATTCACTCATAGTGGGCCCAAATCTAACCGACCCATCGCTAATAAATCAAGACATTCATAACTAAATTAAAGATCCAACCGAAGCCGAGTCAGAGAAGGCCCGGATCTTGGCTAATAGACCAAATAAACCCCATTACTCTTTTAGCCTAAAACCGACGGTTTAAACTAATCATGACCAAATCTCTACTTTTATTAATTATAAATAGGCCACACTATGAACATAATTAATCCAAACCCTAATCATTGGCTACGAGAAATCTCACTACCAAATTCATTTCAAAAGTGCCCTGAATTTCTAAACAAGCTCTAAACCGCTCGTTGGTGGGCCACTTGTTCCAAAATTATAGAGTAATGTTCGTCTTACTGGGCTCGACGTCTATCGCAGGAGTTAGACCTGGGTAGTGCCCAGAACCGCTCAACTTGAGCCATTGGACGAGTGCATGAGAATTGTAAATACCCTAAAGGTGGAAGCTGGAACTTAAGTGAATTGGGTTGTCCACTCTCATGCAAAGTTGAGGATTTCGGACCGTCGGTTTACGACCAAACTTCACACGTGGGGTAAGGATATTTTCCTGCTCATATCCGTATAACCGCGGCCCCGATCGACTATCGGTGACCGTTGAATAGACTTCTAGTCATATCTGTCGATCGATGCATCCAAATGGCGGGCTGATCATATCCATACGTAGATCATCATTAGAGCTAACTATCCTGCGGTGTATATCAATATGTACACCCCATAGTGAGCCCTAGAGCTTAGAAAGACCCTCCCATATGTCTAGTATAGTAAAAACCTAACACTTGGGGCCATTTCCACCAAATCTGGCCCTACATAAGGGTTTCTTTTGGGCACCCCTCTCCCCGTACGAATTTTACCCTAGAGAAGAGAAAGAAAGAAGAGAGAAAAGGGAGAAAGAAGAAAGGAAGAAGAGAAAAAGAGAGAGTGAAGATAGAGCAAGGTGGACCCTAAATCAAGGTGGGGCCTAAGGAAATCAAACCCCACAACTCCCTACATTTTTTCCAAGAAGAATCCCTTAACCACGACCGTCCTTTCTCTCCATTATCACCTAGGTAAGACTCATCACCCATTTTCGTTGAAACCCATGTGTTTGAGGAGGGTTTGTATTAGATTCTAACATGCAAGTTTATTGTCTCAGGATTCCGGCCGATCGACGCCGAGTTCGGCGCTTCTATGTCATTTACCGAGCTCTCAACGAATTCGAAGGTGCAGACTATTATCTTTAGGTGGCCTAGCACCAATTATAGTAGGAGTTTAATGATTTTGTTTGTTTCGGAATGTTGTATTGAAGAATCCAGAGGAAGCCTAGGAATGGTATGTTGTTGGAATTGTATGTGTTTGCATGTTTGGTTCTCATTTGATGATTGATATTGTCTCTCACATGATTCGGTATATGGATGATTACACGCTTATGTTTGGTTAATTTCTCTCACATGTGTTTGCTTCCTAGTGTGTAGGATTCATTGCTCATGTGTATTTGATCCCTTGAGGTGTAGGAAGTGCTTAACTTCTTCCCTAATCCACACCACTCACTTGCACCTTAATCATGATGTTATAGCTTGCTCGTTAGGAGTATTTGAATCATATGTTGAGATATATGTGAACATGATACTGTTACACTTGTTGATGACCTTGATGTTGGCATGTTATGAACCGTTCTCAAATCGTTGGGTTGGTTAGGAAATATGAGGAGAGATGGTAGCCCCATTGGTAGGGCTACCCTAAGGCTAAACCCATGGACTTGGGCAGGTGCGCATGGGCGGCAATAGTTCGACTACATGGGCCTCCTGTGCTCGATGTCGTCTGTCGCATGATCGCCTAACTCGTGCGGTCTACCCTACTCACTGGCCAATCGTGATTGCTAACCATGTTTGCTCACATATGTATGGAATATGGAGCACCCTACCACCGTTGTAGCCCATTGTTAATGAATTGAATATCGATCTACAGTCTCGTGAGCCGGGCATGGTGGAATGGGACACTGTGTTCGAGCTGTCGGCCTATGCTGGGGTGACGCGCCTCCCCATAGTGACCACGATCAATCCTTTTACTCAGCACTCCCCATATGCTCGAAGTCGGAGATGGAGAACCCGACGGGATCAAGGATCGCGGGGTCTTGGCCTCACACATTGGGGGATCTTGGCCTCGCAACTAGTTCAGGTCATTTGATACGTGGGGTGTATCAGATTTTCCAATCGGCTGGATGAACGGACTTAACTAAAAACTTGGTTAATACCATCACATTACATCGCACTAACTAGGGTGGTGACTCGGCAGTCGAGGTCGCTCTGAGGGAGTATGGTCATACGCGATCGTTAAATGGAGTCGCTCGAGGGAGCGTTGTGGTGAGGGCATGCATCATATCACTCATCATGCATACGCATTAATAAAATTAGTTAGGCATTTATAATTGACTGTTTTTCATTAAATTCTTAATATAATTGATGTCTGTTATAACTTGAGACTAATAGCACCCACTGTGTTGATCACTCACTCCCACTCTGGGATGGTGTTTTAAAACACCAACCAGACTCTCCCGTAGATGCAGGTGATACAAATTTGGAGGAGCCTGGCGACACGAGCCTCGAGGAGGAGGACGAGTTCTCCTACTTTCAATTGGTGAGCGGGTCTTCGTCGGCTCAGTAGACGGGATTCTGGATCGCTGAGTAGTGGATTTAGCTTTATTTTTTGATATATCATTCTTTTTGCGATTTATTGGGCAACGCCTTGTGTGACCCACTTATGTTCTTTTAGATTTGTATATGTATTTAACTTCTTTCATTTCAGCAGATTAGTTGTGAATTGTGATTCATGTTTCTAATAATTCCCAGTTGCGCATTTAAACATGATTTATTGTGAAACTATAAAAATTAGGTATAAGTGACACTCGGGAACTTGGGAGTCGAGTTTACACACGACCTCTGATTTTTAGGGCGTTACAAGTTCTCTCTGGGATATCACCGGGGTCTATTACACTTCACACTGACGCCTCCTCCCTAGCTGCACAGCCAAGTAAGTGGAAGAGATCACACTATCTACCTGACCAGTAGTCTGCCAATACCTACCCGGCTCATCGATAGCGGACTCTTTTACGAGCTGGTCAAACTCAGCCTAGCTTATAACCCTCTCATTCGGGCGGATAAGGCCACACCCCCTTCCAACCGACCACGACACAGTGGGAGACGCGACCTACTGGTATTCGGCACTTGGGCACTCATGTATCCACTCAGTCTAAACATTGGAGCAGCTCCTGGTACCAAAAAAGTTCTAGGATTTTCACTTAAGGACATCCTAAGTGCCCACAATACTAGAGCCAATATTTCTGGTATCCGATACGACCATCCATGATATGCCTGTGAAGGTCACGGCCCTGATGTCGCTAGGGCATGCAGTGATCACGACACACAATGTGAAATGCATGAGTCACACCGTCAGTCATGCAGCAATCCTGCGCGTACCGCGAGATCATGTGAGATACTCCATCTTATAAGGAGTCTTGTAAATGTCTCAGCCCAACGACTTATGCTATGATCAAACATTTCTCATATCAAGCATACATATGATACGTATGGGCATGAATCATGGAGTTATATTAAGCATGTTATAAAGTGATGAATTATCAACAAGTATGGGCCTATCAAGGGCCTTAAGGAGAGTTACAATGTGAACATTTAGCCAACATTGTACTTACAATGTGCACGTCAAACCAACATTGTTCCCTAAGTACGGCCCGCCATAAATAACATTACATAAACCATGATAGGATCACATTCCATGGGCCTTATGTACATCTCATTGGGCCTAGACCCATGGGCCTCCAATACATCAAATGGGCCTTATATGTATATATATAATATATATATATATATATATATATATATATATATATATATGAAGGTGGGCCTCAGCAACGGGCCATAATACATCAAGGTGGACCTAATCATATGAGCCTCATATATGTACCAAGGTGGGCCTCAACGGACGGCCACAAGTACATCTATATGGGCCTCAATAATGGGCCATAAATATGACAAGTGGGCCACATCACATGGACCATATGTATATACCAAGGTGGGCCTCATACATTCCAAAAAAAAAAGAATCAAATTGAAGGATCTGGACCATTCCACAAATAGCAGTGGAGATAATGATTTTTACCATTTACAATTCCAAGGCCCACCATCAAGTTTATTTCCCATCTTGTCTATTAGTAAAGTCACAAAGACTTGGTTGGGAGGAAAAATAAATATAAATTTAATCCAAGACTACTATGGTCCAAAAAGGACTTCAATGGTAGACGTTCATCTCTCCACTGTTTTCTGTGGTGTGGTCCACCTGATAAATCAACCTCATTCTTAGTCTCAAGCCTTAAAATGAGCTTTCCAAAATGGTTGGACAGATTGGATGCAACACATGCATCATGGTGGGGGTTCACGTGAACTATGGATCTGACTCATTCTTTAGCTCATGTCATAAAATGAGCTTTCAAAATGGATGGACGGTTTGGATGCAGCACATGCATCATGGTGCGGGTCCACCAGCAGTCCAGCCAAATGGCTGGACGACATTAATAAAACACATACATTTTGGTGGATTCCACCGTCCACGGCAGTGGACGGTGTGAATAAAACACATACATCACTATGGGTCCCACGTGGGGCCCACCATAACGTTTATGTGTCATCCAATCTGTTGATAAGGTCACACGGACCTGGATGAAAAGGAAAAACAAATTTCATATCTGATCCAAAACTTCTGCCAACCCAAAAAGGGTTTCAATGGTAGTCGTTCAATCACCGCTGTTTCCTATGATGTGGGCCACCTGAGCTTCGTATATGGTTGATTCTTGGGGTGGCCCATAGCCCAGAGGGGGCTTACAAAATGGACGGTGTGCATATACAACACACATCATGGTGGAGCCCATGGCTGGGACCGTGGTCCCTGCCTGTCCGTCCGTGTGCAGACGCTACCTTCTGATCTGTCGGCGGTGGCAGTCTTCTTACCTTCTTTTTTTTTTTGAAAAATTGGTTTTTCCGAGGTTTTTCACATGTGGGGCTCGCTTCAGGTGAATCCGACCCAACCATTAGATTCCATAGCTCACGACAGTCTAAACGAGCCCAATATTCAAGGTATTTTGGTGTATAGAAACATCAGGGTGGATTTCAACAGTAGAAAATACTGTTTTCTATGCTATGGCCTGCCAGAAAGTCGAATCAGCTTCATTTTTCGGCTCAACGCCTAAAATGAGCTGAGGAATGGAATGGACGGCATGGATTGGATTGATACATCAAGGTGGGGCCTGTATGAGTAGTCCACCCCAAAGTGCATAACGCATACTTAAGGTGGGCCCTGCTCAGGTGGGCCACCAAATGATGGATGGTGTGGGTACAACACATATGTAAAGTGGGCCCCACTTACATATGGCTTTGGAAAAATATATGCTTCATGGTGGGGTCCACCCAGGTGGGCCACACGACCACATCATCACACACAATAGGAAAAAAAATGAAAGAGAGGGAGAGAGAAAGAGAGAGAGAGAAGAGGGACACGCGTGATGGAGGGACCCCGACACTATGAGCCCTCCTTCGCATTCAATCATACATCAAGTGGGTCCCAATGCATGTGGGCCCACCAAATCAAATCAACGGTGGAGATCCCTTCTCCACCAAAATGAAAGGTCTAGATGACCTCTTCAAACTTGAAAGTAAACATTATGATGGGGTCCATAGAGAATGACCCCATTATGGAATGATAATGAGAATCAAGGTGGGCCATCGGCCACATCAAGGGTCCAAAGTGAGATCTGTACCATTAATCGGTAGGCCTCACTTAGCCCATCATAAAAATATGAAAATCTAGCCTATAGAAGCACCCACCATTCGATCTTCTTGGTCCGTTGGAAAGCCAATCTCCTTGTGCTTCACTTTGATGGAGGGTAATGAGGTTTGAATGGCTAGGATGATAGTTTTTGGGAGAGAAAGTGGGCCACATAACTCACTCTTTTTCTCTCTTAGAATGCATGGACGTGCACTCCTCTTGCTTGGAATTTTTGTGGAGAGAGAGAGAGAGAGAAAGGGTTGTAAGGGAGAGAGAGTGATGGGTGATGGATGTGAGGTGAGTGATGGGTGAGGTGAGAGATGGGTTGACTTGGTGGTTGCTTAACTTGTGGAGAAAGAAAGCATGGGTTGCTCTTGTACTTGACATGATGTGATTGATTAATTGATTTGAGTGATTGATTGATGGGGCGCAGTGTTTCTTCGAAATAAACGTCGGCCCACATCTCTCGGCTAGGGTATCGGATCGGTGTGTAAGACGCGGCGTTGGAACCACAGCGACGGTGCAGTCGCAATGGTACAAGTCTCGGATTAAGCCGACTCAAATCTACAGGATACGACTTAGATTATACGTCGCAGGTTGCCAAAATTCGACGGGAATGATCGTGAGATTCGACAGAACAGTATAGTCTAGGACACGGGCCTCACAGACGGGGTGTCATAATATCATGTCAGTCCTCATATCAAGTCCACATATCAGTACGGTTCCTCTCTGAGGAATCACCGGGGTCTAGTATACTCCACAATGGTTGCTGCCTCCCTAGCTGCACAACCAACGAGTGAAAAAAACCTCATTATCCGCCTAGCCAGCAGTCTGCCAATACCTACCCGGCTCGTCGATAGCGGACCCATTTACGAGCTGGTCATGCTCAGCCTAGCTTACAACCCCCTCACTCGGGCGGATGAGGCCACACCCCCTCCCAACCGACCACGATACAGTGGGAGATGCGGCCTACTACTATTCGGCACTTGGGTGCTCATGTATCCACTCGGTCTAGACGTTGAGGCGTCTCCTGACCTCGGAGGTTTAGGGACTTTTACCCACGGACATCCAAAGTGCCCAGATGCTCGAACCAAACATTTTTGGTATCCCATCTAGCCATCCACGATATACCTGTGGAGGCTACGGCCCTGATGTCGCTAGGGCGTACAGTAATCACAATACACGATGCAAGATGCATGAGTCACACAGTCCAAGCATGCATCAATCTTGTGCATACCGTGCGCTCATGTGGGGTAACTCCGCCTATCAGGGAGTCCCATAACAACCTGTCATATGCAATAGCCAACCATATCTCATAATCAAACATACAGATGATGTGTATGAGCATGTATCATGATGTTATGCTGTCACATACTCAGAATCGGCATCGATACTCGGAATCGGCCTCGACAATCGAATCGACTACAACTATCGGAATCGAACACGACTATCAGAACCAACCTCATCAATCCGAATCGGCCTTGACATACGGAATCGGCCTCGTCAATTGGACTCGGCCTCGACAATCAGAATCGGCCTCGTCAATCGGACTCGGCCTCAACAATTGGAATCGATGATCAGAATCAACAATCGGAATCAGCAATCAGTGAGAATGGGCTTAACGAGGCCTAAGGGGAAGGTCATAATGTGGACATCCAACCATCATTGCCTATCAATGTGGACATTCAATCAACATTGCTCCCAAGGAGTGGCCCACATAGGGTTAAACATATAGTGGGCTCATGGCCTCATACAAAGGCCTAATACACATCGCAATGGGCCTCATACAAGGGCTACATACACATCAGTATGAGCCGCATCACATGGACCTTAAATACATCACAATGGGCCTCACTCATGGGCCTCGAATACATCACATTGGGCCTCGATCATGGACCTCGAATACATCTCATTGGGCCTCGCCCATAGGCCTCAGATTCAAACAGGTGGGCCCCATCACATGGGCCTCAAATA
The DNA here is from genome assembly GCA_030180095.1 of Magnolia changhungtana. Lineage (NCBI taxonomy): Eukaryota > Viridiplantae > Streptophyta > Magnoliopsida > Magnoliales > Magnoliaceae > Magnolia > Magnolia changhungtana. The sequence goes on along the minus strand of JASAUF010000467.1, from coordinate 2,105,784 downwards.
TACATCAGGATGGGCCTCGCCCATGGGCCTCAATACTAGGCCTTACATATCAAGTGGGCCACATTACATGGGCCACAAAATACATCAAAATGGGCCTCAAGTGGACTTAGACCACACCAAAAATTATATTAATGTTTGTAGGTGTAACACATGTATCACTGTACACTATCATCCCATGGGGCACATGGCCCACTAATGGCGATCAGCATTGTCCAAACATTGTCTATATAAATCAGCACAATCCAAACGTTATCTAGTACCGTCCAACACAATCTGAACGGTGTGGATGAAATAAATACATCGTGGTGGGGCTGTACATGGCAAAACAGGTGGACGGCTTTGAGAAACACATGCCCCACGGTTAGCCCACAGCTGCTAACGTCAACAGTAGCATGAGCTGCTAGACGGCTCAAATATACAACACATCATAAAGGGGCCCCAACAGGTGGACAGTGTGCCCGTTACACACACATCAAGGTGGGCCGCATAAGTGGACGGCATAGATGAAATACATACAACATGGTGGGGCCTGCAAATACACAGTAGGTGGGCCCACCATCCAACAAGCTGGATGATGCAGACCAAACATATACATCGCAATTGGCCCCTCAGCACGTCCAAATGGACGGTGCTGAAATACAATACATATATTAAGATGGGTCCCACCCCATAAAAACGGATGGACGGCGTGAATATACATGAGGAGGGTTACCACCGTCCTAGGGCATATGGACGGATAGTATAAAACACATACATCAAAGTGGAGTCCACCGTCTAGCAAACTGGACGGACGGTGGATATAGAATATATACACTAAGGTGGGCCTCATTTATTGGGGATGGATGGTATGAATATACATCATATGGGCCCCACATCCCAGCCCATGTACAGCATGGGAAAGACACATACATCAGGGAGCTCCACATGGATGGGGTCCACGTCCTAGCACGTGGACGGACGGTTAGGATAAAACACATAAATCATGGTAGTTCCAGGGGGCGTCCATTTGATGGACGGACTGGATATACAGCCCATACGCAAGGTGGGTCCCACCGTTTGGATGGTGTGGATACGAAACACATACATAATGGGCACCACCGTCCACTGTTGGACGGTGTGCATACAAAATATACATCATGGTAGGGTCCACATGGGTGGATAGGGTCCACATGGGTGGACGGTCCAGCTGAAAAATAGATGGACGACATGGAATGGGACCCACAGAACTTGCTGACCTCACAGTGGCTGCCAGCTGCGTGGGTCCCATAGAACTTTTTGACATCACTACAACAACTGTATAGCTGGAGTGAAGTACGCCAGCCGTCCCACTTCACAAGGTGGGTCCACATGTGGGACGGTGTAGGTAAAACACTTTCATCAGTGGGTCCCACGTGGGGCCACCATAATATACTCTCTCTCTCTCTCTCTCTCTATATATATATATATATATATATATATATATATATATATATATATAAAACATATACAGAGGTGGGTCACACCGTCCAGGAGGCTGGACGGTGTGGAGAAACACTTACATCAAGGTGGGTACCCACCATCCAGACTTGTTGGACGGCTGGGATATACAACAAATCATAAAGGTGGGTCCCACGTAGGGCCTACCATGAGGTTTATTTACCATCCAATCTGTTAATAAGGTCACAAGGACCGGAATGAAGAGGAAAAACAAATTTCATAATGATCCAAAACTTCTGTAACCACAGAAGGGTTTCAATGGGAGATGCTCAATCCCACTGTTTCCTGCCGTGGGGGCCACTTGAGTTCGTATATGACTGGTTTTTGGAGGGCCCACTGCCTAAATGAGGCTCCATCAAATGCACGGTGTTGATGTGCATCACACACCATGGTGGGGCCCACGGCTGGGACCCACCGCCGTCCGTCAAACGTAGTAAGACGCTACTGCGCGTCCTCTGCTGCTTAGTTGTTTTATTTATTTATTTTTTTGAAAAAATAGTATTTTTGAGGTTTTCCTAGGTGGGGTCCGCAACAGGTGAATCCACCCCGTCCATTGGATTCCATGGCTTAAGACAGTCTAAATGAGCCTAGTATTGAGCATGTTTTGGCTTAAGGTGGGTCATACTCGATTTTAACGATAAAAATCAATATTTTCTATACTATGGCCCGCCAGATAATTGGATTGGCTTCATTTTTCAGCTCAACGCCTAAAATGAGCTAGTGAATGGAATGGACGGCATGGATTAAAGTCATACATCAAGGTGGGGTCTACATGGGTGGTCCACCCCAAAAGTTTGGAATCAAGCTAATATTTTTGTTTTCTACTCGCCAGCACACCACACTGCCATTCGCACTTCACTGTGTGCCACGTCCACTGTCCCTGGACGCTGGACGGTTTGCATACAACACATATAAAGGTGGGCCCCACATATGGACGTGCTGCCCAGGTGGGCCACCCAAATGGCTGGATGGTGTGGATAAGACATACATCACGGCGGGGTCCATCCTAGTGGGCCACACAATCACATCATCATATAAAATGAAAAAAGAGGAAAAGAGAGAAAGAGAGAGGGACACGTGTGATGGAGGGCTCCACCACTATGTGTCCTCCCCTGCATTCAATCATACATCAAGTGGGTCTCACTACATGTGGGCCCACCAAATCAAAGATCAACGGTGGAGATTCCTTCTCCACCAAAATGGAAAGTCTAGATGACCTCTATTTATGCAAGGAAAATAACCATCATGATGGGGTCCATGGAGAATGGCCCCATCATGGAATGATCATGAGAATCATCGTGGGCCATCGGCTACATGTAGGGTCAAAAGCGAGATCCATACCATCAATCGGTAGGACCCACTTGGCCCATCATCAAAAGAATAAAATCTAGGCCTATAGAAACACCTACCTTTGATCTCCTCTTCCTTCTTCCGCCAACGCGTTCCATAGCTCCAAAGAATGTGATCTAACGGTTAAGATGAGGCTTGGAGGGTGGGATTGGGTGGTAGGAAGGTGGGCCACACCTGGCTTTCTCCTCTCCTTTGGACGTGGGTTGCTCTCGTGTAGCTTGGGAGAAAAAAAAAATGAGAGAGAGATGAGAGAAAGAGAGGTGATGTGAGTGATGGAGTGATGGGGAGAGGGACGAGTGAAGTGATATAAGGGTTGACTTTGGGGTAGCTTGTGTAAGAGAGAGGTAAGGGTAAGGCATGGGTTGCTTGTACTTGACTTGAGGTGTGATGTGTACTTGATTGATGGGATTGATGTGATGTTTTCTTAGGTTTTACAAAGCGTGGTATTTTTCCTCGAACTGAACGTGGGCCCACATCTTCTGGCTCAGGTATCGCCTCGGTGCACGAGACACGGCATCGGAACCGCAGCGATGGCGCGGTTGCTAGGGTACAAGTCTCTGGTCGAGCTGACTCAAAATCACTGGATGCGACATAAGATTGCACGCAGATACCGATTTCAGGTCGAGGGTTGCCAAAATTTAACTGTGAGAACCGCGGAAGTCTACGGAATGGTACGGTCAAGGATACGAGTCTTACACTTTGTCAGATGAGCTTCCTACTCGTCCTCTAGGGGGATTCGTCGCCATCTTCCAGGTTGCCTTTCAGTGTGGCTCGAGGCTTCTTTTGCAGATTATAGTGAGGTGAGTGCTTGGTTGGCTAGACTTGTCCCCGGGGCAGCTGATCCCCAATGCATGGAGGACGTTAATTGGCTATTCCGTCCTTTGGACCGAGCTTAAGCAGCCCAAACTTACAGTCGATGAATTCCTTCACATATACCAAGTAAAGCTTAACCGTTTTCACGAAGGTTGGTACTATCTCTCGGCCCGGAGGGAGACCGAAGGGAGCGTTATTACAGACGCCCCAACATCCAACAAGAACTAGAGGGATAAATGGTTTTAGGCCTCTGGCGCTTGGGAAGTAGTGGGCATGACCTTTCACCGTAGTCTGGCCCCTACTGTCTATGATTACATCATAGACCTTTCTGTTGACAGTACACCATGTATGGAATATATTGTGCCTTTATGGGTACACATCATTCTTTGGAGTGTACAATAATTGCCTCATGACCAAGGGTTTGCCACGATTCTCAACCAACCATGTGTCATCCTAAGGTCCACCGTGATTTTTATTTGAGATTCAACATGTTCATAAGTTAACACAGACATTAAAGAAGGGAAAACACAAATATCAACTTGACCAAAAACTTTTGTGGCCTTTGAAGTTTTTAATGGTGGGCGTGACTCTCTCCACTGTTTTATGTGGTGGGGTCCACTCAAGTTTTGGATCCAATTCATTCTTTGGCTTATACCCTAAAATTATCTCTCTAAATGGATGAACCGTGTTGATACAAAACATGGGGGGACCTACGGAACTAGGTGATGTCACTTCAGTAGCGAGTCTAGCTACTCAACCAGTGCACTGAGTTCCAATCCCCAAATGGAAACCGTTGGACTTTTTGTAAAATGTAATTTCTTTTAATATATTTAAAAAACTGGTGACGTGGCACCATACTGACGTGGATCACTAATAAAGCTGGAATCAGTGTGGATCCCCTGATCACGAAACAGAGGATCCGCACTCGATTGGATGGTATTGTGCAGGTCAGTGAAAATATGATGAGGCTGATTGCGCACGGCCCAGCCTATATGATAATTCATCGAGGCATGTAGAGCTCACCAGGGTGTATGTGTTTTATCCACGCCATATCATTTTAAGATGTAATATTAAAAATGTATTACATCAAAGCTGCAGCGGATGACAGCGAACCAAGTGGTTTGGATGAAGGAAAAAAGCAAATAGCAGCTTATCCAAAACTTCTACGGTTCCCAATAAGTTTTTAACGGTGGGTGTTCAATCTTGACTATGTGGTCCACTAAACCTTGGATCTATCTCATTTTTGCAGTCATACCCTATAATGATCCGGAAAAATGGATGAATGGAATGGATAAAACCCATACATTAAGGTGGGCCCTGTAGAGCCACCGTCCTACAATTTCTTGGTTCCTGAGTTTCAAGGGTGGCACTTTTTCATTGTATCAAGTAACTCTACTGGCCTCACACAAGACGGTACGGTCCTTAATGTGGGGCCCACTTTGATGGATGTATTCAATATCCATTCCGTCCATCCGTTTTTCCATATAATTTCAGGGTATGAGATGAACAATAAAAAATCCAAATCTCAGGTGGACCACATCATAAGAAACAAAGGTGAATGACTATTAAAATCTTCTTCTAGCCACAAAAGTTTTGGATCATGAAGATATTTGTTTTTTAACTTCATAGATCTTCACATGACATTATTAATAGGTTGGATGGAAATTAAACATAACGGGACATTACAGTGGGACCTAGGAAGTTTTTAATGGTGGAACGTTCAATCACTACTGCTTAGTATGGTATGGTCCACCTGATATGCTTATTTTTTCGGTTAATATTCTAAAATGATCTTACATAACGTTTGGACGGTGTGGATATAGAATACATACATCAAAGTGGGTCCCACCGTAAGGACCGCACCGTCTTGGGTGAGGCCTGGGTCGCACCTAAAAGAGTTTCCAATTTCCTGTCCGACTCCCGCAGAGAGAGGGGGGGGGGGGGGGGGCAAGACGTCAGTGTTTCTGTGACACACGAAGGGAGTCCGGCTCCAGCGGGGAGAGAGAGAGAGAGAGAGAGAGAGAGAGAGAGAGAGAGAGAGAAGAAGACCTCAGTGCTGCTGTGACACACGTTTGGAGGTCCGAGCTTTACTTCAGGTGGGCCCCACTCATTTCCTGCATTTTCTTATAAAAGAAGGGAGTCCGGCTTCAGCAGAGAGATAGAGAGAGAGAGAGAGAGAGAGAGAGAGAGGAAGACCTCAGTGTTGCTGTGATACACGTTTGGAGATCCGAGCTTTACTTTAGGTAGGCCCCACTCTTTGCAGCTTCTTTTTTTTTTTTTTTTTTCCTTTTTTCTTTTTCCTTTTCTCTTTTCTATCGTTTTTGTTTGGGTGGCGAAGAAAAAGGAGGAGATGATAGACTCGGACGAATCGTTCCGAGTCGACTCGATCGAGTTTTCCTGATATTCGAGTAGTCAACTGAATCTTGCTGAAGAACTCGGCAGAACTGAGTTTTTCATCCGAGTCGACTCATTTTCGGTCGAATCGAGTTTTTAAACAATGGAATACAGACCTTCGTATTGAGGATTATGGGGTGAGTATACCCCTGTGGGCCCCATTGTGGATGGCGCATTTCCGAAGAGTTCAGAGTTGTCAGATGATCTGAACCGTCAAATGGAGAAGTAGAAAGGAAATGGGGATGGTCCAAATTCAGTTCAGTGAAATCGGATGGTTAAGATCGTCTAATTTTCTCTTCAAGCCCTTGTAGGGTGGGGCCCACAGGGGTTTGTGCATGTTATCCAAGCTGTTCATCAGTGTTGCCCCACCACGAAATTTGGACCCTCAAAAAATCAGGCCCATCCAACCATCATGCCTGCATCCTGATAGAGTCTCTTTAAGCGTACTCGGGCTGGGGGTGGTGAATCAAGACTCTCCACCTGAGTGGGCCCCACCGTGGATGGCCCATGTAGGGCAAACTGAGGACAGCAATGATGCCCAATAGGTGGACAGTCCTGAATTATCATCCCCCTTGAGCAAGTCTCTATGATAGATACTTTAAAACTCCACTAAGTCGAGTTGACTCGCCCGAGTCAACTCAACTCGACCAGATTTCAATAAGACTTGGAAAAGGAAGGATTTGAGAGCAGAAAAAAGCACAATTCCTATGGAAATTATAATTACTTGAATTAAAATATTCTATTTTAACCTTATTTATATATAATATATACGCATATATATGCACATAAAAAGCTCTTTTTTTTTTCTCTCTCCTTTGTCTAATCCTGGCCACCCATTGAGTCGTCCTCTATCCATTCTGCATCACCGTCTAAGTCTGCTTTCCCTCATCTTTATATATATATATATATATATATATATATATATATATATATATATAGGGAAAAGGTACTATGCGCTCGAGCGTAAAGCGGTCGTCCGTGAGGTCGAGCTGGGTGGGCCCCACCGTGATGCCTTTCGAACATCAACACCGTCCACCAGATGTACCATTCCATGGTGGGCCTGGACGGCCCAAAATCAAGTCAATCCGAGACTTTAGTGGGCCACACCACATATAGAAGTGTAGAGGGGCCGTGCACCATTAAAACATTCATAACCATTTTTAGGGCTCACCGAGATGTTTTTTGTAAATCCAGCCCATCCATTATGTGTGTCCCACTTGAATGAGGGTTCAGACCAAGTTTCAGGTGCATGGAAAACTCAGGTGGGTCCCACCAGTGCTTTTATATGTTTTTGGCATGTATACTTACGGTTTTAGATGGTGTGGCCCCCCTGAGTCACGGATTGAACTGATTTTGGGCCGTTCAGGCCCACCATGGAATGGTGCATCTGGCGGACGGTGTTGATTTTCGAAAAGCATCACGGTGGAGCCCACCCAGCTCGACCTCACGGACGACCGCTTTACGCTCGAGCGCATAGTACCTTTTCCCACATATATATATATATATATATATATATATATATATATATATATATATATGAGTCGAGCTTGGCCCAACTTGGCTCCGCTCGATTTTCAAGCTTGATTGGCCAGCTCAGCGCATCTCAACCAGCAACTCGGGCAAGCTAAAGCCCAGCTCGAGCTCAATCTTTCGAGTCGAGTTTGAGTTTGAACCAACGAGTTGAGTTCGAGTTTCAATTTTCAATTTTAGGGTTTTTAATATATAACATATATAATGTCTATATTATATAATTTATTTAAATATATAAATATTTACAAAATATTTATATTAAGAACCCGTTCGATATATGTCTATATTATATAATTTATTTAAATATATAAATATTTACAAAATATTTATATTAAGAACCCGATCTAAGTCGAATCGATTCAATCTGAGTCAAGTTCTAGTCAAGTTTCAAGCTGAGTCGAGTCAAACTTGGTTTAGCTCGAACCCAGTTTCGAGTCCAGTTGAGTCAAGCTTTTTCCAGTCAAGTCGAGCGGGTTAACCAATCTAACTTAGTTCCTTTACAGCTCTAATTATACACTTAGCCTAAGCATCTAAACCCTTGAATAGTAAATTAGTAAATTTTAATATAAAAGTCTCAAACTCGTCTGATTTATGTTTATGTGGCGGAAGAAACACTTTGTGCATGAGATCATCCCATACATCAGGTTTGCCACCCCATGCTTGGTCTTGCGCCCAAAAAATCAGGCATTCCAAAAGTAGGCGGCCCACACCATGGGCAACTGATGGGAAAGAAATATATACCACATTAAAACCTTCCACATTATGTCTAGGGCCCACAGTAGTGTATTTTCTGACACACACCAATGGGATGAGGGGACTCCAAGTTCCAGTAATTCCAAAACTCAAGTGGGCCGCTACATATGAATTTAGAAGTTTTAGCCATGATTTTACATTGTTTCCTATCGTGTGGCGCAAATATGTTTTGCGTTGGCTTGTATCTAAGCTCTAGAGTGAACATGAAGTGGTGCACCTGATGGATGGGGTGGATCTTATTCACGTTTTCCTCCATATGTCGCTTGAAAACTAGCATGGTACATGTAGAAGTAAGATTTGCTACATTGAGAGCTGGGCATGGAGTCGTGTTGGACCTGGGTTATGGCTGACTCGACTTGACCCGGTTTTGAAATATACCTGACCCGAACTCGATCCAACTCCGTAGCGAGTCCAGCATGGTTGACCTGATTCGAGTCCGGGTCTGGCCTGGAATAACTCAGACCGAGTCCAACCCAGTCACAGGTACAGAGTTGGGTCGAGTCAGCTCGGGTGCGGCGGGTATCCACAAGCTGAAATCACAGCTCAGAACCTAACATGCTGGAATTGCAGCCTCTCCATCAGCTACACGGCATCTCAGATCTAAAATGTCAAATCTGGATTTTTTTTTTTTTTGTATGTATGAGTCGGGTTTTGGATTGAGTCGAGTCAGTGTCGGGTCAAGTTACTGAGTGACCCGAACTCGACTCGGTTTGAGTTCGGATTGGACAAATTCTACTCGTGGTTCGGATTGACTTACCCTCTCGATTCAGGTTGAGTCAGGCTAAACGAGTCGGACGGGTCAAGTCTGCTGAATCGAGTAGTCCCTTGCCCAACTCTAGCTATTATAAGTCTACCATTAGGAAATGCATGTCAGGATATATGCTAACAAACCTCTATAGAAATTATCATAGCTATTATTCCCTATATTGGTGGTTTTTTCAAAATAAATTTTCTTGATTGTGGGACAGGTATGGAAGCATCAAATCCTCACCACGAGATGGAGATTGACCAAATCCAATTTCAAAACTTGGATATGATCACCCACCTCCCACCAAATGTCATTAATATCATCCTCATGTGCTTGCCTTTAAGAGATGCAGTGAGGACGAGCATCTTATCTTGTGATTGGAGATACAAGTGGGTCACAATCCCACGACTTAAATTTGACCGGCGAAGTTTCCCACCAGACTGCAAGGAGCTTAAGCTCGTGAATGCTGTTGATCAAGTTCTCTTAGTACATAGAGGCCCAATTCAGGAGTTCAAGTGCCAGAATTACCTAAAAAACTGCCCCGCCATCGATCGATGGATACTTCTCCTATCGGATAATGGCATGAAGAGATTCACGCTCAATCTTCTGCAGAGTGAGCTGGCTGGGCGCTATAAATTACCTTCTTGTCTATTCCGCTGCAAAAGCCTGATTCATCTTCAGATATCTTATTGTATCTTCAAACCACCTAGCAAGTTCCAAGGCTTACATTTTCTCAAGACCCTTCATCTTCAAGACGTTACCATTGACAACTCATTTGAAGATTTGATTTCCAAATTCCCTTTTCTTGAGGAGTTGACACTTTGGGGCTTCGATGGTCCCACTAGTCTTAAAATTCAAGGCCCCAAGCTCCTGTACTTGAATATCCGTTGTAGATTAAAATATCTGATCTATTTCGAAAATATGCCGCTTGTAGCATTTGCATGCATTCTAATGTGCTTACCATACAATTACAAGAAAAGCAAGGAGTCCAATCTGATCAAGGTTCTTGGATGTCTACATGGTGTTAAGCGGCTCACTCTTGTTGGTTTTCTCCTACAGGTAAATAAAATTGCTTTTGAATATATTATTCCTTTTAAAACTCAAATTACTCTTTTCAGAACACCTTGAGTTTAAGAGAGATGTTAGAGTATAGAATACTTACTATAGATAGCTACTTAGATTCATGTATATCTATTGAGATCTCTATAGATCTGTAACCTTTTCTATATATTCCTATTATTCTCAAGGAAATAAACAGTTGCAGACAGTTGTGATGTTGTTAGAGCCTAGTTTGACCCAGTAACTCTCCATGTGGGGCCCTCCTTGTGGCCGCATCTTAGCCTATTGTTTATCATTTTGTGGGCCTCTCAAGAAACAGGTTTTCGAAAAAAAAAAAAAAAGTAATAAAATCTTGATTTCAAAAACGCAATTCTGAACTAGTTTTGCATCAAGCATAAGCTAAATTTTCCCCATGAAAGCTACTTATTTTTGGAACTACTGAATAGTCATTCTTAAGAGATGCGTGCCAAACAGTGCTTACATATTTTTTTAGGTTCTGTTTGGGTAGGGGATCTCACTGAATAGGTATTCAGCTGTAATCATGATCTTAGCTCTCCGTATTAGATTTGTGTGCATCAATAAGCTCTTCCCTTTACTCGATTGATATAAAGATTAACATAAATGGTCATAAGATGAAATGCTTGGCTTGTAGGTAGAGTCTGTGTCCTTTTTAAGGCAGGTTGGGTTTGAACCCCACACTCAGCCCTTTCTCCTTTTTATCCTGAAAAAAAAAAAAAACAGTGAGTGACTCGGTTCAAGTCATGCTGAGTCACATCAACCAAGTCATCGAGCAGTTTCGTTGGGACTTGGCTTGAATTCAAGTTCTGAGTCAGAGTTGCTGAGTTTTAGAACTATGGTTTTCGTGGCCAGGTGCAGTCCCATCTGGTTCAGCCCAGGTTTTAACAAGCTGATCTCAATTTTCATCACAAATGAGTGTTTGCAAACTAACCTTTTTTTCTTTTTTCTTTTGTGAATTGGATTGTAGATTTTAGCTGCAGGTGATGTACCAGAGAGGCTTCCAACTCCGTATAATTGTCTGAAGAATATGTCGTTGAGCATAAATTTCCAAAATCTGGATGCTTTATTAGTGGCTTTTTGCTTATTTAGAAGCTCTCCTAACTTGCATGAACTCGACATCTACGTGAGTTTCTTTATTTTTCAACTATTTTTCATAGGGACATCAGCCAACAACACAGGGAACAAGTTAGAGTGGACATCCGCTGTTGATTTGCATTCGGGGCCACTGTGTTGTGAGTATATAATATAAGTCTTTGCAACCCTTCATGATGTGGACTGGATGAATAGTCAGGCAAAAAATCAGACTGCTTCACAACTCAGGTGGGGCCCCAGCGAAAATAAAGGGTGTGCATCTCTACCTTGTTCCCATATCTATGGCCCATCTGAGTTTTGGGCTCTTGTAGCAACTTGAGGTGATGCATCTTATAGATGGGTTGGTTTGAAATATGAATGAATGTGATGAGAAATGCCAAGGCAGTTTGTGGGCAATTAGTGTCACATGTCCGTACTTGGCACACATTTGCAAGATCTGAGATATCCGTTGGGGGGCCACACCTCATTGACGGCCCTGATCTTGCACACGGTATGCTACATGCACATCGGAGAGTTGCCTTCCTGCATTTTACATATCCATGGCAATCACTATTTGAGTATGTCTGCTTGGTCTAACAAACTCGGTTGTCGTGATGTGGTGGACATTTCAAGGCCTACTCAATCAATACTACTAGTATACCCCATGAGAGCTTTTGGGAAGTGCAAGAAGGTTTCGATGGCTTATTCGTAAACCTCCGGGTTGTGACTATAACAAATATCATCGGCAGCAAAAACGAACTGGGTTTTGTAGAGCTTGTACTCGGGATTGCACCGGTGCTTGAGAAGATGAATATTACGATTTCAGCAACGGTATCTCATGAGCAATTGAGGATTTTCAAAGATTTGTTGGGATTTCGAAGAGCTTCACCACATGCCAGGATCAACTTCTTGGGCCTCGATGGAAGCTAGTTAGTATATTTCTCTTTTTACTTGTTTTTTTTGAACCAATGGGGTGCACGCATGCAATTTCGTTGTGGCCGTCTGATAGATGCAATCCAAATGTGAACGTTTCAGGACTGACAGATGAGTGGACCAGCCGGACACAGTGGCCCCTCCTAATGAGTGGCTTGCATATAGCACACGTTTGCTGTGTTAGCACACATCCTGCAAGTCATCACTTCTTCAATCTTCTTTCTTCTTCCTTTTTTTTTTGGTTGGATGATGCATGTTTTAATATTTTGGAGAAGTTGTGGACCCTTCAATGTGGGCTTATTTAGACAATAAGCACCTTCCTTTTAAGGAGATTGTAAGTTATTTTACATAAGCTGCTTAACTCAAATAGCTTATCTTGGTTTCTACTTATTTAGAAGATGAAGTATGGTAAGGATGAGGTTTGGCTAGTGAGCTCAACACTGGCCAACTAGCTGGTGTCAAAGTTCTATAGTACCCACTATGATGTATGTGTTTTATCCATTCCATCCATACATTTAATTTTTCAGACCATTTTAGGGTATGAGCCCAAAAATTATGCAAATCCAAATCTCAGATGGACCACAACACAAGAAAATAGTGTTGATTAAACAATCTACCATTAAAAACTTCTTTGGGCTCATTGTAATTTTTATTTGCTATCTAACCTTTTGATAAGGTTACATAGAACTGGATGAAGGGTAAACACAAATATTAGCTTGATCTCAAACTTTTGGGCCCTCAAAGAAGGGAAAATACAAATATCAACTTCATCTAAAACTTCCATGGCCCTCAGAAAGTTTTCAATGGTAAGCATTCAATCCCCATTGTTCCCCATGTTGTGGTCCACCTAAGGGGTCATTTGGCTCAACGGATTTGGGGGGATTTAATGGGATTCCAAATCTAAAGGTTGTTTGGTAGGGGATTAGAGGATATTCCAAATCCATGGGATTTCAAATTCATACCTTTGGTGAATTTTGCATTCCCATTGATTTCCAATCATCTTCTTTTTGTTCTCTAATATTTTTTTCTTTGCTCATTTTTAACAGAGGAGCATGGCATGTGTACCATATGTTTCACTAGGCTACTAATCTATTGTGCATGTGGCCCATAGATGATATCCCAAAACAATTATATTATCAACTGAATCACAAAAATTACTTCTATAGAATAATATGAGTCCAAATATTGTCAATATAAATCAACGGTTAAAAATCATTGGTTAGTCACTTGGCTGTAATCCTATGCTTATGGCCCATCTGAGGCTTGGAATTTCATCATTTCGGCCAAAGTATATATTTCAAGGGTCTTATTACAATCATTGGGTCAAACATCACATTCATACAATAATTAGGGATATTAAAGTTGATTTAGTAATTAAATTCAAATTCGTGTAAGTATATTACATAATTTAAGTACATTGCTACATTTCTATTATAGGGGTTTTTGAATCCTAGGTGGAAACACAATCAGAGAATTCCGAATCCAATGTATTCCAAATCTAGGACATTTTCAATCCAAGTATTCTAAATTTATGGTGCCAAACGAGGACAGACTTGGATCTTCCTCATTTTTTAGCTCATGCCCTAAAATGAGCTGGCAAAATGGATGGACAACGTGGATAAAACATTATACATCATGGTAGGGCCCATAAGCTTTGACACCATTTGGCTAGTGTTTGGGATACAAGCCAAACTGCATCTTTTTGGTAAATAACATAGTTATAAGCCGAAAAGTAAAAGAATTTGTTTGGTTTCCAAAATCACATTAGTACTTATCCCTTTAATTTGTTCGGTCCACCCTTAATATCCACGTGGGCCCAACCTTTGATGTGGATTGTTCATTATATTGGGCCCACCTCGGCCGTGTCCTTAATGTGAACCCTTATCATGTGGAGCCTACCTCGAATGTGGACGATCCACCCTGTGAGGCCCACTTTCGTTGTTGGCTATCCATCATGCGAAGCCCACCTAGATGTGGGTCGTCCATCATGTGGGCCCATCTTTGAAGTGGGCCGCCCATCAAGCGGGGCCCATCTTGGATGTGGGTCATTCATCATTAGGAGCCGACCTTTGATGTGAATGTCCTCATACGAGACCCACATTGATATGGGCCATCTATTATGTAGCACCCACCATCAATGTTATTGTCCATCATACGGGCCCCACCTTGGATGTGGACTATTCATCATTGGCACCTTTGATGTGGACCATCCATTATGGGGGCACCATCAAAATAAATTGTCTATCATGTGGGGGCCCACCTTCAATATGCATTGCCCGTCATGTGGAGCCCACATTTGATGTGGGTTGTCCATCGTGCCGAGCATGCTGTGGAGATGTAGGCCATTCATCATTAAGGGCCAACCTTTGGTGGGGCCCAAATTTATGTGGGCCATCCACAATGTGAGGTCCACCTTTAATGTTGTTGTTCATCATGTGGAGCCGCCTTCAACATCTATTACCCCTTCACATAGAGCCACCTTTGATATGGATCGTCCATTATGTGGGCCCCACCTCTAATGTGGGTCGTCCATTATGAAAGGCCCGCCTTAGATGTAGGCCATTTATTATTAGGGGCCAACTTTTGGTGTGCACTGTACATTAGGTAGAACCCACCTTGATGTAGGTCATACATCATGTGGGCCCACCTTCAATGTTATTGTCCATCATGCAGGGCCTGCCCTGGATGTGGACCATTCATCATTAGGGGCCTACCTTTGATGTGGACAATCCATTACCTGGGCTGACCTGATGTGGGTCATAATATGGGCCCACCTTTGATGTTGACCGTCCATCATATGGACCCGACCTTTAGTGTGGACCGTCCATCATGTGGGCCTCCTTTGATGTGGACCATCCATCACATGAAGGGGGAGGAGAGAGGTAAGTAGAAAAAAAAAAAAAAAAAGTTAAAAGGAAAAATGTAAAAACTTACAGGATAAGTAACTTTCATCACATAATTTTTACAGTAAATCTGAACAGACCCTAAGTGTCATTTAAACATGTAGAAGATTTGGGGCATTCATCAAGTGGGATACATTGAATGTACTCATTCACTGTGGTGGCCATGGACAGTCCGATTGCATGCAGCGTATCTTCCGGTATACGCGCGGTTGAGTCACTGCACACCATAGTGAGGTCTTGTTGAACATTTCCAAATGGAGAAGTTTGCTAATTCAACTCTTCTTGGCTCTTGCTACCAGTTTCCAAATGCAGAAGTGGGCTGCATGGCTGTTGAACATGAACATGTGACCTACCTTTTTATCAGACCATCATCCACGCAAGATTTAACAATATTTCTTACAGCTCATAGATCCCTACAAACATGGAAATCTTATAATTTGCTGCAGATAGCAAAAAAAATAAAAACCTCCTCCATAAATTTAGAAATTTCTCTTATAAATATATAAAATTTGAAATACACAATTCACAACATGGTGTGAAAATTTTAAATTTCAATTCAATATTGATATTCTTTATAGTATCAGCATTGGAACTGTTGAAGCATATTCTGAATTCCAACCAAATAGACAAAAGAAAATGTATAAAAGCATGCGAAGGAATACATAATTTTATATGGAAAATCCTTGCGAAAAAAATAATTGCACAAAGCGACAAATAAGTCCACTGTGAAAATGAATTACAAGAGATATATCTACTTACAGATGTGAAATCCTATTTCATTAATTCAAAACTCTATCACTCTTACTTAACGAATTAGCCCTCATTGTTCTACCCTCATTCCACATTACACCCATATATACAATATTATACCTAAAATAGAAAGCAAATCACATAATTACACAAAATTACTCACACGGTCAATCTAAGCATCAATCAATACACCCCTCAATCGGTCGAGCTTCCAAGTTCGATGGATCGGACTCGAGCTTCCAAGTTCGATGGATCGGACTTGGCCAAAAATGTCTAGAAAGTTAACCCATTAATTTGTAGTTTCTTCAATCAATCGACCCAACCGGCTGATTGATTGAACTTGTCAAAAACTGTCCAAAGACCAATTTGATTAATTCCAACCATAATGTATGCATTTTATCCACTCCATCCATCCATTTTTCTAGATCATTTTAGTGCATGAGCCCAAAAATGAAGTTGATCCAAATCTTATAAGGACCACACTTTTGAAACAGTGGTGATTGAACTCCTACCATTAAAAACTTTTTAATGACCAAAAAAGTTTTGGATGAAGCTGATAATTGTGTTTTCCCTTCATCCAAGTTTGTGACCTAATTAACTAGTTGAATTACAAATACACATTACAATGGACTTGAGGAAATTCTTAATGGTGGGCGTTCAATCAACACTGTTTTCATGTGTGTGGTCCACTTAAGATTTGGATCCGCCTCATCTTTATAATCATGCCGTGAAATGATCTGAAAATAATAATAATAATAATAATAGATAGCCGGCAGGGATAAAACACATATGACATATATATCATGATATGGCTCACGGACCATTCTCCATTACCCGCCTTGCTACTTTCAGCGTCGGCATTTCCATCAGCAGCAGTGGGCAATCCTTGTCCAAAATATCGAAGCAGTGGGGCACACCACACAAGACTGTGATTTGAACTCCTACCATTGAAATCTTTACGGGATCATAGAAGTTTTGGTTCAAGCAAATATTTATATTTTTCCTTAGTGAGCGTTATGTGCAGGTTGGATGGCAAATAAAATTTAAGTGGGCCCTAAAAAGGTTTCAAGTGCATACATCAGTAGCCTGGTTCTCTTGAGCTTTGGATATGCTTCAATTCTCGTAAAATGACCACGAGATGGATGAACGGCGTGAAAAATGAATGTACGGTGCCGATATAATACATACATCGTGGTGGCCCTACAGAACATGGTGACTTCAACCCACCGCGGAGGCCGGTGGTTTGTGGCACACCCTGCAATTACTCAACGTGCAATCCGCTTCGCCCTTTTGTGAGGCCTACTATGATGTATGGGTTTTATCTAATTTGTTCATTCATTTTTTTTCGGATCATCTTATGGTATGAATTTAAAAATTAGGCAGATCCAATGCTCAAGTGAAGCGCACCACAGGAAGCAACAAAACTTACCATTGAAACCTTTGTGAGAGCCACCCGGAAAACACAAATATCATATTGATTCAAAACTTATGCTGCTAGCAAAAAGTGGAAAACACAAAAAGTGTTAAGGGTAAGAGTTCGGTCCCAACTGCATGGTATACGTAAGCCTCATATATTTCTTTTTTTTTTTTTTTTTTTTTTTTTTTTTTTTTTTTGTAGTTTGTATTCTAAAATAACATGGAGAGAAAGGATGAAAGAGGTAGATAAATTCCAGACGATGGATTGGGTACTTACAAGTTGAATAGCGAAACTCGCTATTAAGTTACGTCGCCAAGTTCGGTGGCGATGATGTATGTGTTGTATATGTTGGGATGCCTTGCACAAACCTTATGTAACGCCCTGAAAATCGGGGGTTGAGCAAAAACTCAACTCCCAAGTTCCAACGCATCACTTATGCAACAAAATGAATGATGATTGAATGTTGTCTGTATTAAAGTAGTGAACATGAGTGAGATTAAGCCAAAACAGCATATCATACTCCAGAGACAGTTAAATTTGCGAGCGGAAGACTGTGATAGATATGTAAAATATATAAACTGTGGTGAGTCTCCAGAGTGTGATAACATTACTAGGTTAAATAATTACAAGTACAATTTTAAATTATACCAAGTTGTGTAGTGTGATCTAGTCAACATCCCGGTAGCCCCGACAATCAAGGCACGGCTCTCACGAAGCCGCCAGAAAACAGCATGTACGAGAAAGCATTCTCGTCGTCATAGAAGTCCGGCTCCGCCTCAGAAGTAGCGTCGCCATCTGCAATCAAACAAAGTCTGATGGGTGTTTGGAACACCGTCCCGTATCGTGGGAGTGAGTGATCAACTCAGTGGAACAATAAAGCATAGGTTAACATGTTATCAATTCAGTCAAGCAGTAATGATAAAGCAGTACAATCAAACAATTTTAACTACTCTTATTTAATGCAAGTATGAAATGACATGATGTATGCCCTTGCCAAACCACCCTCATGCGACATCATCTTACGTTCGCGAATGCGTACCTCCCTCAGTGCTTCACATCTACTAGACACATGCGGTGCGATGATGAGCATGATTACCGAGTTGTTATTAGTCCAATTCAAACAGCAGTATTGGGAAACTAAGGTACCTCCCTTGTATCATTCCCAAACATGATCCATTCTAGGGTCGTCAGTCCTAGTTAATCTCATACGATATTATGGTTTGAGAGGCGTAGCGAAGGCATCACAAAGGGCTCGTCACCCGTCAGCACGGATACAAATCTCACCGTATGCGGCTCAATTACTGACCGTCAGCTCAAGTACAGGTCTCACCATACTCGGCTCAATCACTAGCCGTCAGCTCGAATACATGCAGGTCTCACCGTACTTGGCTCAACTCATACTCTAGTTGCTGTGAAAGACTTGTCGCCAATCACAGACCTTGGAGTATACTCGAAGATACTACAAAGGACTCGTCGCCCGTCAGCACGAGTACAGGTCTCACCGTACTCGGCTCTCGCCGTAAGTATCGACAGCTCGAATACAGTGTCCCATACCACCGTATTCGGCTCACGAGTTTGGGTTGCTCAATGGTCACTACGGGGAGGCACGTGACCCCAGCGTAGGCCGACAGCTCGACCACGGTGTCCCATACCACCATGCTCGGCTCATGAGTCTTAGCGGATTGAGGTACCATGGTTAAAAGGGATTTCACTAGTAAGTTTGGTACCCTAGATTCAGGCAGTAGTGACCAAACATGGTGAACATACATTAGACAGATCGGGTTACTTGACGAGCTCGGTTAACTCGAGCGCACAACAAGTTGAACGACATGAAGTGCATAAGCACTTCGCGTGGCCAACTACTATCGCCAACCGAAGTACGACTCGGGTTCGTCGAACACATCTCACGTGGCAAATGAATCGCAACCACGAATTCAATTCTGGTACCGATTGTCTGGACTATAATCATAGCCCCAAACACAATCAAGTGCAGATAGATAAAGCAGTAGTGAATCAAGATTCAACTCATACAATCGAGGTCTGGTAGTATCCGTTTAGGGCTGCCAGGGCTGTTGCACGCATTCGTTGCTCCACTCCCCCATCACCCATGACGGATCATACAATGTAAATATAAATTTAAACATATGCATTACATAGTTAAAATCATAAAGCAGTTGAGCATGTTATGAAGCACAACACGAGCATGAATTTGTACATGTTCAATTCCTAATCACACAACTATCCAAGGAGATCATACACATAGTTAGAAGAGGTTGAGAATCATATCTCAACACCCTTATACATTACAATTTGCTAACTACTACTCATTCAGACATTTCAAGAAACACTTAAACAAACATACATCAACATACATGACATATGTCGATCACATAGGCATTAGGTCAAATCCTTTCACTAGGGAGTTGCCCCAATCATAACACGCGTACACCCACGACGGATAGTCATGGGAAGCAGGAATCCAAGTTCCATTTTCATTCAGTCATTTCCACAAACACTTGGGCCACACATTTTAGCATATATGGTGTATATTGGCCGTGGCGTGATTTAGGGCAAATCCTTTCGTCAAAGGGGTATCGCCAATACAACAATCATGAATCCATGACAATTAGTCATGGCGAGTACGAATGAGAATTCGGTACTCATTCAATCATTTTCACAAACACTTAAAATACACTATTACAACATACATGGTGTATGTTAGCAAAACATGTATTAGGGCTATCCTTTAGCCAAGTGAGTATTTTATTCATGTATAATATATTACTACAGCAAATAATCATGATAAATACATCTCCCAATATTTATACGTATACAGTATTTTCTAGAATACGTATTTTCAACATACATAGTGTATACAAGCAAACATGTATTACGACAATTCTTTTCACCAAGAAATTAATTTATACGCACATAATATATTTATACAACAATTAATCATGGCAAACACATCGCTAAAATATACACGTATACGGTACTTCTTACAATACTGTATTTCTACATACATGGTGTATATTAGTAAACATGTATTTAGGCAAACCCTTTCGCCAAATGAGTATTTTATCCATACATCATATATCTATACGACAGTTAAACATGTCAAACACATTTCCATAAAAAATACGTATACGGTATTTTATACGAATACCTAGAGTATGTGAAATTCCAAATTCTACAATTCTAATCGAAACAGAAAACGGAAAGCACTTTGTACATGTGCAATTGCATGCAGATCATGAATCTATCATTATCTGACATTGAAAGCGTTGAAAACCGCAACCTATACACCTAAAGTCCTCACCTTGTGTTGTAGAATCGTAACGGAGTTGATAGGTTTGCTAAGCTTCCGTATACCGGAGTTTGGCAACCTAGAGAACGAAACAGGTTAGCTATTTCATAACCTACAACCTATACAACCCTAAAACATATTAGGGTTAGGGTTTCTTACCTAGAAACGACGCCGGAATCGCCGGGAAAGCGATGAGAATTAGGCGGTGGAGCCCGAATAGCGACAGGGAACAGCAGCAGGGAGTTCATCCCACATCTCCCTTACTTTCTCTCTCTTTTCTCTCTCTCAAATCCAAATTCGTATGGCTGAAATGGGAGAGGGTTTAAGGTCCTTATATAATCTAAAACTTCACCAAAATAGACTTCTGGACAAGGTTCACCTAAGTTATAACCAAAGCGGAACTTTTTCAGCTCAACGGAGGACTTCTGGCAGGCCTCCTTAAGCCAAAGGTCGGACTTAAGCTCACTAACGCTGGATCTACGTTCTATTAAGTTTTCGTTTCAGTCGGATATCCAGATCACGCGTGGCGGACCAGTTTCAGTTCAACGGTCAACGGATCTTGATCGGAGATTCCGAGTACATGTAAATGTGTATGAAATTTCTCCTGATCCGAGGGTGTAATTTGGTCTGATTCTGACGGTCTGGTTGCTTAGAACTGATCCGCGAACGAGAGATGCCAGATTACTATTCAAGATATTTATTTTTAAAGAAAACAAGTGTTTTCACACTCTCTCGCTCTGGACGCGATCGAATGGCCGTGGGACATCGTCTCGACTTCATTTCCGAGATGGTTGTCGAGCCCAGTGAGGCGGTCCTAGTTCCTTAACTTCGTGTTAATCGGACTTCCGACGTGCGGTCCCGATCCGATACGGAGTTTCGAGATGCTCCCGAGAGCAAATGGGGTAATGAGATTGATCCTAGATTTTAGGGTAACCTAGCGTCAATGATTCTACAAGTTTTGGGTCTTGCAGATCGTATTTAAAGCGATTCAAACAGATTTCGTAGCTAATCTGGTTTTGCACTTAGTTACTTTGTCTCATTTCTAAAGGATTTAGTCCTAAGTGAATTCTGGTCGAGGTGGTACTCAGGCCTTTGTAGTTTGTATATAAGGTGATCCAAGTTATAATACTTAACTAGTTTAAGATAGTGTCTAGGGTGAAAGTTCTTAGAAAAATTGGAAGATCAAGGTGGTGAAGGGTGAGATTTGTGAAGGAAATGGGTTCAAAGGCTTTTAGACTTTGGAATTCAGTTGACAAGTTAATGAAGTATTAGGATCGACCCATTGCCTAAGGACGTCTAATCCCAGGTTGGCAAAAATCTGGGGCATTACAATCTACCCCCCTTAAAACAAAATTTCGTCCCCGAAATTGCCTAAGGGTAATAAGGAAAGATTTCTATTGACTAAGACTTAGTGATTTCGAGTTCCTACGCGTGGTAGGGTATATACTAGCCTGGTTCATTTGAGTCTACCCCCCTTAAAACTTATTTCTTTATCCATTTCTCATACCCTAATGTTTTGCTACAATTTATTTCTTTACTTATCTGTAGTCTTGACAACAATTCCCACTATTGAGAGTAAGGTAGTTGTCTTCAATGTTTGACCAACACGGAGAGACGTTTATGGTGGGCTTGATCCCGATACATCGATCATCTACCGAGCTAAGGTAGAAAGCTCATCGTATCCCTTCCGAATCCTAGTGGATCTTGGTCTTCTGCTCGTCAGCAGTGAGTCTGTTGGTAGTCGCACAGAATTGAGAATTGGGTCAAGCCGCGAATGTTTCGCAGTTGTATATTTCAGTAACTCCGTAGTCCGATCACTCTAGAAACGTAGGGAATGTCCATCATTGAAAGGCTCAAATTGTCTATGTCTAAGGTTACCCTTTAGGTCTTAGTCTAAGAGAAGCCGTGATATTATCTATGTCCAAGAAAGTTGTGAATCAAATCTTACTAGATGATCCTAAAATGGTTTCTCATAGTAGAACTTACTAGGACTTCTATAATGTTCGTATTCAACGAGCACAGTTTCGATCTTGGGCCAGTGGGGTAGGGTCCACTACGATTCCGCTGCGCTACCCAGATCAAAGAAATGCAATAGGTGACCTAAACAGATTGGGCTCATAATGTTCTACCCCCCTTAAAATTTTATTTTCACCCTCAAGGCTTAAGATTTATGTCCTGCTCCGTATATCGGAACAAGGTGTAGTTTATAACCTATCCTTAACATGAAATGAGATGCGGTCTCCCACTACATCAGTCTTGGTACCTAGGATTATAGAAAGGGGCTATCACGGATAGGTGTGAGTTTGAGGCAAGATGCCTAATTCTACCAAGGAATTTTTTTTTTTTTTCGCGGTCCAGACTTATCCTATTTAATCATGTCTAGCTTAATAGGCAGGCTATCTTTTTACGTTCATAAGCACAATATGTATGCCGACATGGCATGTGATTTGGGACCTAATTCCTAACTGTCTGTTGCCCATTTAGGCAATTCCTTAGGCCTAAAAGACAAAGTCTCTATCAGCTAAATACTCCTAACACTTTTCAAGGACAAAATTATAAACTTTTAGTTGTAAATGATCGGGCCAACACGGAAAGAAAATTGTGTAGTGGGTCTGAGTCGGTTAAGCCAAATAACTAAGTCTATTATTCAATTGGCTTAGCGTAATTAATTAGTCTTTTACTTTCCTTAGCCTAATCAGTAGTCTAGTCTTAATTTAGGAGTAGCGGGAATCCATAGGTGAGTCCAAAGTCTATACTTATACGCTAGATGATTTCACTTCATTTTTAATACAAGGAAGGGTTTTATTACTTAGGGTCAAAGTTGTCTAAGTGGAATGGAGTTGCCCGAACATGAATGTAGCTACGCTTGAGCACTTCACATATGCTCAAACCAACTAAGGGGGTTCTAGAGTTCACGTCCTTAATTGGTTGGATTTCCTATACTGTCAGGTCTGTCGAAGCACTGCTCTAGGTCCAAACTCTATGGGCCTATCTATCAAACAACCATTTACTCCAAAAGCTTAAGCCATCAGAGTGTGGTGGGTTAATGTATATCAAGGGACTTTATCACTTCAACACTATTTGGCCAGTGGCCTTAAGTTGTATTAAATGGGACCGCATTACTAATCCTACCTCGGGATTGGGTGTGACATGGTTGGTAGAAGGGTGGGTGGGATAAAAATTAATGGTATAGGCTTTGGGAAATGAGCCTTGTGTTGGAAAGTGTGAGATGGGATTTCCAAATCCCAGGATAATGAATTTCTAAGGGTAAGAGGAAAACCCGGGATATACTTTTTATTGCATACATTCCAAACATGGCATTGGAAAACATGGGATACACCCAACCTAGGAACCATATCTTACACATACAGTTATTATTACTTTTACAATTCTACCCACCTTGATCACCTAACGCAGTTGGCCGAACGGGCCCTAAAGGGAGAAAAGGAGCTGGAGTTTTGGTTCTCCACAGATTTGGTTCTCATCAGGGGTTATAGAAGCCTAAATGATAGGGGTTTAAGAAAGAGAATGGAGAGAACAGGTGGGTGAGGAAGCTCACACGTGATTTGAGCTCCAAGTGGGCGTGTGGGGGTCCAAATGAGAGAAACGAAGAGGGAAAGGAGAAGAAGGCTGCAATGCACGATGGGAGTGGGTAGGTTGTGGTCGAAATCAGTAGGGAGGGTGATTGGAAAGGTGGTTTTAAAGAGAAACAGCAAGGTTGGAGAGAGAAAACGGCTTGGAGGGGAGGTTTGTGAAGGAAGTAGGGTTTTGGGGGGTTTTTGATGGATGGGACATACATCAGGGGGGTCCCACAACCCCCAAACTCAATCGGACCGAGCCGCGGGCCCGGCCCATCAAAAAATATGGCGAGGCCTCGCCGACCTGGCGAGTGCCTCGCCGACAAAACTCCCAGATTTTAAAGGGGGGCCCCATGGGCGTGTCCCCCAGGCCCCAAAAAGCACTGGGTCCCACCTTGGATCCCTCTATAAGTGCTCCGTTTGGCCCCCGTACTCCATTCCGCTCAAATTCGGATAGTTTCGGGAAAATCGGACGTATCTTGCAATCCAGAAAGAGTTATCTGACGTAAAATATATGAATTTGGGGTAGAATGAGCTAATGAAGCCAACCAACCCTGCTATGCAGGGTTGCGCAGCCTGAAATTGCGAAAAAACCCTCTGATTGATGGTCATTTCCCTGTTTCAATTTCGTTTTACTAAAAATAGTAGTTTTAGTTTGATTACTCTTCATCTGTTGGGCTTTAGGAGTTACGCTCATTGTGAAAAGAGCTTAAAATAATTAGGGGAACATTTTGGTGGAGTCAAATAGGACACTTATTATTTTTGGCTGAGAACCCTGCACACTAGTAGACATCACGACCTTATAGTAAATCGCGACTTCTAGGAGTTCTAGTTGTAGTTTGTTTCTGATTTCTTTCCCATTACTTGGTATTCCTATTTAAAGGGTTGTGAACTCGTTTTTG
Source organism: Magnolia changhungtana (assembly GCA_030180095.1). Classification (NCBI taxonomy): domain Eukaryota; kingdom Viridiplantae; phylum Streptophyta; class Magnoliopsida; order Magnoliales; family Magnoliaceae; genus Magnolia; species Magnolia changhungtana. Next base: position 2,080,782 of record JASAUF010000467.1, on the reverse strand, counting down.
TTTTCAGTCATTCATTAATTAATTTTGAATTTATTAGACTTTATTTTTATTTATTTTTATTTTTTTGTTTTCTTTCCTAGTGGATTTGAAAAGTCTCTGAGGGGAGTCCAGAGAAGCTCCGAGGATTCGGAATAGTTAACATCATCATGCTTATCCCGTATTCTACCGATTTTCAACGGTTGGGGTGAGGTGAATTGGAACCTAGAATCATTAATAGACGGCCTAGGAATGTTTTAAGGTCGACCCGTGCGACCATGATTGAATACAGACTCGATTTCAGCGTTCGTTTTCAGTGAACTAGCCGTGGGAAGGAACAGGGATGCCTAAGACTGTTTCTACATTCCGTCGCTCCCTCCTAAGTCAGAGTGCGTCATAGTGTATCGTGTGACCATAACCCAGGTCCGGTTTAATCCAAATCATGCTCTGATACCAGCTTGTAACGCCCTGAAAATCGGGGGTCGAGCAAAAACTCAACTCCCGAGTTCCAACGCATCACTTATGCAACAAAATGAATGATGATTGAATGTTGTCTGTATTAAAGTAGTGAACATGAGTGAGATTAAGCCAAAACAGCATATCATACTCCAGAGATAGTTAAATTTGCGAGCGGAAGACTGTGATAGATATGTAAAATATATAAACTGTGGTGAGTCTCCAGAGTGTGATAACATTACTAGGTTAAATAATTTCAAGTACAATTTTAAATTATATCAAGTTGTGTAGTGTGATCTAGTCAACATCCTGGTAGCCCCGACAATCAAGGCACGGCTCTCACGAAGCCGCCAGAAAATAGCATGTACGAGAAAGCATTCTCGTCGTCATAGAAGTCCGGCTCCGCCTCAGAAGTAGCATCGCCATCTGCAATCAGACAAAGTCTGGTAGGTGTTCGGAACACCATCCCATATCGTGGGAGTGAGTGATCAACTCAGTGGAACAATAAAGCATAGGTTAACATGTTATCAATTCAGTCAAGCAGTAATGATAAAACAGTACAATCAAACAATTTTAACTACTCTTATTTAATGCAAGTATGAAAGGACATGATGTATGCCCTTGCCAAACCACCCTCATGCGACATCATCTTACGTTCGCGAATGCGTACCTCCCTCAGTGCTCCACATCTACTAGGCACATGCGGTGCGATCATGAGCATGATTACCGAGTTGTTATTAGTCCAATTCAACAGCAGTATTGGGAAACTAAGGTACCTCCCTTGTATCATTCCCAAACATGATCCATTCTAGGGTCGTGAGTCCTAGTTAATCTCATACGATATTATGGTTTAAGAGGCGTAGCGAAGGCATCACAAATGGCTCGTCACCCGTCAGCACGGATACAAATCTCACCGTATGCGGCTCAATTGCTGACCGTCAGCTCGAGTACAGGTCTCACCGTACTCGGCTCAATCACTAGCCGTCAGCTCGAATACAGGTCTCACCGTACTCGGCTCAACTCATACTCTAGTTGCTGTGAAAGACTCGTCGCCAATCACAGACCTTGGAGTATACTCGAAGATACTACAGAGGACTCGTCGCCCGTCAGCACGAGTACAGGTCTCACCGTACTCGGCTCTCACCGTAAGTATCGACAGCTCGAATACAGTGTCCCATACCACCGTATTCGGCTCACGAGTTTAGGTTGCTCAATGGTCACTACGGGGAGGCACGTGGCCCCAGCGTAGGCCGACAGCTCGACCACGGTGTCCCATACCACCATGCCCGGCTCATGAGTCTTAGCGGATTGAGGTACCATGGTTAAAAGGGATTTCACTAATAAGTTTGGTACCCTAGGTTCAGGCAGTAGCGACCAAACATGGTGAACATACATTAGACAGATCGGGTTACTTGACGAGCTCGGCTAACTCGAGCGCACAACAAGTTGAATGACATGAAGTGCATAAGCACTTCGCATGGCCAACCACTATCTCCAACCGAAGTACAACTCGGGTTCGTCGAACACATCTCACGTGGCAAATGAATCGTAACCACGAATTCAATTCTGGTACCGATTGTCTGGACTATAATCATAGCCCCAAACACAATCAAGTGTAGATAGATAAAGCAGTAGTGAATCAAGATCCAACTCATACAATCGAGGTCTGGTAGTATTCGTTTAGGGTCGCTGTGGTACATTGCACGCATTCGTTGCTCCACTCCCCCATCACCCATGACGGATCATACAATGTAAATATAAATTTAAACATATGCATTACATAGTTAAAATCATAAAGCAGTTGAGCATGTTATGAAGCACAACACGAGCATGAATTTGTACATGTTCAATTCCTAATCACACAACCATCCAAGGAGATCATACACATAGTTAGAAGAGGTTGAGAATCATATCTCAACACCCTTATACATTACAATTTGCTAACTACTACTCATTCAGACATTTCAAGAAACACTTAAACAAACATACATCAACATACATGACATATGTTGATCACATAGGCATTAGGCCAAATCCTTTCACTAGGGAGTTGCCCCAATCATAACACGCGTACACCCACGACGGATAGTCATGGCAAGCAGGAATCCAAGTTCCATTTTCATTCAGTCATTTCCACAAACACTTGGGCCACACATTTTAGCATATATGGTGTATATTGGTCATGGCGTGATTTAGGGCAAATTCTTTCGTCAAAGGGGTATTGCCAATACAACAATCATGAATCCATGACAATTAGTCATGGCGAGTACGAATGAGAATTCGGTACTCATTCAATCATTTTCACAAACACTTAAAATACACTGTTACAACATACATGGTGTATGTTAGCAAAACATGTATTAGGGCTATCCTTTAGCCAAGTGAGTATTTTATCCATGTATAATATATTACTACAGCAAATAATCATGATAAATACATCTCCCAATATTTATACGTATACAATATTTTCTAGAATACGTATTTTCAACATACATAGTGTATACAAGCAAACATGTATTACGGCAATTCTTTTCACCAAGAAATTAATTTATACGCACATAATATATTTATACAACAATTAATCATGACAAAACACATCGCTAAAATATACACGTATATGGTACTTCTTACAATACCGTATTTCTACATACATGGTGTATATTAGTAAACATGTATTTAGGCGAACCCTTTCGCCAAATGAGTATTTTATCCATACATCATATATCCATACGACAATTAAACATGTCAAACACATTTCCATAAAAAATACGTATACGGTATTTTATACGAATACCTAGAGTATGTGAAATTCCAAATTCTACAATTCTAATCGAAACAGAAAACGGAAAGCACTTTGTACATATGGAACTGCATGCAGATCATGAATCTATCATTATCTGACATTGAAAGCGTTGAAAACCGCAACCTATACACCTAAAGTCCTCACCTTGTGTTGTAGAATCGTAACAGAGTTGATAGGTTTGCTAAGCTTCCGTATACGGGAGTTTGGCAACCTAGAGAACGAAACAGGTTAGCTATTTCATAACCTACAACCTATACAACCTTAAAACAGATTAGGGTTAGGGTTTCTTACCTAGAAACGACGCCGGAATCGCCAGGAAAACGATGAGAATCAGGCAGTGGAGCCCGAATAGCGGCAGGGAACAGCAGCAGGGAGTTCCTCCCACATCTCCTTCACTTTCTCTCTCTTTTCTCTCTCTCAAATCCAAATTCGTATGGCTGAAATGGGAGAGGGTTTAAGGTCTTTATATAGTCTAAAACTTCACCAAAATAGACTTCCGGACAAGGTTCACCTAAGTTATAACCAAAGTGGAACTTTTTCAGCTCAACGGAGGACTTCTGGCGGGCCTCCTTGAGCCAAAGGTTGGACTTAAGCTCACTAACGCTGGATCTACGTTCTATTAAGTTTTCGTTTCAGTCGGATATCCAGATCACGCGTGGCAGACCAGTTTCAGTTCAACGGTCAACGGATCTTGATCGGAGATTCCGAGTACATGTAAATGTGTATGAAATTTCTCCTGATCCGAGGGTGTAATTTGGTCTGATTCTGACGGTCTGGTTGCTTAAAACTGATCCGCGAACGAGAGATGCCAGATTACTATTCAAGATATTTATTTTTAAAGAAAACAAGTGTTTTCACACTCTCTCGCTCCGGACGCGATCGAATGGCCGTGGGACATCGTCTGGACTTCATTTCCGAGATGGTTGTCGAGCCCAGTGAGGCGGTCCTAGTTCCTTAACTTCGTGTTAATCGGACTTCCGACGTGTGGTCCAGATCCGATACGGAGTTTCGAGATGCTCCCGAGAGCAGCCGGGTAATGAGATTGATCCTAGATTTTAGGGTAACCTAGCGTCAATGATTCTACAAGTTTTGGGTCTTGCAGATCGTATTTAAAGCGATTCAAACAGATTTCGTAGCTAATCTGGTTTTGCACTTAGTTACTTTGTCTCATTTCTAAAGGATTTAGTCCTAAGTGAATTCTGGTCGAGGTGGTACTCAGGCCTTTGTAGTTTGTATATAAGGTGATCCAAGTTATAATACTTAACTAGTTTAAGATAGTGTTTAGGGTGAAAGTTCTTAGAAAAATTGGAAGATCAAGGTGGTGAAGGGTGAGATTTGTGAAGGAAATGGGTTCAAAGGCGGCTTTAGACTTTGGGATTCAGTTCTGACAAGTTAATGAAGTATTAGGATCGACCCATTGCCTAAGGACGTCTAATCCCAGGTTGGCAAAAATTGGGGGCGTTACACCTTAGGATCTAGCCTCCCGAAATAAACCAGAATTATGGATAATAAAGCAATGAAATAAATCAAAGCATCAATCACACACCACTCAAGAGATTTTTATGTGGAAAACCCTCAAAGAGGTAAAAACCACGGGACATCGTCCAGATCAACAATCCGCTATGAAGTAGAACGTTACAATCTTCTTCACTCACGCAGGAGTGAATAAACAATAAGAGAAATAGAGAAAACGGAGAGATCTAACCGACTACGAGGACATAGAAGCACTGAGATATAGATTGCACAGTAAAAAACCTCCACAAGCAGAACCTTCCTTCTATAAGCTTCCTCTCTCTCTTTCTCCCTCTCTCTCACCTTTGATAGCCCTAAACCCTTTAGCAAATCCTTGTAAAGCTTTAGGAAACCCTTTTGCTGTGCCTAGAAAATCCTAGGCAACCCCTTTTATAGTTTTGGGAACCTCCTTTCCGCATTCTAGTTGCAAAAGGACTTGCGACACGAAATCCGCATAAAATCGCGGAACGAATCTGTGTAGCTTCGACTGGTCGTGGAGAGTCCATGACCGGTCGAGAGCCGCCTACGACCGGTTGTGAACCACCCACGACCGGTCGAGCACCCCGGAATAAATTATCCCAAACTCGTTAGACTTTTAGTCGAGCCACGACTCGAATCCACGACTGGTCGACCACCAACCCTCGATCAGTCGAGCACGGGACAAAAATCCCATCGAATCTCCTTCTTTTTGTCCTAGGAGGGATTCACCTTCTTCAAGCCAGCCAGGTTTCTACAAACCTCAAACTTGCCCTTGAGCAAAGCCTTGGTCATCATGTCTGACCCATTATCGTCTGTGTGGACCTTCTCAAGCTATAACACCTTCTGTTCCAAAGTATCCCTGATCCAGTGATACCATATCTCAATGTGTTTCGACTTGGAATGCTGACTGGATTTTTGCTCAAGTGTATAGCACAGCAATAGACCACGTGCTCCTCCTGCTTCAGGCTAAGTTCCTGTAGGAACCTCTTCATCCAAAGCATCTCTTTACATGCCTCTGTGACTGCAATGTACTCGGCCTCTGTCGTCGATAATGCTACGACATTCTGTAGCTTGCTCTGCTAAGAAACCGCTCCCCCTGCAAACGTGAACATGAACCCTGATGTGGACTTCCTGGAGTCTATGTCGCCTGTCATATCTGCATCTGTGTAGCCCTCTAACATAGGTTTACCGTCACCATAGCATAGGCTCAACCTGGATGAGCCTCTTAGATACCATAGTATCCATTTCACCGCTGCCCAATGTTCTTTGCCAGGATTGGCAAGATACCGGCTGACAATACCAACCGCATATGCTATGTCTGGGCGTATACACACCATAGCACACATCAAACTTCTTACAGCTGATGCGTAGGGTATCTTCTGCATCTCATCCACCTCTGCCTTCATCTTGGGACACTGCCTGTCGCTCAATCTGAAGTGACCATCCAATGGAGTACTGATCGGCTTCGCTGCATTCATATTGAACCGCTCTAGGACTTTCTTAATATACCGCTCTTGTGATAGCCAAAGCTTCCTGCTGCTTCTGTCACGGGTAATTTCCAGTCTAGCTGGGCCCAAGTCTTTCATCGCAAAAGACTTGCCCAACTCCTGTTTCAGCCTGTCGATCTTCTTGATTCTTTTCCCATGATGAGCATGTCATCAACATATAATAGCAGAACTAAGAAATCACCATCTGAGAACTTACGCGTGAACACACAGTGGTCCGAATCCGTTCTATCATATCCATGCTTAATCATGAACAAGTCGAACTTCTTGTACCATTGCCGTGGAGCTTGTTTCAGCCCATACAAGCTCTTCCTCAGCCTACACACCATATGCTCCTTGTCCTTGACTTCGAACCCCTCTGGTTGGTGCATGTAGATCTCTTCTTCTAGGTCACCATGGAGAAAGATAGTTTCAACAGCTAACTGCTCTATGTCCAGATCCATGCTAGCTGCCAACCCAAGCAACACCCGTATGGATGTCATCTTCACCACTGGTGAGAATATCTCTTCGAAGTCTATACATTTCCTCTGACCAAACCCTTTCACCACAAGTCTGGCCTTGAACCTCGTCTGTGAATTCTTCTGCTCAATCTTTTTTCTAAACACCCACTTGTTACTCAAAGCTTTCTTGCCCTTAAGCAATTTTACCATATCATAGGTGTGGTTCTTATGCAAGGATTTCATCTCCTCTTGCATAGCTTTCAACCACTCCCCCTTATGCTCGTCGTCTAGGGCCTCAGAATAATCTTCTGGCTCTCCCCCATTAGTCAGCATAATGTATTCATGTGGCGAGTACCTCTTAGACGGCTGTCTATCCCTAGATGACCTCCTCACATGTGCTCAACAGGTGGATCAAGTGGGGGCTGCTCCCCTGGTCCATCTTTTGAAGGAACTCCCTCATCCTCTGCACCTTTCTATACTCCCCCATCATCAGGCATCACGGTAGGAATAATCGGATTTGTATCCTCTAGCTCACCTGAACTAGGCTGATTCTTCTCTGGCTTACTAATGTCTTTTATACACTGATCTTTAAATAAAATCGCATCTCTGCTCCTGACGAGCTTCCTCTCGGTCGAATCCCACAATCTGTAACTGAACTTTTCATCACTATACCCTAAGAACACACACTGCTTGATCTTCATATCGAGCTTGGACCTCTCGTCCTTTGGTACGTGAACGGATGCCCTACATCCAGACACCCTGAGATGACTATACGATGGATCATGTCCAGTCTACACCTTCTCAGGTACTTCTCCATTCAACGGGGCTGATGGAGACCTGTTTATCAAATACACCGCCGTGTGCATTGCTTCTCCCCAGAACATCTTGGGCAATTTCGCATGGGATAACATGCATCTGATTCTCTCAATAATGGTGCAATTCATTCGCTCAACTACACCATTATGCTGGGGGTCTTGGGAACCGTCTGTTCATGCCGTATACCCAGAGACTTGCAGTACTCATGAAAGTCACCAATGTATTTACCACCATTGTCAGTGCGGATGAACTCCAATGGTCTACTTGTCTCTCTCTCGACCATAGCATGAAACAATTTAAACACACCAAAGACCTCATCCTTGGATTTCAAAGCATAAACCCAAACCCTCCTAAATGCATCATTTATAAAAGTAACAAAATACAATACCCCACCCAAGGTTTTTGTCCTCATAGGACCACAAACATCAGAATAAACCAAATCTAATCCATGCACTTTATTAACATGAGAAACAATTTTAATAAATGAAACTCTATATTGTTTCCCTGATAAACAATCAAGACAGGTTTTAAAAGGTGAACCTGTCACGTCTGGAAGGAGCCGCTTATTTGCTAGTAGTTGAAGCCCTTTTTCACCCATGTGGCCTAGACGCCTGTGCCACATGTCAATAGCTGAATCTTCCACTACGTTCAACCCACCCTTGCACATACCGACACTTGCATTGTAAAGGGTGCAACACTTCTTTCCTCTGGCCACGATCAACGAACCTTTGATGAGCTTCCGGCGCCCACCAGCAAACCGGCTTTCATAGCCATCATCATTCAACCTTCCCGTTGACATCAAGTTGAGACGAAGGTCTGGAATATGCCTCACATCCCTGAGAACCAATGTGCAGCCCACATCGGTCTTCACATAAATATCACCGACTCCCAAGATCTTTGATACATCAGAGTTTCCCATCTTCACAATCCCATAGTCACCTAACTTGTAACTTGTGAAGAAGTCCCTACGTGGAGTCGCATGAAAAGAAACTCCCGAGTCTATCACCCAGTCGGTGTCCTGACTCGTAGCCATGAGACATACATCATGATCTGCAGAAAGAATAATTACAACGTCGCCATCTGAAGCGACTGCAGTGGAATCTGATTAATCTTCCTTCCCTTTTCCTTTCTTGTCGTTCTTCTTACCACAACATTCATGCTTGTAGTGGCCCTTCTTACCACAAATCCAGCAATCAACATCTTTTCTTTTACTCGACTTGCCTCTTGATTTATCTCGGGCCTTCTCGCCCTTATTGTTCTTTCCTCTCCCCCGTTTCTGTGTCACAAGAGCCTCTTGCTGAGTAGACCCCTGAGACTTCCTCATTGTCTCCTCATTGAAGAGACAACTGGTTACCTGTTTCATGGATACCTTTCCATCTGGCGCGGAGTTACTTAGAGACACCACAAATGTCTCCCAACTGTCAGGTAATGAACTAAGCAATAGTAAAGCCTGCAATTCATCATCCAGGACCATCTTCATAGAGGTGAGTTGGTTCACTATATTGCTGACCTCATTCATGTGCTCGGCCACAGAACCACCATCCTTGAATTTGAGATTCACAATTCACCTTATTAGAAAAATCTTATTACCGGCTGTCTTCCTCTCATATAGCCCTTGTAATTTCAGCCATAGGCTAGAGGCTGAGGTTTCCGTAGACACATGGTGGAATATGGAATCGTCCAACCATTGTCTAATAAACTCCACCGCCTTTCGGTCCATCTTCTTCCAATCATTATTAGTCATATCCTTGGATTTTGCTGATATGCCTAAAATTGGAGAATATAGGTCCTTGCAATAAAGCAAGTCCTCCATCTTAGCCTTCCATATGGTCCAATTAGAACCATTGAGGCCGATCATCCTTGATGAGCCACCTTCCATAATTCAAAAAACCGATCCTACCTGTTCAATGAACTTGGCTCTGATACCACTTTGTTGGGATGCCTTGCACAAACCTTAGGATCTAGCCTCCTGAAACAAACCAGAATTATGGATAATAAAGCAATGAAATAAATCAAAGCATCAATCACACACCACACAAGAGATTTTTACGTGGAAAACCCTCAAAGAGGTAAAAACCATGGGACCTCTTCCAGATTAACAATCCACTATGAAGTAGAACGTTACAATCTTCGTCACTCACGCAGGAGTAGATAAACAATAAGAGAAATAGAGAAAACGGAGAGATTTAACCGATTACGAGGACATAGAAGCGCTGAGATATAGATTGTACAGTAGAAAACCTCCACGAGCAGAACCTCCCTTCTATAAGCTTCCTCTCTCTCTTTCTCCCTCTCTCTCACCTTTGATAGCCCTAAACCCTTTAGCGAATCCCTTGTAAAGCTTTAGGAAACCCTCTTGTTGTGCCTAGAAAACCCTAGACAACCCCTTTTATAGTTTTGGGAAACTCCTTTCTGCATCTCAGTTGCGAAAGGACTTGTGACACAAAATCCGTGTAAAATCGCGGAACGAATCTGCGTAGCTTCGACTGGTCGTGGAGAGTCCATGATCGGTCGAGAGCCACCTACGACCAGTCGTAAACCACCCACGATCGATCGAGCACCCCGGAATAAATTATCCCAAACTCGCTGGACTTTTAGTCGAGCCACAACTCGACTCCACGACTGGTCGACCACCGGCCCTCGACCAGTCGAGCACGGGACAAAAATCCCATCAAATCTCCCCCTTTTTGTCCCAGGAGGGATTCACCTTCTTCAAGCCAGCCAGGTTTTTACAGACCTCAAACTCGCCCTTGAGCAAAGCCTTGGTCATCATGTCTGACCCATTATCATCCGTGTGGACCTTCCCAAGCTGTAACACCTTCTGTTCCAAAGTATCCCTGATCTAGTGATACCGTATCTCAATGTATTTTGACTTGGACTGCTGACTTGGATTCTTGCTCAAGTGTATAGCATAGCAATAGGCCACGTACTCCTCCTGCTTCAGGCTAAGTTCCTGTAGGAACCTCTTCATCCAAAGCATCTCTTTATATGCCTCTGTGACTGCAATGTACTTGGCCTCTATCGTCGATAGTGCTACGACCTTCTGTAGCTTACTCTGCCAAGAAACCGCTTCCCCTGCAAACCTGAACATGAACCCCGATGTGGACTTCCTGGAGTTGATCAGGGTCGAATATTGCATATCAGACCCCAGCAATTGCCTAATTTTACATACATGATGGTGTTTAATGCCAGATTTTACCCGTGTTTTTATTACAGGATGAAATCAGGAGCGTGTATTGAAAAATGATGTTAAAAGCATGGATTTGATGATCCAAAGCCACCAGAGCACAAGATGGACTCCAAAGAACCAATAATGAAGAATTTATATGCCAGGGACCCGATGCAATCAAACCGTTCACGTTGAAGAGGCCCGAAATTGGTCCAGAATGCAAAATCACATGGTTCCCGCCATCCGATCAGTTCGAGACTTCATGCATGAGATGAGGGCAATAAATTAACCGTACATATCAAGTTTCAGCTCTTGGATCACTATGGAAGTGCCCCAACGGTCAGATCAGCCCATAAAATCATCACTTCAGGCCCACCTGATATCTGGAACTGTCTCAAATTGGGTTTTGACGGGTGAAATAATATGAGGAAAAAGATGGATGGTGCAGATTTCGCACAAACATTACAGTGGGCCCCGCACGTGATACATGTATACCATGCACATGCGCGCCCGCCGTGCATGGGACCGCCAGCCGGTCAAACAGACCGCTCACCCGCGCTGCCTTCTCTTCGTCATCCGTTTCCAGCGGTAACGCCTAGCGACGCCGGTCTTCAGTTGTGGGCCCCACGCATCGCCTAAATGAGTGATCCGGACCGTCCATCTGCTTCCTGGGGCGGACATACCCCACGCCTAGCTGACGAAATGTGAAGACATCAAGTGGTGGGATTTTTAACCATTCAATCACAAGATGGACGGTGAGTTCAAAAGTCTAGTGGGCCTCATCAACAGTAGGCGAAACTCTGCATTCCTGAACGGTTTTCCGTCCTCCACGCAATGGACGGAGTGGATTTTCGAGTTGATCAAAGAAGTGGGACCCACCATCACCACGGAAGACGAATTTACGTCCGCGTAACCCGGCCGCTGGCCGTTTTTGCGAAGGTTTGTGGGCCCCACACATGGCCCGTACGGTCAATCCGAGCCGTCCATCGCGTAGAGGGCTATGAGAACTACAAAACCATGCTGATAGTTCACTCCCATGCGTACACACGTGCGTGATACAGAGGCCACAAAAGGGCTACTCGGCGACGTTTAAATCTGATCTTTTTGAGATTTCTTCTGTGGGCCACGCCAATGGACCTTCAAAACCACTCATTCTTGACTAAAATTTTGTCCTGAATCTAATGGACGGGGTGGATTTTTCAGAAAATACCTCTGTGGGGCCCACCGATCACGGTTGCGAAAGTTTGTACTCCGAGTTCGTCTACAACTCTGCCACCGATTCCAGCCATCCAGCAGCTATAAAAGGGAAGTTTTGAACGTGGGGAAGGCATTCAGATCCAAGGAATTTGAGATCCAGAGCCAGGGAGAGAAGAAAGAGAAGGAGAAAGAGAGAGAGATTATTCGGTTTGGAGTTTTAGTTTATGAATTTTATTTAATATTTTTTATGGATTTTATGGGTAACTAATCTCTCAGCTAGGGCTGAGATGAAGCCTCTAATTTGATCAGCTCTTGTATTGGTTGATTTACTTTGAATTTTAATTAATTTATTTTTTTTCTAAGTGGGCTTTATGGGTTTAAATTCCATACTTCTCCATCTATGAACTTGATCAAAGTATATAGATGAATGTTGTTTGGATGCTTATTACAGTGCTTGTGTCGATCAAAACGGGTTTCCTATAGAGGAAGAAACAGGGATGCTTTAATGAATGTACATTCCATGTGCCCGACCAAGGACATGGAATTTGTTATTCATGGCATTGCTTAAAGGAATTAGACACCTGTATGCCCGATTTAGGACACAGATTGTGCTTTCTCTATTTAAGTGGTATCAATATAGATCAAGGTGAATCAACAGACAAAACAAGGGTTAGGATAGTTAGGGGTGGATTCGAAAGTCCTAGTGCTTTCTCTCTGATTGAATTTTCTTCCCTATTCTTAATTGTTTTTCCTAAAATTGTGCTTAGTAGTTTAGTTCATTATTCATTGGATTAGTTAAGAAGAATCATAGATTTGAATTGTGACGACCAGTCCTCGTGGGATTCAACCTCGATCTTACCGAGTTTATTACTACATCACAACCCTATACTTGGGGAGTGAACAAGTTTTTGGCGCCGTTGCCGGGGACTGTTTCGTTCCAAATTGAATTTAGGATTCTCTCTTATCATAATTCATAGTCTTAGGATTTTACTAACTTAGGTTAAAGTTTTTATTTTATTTTATTTTATTTTTAGAAATTAACCATTGCTTAGGATTCTTCTATCATTATTTTAGGAAACCTAATTTGGTTTTTTTTGTTGTTTACAGGAATTGAGGAAGAAAGCTACTAAGTGAGGAGAAGCTTCTTAACACCAATCATCTCCTTTTTTGGGTTCTTTCTTCCCATTCTCACTTACATAGTTTTAACTTGTTTTTTTTTTTTTTTTGAATAGCATAAATTCTAGTTCTAGTTTTCTTTCTCTTAGGTTGTTACTTAGTTTATGCTAAGACGTAGATCTCTAGATAAAGAACTAACACCGTTTGATCCTGAAATAGAAAGAACACTGCGTGAAAGATTGAGAAATAACTCTGTTGAAATGGCGACTGAGACCGAAGTTAAGGCTCTCAAAGATTATTCAACTCCTGTCCAATTTAATGCGCCTTCATGCATAATGTTGCCAACCACTACGGCAGTACACTTTGAACTTAAACCTGCAGTCATACAATTGCTGCCATCCTTTTATGGATTGGACAAGGAGGACCCATATCATCATGTGAAAGAATTCTTAGACATTTGCTCCACTTTTAAGTTCCAAAACTTCTCAGACGATTCAATCCGCCTACGTCTGTTTCCTTTTTCTTTGAAGGATAAGGCAAAAGCATGGTTGAATTCTCTAGAAGTTGGAACTATCACTACATGGGACCAACTGTCTAAGAAGTTCTTAAATAAGTTCTTCCCCGTTCACAAAATCAATGCCCTCCGTAGAGAAATTACTAACTTCACACAAAAAGAGGGCGAGCACTTTCATGAATGTTGGGAAAGATGGAAGGACTTGCTTCTTAAATGTCCTCACCATGGTTTTGAGAAGTGGCAACAAGTGCAATACTTTTATGACGGTCGACACCCCGAACCGTCGCATGGTTGATGCCACCAGTGGAGGGTCCTTCATGACCAAAAGCGATACCGAAGCATGGAAATTTTTTGAAACCTTGTGTGAAAACTCCCAGCAATGGGACTATTCAGATAGAGGTGAAAGAAGTTCCCAACCACAAAAGAGAGGTGGTATATATGAGATAGGAGTCGTGCGAGTTGTGCGCCAAACTTGATAACGACAAAGAAAGTTGATGCTCTGTATTAAATAATGGACCTCCACAAACAAATTAGTGGAGGCATGTGCCACATGTTCTAGTCCCGCCAGTCTTGTCCATCTGGGGCGGCATCCCCAGAACTTCTCTCTGAACAAGTTCATGCTATGAACACTTTTCAAAAACCTGGGAATGATCCTTACTCGAACACATACAACCCAGGGTGGGCTAGGCATCCAAATTTTTCTTGGGCAAAGGGACCACATCAAGGAGGACCATCTGGAAATCCTCCCATATAATCGCACCTCCAAGTTGGCAGTCAACAAATTCCACAATATCAACAACTGCCTACGCAATCAAGGAACCCATCTCTTGAGGATACACTCCATCTTTTTATGCAGAGTTCTCTCCAATTCCAAAAAGATACCCAACACACCTTACTGGCTAACCAGCAAAGCTTACATGCAAATGCACAATCCATTGCTAAGCTGGAAATTCAAATGGGTCAACTAGTCACACATTGAGTGAGAGAGAGAAGGGCAAGTTCCTAGCCAACCCGAGGCTAACCCAAAGGGACAATATGAGATTGGCTCTAATTCTAACCAAGGGCAATATCATGAACAGGCCAAATCGATTACTACCCTTAGGTCAGGCAAGCAGATTGATAATAGAATAGAGATGCCTGGGGATGAATCAAATTCTAAAACAAAAGATCAAGATGAAGCAGAGAGTCATACCAATGCATCCAAAGTTCAAAAACTCTCTGACTCTCCAGGAGCCACTAATATGCCACCTTACGTGCCCAAAGCACCCTTTCCTCAACGTCTGGCACCAATGAAGAAAAGAAATAACTTTGATGAGATCTTGGATGTGTTCAAAAAAGTGCAAGTCAACATCCCGTTGCTTGACGCTATTAAACAAGTCCCTGCTTACGCTAAGTTTCTGAAAGATTTATGCACTCAAAAGCGTAAGCAGAATGTTCATAAGAAGGTCTTCATTGCAGAGCAGCTCAGCTCCATGATTCAACATAACACTCCTCCTAAATTTAGGGATCCAGGAGCTCCCACCATTTCTTGCGGCATAGGAGATCATAAGATCGGGAAGGCATTACTTGATTTGGGGGCGAGCGTTAATTTGTTACCTTATTCGGTTTATGAGCAGCTAGGACTTGGCGAGTTGAAACCGACTAAGGTAACATTACAACTGGCTGATAGATCTGTCAAGGTACCCCGGGGTGTTATTGAAGATGTGTTAATCCAGGTTGATAAATTTTATTTTCCAGTGGATTTCATAGTCATTGATACTCAGCCTGTTCAGAATCTTCATAGTCAGATCCCAGTCATTTTGGGTCGTCCATTTTTGGCCACATCTAATGCTATTATAAATTGCCGGAATGGAGTTATGAAATTGTCCTTTGGTAACATGAATATTAAACTCAATGTTTTTAATGCAGGACAACAATCCGCAGATTTGGATGACATATTTGAAGTGGACATGATCGAGAGCCTTGTGCAGGACTCCTTCCGTACATCGTTTGAAGATCCTCTTGAGACCTGCTTAGCACAATCGGGCATGGATTTTGACATTGATAGTCCCATCCATGAAGTCAATGCATTACTCGACTCTACTCCTATATTGGAGACTGAAAAATGGAGAGCGAAAGTGGAACCTCTTCATCCCTCTAAGACGCCTCCTGACAGCACAGTTTCGAACTCTGAGAAGACAAAGGCGAGCAGGCTGCTTAATGTTCTTAAAGCATATAAGGCAGCAATTGAAAGGAAGATAGTGGAAATACAGGGAGTATGCCCCACTGTATGTACGGATCATGCTGTGGAAATGTCATGTGAAATGCAAAGGAAGCGTGATCCCAACATGGAAGAAGTCGTTCGAGCAGAAGTCATTAAATTATTTGACGACAATGTCGGTTACCTCCTTGCAGAAAGCACAGCTCATGGGAACTCACGTCACTTATCTGGGATTGGTTAATTAAGGTGGTAAGGTAATTTCTTTGACGGACCTTGGTTATAACGATTATTTCATTCATGGTCCGTTCTGGTCTGGCTGAAGACGTGAAACTTAGCGCTCCTGGGAGGCAACCCAGCCTTTTGCTTTCTTGTATTACTTTTTCTTAGTTATTTCAATGTTTGTGGGTAACATTACTGCAAACCCTCACGAGACTACAACTCGTCCACTAGGGGTAACCTAGGGGTTTAAAGGCTTGTTGCATGCGCTAAATGCAATCGAGAGCACTGCGAAAAGTGGTATAGGTAGGATCTTCTTTTGTTTTTCTTTTTGTTATTTTTGCTTCTGTTGATTTCTCTCTTATGCTAACTCACTTTTACGTTGAAATTTTTTGAGAAAGCTTCTTAATTCTCCGTCCAGGTACTATCTTTCCCTCATTCCTCTTTTATTTTCATTGTCCTATATGCATTGTATGCTTATTTCTTT
Organism: Magnolia changhungtana; assembly: GCA_030180095.1. Lineage (NCBI taxonomy): Eukaryota > Viridiplantae > Streptophyta > Magnoliopsida > Magnoliales > Magnoliaceae > Magnolia > Magnolia changhungtana. Next base: position 2,064,396 of record JASAUF010000467.1, on the reverse strand, counting down.
TACATTGAGGACAATGTAGATTTTAGGTTGGGGGTGGGAGATTAGGTTACCTAATCAGTATTTTCTTGGTCTTGAGCAAAATTTGTGAAAATTTTAAAATTTTTTCTGGAATTTCTATTGAATTCAAAGTGATTTTGAAGGATAGTTGTGATTTTAACATTATAAGATACGTGATGGGTAACTTATGACTCTTGGATTTGGCCATCCGCTTGATTTCACAATTAATTTTGAATTGTTAATCCATGATTAGAAGGTGTAAACATTGATTGAGCCATGATTTCCCATATCAGATCTCACTTGCACATTAAGTTTTCAGTTCGATATTAAATGGTAACTTGGTAATCATTAAGCATGAAAGGAACCAGCCTGAGAAATTTGTTAACGTCAGTTTATAAAGAAGAATTGAAAGAGTTAGTCACATAATCTTCACCATAGGTTTGCTCCCTATAGGTGTGGATTTGATTCTCCATAGTTGACATATGAAAAAAAAAAAAAAATTTAGGCGACAAGTTTTCGCCATAGGTTTGCTCCCTATAGGTGAGAATTTGATTCCCCTCAGTTGCGTTACTGCTCGTAAAGAAAATCAAAAGATGGTAACATGAAAAGTTAATCTGTGAGACGAGTGTTGGTTTCAAGTTTTGATTGTCACGAATTACTAATGATATCATGAAATTGACAATTGGATCTCTTACTGATTGTAAGTCGAGATTATACTTTACACTCATGGAACTCAATGTTTGGAATTGTTCAAATTAAGGGATTAACATTTTAAACTTGATTATGAAGTTTACTGTAAGCTTGATTCCAAGAGAAAAACTCTACACACCAATCATGAATCTTAGAATTTTCAGATCTCAGCTATCTGTTCACAAGTCACTTGAGTTTACAGGATTTGTCTTTTATTTCGAATTAATTTTCGCATGTTTTGCTCGGGACTAGCAAAATGCTGGTTGGGGGTTGTGATCAGGGTCGAATATTGCATATCAGACCCCAGCAATTGCCTAATTTTACATACATGATGGTGTTTAATGCCAGATTTTACCCGTGTTTTTATTACAGGATGAAATTAGGAGCGTGTATTGAAAAATGATGTTAAAAGCATGGATTTGATGATCCAAAGCCACCAGAGCACAAGATGGACTCCAAAGAACCAATAATGAAGAATTTATATGCCAGGGACCCGATGCAATCAAACCGTTCACGTTGAAGAGGCCCGAAATTGGTCCAGAATGTAAAATCACATGGTTCCCTCCATCCGATCAGTTCGAGACTTCATGCATGAGATGAGGGCAATAAATTAACCGTACATATCAAGTTTCAGCTCTTGGATCACTATGGAAGTGCCCCAACGGTTAGATCAGCCCATAAAATCATCACTTCAGGCCCACCTGATATCTGGAACTGTCTCAAATTGGGTTTTGACGGGTGAAATAATATGAGGAAAAAGATGGATGGTGCAGATTTCGCACAAACATTACAGTGGGCCCCGCACGTGATGCATGTATACCATGCACATGCTCGCCCGCCGTGCATGGGACCGCCAGCCGGTCAAACAGACCGCTGACCCGCGCGCTGCCTTCTCTTCGTCATCCGTTTCCAGCGGTAACGCCTACCGACGCCGGTCTTCAGTTGTGGGCCCCACGCATCGCCCAAATGAGTGATCCGGACCGTCCATCTGCTTCCTGGGGCGGACATACCCCACGCCTAGCTGACGAAATGTGAAGACATCAAGTGGTGGGATTTTTAACCATTCAATCACAAGATGGACGGTGAGTTCAAAAGTCTGGTGGGCCTCATCAACAGTAGGCGAAACTCTGCATTCCTGAACGGTTTTCCGTCCTCCACGCAATGGACGGAGTGGATTTTCGAGTTGATCAAAGAAGTGGGACCCACCATCACCACGGAAGACGAATTTACGTCCGCGTAACCCGGCCGCTGGCCGTTTTTGCGAAGGTTTGTGGGCCTCACACATGGCCCGTACGGTCAATCCGAGCCGTCCATCGCGTAGAGGGCTACGAGAACTACAAAACCATGCTGATAGTTCACTCCCATGCGTACACACGTGCGTGATACAGAGGCCACAAAAGGGCTACTCAGCGATGTTTAAATCTGATCTTTTTGAGATTTCTTCTGTGGGCCACGCCAATGGACCTTTAAAACCACTCATTCTTGACTGAAATTTCGTCCTGAATCTAATGGACGGGGTGGATTTTCCAGAAAATACCTCTGTGGGGCCCACCGATCACGGTTGCGAAAGTTTGTACTCCGAGTTCGTCTACAACTCTGCCACCGATTCCAGCCATCCAGCAGCTATAAAAGGGAAGTTTTGGACGTGGGGAAGGCATTCAGATCCAAGGAATTTGAGATCCAGAGCCAGGGAGAGAAGAAAGAGAAGGAGAAAGAGAGAGAGATTGTTCGGTTTGGAGTTTTAGTTTATGAATTTTATTTAATATTTTTTATGGATTTTATGGGTAACTAATCTCTCAGCTAGGGTGAGATGAAGCCCCTAATTTGATCAGCTCTTGTATTGGTTGATTTACTTTGAATTTTAATTAATTTGTTTTTTTTTTTCTAAGTGGGCTTTATGGGTTTAAATTCCATACTTCTCCATCTATGAACTTGATCAAAGTATATAGATGAATGTTGTTTGGATGCTTATTACAGGTGCTTGTGTCTGATCAAGAACAGGTTTCCTATAGAGGAAGAAACAGGATGCTTTAATGAATGTACATTCCATGTGCCCGACCAAGGACATGGAATTTGTTATTCATGGCATTGCTTAAAGGAATTAGACAGTCTGTATGCCCGATTTAGGACACAAATTGTGCTTTCTCTATTTAAGTGGTATCAATCTAGATTAAGGTGAATCAACAGACAAAACAAGGGTTAGGATAGTTAGCGGTGGATTCGAAAGTCCTAGTGCTTTCTCTCTGATTGAATTTTCTTCCCTATTCTTAATTGTTTTTCCTAAAATTGTGCTTAGTAGTTTAGTTCATTATTCATTGGATTAGTTAAGAAGAATCATAGATTTGAATTGTGATGACCAGTCCTCGTGGGATTCGACCTCGATCTTACCGAGTTTATTACTACATCACAACCCTATACTTGGGGAGTGAACAGGAGTCTATGTAGCCTGTCATATCTGCATCTGTGTAGCCCTTTAACACAGATTTACCGTCACCATAGCATAGGCTCAACCTGGATGAGCCTCTTAGATACCACAGTATCCATTTCACCGCTGCCCAATATTTTTTGCCAGGATTGACAAGATACCGGCTGACAACACCAACCGCATATGCTATATCTGGGCGTGTACACATAGCATACATCAAACTTCCAACAGCTGACACGTAAGGTATCTTCTGCATCTCATTCACCTCTGCCTTTATCTTGGGACACTGCCTGTCGCTTAATCTGAAGTGATCATCCAATGGAGTACTGACCGGCTTCGCTGCATTCATATTGAACCGCTCTAGGACTTTCTGTGATGCCCCGGTCACTGCTTCAGGTGGGCGAGCACACATGTGGGCGGGCCCCCAGGTGTGGCTGGTAGGCTACTGTGCTGGGCGAGCTACTATTGCAGTTGACTGTAGCGTAACTTGTCCCACATCGGAAGAGTTGTCTGGAGTTGTGGTGGTTATATGTTGGGTTCCTCCCTTAACAGACATGACACGTTTTAAAGCCGTGAGCTTCGACAAAGCGGACAATATCATGTGCTGTGGGGGTGGGCCTTACAAATGGTATCAGAGCCGAGGACGGCTCTGCCCTCGGTGGGGGATAATGTGACGCCCCGGTCACTGCTTCATGTGGGCGGGCACACGTGGGCGGGCACACATGTGGGCGGGCCCCCAGGTGTGGCTGGCAGGCTACTGTGTGGCTGGCAGGCTACTGTGCTGGGCGAGCTATTATGCAGTTGACTGTAACGTAACTTGTCCCACATCGGAAGAGTTGTCTGGAGTTGTGGTGGTTATATGTTGGGTTCTTCCCTTAACAGACATGACGCATTTTAAAGCCGTGAGCTTCGGCAAAGAGGACAATATCATGTGTTGTGGGGGTGGGCCTTACACTTTCTCAATATACCGCTCTTGTGACAGCCAAAGCTTGTTATGGGTTATTTGCATTCCTAGGATCTGTCTAGCTGGGCCCAAGTCTTTCATCGCAAAAGACTTGACCAACTCCTGTTTCAGCCTGTCGATCTTCTTGATGTCTTTTCTCATGATGAGCATGTCATCAACATATAACAACAGAACTAAGAAATCACCATCTGAGAACTTATGTATGAACACACAGTGGTCCGACTCCGTTCTATCATATCCATGCTTAATCATGAACGAGTCGAACTTCTTGTACCATTTCCGTGGAGTTTGTTTCAGCCCATACAAGCTCTTCCTCAGTCTACACATCATATGCTCCTTGCCCTTGACCTCGAACCCCTCTGGTTGTTGCATGTAGATCTCTTCTTCCAGATCACCGCATGTAGATCTCTTCTTCCAGATCACCATGGAGAAAGGCAGTTTTAACATCTAACTGCTCTATCTCCAGATCCATGCTAGCCGCCAACCCAAGCAACACCCGTATGGATGTCATCTTCACCACTGGTGAGAATATCTCTTCGAAGTCTATACGTTTGCTCTGACCAAACCCTTTCACCACAAGTCTGGCCTTGAACCTCGTCTGTGAATTCTTCTGCTAAATCTTCTTTCTGAACACCCACTTGTTACTCAAAGCTTTCTTACCCTTAGGCAATTTCACCATATCATAGGTGTGGTTCTTATGCAAGGATTTCATCTCCTTTTGCATAGCTTTCAACCACTCCCCCTTATGCTCGTCGGCTAGGGCCTCAAAATAATCTTCTGGCTCTCCCCCATCAGTCAGCATAATGTACTCATGTGGCGAGTACCTCTTAGATGGTTGTCTGTCCCTAGATGACCTCCTTACCTGTGTCTCAATAGGTGGATCAAGTGGGGGCTGCTCCCCTGGTCCATCTTTTGAAGGAACTCCCTCGTCCTCTGCACTTTTCTGTACTCCCTCGTCATCAGGCACCACAGGAGGAATAATCGGATTTATATCATCTAGCTCACTTGAACTAGGTTGATTCTTCTCTGACTTACCAATGTCTTCTATACACTGATCTTCAAAGAAAACCGCAGCTCTGCTCCTGACGAGCTTCCTCTCGGTCGAATCCCACAATCTGTAACTGAACTTTTCATCACTATACCCTAAGAACACACACTGCCTGATCTTCATATCGAGCTTGGACCTCTCGTCCTTTGGTACGTGAAAGGATGCCCTGCATCCAAACACCCTGAGATGACTGTACGATGGATCATGTCCAGTCCACACTTTCTCAGGTACTTCTCCATTCAATGGGGCTGATGGAGACCTATTTATCAAATACACTGCCGTGTGCATTGCTTCTCCCCAGAACATCTTGGGCAATTTCGCATGGGATAATATGCATCTGATTCTCTCAACAATGGTGCGATTCATTCGCTCAACTACACCATTATGCCGGGGGTCTTGGGAACCGTCTGTTCATGCAGTATACCCAGAGACTTGCAGTACTCATGAAAGTCGCCAATGTATTTACCACCATTGTCAGTGCGGATGCACTTCAATGGTCTACCTGTCTCTCTCTCGACCATAGCATGAAACAATTTAAACACACCAAAGACCTCATCCTTGGATTTCAAAGCATAAACTCAAACCCTCCTAGATGCATCATCTATAAAAGTAACAAAATACAATGCCCCACCCAAGGTTTTTATCCTCATAGGACCACAAACATCAGAATAAACCAAATCTAATGCATGCACTTTATTAACATGAGAAACAATTTTAATAAATGAAACTCTATGTTGTTTCCTTGATAAACAATCAAGACAGGTTTTGAGAGATGTACCTGTCACGTTTGGAAGGAGCCGCTTATTTGCTAGTAGCTGAAGCCATTTTTCACTCATGTGGCTTAGACGCCTATGCCACATATCAATAGCTGAATCTTCTGCTGCGTTCAACCCACCCTTGCACATACCGACACTTGCCTTTTAAAGGGTGCAACACTTCTTTCCTCTGGCCACGATCAACGAACCCTTGATGAGCTTCCAGCGCCCGCCAGCAAACCGGCTTTCATAGCCATCATCATCCAACCTTCCCGTCAACATCAAGTTGAGGCAAAGGTCCGGGATATGCCTCACATCCCTGAGAACCAATGTGCAGCACACATCGATCTTCACACAAATATCACTGACTCCCACGATTTATGTATTTTATCCACTTCATCATGCATTTACCGGATAATTTTAGGTATTGATCCCAAAAATGATGTATATCCAAAAATCAATTGGACCACACTACAGAAAAAGTGTGAATTGAACATCTATCATTGAAAATTTCTTAGGACTACAAAAGTTTTGGATCAATATTGTATTTGTGTTTTCGATCCATGTTTTTGTGATCTTATGAATAGGTTGGATGAGAAATAAACATCAATGTGGGCCCTATAAAGGTTTCAACGGTGAAAATCATTATTCCAACCGTTTCCTATGGTATGGTCCACTTGATCTCTAGATATGCTTACATTTTCATCTCAACCCTAAAATAAGATGAAAAAAATGGATGGACGGCGTGGATAGTCCAGATACATTCCTATGGCCCAACAGAGTTTACTTAGGCCATGTTTGTTAACGCTGAATTTTTGCACTTAACATGGAATGCGGAAAATTTTCCGTGTTTAGTGGTGTTTGTTAATGCGTTGTTAACGCGGAAGACGGAAAGCGGTAAGTGGTTTTTCACTGAATTTTTTCCGTGATAGGAGTCTGGCTTAATGGTGAACACGGAATGCGCTCCGTGATTTTTCATTAAACAAAAATTTTTTAATTCCAAAAATACCCCTTTTCAAGTTATACGGAATCCGCGCAATACAAAATCAACCTTTAACTTATGAAACTTTTTTATGTCCTACCATGATTTATGTGTTTGATCCACACCGTTCATCAACTTTTTTAGCTAATTCAAGGTATGATCCAATCAAAGAAGCAAGTCCAATAATTAATTAGACCATAAGGTGAGGATTGAATGTCCACCGTTAAAAACTTCTTGAGAGTTGGAGAAGTTTCAGATCAAGCTGATATTTGTGTTTTCACTTCATCCACGTCTGCATGACCTAATGAATAGGTTGGATGGTAAAAAAAAAAAAAAAAATCACAGTGGCCCGTGTAACTTTGATCTCTTTGAAACGTTCTAACAACGGACGCGGATTGCGTACTACCCCCGTCCCTAGCTCTGTGGGCATCCAAACCCTCTATCCCTTTTCTCATATTATTTTAAGGCATCAAAACAAAAATGAGTCATATCCAACAATTAAATGGACCACATCACAGATGACTCTTCCATTTAGTGCAACTGGTGCATTTTAATGCAACCATGATTATTATTTGGTGTGGTCCACTTGAGCGTTGGACCAGCCTCAGTTTTATGTTCATGCCTTAAAATAATTTGAGAAAGTGGATTGATGATTTGGATGTACGTATACATCACGGTGGGCCCGGCCACAGATCTGCCCGTTGGGATCCAGGGACGGGCGCGGGTAGTACGCAGTCCGCGTCCTCTTTGGAAACGGATTCGCTACTCCCCCTGACACAAGCCCGGGGCTGATGGTCGGTACTCTGTGGGCCCCACCATGATGTGTGTGTTTCATCCAATCCGTTCATCCATTTTTACATATATTTTTATGACTCAATTCCAAAAATGAGAGGTATATTAATCTCAGGTGGACCACACCACATGAAAACAATAGTGGTTGGATATCTATTATTAAAATCCTCCTAACGCCCACTGTACTGTTTATTTGACATCTAATATGTTGATTAGGTCATACAGGCCCACATGAAGAGAAAAAACAAAAATCATCTTGATCTGAAACTTTTATGGCCACAAAATGTTTTTTAATGGTCGACGCTCATTCAACACTGTTTCATGTAATGTGGTCCGCTTAAGATTGGTATATACCTCATTTTTGGTCTTATACCGTAAAATGATCCCTAAAAATAGATGGACGGCATGGATGAAACACATACATCATGGTGGGTCACACGGAGCACCGACCACAGCCATTGGCGGGTGTCAGGGGGTAGCCGATCCGCGTCCGTCCTCTTCAAGGACGCCGCTGGATGCGGACGCGGATTTCTGCGGAAGGTTCCTGCACAAGGATTTGGGTGGGGCCCACCACAATGTATGTGAGAAATCCATTCCGTCCATCCGTTTTGAGATCTCATTTCAGGGCGTGGGACAAAAAATGAGGGGGATAAAAAGCTTAAGTAGGTCACACGAGAGGGAAAATTAAGGAAATAAATTTCTATTGTTGAAATCTTCCTAGGCTCCACCTTGATGTTTATATGTTATCTAAACCGTTTATAAGGTCATTGTCAATGGGATTAAGTGAAAAAACTCAAAGTATAGACTGATACAATAATTTTTTGGGCATAAGAATGCTTCATCAGTGCTCACTGAATGATCACTGTTTCATCTCGTGTGTCCCACCTTAGTTCTGTATACACCTAATTTTTTATCTTAAGTCCTTAAATGATCTCGAAAAACGGATGGACGAATTGGATTTATCAAAAATATGTCGGTGGGCTCCACCCAGTATCCTTGCACAGGAACTTCCTGCGAAAGCCTTTTGCAGGAAATCCGCGTCCCTTGGATACAATACGGGACGGACCTGCTACTCCCACTGCCACCGGCTTGTGGCTGATGGTTGGTGCTCTGTGGGCCCTACCATGATGTATTTGTTTCATCCATGCCATCTATCTATTTTCTTAGATCATTTCATGGTTTGGGACAAAAAGTAGATGTTTAAAAATCTCATATGGACCACACCACAGGAAAGATTGGTGATTGAACACTTACCATTAAAAACTTCTTAAAGGCCACAAAAGTTTTAAATTAAGCTTATATTTTTTTTTCTCTTCTACCAGGTGTGCGTGACCTAACCAACAGGTTGGATGACAAATAAACATTACAGTGAGCCCTAGAAAATTTTTAATTGTGACCATTCAATCTCTACTTGTTTTCTTGTGGTGTGCTCCTATGGAGATATTAATATCTCTCATTTTTCTTATAATGCTATACAATGATATTTAAAAATGTATGAACGGCTTGGATAAATCAGAAATACTCCATGCAGGGTCATAGAGTATTGTCAGTAGCTACGTTGCAATTGACACTGTCCGTACGCAATCTGCACGTCCCTCTGCGAAAGCCTTCACGGAAGCTCTGCGTTGGAAGCCTATATGGGCTCATCGAACTCAAGTTGTATGAACAATTTTAAGGAGATCAAAGTTGGCAGAAAATCATCTAGTGTAGTACCAATTCACGTTTATTTTTTTCTAAGATACATCAGGTTTCTCATTCACTTCTCCATTGCATCATCGATTATTTTTTCAGTATCTTTATAAAGGATTATAAATATTTCTCTTCGATAGGTATTACAGTCTCTTTATCTTTAAAGATTGACATGATTTTCTTAAGTTTTTGTCTTTTCTATTTATTTTAATCGAGTAAATTTATTAAAAGATTTTTACTCAATTGTTCTTCTTTAAACAATTCTCAGTTTACACTAGGCTATTGTAGCGATGACTTCAAGGGATAGTGGCAGGGCCAGATGGAGTGATTTGGAGAAAAAAATATTTATTGATTGTTGTCTTGAAGAAGCACATAAAGGTGGTAGGTCAGGGTCAAGCTTGACCAAACAAGCATGGAACAAATTAATAATTGAGTTGAAAAAGCGTACGGGAAAAGAATTTAATCAAAAGCAATTGAAGAATTTATGGGATTATCTGAAAGTACAGTATACTACGTGGATTAAATTGATAAGCATTACGGGACATGGGTACAATACATTGACGGGCCAATTCGATTGGCCTGAAGAAAGATGGGATGAGTACATAAAGGTAATTATGAAATTTTGTTATATATTTATAAAAAAAATTGTCTTTCATCAAATTAAGACATGATTTTATGATATTTTTATTGCAGGCAAATAAGAATGCGGCTCAATTCCGAAATAGACCACTAGCATTTGAGAACGAATTGAGGGCCTTATTTGAAGGTTTTGTTGCAACTGGTGCTGAAGCCTACACAACACATAGCGACAATCTTCCTGAGGAGTATTTTGGGTCATCATCTCAAATACCTTCAAATACACCTATGAGTGAAAATGAAATCAATTTACACAGTCTCGGTATTAACATAAATTCAGCTACTAAAGAATGCCAACAGGCACCGCTTATCGATTTAGAAGCTCATCAACGCAAACGGCACAAACCAAATAGGAAGAAGGATATCCAAAGCAGCTTAGATGCACTCATATATCAGTTGGAAAAGACAGATGCAGAAGGACCCACTATCAAGGAATGTTTAATGAAATTAAACAGCATGTCATCAATAAGAAGACCAGATCCATTATACTTTAAAGCTCTAAAATCGTTTACCCAGAAGAAGGAGAATAGAGAAGTGTGGATGCTTCTAGAGGAAGAAGATGATATGAAGCTTTGGATAGAGACTTTAGATTAGTGTGTGGTTTATTTTTTCATATTTTTGACATTAGTTTTATTTCTTTTTCTTTAATGTTTTGACATTAGTTTTGCTTATAGACTTTATATTTTTGTTGATATAATCTATTTAAGAGATTTGTTAATCTTAACTAGTTAATTGTTTAAACATCTAATTGAAGTCTTTACTTTCGATGTTGACAGAATTATGGCATTAACAAATGAACAGAAGAAATTATTGAAGATTATTGTATTAAAGCTGCTATTTAATTATTTAGAGACATCTACTAACAGAATACAAGCAAGTTCTCCTGCATTACCTGGATCATATTTTGTGAAAGAATTGTTAGATGGTCCATCTTCAGTTTGCTACGAATTGTTTAGAATGGAGAAAGATACATTCAATAGTTTGTGTAACTTGTTTCGCATTCGAAGGTGGTTATTTGATAGTAGATATGTATCACTCGAGGAAAAGATTGCCATGTTTATAATAACAATTAGTCATAACCTTCGGAATAGATTGATAAGAAATCGATTTGTACATTCAACACAAACAGTGCATAAATACTTTCATGAGGTATTATTGGCTATGTTAAAATTTGCCAAAGAAATGATTGTCACTCCGTCATTCGATCAAAATATCCAAGAAATCAGAACACACCGACATCTTCGGCAAATATTTAAGGTAAAACTTCATATAAAAAAATATAAATATATTTACTTATAATTGAATCATCCTACTCAAGGATTAACAATTTACCTTTAATGTTTAGGGTGCCGTTGGTGTGTTAGATGGAACCCTCATTCCTGCATGTATCCCGATAGATAAACAAATACCTTACAGAGGAAGAGGAAGGGGTGAATGTGCTCAGAACGTTATGGCCATCTGTGACTTTAATATGATTTTTACATATGTTATAGCTGGATGGGAAGGGGTGGCACATGATTCAAGGGTACTTATGGATGCTGTACTTGATCCAAATAAGAAATTTCCGTTGCCCCCTCCTGGTAATATTTAATATATTTTTTCATATAGCTTAGTGAAATTATAACTTGAAATTTTGCTAAAATGTCATTTGTTTTTATGTAGATAAATATTATCTTGTTGATGCTGCTTATACTCACACAAGAGGATTTATGGCACCATATCGTAATGTTCGGTATTGGTTGGGTGACTTTCGTAGTGGTGGGCGGCCTACTAATAAAGAGGAGGTTTTTAATCATATGCATGCAAAGTTACGGAATGTAATCGAAAGGTCTTTTGGCGTGTTGAAGGCGCGTTTTGCAATTTTGAAGCGGATGGCACCATATTCCTTCCCGACGCAAAGAGACATAGTTATTGCATGCATGACACTACACAACTACATCAGAAAGGAATCCATCTCCGATCCACTCTTCCAACAATACAATGATGAAAATGTTCTTTCAGAGATGAATATCGAATCAGAGAATGATATGCCTGAAGTGGAAGGAGTATTTGGAAACTTTGAACAAACTATTATGTTTAATATGCGAGAAGAAATTGCCGCCACGCTTATACATGCAAATCATTAAATTTTTATCTGTTTTTATGAATAATGATATTTTAATTTTCTATTAAGTACTTTATAGTTTATTTGAATTAAATAAAATAATTTATTTTCATTTAATAAGAAATAATTTCTTTATAATGTAAAGCATTTCCAAACTGAAAATAGATAGGGGCAAATGTGTCAAATTAACATATTTCAGACATTTCAGATGTTTGTTAACAAACAGATTATTTCAAATTCAGTACTTAATTTTCAGACTTCACCATAGTTACCAAACAAGTTTTTTGACTTCAGATTTCAAATTCAGGCTTCAGATTTCAGATTCGGGCTTCAGATTTCAGATTCAGGCTTTAGACTTCAGATTTAACAAACGGGGCCTTAGTATAATGAAAGCGCACTGAATAACCCAGTACGCAATCCGATTCCCCACAAGTAGCTAATCCGCACGCCAGGACGCAACCCGCGTACTTACATGGGACTGCGTAAATGCGGCGCATGCGCCTGAGCCGGCGTTGTCACCTGCATTGATTACCTGGGACGTTCCATTGTTCATTACATTCTTGGACCTTTCCCTATTATTTTCACAACGCACTCCGTTTCTTGTCGTGTCACCGTAAATGCTGCGCAGGATAGATGAGTAGACGGCGTACAACCACCTTGATGTATACGTTGTACATCTACGCTGTCCATCCGTTTTACCGGTTCATTTTAAGAGCGTGAGACCAAAAAAACGTAGTATATCCAATTCTCGCATGACAGGAAACATTGGTGATTGACCGCCCACCGTTAAAAACTTCCTACTGCTTACCGTTATGTTTGTTTGCCATCCAGGAAGTTTTTAATGGCCAATAACCACTGTTTCCCTATGGTATGGTCCATCTTAATTTTAAATCTGCTTATTTTTGAACTTATGTCTTAAAATGATCTATAAAAACGGATGGACGGCGTGGATACACAACACATAGACTCTGGCAGGCCCACTATCAGGGTATGGCCGAATCCGCTCCGGCGATTATGCACCGTATATTTTTATCGGCTCTTCTCGCGCAGCGTATCATTTTTCTCAGGGACGCGTATTGCCCGTGGCCCTGGCCACATTAAAATCGCTATGTGGGGCCCACGGAGATGCCCTATAGAAATCCACTCTTTTCATCAGTTTCCCACCCTCACAATAGCATAATACTCCAAAAATCAGGCAGACCAAGAACTCATGGGGCACACGACAAGAAACAGAGTGGGTTGTATGCCTGCCGTTGGAAACTGTGGGGGTCGTAAGTTTTGAATGAGGATGATATTTGTTCCTACAGTTTATCCCAGAGTCAATAACATTATGAACGGTTTGGATGGAATGTAAGAATTACGGAGGGTTCCAGAAAGTTTTCAATAGATGACATTTCTATTCTCATTGTTGCCTGTGGTGTGGTCCACAGGACTTTTTAATCTCCCTGATTTTTGTATTCCTGCTCTATTATGAGGTTGAGAAACTAATGAACGGAGTGGATGTTTCACATAGTGGCCAGAGCACCGGAAATCCGCATCCCTTTTCTTCTCATCAAGTAAATAAAATAAAATAAAATACAGGTAGTGGCAATTCTGTAGTTCGCTTGAAAAGGAATACTTATTATAAATTTTCAAAAGGTACACATGCGCATGGAAACTGCCACGAAATTTACGAACTTTTGATACTCCGGTATAGTACGACGGATAATACGCATGCACATAATTTATTTATTTTTTAAATGACGCTTGTATAATAAATAATTTAAATTAAACTGTCGAAATGGTTACCACCTAAGATGAATAGTTAATTACACTCATTTCATTATCTAGCTATCGGATTGGTAGTGATTTAATGAACGGTGAAAATGAAAATATTCAACTGTTCTCTTTCTACAATCGAGTGTCCATAAATGCCAGGATTAACTGTGAATTATCAAGAGTAGGTTCCTCAATTTGTTTAACTGGAGTGAAATATTTCACATAAGAGTGCCTGCGCATCAAGCTTCATACACAGCCTGAGTATCATAAAACTCCTTGTCTCACTGGATCATGAGGCCACTTTGATGTATGTGTTGTATGTGAGTGATGTTTATCTGTTTCACCGTATCATTGCAAAAACTGAGCCCAAAAATAAAACAGACGTAAGTCTCCGTGTATCATACCAAAGGAAACAATACAAATTGACTAGAAACTTCTTATATGCCACAAAAGGTTTGGATAAGCTCATAAGCATTTTTTTTTCTTTATGTATGCCAGCGTGACCTTATCAAATGATTGGATGGCATCTAAACATGATGGTGGGCTTAAGAAGATTTTAATAGAGGGCATTTAATCACCGATGCTCTGCATGAGATTTGGATATATTTTATTTTTGTGTCCACTAAGATGATGGCCTGTATATATAACACATACAACAAAGTGGACCTTACAGTCACAGCTTAACTGAACTTGGTGTTAACTCGTCCTGAGCTGATTCACTGGAGGATGGTCAATGAGCCATGCTGACCCATCAGTTCAGTTCTAAAATTCAAGCCCATTTTTTAATAATGCAGAGGTAGTCAACTTAGCTGCGTCTAATCATTTGTATATCATGGTGTAATTAATAAATTAAACTTTTTAAAGTATGTTTGAAGATTTTAACATTTAAATAAATTAATTTAATGTAGTTTTTTTTCTCTTACTTAGTGTTAGGGAAAAAATATGACAAGTGTAACAGCCCGGATTTTTGCCAACCTGGAATTAGACGTCCTTAGGCAATGGGTCGATCCTAACACCTTATTAAATTGTCAAAACTCAATCCCAAAGTCTAAAACCACTTCTGAACTCATTTCCTTCACAAATCCCACCCTTCACCACCTTGATCTTTCATTTTTCTAAGTACTTTCACCTTAGACACTATCTTAAACTAGGTAAGTAGTATAACTTAGATCACTTTATATACAAACTACGAAGGACTAAGTACCACCTCAGACAGAAATCTTATAGGACTAAATCCTTTAGAAATGAGACAAAGTAACTAAGTGCTAAACTAGATTAGCTACGAAATCCGCTTGATCCATTTAAATACGATCTGCAAGACCCAAAACTTGTAGAATCATTGACGCTAGGTTACCATAAAATCTAGGATCAATCTTATTACCCAGTTGCTCTCGGGAGCACATTGAAACTCCGTATCAGATCTAGACCGCACATCGGGAGTCCGAGAAATACGAAGTTAAGGAATTAGTACTGCCTCGTTGGAGTTGACAACCATCTCGGAAATCAAATCCAGGCAGTATCCCACGGCTGTTCGCTTGAGTCCGAAACGAGGAGTGTAAAAACACTTGTTTTCTTTCCAAAATAAATATCTTGAATAGTAATCTGAGACTTATCGTTTGCGGGTCAGTATTAAGCAACCTAACCGTCAGTATCAGGCCAAATTACACCCTCGGATCAGGAAAAATTTCATACACGTGTCAGTGTACTTGGAATCTCTGATCAACTTCCACTGACCATTGAATTTAAATTGGTCCGCCACGCGTGATCTGGAATCCCGACTGAAATGAAAACTTGACTAAACATAGATCCAGCATTAGTGAGCTTAAGTCCGACCTTTGGCTCAAGGAGGCCCGCCAGAAGTCCTCCGTTGAGCTGAAACAGTGTCGCTTTGGCTATAACCTAAGTATACCTTGACCTGAAGTCTATTTCGGTGACTTTTTAGGCTATATAAGGACCTTAAACCCTCTCCCATTTCAGCCATACGAATTTGGATTTAAGAAGAGATAAAAGTGAGAGAATGTGTGGGAGAAGTGGGAGGATCTCCCTGATGTTCTTCCCTGCTGCTACACAAGCCCAACCACTTCATTCCAATCGCTTTCCCGGCGATCCCAGCTCCGTTTCTAGGTAAGAAACTCTAACTCTAATCTGATTTGGCGTGTTGATAGTTGCAGGTTATGAAATAGCTAACCTATTTCATTCTTTAGGCTACCAAACTACCGAATACGGAAGCTTGGCAAACCTATCGTATCCGTTACGATTCAACGACACAAGGTGTGGACTTTAGGTGTATAGGTTACGGTTTTCAAAGCTTTCAATGTCAGATAATGATAGCTTCATGATCTGCATGCAATTGCACATGTACAAAGTGCTTTCTGTTTTCTGTTTCGATTAAAGATGTAGAATATGGAATTTTACATATTATAGGTATTCGTAGAAAATACCGTATATGTATATATTTTGGAAATGTGTTTGACATGATTATTGGTTGTATGAATGTACGATATATGGATAAAATACTTATTTGGCGAAAGGATTTGCCCTAATACATGTTTTGCTAATATACACTATGTATGTAGAAATACTGTATTGTAGAAAGTACTGTATACGTATATATTTTAGAGATATGTTTGCCATGATTATTTGTTATATAAATATATTACATATGCGTAAAATACTTACTTGGCGAAAGGACTCGCCCTAATACATGTTTGCTAGCATACACTATGTATGTTGAAATAGTGTATACTAAGTGTTTGTGAAAATGCTTGAGAGAGTAAGTGTTTGGATGATGATGCCTTAGTTAGGTGTTGAGATGGGATTCTCAACTACCTTAGAGACATGTATCATTTCCTCCATGAGATTGTTTACTTAAACCGCTTACTTGTGAAATATATGTGTTTGTATTCTTATATATATGGTGCTTTATGATATGCTTTATAACATGCTTTTTACATGCTTATGACATGTTTGTTAGCATGCTTGAATTACTTTATTTATTATGCTTTACTCCACATGCTACGAATAAGGATTGATTGAGTTTGGGACTATGTCTATAGTCCAGACAATCGGTACCAGACTTGAGATCGTGGCTGAGATTCATGTCGCCACGTAAGATGTGTTTGACGAACCCGAGTTGTACGTCAGTTGGCGACAGTGGTTAGGCGACGCGAAGTGCTTATGCACTTCATGTCGTCCAATTGATTATGCGCTCGAGCTAGTCAGACTCGTCAAGTAACCCGATATGTCTAATGTATGTTCACCATGTTTGGTCGCTACTGCTTGAACCTAGGGTACCAAATTTACCAGTGAAATCCCGTTAACCATAGTACCTCGATCCGCTAAGACTCATGAGCCGGGCATGGTGGTATGGGACACCGTGGTCGAGCTGTCGGCCTACGCTGGGGCCACTTGCCTCCCCGTAGTGACCAGTGAGCAACCAGACTCGTGAGCCGATTATGGTGGTATGGGACACTATATTCGTGCTGTCGGCCTACATTGATAAGGCGATGAGGGAGTGGTGCAACGAATGCGAGCAACAGCCCTGACAACCCTTTGTAGTGACCTCGAGCATACTCTGAATTTGCGGTGAGGCGACGAGTTTTACCGCAATGTATAGAGTATGAACTAGGCCTGTATCTGTATAGTGATGAATTATTAAAGAGGTGATGGGGGAGTGGTGCAACGATTCCATGTAACAGCCCTGGCAGCCTCTGCAGCGACCTAGAAACACATTATCGTATGAGATTAACTAGGACTGACGACCCTAGAATGGATCATGTTTGGGAATGATACAAGGGAGGTACCTTAGTTTCCCAATACTACTGTTTGAAATGGACTAATAACTACTTGGTAATTATGCTCATCATCGCACTGCATGTGCCTGATAGATGTGGAGCACTGAGGGATGAATGCATTCGCGAACGTAAGATGATGTCGCATGAGGGTGGTTTGGCAAGGGCATATATCATGTCATTTTATACTTGCATTAAATAAGAGTAGTTAGAATTGTTTGATTGTACTGCTTTATCATTACTGCTTGACTGAATTGATAACATGTTAACCTATACTTTATTGTTCCACTGAGTTGGACACTCATTCCCACGTTACGGGACGGTGTTTTTAAAACACCCACCAGACTTTGTCTGATTGTAGATGGCGATGCTGGTGAGGCGGAGCCAGACCTCTACGACGATGAGGACACTTTCCTGTATATGTTATTTTCTGGCGCCTTCATGTAAGTCGTGCCTTGATCGATGGGGTTACAGGGATGTTGACTAGAGGACCTTACACATTTGGTATATTTTGGAACTATACTTGCAATTATTTAACCTGGTAATGTTATCACACTCTGGAGACTCACCACAGTTTATATATTTTATATATCTATCACAGTCTTCCGCTTGCAATTTAACTATCTCTGGAGTATGATATGTTGTTTTAGCTTAATCTCACTCATGTTCACTACATTAATGCAGACAACATTCAATCATCATTCATTTTGTTGCATAAGTGATGCGTTGGAACTCAGGAGTTGAGTTTATGCTCGACCCCCGATTTTTCAGGGCATTACAACAAGTCCTTGAGTCGGCCAAAAGAGTGGAAGAGTAGTGTAGCAATGGCTCGGACTCGTTGGATGCAGAATCCAGATAGAGCCCAAAATCCATAAGGGCGCTGAATGGAGAGACGTAGCTCGGACCGTGAGGTCCCTGACCCGACCGTAGCTTGAGCGTCCCGAGCCATAAAGCGAAACCTCAAAAGGAGTGTACCTCAAGGCCTAATTAAAGCCTTCAAGAGGAAAGCCTAAACCGACAAAATAAGATTAGTCGGTCCTAGAGCCGCCCGAACTTCAATCCGACTTAAGGGTTGAGTCGGCTAATGAAGTAAGCAGAGAATTAATCGTAGAGTTTATCTCAGCACAACCATGTTGAAAGATAAGCATCGGGCAAGCTTTACATTGCTCCATGTTCAGAAGTTACCTACTAAAACTCTGGATTCTACCCGAGATCTTCGGAAGATAAGGAAATAATCTCCAAAAATTAAGAGAACGAAGGGATTACGAATCCACAAAGATTGAAATCTATCTTTATGAGATTTTCTCTAAGGAATACGAAAGCCCTACGGGGTACGACGCCATTATATATACAAAGACCGACGTAGTAAAAGGTATGCAAAAACTCTTGCCCTCAAAACTTTTTAAAAGAGACCCAGATTCTGACTTTAGCATCGGAGGGTCCCCTGGCAAGACCAGGGTCACCTTTTCCTTCATACTTGTGTGTAGATTCCAGGGTTATAGAAGAGGCAAGCCAAAAATGGCATCAACAGTTTGGCACCATCTGTGGGAAGCGATACGAAAAGTCGTTTTTCAAGCTCTATTCAGAAGCTTCAAACGGGTTCCAATGGCGAGAACTAGGAGAACCGCTCAAGATGAACCGAATGAGGTCGTTGTCACTGGACCCCCCACAACCGAAGGACCACCAGGTATGAACGGAGCCCAGGGGGTCCAGAACCAACCTGTCAACCTCCAAAGTTCTGCGGCCCATCTGACAAACTCTGCTTCAACTAGGCATACCCAGCGGAACCGAGGGAATGGTCGGTTAGACAGGGAAGTCCAAGAGCTTAGGACCGATATGAACTTCATGAAGTAAATGCTAGAACAGATTCATCGTCACCAAGTTCAGCTGCCTCAGCACAACGATGGTCAAGCGACGAACGTCCCACCACAATTCGCCAACCCTCAGCCTGTCACTCCGCGATCTGTTCCATAGCAAAGTCAGCACCATGGTCCGTCTGAGCCAGCACCCACTCATTCTGAGACCACTTCACTGTCCGCCACTGATCTCCGACATGAAATAGATCGGAGAAGGCACAGCAGGCATTCAGTCGAGGGAACGACAGAGAGTGACAAACCCTGGAAAGCCGACCTCCAGGACTTCAAGAGGTAAGTGCAGGAAGAGATCATCGATATGAAGCAGAACCGCTACACCAATCCGATGGCATCCGAGGCAAAGGCGTCCCCATTCATGGAGGAAATTATGAAAGCTCAGTTATCAGAGCGATTTCGCCTTCCGCAGATTCCGCCCTTCACTGGTAAAACCGATCCAACCGAGCACATTGAGTCCTTCTGGACTTACATGGAGCTGCATGACACCTCGGACGTCGTGATGTGTCGAGCGTTTTCTCTCACTTTAGCCGACGTAGCGCGACTTTGGTTCAAACAGTTAAAACCAAAGTCCATCAGCTCCTTCACCGAACTCAGTAACATTTTCCTTGCCAATTTCATTAGCAGGAAGAAAAAACTAAAGTCATCTCCACATCTGAACAATATAGTCCAAAAGGAGGGAGAGCTATTTAAGGATTATATCAAGCATTTCAATTTTGAATCACTCCAAGTTCAGAAACACTTGGACGAAACAACTCTCAATTCAATTATGCAAGGTGTCCGAGATAAGCCATTTCTCACATCTCTTGACAAGAACTCGCCCGTTACTCTAGCCGAGTTCATGGCTCAGTCAGACAAGTATGCAGACGCCGAAGAAACCCGCATCCTGCGCGAGGCCGCCCAAAACGCAAAAATCTTAGTCAAAGAGCCAGCCAAAAAGGAAGCTGACTCGGCTGGTGGAAAAAAGCGAAAAGATGATCGATCTCGCGATGAACGTAGGTCGAAAAAACGGCCTGATCATAAATTTTAGACATACATCTCAGATTATGAATCTAAAAATTAGGCAGGTAAAATACTCAAGCGAACCGCACCACGGGGAAGCGGCAAAACTCACCATTGAAACCTTTGTGAGAGCCACCGTGATGTTAGGAAAACACAAATATTATATTGGTTCAAAACTTTTGCTGCTAGCAAGGGGAAAACACAAAGTTTTCAAGGGTAGGAGCTCGATCCCCACTTAATGGTATGAGTAGGCTTTATATCTTTTTTTAGTTTGTATTCTAAAATAATCTAGAGAGAATGGATGAAAGAGGCAGATAAATTCCAAACGATGGATTGGATACTTACAAGTTGAATAGCGAGACTCGCTATGAAGTGACATCACCAAGTTCTGTGGCCATGGTGTATGTGTTGTATGCACACCGTTCATACGTTTGGAGAGATCATTTTAAGACATGGTCCAATGAATGAAGCAGATCTAAGCTGGGTGAATCACACCATAGAAAATAGTGAGGAGAGCGATGCCCACCGTTGAAACCTTTCGAAGGTCCACTATGATATTTATTTGAGATTCAACCTGTTCATGTGTTAATGCAAAAATGAAAGAAGAAAAAATACAAATATTAACTTGATCAAAAACTTCTTTTATGACCCTTAGAACTTTTTAGTCACTCTCCCCCCCCCCCCCCCCGTTTATATGATGGGTCCTCTCGAGCTTTGGATGTGAATCATTCTTTGGATCCTAGTAAAATGTGGATACAAAAAAAACTTCAGGGTAGGGTTCACATAACTGATAACGTCACTTCGATGGCTAACCTATCAATAGCTAGTCCGCACGCCAGGACGGAACCCGCGTACCTACATGGGACTGCGTAAATGCGGCGCAGGATACAAAAGCATGAGCCGGCATTGTCACCTGCATTAATTACCTGAGACTTTCCAATGCTCATTACCTTCTTTCACCTTTCCCAATTTTCACAAAAAAACCCGGAAGCGGATTGCGTCCTTCTCCGTCTGTCTTCGTCTACAAACGGACGGATATGTGGCATGTATCTGAGGTCCACCGTGATGTATCTGTTTATCCATGTCGTCTGTTCATTTTCTCATGTTATTTTAATATATGAACCCAAAAATAAAACAGATCCAATGTGTTTAGTTGCAATAAATGCAAGAGTTATACGTAGTGTGGTCCACTTAAGCCTAAAGTCTATTTCATTTTTGGGCTAATATCTTAAAATAATATTAGAAAATAGATGAATGGCGTGGATAAACAGATACATCATGTTGCGCCATTTGTGACTAGAGACGGCAGGGTTGTACACAATCCGATTCCAAAAAAATCATAGGTCGCGGTAGCTGAATCGACAGGCCGTCACCATGTATACGCTGTACATCTACGCCGTTTATCCGTTTTGCCGGCTCATTTTAAGAGCGTGAGACCAAATAACGTAGAATATCCAAATCTCGCATGACAGGAAACATTGGGGATTGACTGCCCACCGTTAAAAACTTCCTACTGCTTATCGTTATGTTTATTTGCCATCCAGGAAGTTTTTAATGCCAATAACCACTGTTTCCCTATGGTGTGGTCCATCTTAATTTTCGTTCTGCTTATTTTTGAGCTTATGTCTTAAAATGATCTATAAAAACGGATGGACGGTGTGGATACACAACACATAGACTCCGGCCGGCCCACTGTCAGGGTATGACCGAATCCGCTCTGGAGATTGTGCACCGTACATTTTTATCGGCTCTTCTCGCGCAGCGTATCATTTTTCTCAGGGACGCGTATTGCCTGTGGCCCTGGCCACATTAGAATCGCTATGTGGGGCCCACAGAGATGCTCTTTAGAAATCCACTCTGTTCATCAGTTTCCCACCCTCACAATAGCATAATAGTCCAAAAATCAGGCAGATCAAAAACTCATGGGGCACACGACAAGAAACAGAGTGGGTTGTACACCTGTCGTTGGAAACTGTGGGGGTCATAAGTTTTGAATGAGGATGATATTTGTTCCTACAGTTTATCCCAGAGTCAATAACATTATGAACGGTTTGGATGGCATGTAAGCATTACGGAGTGTTAGGGTTAGGGTTTGCGGAACCTTTGGTGCGGTCAATGATGCGCTTGGAATGGTGATGACAAGGGGCTGTAGTTGTGGTTGTGATGGAACTGGTACTAGGTAGGTGGATCAAGGGGCCGATCCTTCCACTTATTCTCTAATACCCTTTCCATCATCTCGATAAGCCATCCCGCTAAGATCGCACTAGGATTCCTTACATGATTTCTTCTTCATATAGATAGATATAGGATCTATGGGGCAATTACTTAGAAGTACATTTTGTGCAACAGCCCTTCCTATCTGATAGAAAAGGATCCCATGATCCTGAACCGATCTTACCTGGGATCGCAAATCCCAAGTTTGTCTATGAAGAGCTGATCTAATTGTATTAGTGTCTCTGCCAATGTCGCAGGTATCTTCACACTTAAGTAAAGTAAGAACCTACCTTAGGTTGTTGACTCGGGAGCTTCGAACCACATGGCCGGGTCAACTGACGACTTCTCTTATCTTTCAAACGATGTCGGTAATGTTTCAATTGCCCTTGCTAATGGTGAAACTTTTCCTATTTAAGGAACAGTTCGGGTTTAGTGTCTTTCAGGCCTAGCTTTCGAACAAGAGCAGTAGCTAATTTGTCTTAATCTGCTTCTGTAGCTTCTGGACTTCGGGTCATGTCTTTAGTTTAGGCTGTTGGTAGCAATCGGAGGCTCGACTCTTGTAGGGTAGCCAGCTCCAGTTGAGATTCTCAGACTATTTCTCAATACAGTTTCTAAGCATTGTCAATCGTCGAAATTCCAACTTCATAGCCGCTACAACACTGCATGGGTCGATACGCACAACGCTTAGTATCCATCGTTTACAGCTAAGACTACTGGGGTATCTAATCCCATTCGTTCCCCTAGCTGGATATCCTTTACTGCATCTCCTAAGAGCTGATGACGGAATGGACCACTCACCCTTATTCCCTGACCTCATATCGATATGTATAATTGACAGAAACCCAGTCTTTTTAGCATAAAGGCGACGGCTCGATTCCTAAACTTGCTCGATCTCAATCCTCACAATATACGGCCAAAAAGCCGGTTATTAACGCTCTCGGAAAGAAGCGGAGGATGAAAAGCCCCGATCAGTAAGGCGCATGAGACGCGCGAGACTTATTCATCAGCTCACATTTTTTTCAAATCATCTTGGTTACGAAAGACCCGGACAAGCCGACTCCTATTAATGCCGTTCTACGTTTCGAGGATAAGGATTTTCTCGTAGCAGCTGCAATTGCACGTGTTCTAAATACTACGTTGGACTCCGCCTTTTCTGAGAATGATTATGGCTTTAGGAAAGATCGCACGAAAGCCACCTCCTTTATACAAAAGGTGCGGAATTTTGGTCCCCTCGCCTAAATGAAATGGGATGAACTTCTCCCTCTTGAAACATTTCCAGAAACTCGAGTCTTCCTTCCTTCTGGCAGCATTTCTCCTTTGAGCGGCATTTCCTCTTCGTCTTTCATCTTTGGTTAGGAATGCCGACTACAAGCAAGTCATTCTGGGGCTTGGCTACACACACGCACTGACAATTTAGTATACTTTTGACTGACACAACAACCTTATCAAGTAGTAAGCCAGCACTTATGAAACAACAAACAACCACCAATCTAGTATTGTGCAAGTTAGTGAAAATATGCTGAGGCTGATTGCGCACGGCCCAGCCTATATGATAATTCATCTAGGCATGTAGAGCCCACCACGGGGTATGTGTTTTATCCGCGCCATCTATTCATTTTTTTAAGATCATTTTAGGATATATATTAAAAATGTATTAGATCAAAGCTGCAGTGGATGACAGCGAACCACAGAAGCAGCGGTGACAATGACAACTACTGTTGAAACTTTCCTCAGAGCCGCCGTGATGTATATTTGCCATCCGATCCCTGTGGTTTGGATGAAGGAAAAAAGCAAATATCAACTTGATCCAAAACTTCTACGGTTCCCAATAAGTTTTTAACGGTAGGTGTTCAATCTTGACTATGTGGTTCACTTAACCTTGGATCTATCTCATTTTTGTAGTCATAATCTATAATGGTCCGGAAAAATGGATGAATGGAATGGATAAAACCCATACATTAAGGTGGGCCCTGTAGAGCCACCGTCCTACAATTTCTTGGTTCCCAAGTATCAAGCGTTGCACTTTTACATGGTATCAAGTAACTCCACTGGCCTCACACAAGACGGTACGGTCATTAATGTGGAGCCCACTTTGATGGATGCATTCAATATCCATTCCGTCCATCCGTTTTTCCATATAATTTCAGGGTATGAGATGAACAATAAAAATATCCAAATCTCAGGTGGACGACCACATCATAAGAAACAAAGGTGAATGACCATTAAAACCTTCTTCTAGCCACAAAAGTTTTGGATCAAGAAGATATTTGTTTTTTTAACTTCATAAATCTTCACATGACATTATTAATAGGTTGGATGGAAATTAAACATAACGGAATATTACAGGGGGACCTATGAAGTTTTTAATGGTGCAATCACTACTTTTTCCTATGGTATGGTCCACCTGAGATTTGGATCTGCTTCATTTTTCGGTTAATAATCTAAAATGATCTTACATAACGTTTGGACGGTGTGGATATAGAATACATACATCAAAGTGGGTCCCACCGTAAGGACCGCACCGTCTTGGGTGAGGCCTGGGTCGCACCTAATGTGCTCTCTTAAAAGAATTTCCCATTTCCTGTCGACTCCTGCAGAGAGAGAGAGAGAGAGGTGGGGAGGGGGGGAAGAGAGGAAGAAGAAGAAGACGATGTTTCTGTGACACACGAAGGGAGTCGGGCTCCAGCGGAGAGAGAGAGAGAGAGAGAGAGAGAGAGAGAATACCTCAGTTCTGCTGTGACACACGTTTGGAGATCTGAGCTTTACTTCAGGTGGGCCCCACTCATTTCTTGCATTTTCTTATAAAAGAAAGGAGTCCGGCTCTAGCGGAGAGAGAGAGAGAGAGGAAGAAGAAGACCTCAGTGTTGCTGTTACACACGTTTGGAGATCCGAGCTTTACTTCAGGTGGGCCCCACTCTTTGCAGCCTTTTTTTCCTTTTTTTTTTTCTTTTCTATCGTTGTTGTTTTGGTGGCGAAGAAAAAGGAGAAGGAGATGATAGACTCGGACGAATCGTTCCGAGTCGACTCGATCGAGTTTTCCTGATATTTGAGTAGTCAACTGAATCTTGCTGAAGAACTCGGCAGAGCCAAGTTTTTCATCCGAGTCGACTCATATCCGGTCGAATCGAGTTTTTAAACAATGGAATACAGACCTTCGTATTGAGGATTATGGGGTGAGTATACCCCTGTGGGCCCCATTGTGGATGGCGCATTTTCGAAGAGTTCAGAGTTGTCAGATGATCTGAACCGTCAAATGGAGAAATGCAAAGGAAATGGGGATGGTCCAAATTCAGTTCAGTGAAATCAGATGGTTAAGATCGTCTAATTTTCTCTTCAAGCCCTTGTAGGGTGGGGCCCACAGGGGTGTGTGCATATTATCCACCACAAAATTCGGACCCTCAAAAAATCAGGCCCATCCAACCATCATGCCTGCGTCGTGTCATAGATTTGGTGTTATATCCTATCCTGATAGAGTCTCTTTAACCGTACTCAGGCTGGGGGTGGTGAATCAAGCCTCTCCACCTGAGTGGGCCCCACCGTGGATGGCCCATGTAGGGCAAACTTAGGACAGCTATGATGCCCAATGGGTGGACAGTCCTGAATTACCATCCCCCTTGGAGGAAGTCTCTATGATTGATAGTTTAAAACTCCACTAAGTCAAGTTGACTCGCCCGAGTCAACTCAACTCGACCAGATTTCAATAAGACTTGGAAAAGGAAGGATTTGAGAGCGGAAAAAAGCACAATTCCTATAGAAATTATAATTACTTGAATTAAAATATTATATTTTAACCTTTTTTATATATAATATATATGCATATATATGCATGTAAAAAGCTCCTTTTTTTTTTTCTCTCCTTTGTCTAATCCTGGCTACCCATTGAGTCGTCCTCTATTCATTCTGCATCACTGTCTAAGTCTGTTTTCCCTCATCTTTTATATATATACATGAATCGAACCAAGTCGAGCTTGGCCTAGCTTGGCTCTGCTCGGTTTTCAAGCTTGATTGGCCAGCTCAGCGCATCTCAACCAGCAACTCGGGCAAGCTAAAGCCGAGTTCGAGCTCAATCTTTCGAGTCCAGTTTGAGTTCGAGTTTCAATTGTAGGGTTTTTAATTAATACACACACACACACAAAAAAAATATATATTTATATTAAGTGAACCCGATCTGAGTTTAATCGATTCAAACCGAGTCAAGCTCTAGTCAAGTTTCAAGCTGAGTCGAGTCAAACTTGGTTTAGCTCAAACTTGGCTCAAACCCAGTTTCGAGTCGAGTTGAGTCAAGCTTTTTCCAGTCTAGTTGAGCGAGTTAACCAATCTAACTTAGTTCCTTTACAGCTCTAATTATACACATAGCCTAAGCATCTAAAACCTTAAATAATAAATTAGTAAATTTTAATATAAAAGTCTCAAACTCGTCTGATTTATGTTAATGTGGGGGAAGAAACACTTTGTGCATGAGATCATCCTGTACATCAGGTTTGCCACCCATGCTTGGTCTTGTGCCCAAAAAATCAGGCATTCCAAAAAGTAGGCGGCCCACACGATGGGCAACTGATGGGAAAGAAATATATACCACCATTAAAACCGTTCACATTATGTCTAGGGCCCACAGTAGTGTATTTTCTGACACACACCAATGGGATGAGGGGAAGTTCCAGTAATTCCAAAACTCAAGTGGACCACTACATATGAATTTAGAGGTTTTAGCCATGATTTTACATTGTTCCCTATCGTGTGGCCCAAATATGTTTTGGGTTGGCCTTGTATCTAAGCTCTAGAGTGAACATGAAGCGATGCACCTGATGGATGGGGTGGATCTCATTCACGTTTTCCTCCATATGTCGCTTGCAAACTAGCATGGTACATGTAGAAGTAAGATTTGCTACATTTAGAGCTGGGCATGGAGTTGTGTTAGACCTAGGTTAATTAGGGCTGACTCGACTTAACCGGGTTTTGAAATATGCCTGACCCGAACTCGACCCAACTCCGTAGCGAGTCCAGCATGCTTGACCTGATTCGAGTCTAGGTCTGGCCTGGACTAACTCAGACCGAGTCCAACCCAGTCACAGGTACAGAGTCGGGTCGAGTCAGCTCGGGTGCGGCGGGTATCCACAGGCTGCAATCACAGCTCAGAACCTAACATGCTGGAATTGCAGCCTCTCCATCAGCTACATGGCATCTCAGATCTAAAATGTCAAATCTGGTTTTTTTTTTTTTTTTGTATGTATGTATGAGTCGAGTTTCGGATCGTGTCGAGTCAGTGTCGAGTCAAGTTACTGGGTGACCCAAACTCGACTCGGTTTGAGTTCGGATTGGACAAATTCTACTCAGTTCGGATTGACTTACCCTCTTGATTCGGGTCGAGTCAGGCTAAATGACTCGGACGAGTCGAGTCTACTGAATCGAGTAGTCCCTTGCCCAACTCTAGCTATTATAAGTCTACCATTATAGGAAATGCATGTCAGGATATGTGCTAACAAACCTCTATAGAAATTATCATAGCTATTGCTCCCCATATTGGTGTTTTTTTAAAAAATAATTTTTCTTGATTGTGGGACAGGTATGGAAGCATCAAATCCTCACCACGAGATAGGGATTGACCAAATCCAACGTCAAGACATCGATATGATCACCCGCCTCCCACAAAATGTCATTGATATCATCCTCATGTGCTTGCCTTTGAGAGATGCAGTGAGGACGAGCATCTTATCTCGTGATTGGAGATACAAGTGGGTCAAAATCCCACGACTTACATTTGACCAGCGAAGTTTCCCACCAGACTGCAATGAGCTTAAGCTCGTGAATGCTGTTGATCAAGTTCTCTTAGTACATAGAGACCCAATTCAGGAGTTCAAGTGCCAGAATTGCCTAAAAAACTGCCCCGCCATCGATCGATGGATACTTCTCCTATCGGATAATGGCGTGAAGAGATTCACGCTCGACCTTCTGCAGTGCGAGCAGGCCGGGCACTATACGGTGCCTTCTTGTCTATTCCGCTGCAAAAGCCTTGTTCATCTTCAGATATCTTATTGTATCTTCAAACCACCTAGCGAGTTGGAAGGCTCACATTGTCTCAAGACCCTTCAACTTCGAGATGTTACCATTGACAACTCATTTGAAGATTGGATTTCCAAATGCCCTTTGCTTGAGGCGTTGATACTGAGGGGCGTCAACGGTCCCACTCGTCTTAAAATTCAAGGCCCCAAGCTCCTGCACTTGAATATCCATGGTAGATTAAAATATCTCTACTTGGAAAATATGCCGCATGTAGCATTTGCATGCATTCAAATGGGCTCACTATTCAAGTACGAGAAAAGCAAGGAGTCCAATCTGATCAAGGTTCTTGGATGTCTACATGGTGTTAAGCGGCTCACTCTCAATCTTCCTCTTCTACGGGTAAATAAAATGGCTTTTGAATATATTATTCCTTTTCAAACTCAAATTACTCTTTTGAGAATACCTTGATCAGGTTAAGGGAGATGTTAGAGTACAAAATACTTACTATAGATAGCTACCTATATAGATTCATGTATATCTATTGAGATCTCTACAAATCTCTAATCTTTTCTATATATTCCTATTATTCTCAGTAAAATAAACAAGTTGCAGTTAGGACAATACAGTCTTTAGTGGTTTAACAGTTGTGATGTTGATAGAGCCTAGTTTGACCCAGTAACTCTCCCTGTGGGGCCCTCCCATTGTTTATCATTTTGTGGGCATCTTAAGAAACAGGTTTTTTTTTAAAAATAAATAGATAAATAAATAAAAATCTTGATTTCCAAAAAGAAATTCTGAACTAGTTTTGGATAAGCATAAGCTATACTTTCCCCATGAAAGCTACTTATTTTTGGAACTACTAAATATGCATTCTTAAGAGATGTGTGCCAAACAGTGCTTACATATTTGTTTAGGTTCTGTTTGGGTAGGGGATCCCACTGAATAGGTATTCAGCTGTAATCATGATCTTAACTCTCCAAATTAGATTTGTGTGCATCGATAAGCTCTTCCCTCTACTCGATTGCTATAAAGATTGACATAAATGGTCATAATTTGAAATGCTTGGCTTGTAGGTAGAGTCTGTGGCCTTTTTAAGGCAGGTTGGGTTTGAATCCCACACAGCCCTTTCTCCTTTTTATCCTGGAAAAAAAAAAAAAAAAAAAACAGTGAGTGACTCGGTTCAAGTCGTGCTGAGTCACACCAACCAAGTCATCGAGCGGTTTCGTTTCGACTTGGCTTGAATTCAAGTTCTGAGTCATAGTTGCTGAGTTTTATAACTATGGTTTTGGTGGCCAGGTGCAGTCCCATCTGGTTCAGCCCAGGTTTTAAAAAGCTCATCTCAATTTTCATCGCAAATTGACTATTTGCAAACTTACTTTTTTTTTTCTTGTGAATTGGATTGTAGTTTTTAGCTGCAGGTGATGTACCAGAGAGGCTTCCAACTACGTATTATTGTCTGAAGAATCTGTCATTGGGCATGAATTTCCAAAATGTGGATGATTTATTGGTGGCTTTTTGCTTATTTAGAAGCTCTCCTCAGTTGCATGAACTCAAAATCCTGGTGAGTTCCTTTCTCTTTCAACTATTTTTCATAGAGGCATCAGGCAACAACACAGGGAACAAGTTAGAGTCGACATCCACCGTTGATTTGCATTTGGGGCCCTCTGTGTTATGTGTATATAATATAAGTCGTTGCAACCCTTCATGATGTGGACTGGATGAATTGTCAGGCAAAATATCAGACTGTTTCACAACTCAGGTGGGGCCCTAGCGAAAATAAAGGGTGTGCATCTCTACCTTGTTCCCATTTCTATGGCTCATCTGAGTTTTGGGCTCTTGGAGCTACTTGAGGTGATGCATCTGATAGATGGGTTGGATGGTTGAGCACGGACCCCACATCTGCCCAATACCACATCTGATAGACGGCTCACCTCTTTTCACTATGGTTTGAAATATGAATGAATGTGATGAGAAATGCAAAAGGCAGTTTGTGGGCAATTAGTGGCACATGTCCGTACTTGGCACACATTTGCAAGATCTGAGATATCCGTTGGGGGGCCACACCTCATTGATGGCCCTGATCTTGCACATGGTATGCTACATGCACAACCAAGAGTTGTCTTTCTGCATTTTACATGTCCATGGCTAGAGCTGTACACAAACCGAGTTAGCTCAGTTAACTTGCTCGACTTAACTCAGCTCGAAACTAGGATCGAGCCGAGTCAAGCTGATTTTTTAAGCTCGAAAAAATTTCAAGCCGAGTCCAAGTTACGCTTAACTTGACTCGGCTCGGAACTTGATTCGAACTTGACTCAGTTTGAATCAATTCGACTTGGATCGGGTTCACTTAATATAAATATTTTGTATATGTTTATATATTTAAATAAATTGTATATTATTTATACTATAATATATATTATATATATTAAAAACTGTAAGACCTAAACTCGAACTGTGCTCGTAGGCTTCAACTTGAATTCGACTTGAAAGATCGAGCTCAAGGTCGTCTTGAAGTTAGCTTGAGCTGAGCCGAGCTGCTAAGTCAGGCTCGAGGAGCGAGCCGAACCGAATTCAAGCTGGGGTAGCCTGCTGGCCGAGCCGAGCGGAGCGGAGCTGGGCCAAGCTCGACTCGGTTCGACTTGTGTACAGTTCTATCCATGTCAATCACTATTTGAGTGTCTGCTTGGTCTAACAAACTTGTTTGTGATTTGGTGGACATTTCAAGGCCCACTCAGCCAATACTACTGGTATACCCAATGAGAGCTTTTGGGAAGTGCGAGAAGGTTTCAACGGCTTGTTCGCAAACCTCCAAATTGTGACTATAACAAACATCATTGGCAGCGTATACGAACTGCATTTTGTAGAGCTTGTACTCGCGATTGCACCGGTGCTCGAGAAGATGAATATTAAGATTCAGGCAACGGGAGTTGATGAGCCATTGAGGATTTGCACAGATTTGTTGGGATTTCGAAGAGCTTCACCACAAGCCAAGATCATCTTCTTGGGCCTCAATGGAAGCAGTTAGTACATATCTATGCAAGTCACTTCTTCACGTCTTCTTCTTCTTCTTGTTTCTTTTTTTTTTTTTTCAGTTGGATTATGCATGTTTTAATATTTTGGAGAAGTTGTGGACCCTTCATTGTGGGCTTATTTAGACAATAAGCACCTTCCTTTTAAGGAGATTGTAAGTTATTTTACATAAGCTGCTTAATATATACTTGCAAATAGCTTATCTTGGTTTCTATTTACTCAACAGATAAGTACGGTGAGGATGAGGTTTGGCTACTGACCTCAACACTGGCCAACTAGCTGGTGTCAAAGCTCTATACGCCCCACCATGATGTATGTGTTTTATCCATTCTGTCCATCCATTTGTCCAGATCATTTTAGGGCATGAGCCCAAAAATGATGCAAATCCAAATCTCAGGTGGACCTCAACACAAGAAAATAGTGTTGATTAATATCCACCATTAAAATCTTCTTAGGGCTCACTGTAATTTTTATTTGCTATCTAACCTTTTGATAAGGTTACATAGAACTGGATGAAGGGTAAACACAAATATTAGCTTGATCCCAAACTTTTGGGCCCTTAAGGAAGGGAAAGCACAAATATCAACTTCATCTAAAACTTTTGTAGCCCTTAAAAAGTTTTCAATGGTAAGCATTCAATCCCCATTGTTCCCCATGTTGTGGTTCACCTAAGGGGTCATTTGGCACGACGGATTTGGGGGGATTTGAGGGGATTCCAAATCTAAAGGTTGTTTGGTAGGGGATTAGAGCATATTCCAAATCCATTGGATTTCAAATTCTTACTTTTGGGGTCAGTTTGGGTGGTGGTATTGGAAGGGATTAGGTGGGATGGGATTCATCTGGTCCTGTGCCAATTCCACTCCATGTTTGGAAAGAATGGAAAAGCTTGGAATTCTATTAAATGGAATTGACGTTGGGTCCCATGCCAATTTCACTCAATGTTAGCAAGTTGTGTAGGTCCCACCGTGATGTGTGGGCTATATCCACACCGTCCACCCATTTATCGAGATTATTTTAGAGCATGGCCAAAAAATCAGGTAAATCTAAAGCTTAAGTGGACCCCACCATAGAAAGCAACGGGGATTGAATACTTACCGTTGAAAACTTCTTTGGGGCCACGTAAGTTTTGGATCTACCTCATTTTTAGGCCCATGCCATAAAATGAGGTTACAAAACAAATGAACAGTTTAGATATAACACATGTATGTTATTCTCAGTAATTTCATATGATGGTGGGTATATCTATTCAATGTACCACCATATTATCAACAAAGCATAGCATTAATCTTATCCCATGGCAATAGGGGACAATCCTGAGTAATAATTATGTTTTTTGAATTCCATCCCACCTAATCCCTTCCAATCCCACCGCCCAAACGGGCCCTTGGTGAATTTTGCATTCCCTTTGATTTCCAATCCTCTTCTTCTTCTTTTTCTCATATATATATATATATATATATATATATATATATATATATATATATATATATATATATATATATATTTGCTCATTTTTAATAGAGGAGAGTTGCATGTGTACCGTATGTTTCACTAGGCTACTAATCTATTACGCATGTGCCCATAGATGATATCCCAAAACAATTATATTATAAACTAAATCAGTGGTTAAAAATCATTCATTAGTCACTTGGTTATAATCCTATGCTTATGGCCCATCTGAGGCTTAGAATTATCATTTCGGCCAAATTATATATTTGAACGGTCTTATTACAATCATTGTGTCAAACATCACATTCATACAATAATTAGGGATATTAAAGTTGATTTACAATTAAATTCAAACTCATGTAAGCATATTACATAATTTAAGTGCATAGCTACATTTGGATTATAGGGGTTTTTGAATCCTAGGTGTGAAACACAATCAGAGAATTTCGAATCCAATGTATTCCAAATCTAGGACATCTTCAATCCTAGTATTCTAAATTTATGGTGCCAAACGAGGTCAGACTTGGATCTTCCTCATTTTTTAGCTCATGCCCTAAAATGAGCTGACAAAATGGATGGACAACATGGATAAAACATTATACATCATGGTAGGGCCCATAAAGCTTTGACACCATTTGGCTAATGTTTGGGACACTAGCCAAACTGCATCCTTTTGGTAAATAACATAGTTATAAGCCAAAAAGTAAAAGAATTTGTTTAGTTTCCAACATCACATAAGTAGTACTTATCCCTTTAATTTGTTCGGTCCACCGTTAATATCACGTGGGCCCAACCTTTGATGTGGATTGTTTATTATATTGGGCCCACCTCGGCCGTGTCTTTAATGTGAACTGTTATCATGCCTTGAGTGTGGACCATCCACCCTATGAGGCCCACTTTCGTTGTTGGCTATCCATCATTCGAAGCCCACCTAGGATGTGGATCATCCATCATGTGGGCCTATCTTCGAAGTGGGCCACCCATCAAGCAGGACCCATCTTGGATGTGGGTCATTCATCATTAGTAGCCGACCTTTGATGTGAATGTCTTCATATGAGACCCACATTGATATGGGTCATCTATTATGTAGCACCCACCATCAATGTTATTGTCCATCATGTGGGCCCCACCTTGGATGTGGACTATTGATCATTGGCACCTTTGATGTGGACCATCCATTATGGGGTGTACTATCAAAATAAATTGTCTATCATGTGGGGCCCACCTTCAATATGCATTGCCCGTCATGTGGAGCCCACAATTGATGTGGGTTGTCCGTCGTGCCGGGCATGCCTTGGATGTAGGCCATTCATCATTAGGGGCCAACCTTTGGTGGGGGTCCAAATTTATGTGGGTCATCCACAATGTGAGGCCCACCTTTAATGTTATTGTCCATCATGTGGAGCCGCCTTCAATATCTGTTACCCCTTCACATGGAGCCACCTTTGATACGGATCGTCCATTATATGGGCCCCACCTCTAATGTGGGTCATCCATTATGCGAGACCTGCCTTGGATGTGGGCCTCCTTTGATGTGGACCATCCATCACATGAAGGGGGAGGAGAGAGGTAAGTATTTTTTATTAAAAAAAATATATATATAGTTAAAAGGAAAAATATAAAAACTTACAGGATAAGTAACTTTCATGGCATAATTTTTACAGTAAATCCGAACAGACCCTAAGTGTCATTTAAACATGTAGAAGATTTGGGGCATTCATCAAGTGGGATACATTGAATGTCCTCATTCACTGTGATGGCCATGGACAGTCTAGATTGCATGCATCGTATCTTCTGGTATACGTGCGGTTGAGTCACTGCAAGGCATCAATCTCACACCATAGTGAGGTCTTGTTGAACATTTCCAAATGGAGAAGTTCGCTGATTCAACTCTTCTTGCTACCAGTTGTGCCAATCCGCACACATGTGGGAGATACATGCCATCTATGCGGTGCGCACCATGGATAGAACAGATCAACTCATCAAGTGGGCCACATGGCTGTTGAACATGTGACCTACCTTTTTATCAGACCATCATCCACACAAGATTTAACAATATTTCTTACAGCTCATAGATCCCTAAACATGGAAATCTTATAATTTGCTGCAGATAGCAAAAAAATAGAAATCTCCTCAACAAATTTAGAAATTTCTCTTTTAAATATATAAAATTTGAAATACACAATTCACAAAATGGTGTGAAAATTTTAAATTTCAATTCAACGTTGATATTCTTTATAGTATCAGCACTAGAACCATGGAAGCAGGTTCCGAATTCCAACCAAATAGACAAAAGAAAATGTATAAAAGCATGCAAAGGAATACACAATTTTACATGGAAAATCCTTGCGAAAAACATATATCATTGCACAAAGCGACAAATGAGTCCACAATGAAAATGAATTACAAGAGACATATCTACTTACATACATGAAATCCTCTTTCATTCAAAACTCTATCAATCTTACTTTAAAATCCTATAAATGAATTAGCCCTCATTGTTCTACCCTAATTCCGCATTACACCCATATATATAGTGTTATACCTAAAATAGAAAACAAATCACATGATTACACAAAATTGCTCACATCATCGATCTAAGTATCAATCGATGACACTGATTGAGCTACCCTCGATCGGTCCAGCCTCCAAGTTCGATCTTTCGAACTTGAACAAAAATGTCTAGAAAGTTAACTGATTAATTTGTAGTTTATTCAATCAATCGGCCCAAACTTCTGATTGATTGAACTTGTCTCAAGTTGTCCCAAGACTAATTTGTTTAATTCCAAACACAATGTATGCATTTTATCCACTCCATCCATCCATTTTTCTATATCTTTTTAGCACATGAGCCCAAAAATGAAGTTGATCCAAATCTTATAAGGACCACACTTTTGAAACAGTGATGATTGAGCTCCTACCATTAAAAACCTTTTAATGGCCAAAAAAGTTTTGGATGAAGCTGATATCTGTGTTTTCCCTTCATCCAAGTCATTGTGACCTAATTAACTGGTTGAATTACAAATACACATTACAATGGACTCGAGGAAATTCTTAATGGTGGGCGTTCAATCAACACTGTTTTCATGTGTGTGGTCCACTTAAGATTTGGATCCCGCTCATCTTTATAATCATGCCGTGAAATGATCGGAAAAAATAATAATAATAATAATAATAATAGATAGCCGGCATGGATAAAACACATGTGACTGTCATGATAAGGCTCACGGACCTTGCTACTGTCAGCGTCAGCATTTCCATCAGCATCAGTAGGCAATCCTCTCCAAAATATCCAAGCTCAAGTAGGGCACACCACACAAGACTGTGATTTGAACTCTACCATTGAAATCATTACGAGATCATATAAGTTTTGATTCAAGCAAATATTTATATTTTTCTTTCATTCATGTCTGTGTGAGCGTTATGTGCAGGTGAGATGACAAAATAAAATTTAAGTGGGCCCTAAAAAGGTTTCAAGAGCATACATCAGTAGCGTGGTTCTCTTGAGCTTTGGATATGCTTCAATTCTCGTAAAATGACCGTGAGATGGATGAACAGCGTGAAAAATGAATGTACGGTGCCGATATAATGCATACATCATGAGGGCCCCACATAACATAGTGACTTCAACCCACCGCGGAGGCCGGTGGTTTGTGGCACACCCTGCAATTACCCAACTTGCAATCCGCTTCACCTTTTTGTGGGGTGCGGCGTACTATGATGTATGGTTTTATCTAAGCTGTTAATCCATTCTTTTCAGATCGTTTTAGTGTATGAATCTAAAAATTAGGCAGGTCCAATGCTCAAGTGAACCGCACCACGGGAAGCAGCAAAACTCACCATTAAAACCTTTGTGAGAGCCACCTTGATGTTAGAAAACACAAATATTATATTGATTCAAAACTTATGCTGCTGGCAAAAAGTAGGGCTGAAAGTTGGGCGGGTTCAACCCGACCGACCCGTGACCGACCGGACATTGGGTTGGGCTCGGGCAGGATGTATTGAGTCCGATCTCAGGCTTGGGCTATACAAACACCAACCCAATAAACCTTGGGTCGGGCTCAAGTTGAGGTCTTGGGTTGCCCTACTCAACCGAACCCAATCAATATATAAGTTACTAATAAATTATAATTGAGTGTGGATCGTTTGTGTTGAAGGCATAGGAAATTCCAGTGTAGTTCTTTTTTTAAAAAAAAATAAAAATATTTTAATTAGATGGTTAGAACACTCCACTATCAGTTCACACTTCACCGTTAGCCAACCCCACTAGG
Organism: Magnolia changhungtana; assembly: GCA_030180095.1. Classification (NCBI taxonomy): domain Eukaryota; kingdom Viridiplantae; phylum Streptophyta; class Magnoliopsida; order Magnoliales; family Magnoliaceae; genus Magnolia; species Magnolia changhungtana. The sequence goes on along the minus strand of JASAUF010000467.1, from coordinate 2,026,931 downwards.
GATCGATACCAAGACCTCAGTGTTGAAACGAGGTATCTTTCACTCAGTCTACCACTTGAGCTATGGATCAGGGTGTGTTCCATTGTAGTTGGGCCTCATTGGTCCACATCATTTCCGATGACTCAAGCTATAATAAGATATGCTGAATTTTTCTCTCCCAAATAAATTGCGTGCTACACAACATGACTTTTAAAGAAATAGTTGTCCTATATTTTAGCTTGTTTATTTAGAAAAAAATGAAGTTCTTTACTATAAATAACTACATATATAATTAATAAAACTGTAGGTACAAAATTAAGACGTGTATTGAAATACAATAGACTAATGTAATAATGAAAATATTATCATGTATCCAACCACCCGACCGAGCCCGCTTGGGTTGGGTTGGGGTTGAGAATTCCCAACCCAAGGTTGGGTTGGGTTGGGTGAGGGTTGAGGTATAGGAACCTTGGGTTGGGCTAGGGTCGAGCACTAACCCACCTGACTTTCAGCCCTAGCACAAAGTGAAAAACACAAAAAGTTTTCAAGGGTGGGAGTTCAATCCCCACTATATGGTCTACGCAAGCCTTATATATTTCTCTCTTCTTTTTTTTTGGTTTGTATTCTAAAATAATCCGGAGAGAATGGATGAAAGCGGCAGATAAAATCCGGACGCGGATGGATTAGGGGTGCACACGGGTCGGTTGGGTCTGGTTCTGGGGTGAAACTGAAACCAAACTATTCCTAACGGTTCTAAGATTTTCGGAACCGGACCGTTAGCACCCTAGAACCGAACCAGAATTGGACCATGAAAACCGGTTCGGTTCCAGATCGGTTCCATAGTTCTAGGCTTTTTAAAATCTAGCCAAATTGGTATGAGATGCATTTATATCCACCGTACATCCAGGGACTGCATCACAGGAAACGGTGGAGGTAGGCTCTACATCAGCTTCATGAGTCATTGGCCATTATTATCCTTTTAGCATGATTATTGACTATAGCCCATTATGGAAGCTTATATAAAATGGACGGTTCTGATGAGCAGAGAATCTCTGCATGTGGCCGAGTCCCAATTGGATGACATATGTTGGGGGTTCTGAACCCCTGTTGCTGCAAAAATCACACTGAGGGGATGATCAAATTCATATTTAACTTGGCCTTCTGTTTTTATAGTCATCCATCATTCAAGTAATGGATGAGATAGTCAGAATTTCCTGATAAAGGTGATTCTTTTAGAATAATAAGAAATCCATGATGGGAATAACAAATAATTGGGTAAAATTATTGTATTTGTATAAATAATATGATAATCATGGACCTGATCAATACTAACCCCCAATTAGTGAGGGTGGAGTGCTGTTCGGCTGGCGATCAACGGTGAGATGTAAGGATTTATAAGACAGTCGGGTGGAGTGCAGTTCAGCTGGCGATGAAGAGGGTCTATGGTTAAATCTTGAATGTGTTCATTTAACCCCTTACGTAATTTTAAGTTTCTGCTACTCTTGATTTGCCCTTTGCATCCATGATTGAAACTGCCTCATTAGCACAAGTCCGGCAAGAGAGAGAGAGAGAGAGAGAGAGAGAGAGAGAGAGACTTAGGGTTATTATTATTATTATTATTATTTTGGTTTTAAACATAAGTTCGGATCCATGGTTTGGATCCACAGTTCAGATCAACTGTTCGGTTCACAGTTTGGTTCGGTTTTCGGTTCTACATGCCCCTAAAACGGAACCGAACCGTATCCAATAGTTCTTTGATTTTTGTAATCGGAACCGGTGCAGTCTAGAACTGGACCAAACCGAACCGTTTGATCGGTTCCAGTCTGGTTCCACAGTTCTACCGGTATGATGTGCACCCCTAGACTGGATACTGACAAGTTGAATAGTGAGACTTGCTATGAAGTGACGTTGCCAAGTTCTGTGGCCATGATGTATGTGTTGTATCCACACCATCCATGCATTTGGAGAGATCAATTTAGGGCATGGTCCAATGAATGAGGCAGATCCAAGGCTGGGTGGACCACACCACAAAAAACAGTGGGGAGAGTGATGCCCACCGTTGAAACCTTCCGAAGGTCCACCATGATGTTTATTTGAAATCAAACCCGTTCATATGTTAACGTAGGAATAAAAGAAGTGAAAATGGATGTGAATCATTCTTTGGATCGCGCACTAATATGATCTCTCCAGACGGATGGAGAATGTGAATATAAAACATACATCATGGTGGGGTCCACATAACTTAGTGATGTCACTTCAGTAGCGAGTCTGGCTACTCAACTTGTCAGTAGCTAATCCACATTGATAAAATCCATATATCACGATGGGCCACATAGAGCCATGCTAGGGGGCGGGATTAGCTACCGATAGTTTGAGCAACAAGACTCGCTACTGAAGTGATGTCACCAAGTTCCGTGGCTCCCACCATGATTTATGTTTTGTATCCCCACCTTCCATCCATTCGGAGAGATCATTTTAGGGCAATATCCAAAGAATGAGTTAAATCCAAAGCTCCGTTAGGGTAATATCCAAAACAGTGGGGACAGTGACGTCCACCATTAAAAAAAGTTTTAGATCAAGCTGATATTTGTGTTTTCCCTTATTTCATGTCTTTTTTAACTTTTCAACATATTAGATTTCAAATAAACATTATGGTGAGCCTTAGGATAGTTTCAACTGTGGGAATCACTCTCCCCATTGTTTTCCGTTCCATGCTAGAGATGAGCGAAGGTAGGCAATTCGGTTCGAATGTGTGGTAGTTTTTGAATGAGAAACGCTGACGGCTTGTAACCGTCAACATTCGTCATCGGCATTACCGACGGCCAATTCCGACGGTCACAGCCGTCAGCATTACCGACGACTTTTTAAGCTGTCGAGCAGTGCCAACACCCCCTTTCCCGACAGCCTTTCCGATGGCTAAAAATCGTCAGGAAAGGATTACGCTGTCGATCTTTAGGCGTCAGTGTTACATTGTTTTTTTGTAGTGATATTGCGAACACTTCACATTCAATGAAATAAACTTGACTTACAAATTAAAGAAACCAAGCGTAACTACACTGGAAGGGATCTACCCCAATTTGCTAGAGCTTGTGGAGTTCATTAACTCCCTGACCGAGTTGTTCCAAACACGACAAAAAGAGCGCAACGATCGTAGGATGTAGAAGATAAAGCCATCTCCCTCGGTCACCGCATTAATATTGGTATATGCTTTCTCGATCACTAACCAAAGGATCATCTTGGAAGAAACGGATATAGGAGGTTAAAGTAGTAAAAGAGCGTGCCCTCAAGGAATTTGTGGAGCTGAAAGCAACACATGCTTGATCATTAGTAGGCCTAGCAACCAATGCTAGATTAGATTCCATTTCTAAATGTCGACCTTTAGTTTATGGTTCAAAGGTAGGGTCCACTTAATTCAAGAAACATTACAATCAATGGTTATAGTTTGTAACGACCTGTATTTCAGACACAGGATATAATTCGTTAATAGGGCACGCTCAATCATTAGATTTGCCCCATCTCTAGGCTAATGTGCTTACGGGACTATTCAGAACTAGATATTCAGAGTGGATCTCTTCAAACATTACTGTGGGCCCCACAACCACTATGGGTGTACACCAAGGTTGGTACACTTGCAGTGCACTAGACCCTAACCTGGGTCAAAACGGGTGCTAACTCGATATTTTCCAAATGGGAAATTGACCGTACCTGCCTCGAAGTTTGCGAAATTTACCTCGATCGCTATTACACTCCATATATTCCCTAAACGGCCTTCTGACAGCCTTTGGACCTTTTATTGGATGAAAATGCCCCTGACCCTGGTTCAGGAATTGTACGGTCCTGGCGTGAAGCAGAAGTCACCCGCTGTCTTAACCCCCGAGAAATGGACGGTTCGGCTACTCCCTGGGACACCGTCTATTGGCTGGCGCTCGGTGCTCTGTGGGTCCCACCATCAACTACGTGCTTCATCCATGCCGTCCATATAATCTCTAAAGATCATTGTATGGCAGGAGACCAAAAACGACCATGATCCAATCACGGTGGGACCTAGGGGGATCATAGTGGTGGATATCCAATAACGACTATTTTCCTGCAGTGTGATCCACCCGAGAGTTGTATCACTCTCGCTTTTCGCTTCATGCCGTAAAATGATATTTTAAACCGGACGAACGGCCTGGACGAAGCACATACATCTTGCTGGGCCCCACAGACCACCCATCACCTGCACCACGAGCCTCTGATGGGGCAAATGTCGCACTAATGCACATTTGAGAGGCCCTCTCCTTCCCTTTCTCTTGCTTTCCTAGAGAAGCCAACATCCAGGGGCCAACCGCCAGAGGGCGACATTGTTTCTCCTCCTCGCTTCGCTCGTCTGAAAGCCTCTTCCACTGCGAGGTTTGTACTCTATTCCGTTTCAACTGCTTTTCCTCTATTCGTGATCCTTATCCTTCCTCAGTCACGTTTACGATCGGCCTAAAGCTCAACGACTCAGTGTGATTAGTTACCACGATCCAACGTGTAGGACAACCTCAATCTACCGTGCATGAACGTGCTAAAGTCCTTGTAATGGGACCGGTTGCAGACCAATTTGCGTGTGTTGTGGATTGCGCAAAAGTCCTTGTAATGGGCTGAACCTATCCTCTAAGCATGATAAATGGATTAGATTACCCAAACCGATCACAGAGGTGGGCCACATCAAGTCACAGCGACATGGTTGCCCTGTTTGCACGCGCAATGGAAATCTCATTGATTCCTGGATTTCCCTGTGAAATTTCTTTCGATTTTCCTGTTCTTTCTCAACCCTTCTCCATGCGTGGCCCACTCCGTATGGATCCTCCTGCGAAAACCTCCTGTTTACGCAACCACGCAGCCAGCTGCCTTGCGTAACCGACCGGAAAGGCAGGAATCCAACTTGCATATTCAACGCACAAGGAGGCTTCTTCTTCAAAAGGGAGAATGCCCCCATGGTCGATATTTTTATGGACAAACATATGGAGGTCTAATGCCATACCAAACACGCCCGGCTGGATGTCGATGGTGTACAGCGAATCCAATGGCCATTCCAAACACGCTCGCCATCCGAAGTCGTCTCATCTCTTGGGATTAGCCGACATCAACTATCACCACCATCATTACCATAAAAACACTTCCATCCCTCCTAATCCCATGGGATTGGTCCGGCCAAACACGCCCTAAAGACGCTCCTTCCCCGTAATACATTGGGCACCAAGCGCGACCCTTCGTTATCCGTGTGAACGCGCCGAACAGCGCGACCCTTCGGAATCGTGGTTGGCCATTGAATTGCCAGCCTATAAGAGTGGTACCTTGCTGAAACTTCCACAAGCCAATTCATGCATTTCTTTGCCATCTCATTCAAAACAACGGAGCAGATATTCGAAGAAATAATAGAGCCCATATCGCGATCTTCCTCTATTCGTGAACCCTTCTCCTTCCTCAGGGACGTTCACGATCTGTTTAAAGCTCAAAGGTCTCCGCTGGAAGTTCTGTAGACTACTTCCGATCTCCGCCAACTAGACAATTTCAATGGGCACCCAGCCATCGGAAAAAGGTTAGAGCATGGCATACGTGTTTGCATAAATTTAATTTGTAATAAACGGCAAGCAAGTAATTATGTAATTTGTTATGTGTCTCTAACAGAGGACAACTTATTTAAATTACATGGAAAAGAAAAGAAAAAAAAACATAAGAGATGAGAGAAGAGAGACGGAAAAAACTCATGGGGAACATTTTCTTGTCTTGTAGGTTTTTGAAGAGATGTTTATTGGCCATGCATCAATTGGGATCGACTCTACGTAAACCATTCAAGGCAGCATAAAACTCAGGTGGGCCATATTCACTTGTTCTATGCTTTACATTGAGTTCTCCCATTCTTTTTATCTCAAATGATGCATGGTCAATGAACATCTCTTCAAAAACCATCAATTGGTTTTTGAAGAGATGTTCGTTGACCATGCATCAATTGGGATAAAAAGAATGGGAGAACTCAATGCAAAGCTAGAACAAGTGAATATGGCCCACCTGAGTTTTATGCTGCCTTGAATGGTTTACGTCGAGTCAATCCCAATTGATGCATAGTCAATGAACATCTCTTCGGAAACCTACAAGACAAGGAAAGGTTCCCCATGCGTTTTTTCAACTCTCTTCTCTCATCTCTTATGTTTTTTTTTTCTTTTTGTCTTTTAGTAAATTTGAACATTGGTTTAAGACAATAACGTGGAGCAAAGGAGTCAAGATATTGCCACCATTATCTTCTTTGATCGCGAAGGGTCGTAACTAGACTACAGGTTGGAGACCTTCCGGCTGGTAAGAATTGGTCTTTTTCATACCAGCAAGCATATTTGGCATAGGCCTTATTATATGTTCCATATACTCTGATATTTTGCCATGTCAGCGTGGAATGATGAAGCAGAGAGATCAGTCTTGGCGGAGAAGCACAAAACAGGGGCAGCAGCAAAGCGAATCAGAGCAATCATGAAAGTAATATCTGCGAACGGAGGTTCGGCGCAAGATTGCCGTCTGAAGGGAGATCTTCTTCCTACTGTAACTCCATCATGGGTGTCTTACCATAAAGGCGTAAACAATTCTGTCGTGGCTCTCTTTCAATGAATCGTGATTTCCAGTTTATATTTGTCGTGTTTTGTAATGTAATATGGGATGCATGTGTCATGTTAGATCCGTCGTGGTTGTAATTATTCTCTTCAACGTGCACCCATCGAGGTTTGGTCGTGGTTTGTATTGCAGATTCGTCGTGAAGATGACATGGGTTGTAGTTCACACGAGGGATTGGGTCGTTAATGTCATGTTATACTGGGCGTGGTTCTCTATCGACGAACTTAACCCAACGCGAGACGCGTCAGTGTATATCGTATACTTAACCCCTTGCTCTGACAATACTAGCACAGGGGCAGACGTCAACCTATCCTTCAACTCCTTGAAAGCTGCTTCCGTTTTCTCATTCCAGGCGAACTTCAGGTCCTTCCGTGTCAACTGAGACAACGGCCTGGGAATCTTCAAGAAATCCAGAATGAAGCATATATAATACCCTGCCAGACCAAGGAAACTCCTCACCTCGGTGACCGAGCCAGGCTGCTGCCAATCCTGAACCGCGGTTACCTTAGCAAGGTCCACTGCTATCCCATCCCTGGACACCACATGTCCGAGGAAATTAACTTCCTCCTGCCAGAAGTCGCACTTCTTAGGCTGCGCGAACAACTGGTTCTTCTTCAACGTTTCCAACACCGCTCTCAAGTGCTCTTCGTGCTCCTCCTGACTCGTAGAGTATATAAGAATGTCATCAATAAAGACGATGACGAATCGATATAGGAATGGCCAAAATACCCGGTTCATCAGGTCCATGAACACGGCCGGTGCATTTGTAAGACTGAACGACATCACTAGAAACTCATAGTGCCCGAAGCATGTCCTGAAAGCTGTCTTCTGCACGTCCTCATCTCTGACGCGCAGCTGATGATACCCTGACTGCAGATCAATCTTCGAAAAATACTTCGCCCCCTTCAACTGATCAAACAGATCATCTATCCTGGGCAAAGGATACTTGTTCTTCACCGTGACCTGGTTCAACCTACGGTAATCAATACATAACCGTAGCGTCCCGTCCTTCTTCTTCACAAATAGGATAGGTGCTCCCCAAGGAGAACACTAGGTCGTATGAAACCCTTCTCCACTAGCTCACCAATATGTCTCCTCAGTTTCTCCATCTCACATGGAGGCATACGATAAGTCGGCAATGAGATAGGTGTCGCACCGGGTGTAAGATCAATGGTGAAATCGATCTCGCGCCGAGGAGGCAAACTAGGAATCATCTTAAACACATCTGTAAACTCCCGAACCACCAGCGTATTTCTAATGCCGGACCATCGACCGGCGCTAATAAAGCAGTATAACAGTCAACACGGCAGGGCCAACTGACCTGCACTGGAAATATGAAAGTTGTGCCGTCTGATCCATAGGCCGTCACAACCTGAGCATCACAATCTATCTCAGCCTTCATCTTCGTGAGCCAGTCCATACCGTGAATAATGTCGTAATGCCATAGTGGAGCAACAATAAGGTCGACGAGCACGGTTCTACTACCCAAATCCACGGAGCAACCCTCACATGCCCGTGTGATATCCGAAAAAGTCCCAGTAGCCGTAGTGAGTCTCACTCCCTTCGTGGGAGTAGTACGTAAAGCTAGACGCTTAACTGCCCCATATGAAATAATAGAAGTAGTGGACCCAGTGTCCACCAACAAGGAAACAGAAGTACCGTGAATGTGAGTCGTACCCTCAAAAGCCGTCGGGGCCGAAATCGACGTCTCAGGTGCCTCAACAACAAGCGATGTACTCGAGCCTGTTGCTGACGGTTCGGCTGTGGAACCAAGGACCGTTGAGGGGGCCTGAAGCGTGATATAGGAGATCAGAAGGAAGGATGAGCAGGGGCAGTCTGTAGAGGTGGAGTCGATAAAGCCTGTGGGCGAGAACGACCAATCATCTGCGGCGGAGAGAACCCACTATCCTTCATCCGCGCGAAACAACTCCCAATAGGATGACCCTGTTTCCCGCAGTATGTACAGGTCACAATAGGCGCCTCATCAGAGCCACAGGCACTGTGATCCTGGGAGGCGAGTCAGCACGAGGCCTCTTGCCTAGGAAAGGCCTGCTCTGTACCTCCAGTCGTGGTCTCGTAACCATAGTACCATGAGAACGGGCCAGCCGATCAACATCCTACTCGGCCATCATAGACATGTGAACCAGCTCCGCATAAGAAGGTATACTGATGCAGTACATCTTCGACCGTATATCAGGTCACAAACCCCCAGAAAAATGACGCATCCATATCTACTCATCAACAAGGATGGTCGGAATAAAGCGGTCCAACTCGGTGAAGCGATGCTCATACTTAGTAACAGTCATACCTCCCTACCTGAGGCGTGGAAACTCATCCTCCCACTCATGTCGGTAGGTCTGCGAGTAATACTTCTCATGAAACCGGAACTCGAATGTCGCCCAGGTCCACACATAGTCCGCTGCGACAGACCGCAACACGCTGTCCTACCACAGACTGGCCTCCCTCTCAAACATGAAAGTGGCCAACTCGACCTGCTCTGCCTCAGTACAGTGCAGCATCCGTAGCATATTGGAGATGCGGTCTAGCCAAAACTCTGCCTCCTCGGGTCTGTGAGAACCCATGAATGAGGGAGGCCTCAAGCGCTGGAATCGTTCGAGTAGGCCGCGGGTACCAACATCTCCAGTAGGGGGTGCAACGGGTGTCGGCAGAGGCACATCCTCAAACTGAGCAAGAGGCTCTGTATGCTCAGCAGAACGTGCAGATGTCGGAGGTAGAGTCGTACTCCCACCCCGAGATAAGGCCTCAGCAATAGTGGTCATAAGCTGCTGGTGCTGCTGATCCATCATTAACATTAACGACTCAATCCTATTAGTAGGTGGAGCAGCCTGCGGCTCATGCTGTGCAGATGATGATGCCCGGTGCTGCTCGTGGACCAGGGGCGTATAAGGTGGCAATCCACCAGTAGGACCAGCAGGAGGCTGATCAGAGTCTAACCCTCGGTCCGTAGGACCACCTCTACTAGGAGTCTGGTCCATCGAGCCAGTAAGAAGGAGGTGTGCCGTGCTCGGTGTATACTGCCGCGGCATGCGCTATACAACATAGGGTGCAACATTGGTGAGATAAAGCATAGCAACACATTATATAAGCACTTTTTATGCATTCCACACATCTCATAGCAAAAGAGGCTACATGCTTTTCATTTATCCAAAATTGTCATAATACATGGACTACAGAGTTACATGAATCATGACAGAAATTACATGTGAGTCAATTACATCCACAATATCAAACACTTAAAACATATTACTAACTACAACATCATCAACATGAAAGCATAAACCGCCTAGTGCGGTTACTAAAACAACCACAAGCAACAACTTGGATGACTAGGCAGCTGTTCACTCCCCAAGTATAGAGTTGTGATGTAGTAATAAACTTGGTAAGACCGAGGTCGAATCCCAATGGACTAATACTTGTATGTTATCCGAAACTACGTAGAATTAGAACTAGACTAAGATGTAATCTAAATCAGATAGAATTGAAGGAATAATGGTGCAATATTAAATTAAAACTTAAGGAATTCAGAGGGGAGAAACTAAGGATTCAGAGGATCCACTTGTAGAGATCAGGGAGATCTTACGCCTACTTCACGAATCATGAAAATTAATTGAACTGCCGTTGATATAGTTTTTAAGAGATGAAAGGTATATGAATTAGAATGGATTCCATCACCAAACTATGCCCAAGAGGCAAAGCAAACAACAGAATTAAACTAATTACCAACGAATCAACACGCTATGAGGGTTAGGAAGGGTACCGACATCCACCATGCCCAGGAGATGATGGTGAACAACAGGGCATCCTGGCGTCATAAACATTAAAAGAAAAGGAATATGCTCAAAGTTATCGCAGACCCATTGTAATTTTTGTCACAACAAACCATTAAAAACTAAGAACATTCCCTTAATAATCAAACTAATAACAAATTCAGTTCATAAATTCAAATTAAATTAAAGACATAGAGAACACTCCCATCTCACTACAAGCTTCACCTCTTAGCCCTAGCTAAGAGGTTTAACAACCCATGGACATGATTGCACTATACCTCCACATGAAGAACGAGAAGAAGCATTAAAAATAAATAAATAAAATCTACAGTACTCTCCCTCTCTCTGCTCCTGTCGTCCCCCTCAAAGCTCCTCCCTTCTTTCCTTTTTCCTTTTCCTCTTATAGAGTCAGGAGTCCGTCATGTCAGTGGCTGGAATCCTCTTTGGAGACTGCTTGTGAAGGCTTTTACGCAGCCCAGAAACGGCGGAAGTGCCGTTTTTAGAAGCTGCTGCGAAGGCTTTTATGCAGCTGTGATGTCAGCGTTCCAACTCCCACTTCCCTTGCTTTCTCTCCCAAAGATCAACGTCCCTTGCAAAGATTTTGGTTGGCCTACACGATGGACGGTCTAGATCGTCCCTACAATGATCATCGTGATCATACAACGACCGCAGAATTCGGGCAGCGGTCAGACGCGGAAACAGGGACCGTGAATCTCCTCTGCTGTAATGCTGGTGGGGCCCATTCCCTCACTAATTTTGGAAATCCAATCCGTTCATTCGACTCCCAACGAAGAAACGTCCAGGGATGTCTAGTTTCAAATTGTATTCGGTGTGGACCACCAGAGTTCTTCGTTTATCGTCAATCTTCCTTCTAAACGGTTGTAATCACATCATCACTTCTGCTTGAACATTTTCCACCTAGGACTTGGTAACATGGGCCATGGGAATCTGGTGAACGGGTTGGATTGCCTATATGGACAATAGGTGGGGCCCACAACATGTCCGAACACAAACAGCATTAACGCTGTTTGAAAAAAATGGAGGTTTCCATTTTTATGCTGGAGTCGGTCGGTCAAACCGACTTTGACCGAGTCCTTCGGTCCGGTGTGGCGCAGCTACACATGTGCTCAATGCACATGCCACACATACGGGGCCTAATGTGATGTTCTTCAGAAATCCAATTCGTCGATCATGTTTCTCATCTTATTTAAACGGTCGGGACCAAACTTGAAGTATATCCAGATCTCAGGCAGACCGCAGATTGACGATTCAGGGGCTGATTTATCTGTTGGACAACTTCTACAGAGAGCTGGGAGCTAAAATTCGACGTGTACGGTTACTTTATATCCCTCAGACCATGCATGAAGTTTCAGGCCGATCGGATGGTGGGAGCCCTATGATCTTGCATTCTGGCTGGTTTTCGGGCCCGTTTGATGCGAACGGCTTGATTTCCTCGGATCCCTGGCGTGTAAATCCGTCACTATTGGTCCTCTGAAGTCTGTTCCTTGCTCTGGTGACTTTGGAGCGTTAAAACCATACTTGTAGTACTCTTTTTCAGTCAATGCTCCTAATTACACCCTGTAACAAAAACGCGATTAAAATATTCCAATAAGCATTATCATGTACTTAAAATTAGGCAATAATAGAGGTCTGATATGCAATATTCGACCCTTATCAGCATCCGAATCAGGCGATGGAGGAGAAGCATTCTTGTCCTGTACACAGCACAGGATAGTCTTCAACGTGCGAGTTACTTTCTTGAACTGGTTATTTATGAAGGCCCGAAGATCACCGACATCTTGTCGTAGGACAGCCTGACCCTCCTCAAGTCGGGCTATGTGAGCGTCTCTCACAACCTGAGCAGCATCCGGCTCTGGTGCTCCAGGAGGAGAGCTCTCCTCAGTATCCTGAGCCTCAGGCTCCTCTTCCTAGATCTCATCACTGTCTCCTCCCTCGCTTCCTGCCTCGAGGTCAACACTCTCCTCACCGGTACTATCTGACTCATCTCCAGACTCGTCGAGTCAGGCTTGCTGTTGGCGAGGGCCGATCTTCATATTGTTAAGTGTAGCCTCGCTTATGACTCGGACTGGTGCAAGGTCTTCCATGTTAAGTCTATAGCCGACATTTCGAGCCATCTTGCATATCAGGTGGCCAAATGGGAGCGAAAGGTCATTCCTGACAAATCGAACAACTTGGACTATCTGAAATAAGACAAACGTGGGCAGGCATAACTGTCCCCATGTCCAATCTTGCATTAGGAAGTCCACCATCAACCGAGTACACTCCGTACGGTTACCCCACCGTGGATACACATTATATGTGAAAATGTGGTGGAGCAAACGGAAATCATCCGTCATCTTTGTCGACGAAAGACAGTTACCTCGCGTCCAAGAGGCCCGTCGACCACAAAGGTATCGCGTACGGCGATCCTTTTCTCGCGCACTCCTGGAGAAGTTGTCATTAGGAAGCACTTCACCACGTGGGATCTTTATGATCTGAGCCACCTCAACCACATAATTGTGCGCCTTATGCCCCTCATAGAGACCGTGAACTAAAGAGGCTCTAACGATGCGTCTATGATATGGGCGTAGAAGGCACGAATCGTATTCTCACATGCAGGCGACTCACCATCAAATATAGAACCCCATCCGACGACATCCACCAAATGGTCCATCATCGGGTGTAACCCAAACATCCGCTCATCCACATGGGCTTCAAATACAACCCTACGGTTAGCAAAACGACTGTATTCGATGCCAATCGGTAGTGCATCCCTGATCGAATGTTGAGGATCTAGGTCCCGCTTCGATCTAAACTCCCGAACGGTGCTAGTGCCTGCTTCATCATCCACTTCTCTTCTTGAGCGGGTTGGGCGACTCGGCCTGGCTTCATCAGCGGTAGACTTCCTCTTTCCCATAAGAGAAAGAACGGCGGAGATGGAGAAAAAGACCGAAATAAAGGCGAAGAAAGCCATGGAAAGTGGCAATAAGAGAGAGAAAAGGGTTGTTCCCCTTGCTTCACCATGAGATTGGGTCTCAATAGTGACTATACAGGCCCAAACGACCAAGGTTGAAGAAGAAAGAAGAAGAGATGAAGTGGGGTAGGGGGCATGCACGATTTTGGGACGAAATGGGGAGTGTATGGGCTGAACAAAGAGGGAAATGGAGAGAATAGAGAGGTAGGGTTGCTGTGGACGATGGGAATGGATGGATTGTGGTCGAAACTTGTAGATTAAGTGATTGAAAGGAAGAGTTGAGAGAGGGACAACAACTTGGAGGGCTTAGTGGGGTGAAATGAGGAGGAAGGGGGGCTGATGGACTGAAATAAGGACCTCCTAAGCATTCCGCACGTACCAAACGCGCGTATGGGTCGGGCAGACCCTGACCAGGCCCGGCCCAACACAAGTGGACTAACCTGACCGCGGCGTGCCACCGCGGTGGGGTCTTGTTCTCCACCATCCCAAGGCGCCAATTGCACCTTGGTTCGACCCTAGGTCCCACTGGATTTAAGTGGGGAGGCCCATGACTCCGTTCTGTTCCAGATCGGGTGTTTTCAAGAAATTTCCGATCTAGATTGACTTTTACTGATTTTCAATTGCTGGATTTGGGTGGATGGTGATCTAGACTCGTCAATAGATGGTCTAAGCATGTTTTAAGGTCGACCCGTGCGACCAGGGTTGAGTACAGACTCGACTTCGGCATCCATTTTCAGTGAACCTTGCCGTTGGACGAAATTGGGATACCTAAGACTGTTTCTATATTATTCTCGCACCCTCCTAAGTTGTAATACATCAGCGTACGTCGTGGGAACATAACTCAGGTCCGGTGTAATCAAAATCATGCTCTGATACCAACTTGTAACACCCTGAAAATCGGAGGTCGAGTATAACTCAACTTCCGAGTTCCAACGCATCACTTATGCAACATAAATAATGATAATTAAATGTTGTCTGTGTTAGAGTAATAAACATGAGTGAGATTATACCAAAGCAGTATTCATACTCCAGATCAATTGTATAAAGGCAAGTGGAAGACTGAACTGTATATATATGTAGATAAAAGAAACAACATCATTTCATTCTCCAGAGTATGAACCCATCTGAGTCATCTTATACATATATCTATTTAATGCTCAAAAAGTTAAAAATACATCTAAGGATGTGATCCCAACAAATCCCGTCGATCCGGTAGGCTATTCGAAGCCGCCAGAAAACTGCATGAATGAGAACTCGTCCTGGTCCTCATCATAGTCTGGCTCCGCCTCCTGAGTCGTCAGCTCATCTAAACCTGAGACAGAGTCTGTTTGGTATGCGCAACACCGTCCCATAACGTGGGAGTGAGTAGCTAACTCAGTGGAACAATACAGCATAGGTTAACATGTTATCAATACAGTCAAGCAATAATGATAAAGCAGTAAAATCAAACACTCCTAACTACTCTTATTAATACAAGTATGAATGTAATCATGATGGATGCCCTCACCACACCCTCCCTCGTGCGACACCATCTTACGTTCGCAGCATGCTTTCATCCCTCAGTGCTCCACATCTTCCAGGCACATAAAATGCAGGATGAACATGATTACCGAGTTTTTATTAGTCCATTTCAAACAGCATGATTGGGAAACTAAGGTACCTCCCTTGTATCATTCCCAAACATGATCCAGTCTAGGGTCGTCAGTCCTAGTTAATCTCAGACGATGGTGTGGTTTCTGGTCACCGAGAAATTTGTCGGTACATTACGCACAAAGGTTACACCACTCCCCCATCACCTCTTTAACGATTCATCGTTATACAGAAACAGGCCTAGTTCATACTCTATATACCGTGGCAAAACTCTAAGGCTCACCGTAATTTCGGTGTATGCTCGAGGTCACTACAAAGGGCTGACAGGGCTGTTACGTACAAAGGTTACACCGCTCCCCCTTCACCTTATCAATGTAGGTTGGCAACACGAATATAGTGTCTCATACCACCATAATCAGCTCATGAGTCTGGTTGCTCACTGGTTACTACGGGGAGGTACGTGGCCCTAGTGTAGGCCGACAGCTCGACCACGGTGTCCCATACCACCATGCCCGGCTCATGAGTCTTAGCGGATCGAGGTACCATGGTTAACGGGATTCCACTGGTAAGTTTGGTACCCTAGGTTCAAGCAGTAGCGACCAAACATGGTGAACATACATTAGACATATCGGGTTACTTGACGAGTCTGACTATCTCGAGCGCACAATCAATTGGACGACATGAAGTGCATAAGCACTTCGCGTGGCCTAACCACTGTCGTCAACTGACGTATGACTCGGGTTCGTCAAACACATCTTACGTGGCAACATGAAACTCAATCACGATCTCAAGTCTATTACCGACTGTCTGAACTATAGACATAGTTCCAAACTCAATCAAACCTTATTCGTAGCATATGGAGTAAAGCATGATAAACAAAGTAATTCAAGCATGTTAGTAAGCATGTCATAAAGCATGTTATAAAGCATTACATAAAAAGGAATACAAACACATATATTGCACAAGCATGCAGTTTAAGTAAACAACCTCATGGAGGAAATCATACATGTCTCTAAGGTAGTTGAGAATCCCATCTCAACACCCTCCTAAGGCATCAACATCCAAACACTTACACAAGCATTTTCACAAACACTTAACATACACTTTTTCAATATACTTAGTGTATGTTAGCAAACATGTATTAGGGTGAGCCCATTTGCCAAGCAAGTATTTTACGCATATATAATATATTTATACAATAATTAATCATGGCAAACACATCTCTAAAATATACATGTATACGGTACTTTCTACAATACAGTATTTCTACATACATAGTGTATATTAGTAAAACATGTATTTAGGCGAATCCTTTCACCAAATAAGTATTTTATCCATATATCGTATATTCATACAACAAATAATCATGTCAAACACATTTTCAAAATTTATACGTATATGGTATTTTCTACGAATACCTATAATATATAAAATTCCATAATCTACATCTTTAATCGAAACAGAAAACAGACAGCACTTTGTACATGTGCAATTACATGCAGATCATGAATCTATCATTATCTGACGTTGAAAGCGTTGAAAACCGTAACCTATACACCTAAAGTCCTCACCTTGTACGAACGGATCAGCTAGGTTTGCTAGTCTTCCGTATTCAGCAGTTTGGTGGCCTAAAGAATGAAATCGGTTAGCTATTTCATAACCTATAACCTTCATACCCCAAAACAGATTAGACTTAGGGTTTCTTACCTAGAAATGAAGACGGTATCGCCGGGAAAGCGATGAGAATCAAGTGGTGGAGCTAGGGTAGAGGCAGGAAACAGTAACAGGGAGATTCTCCCACTTCTCTCTAGCTTTCTCTCTCTTTTTCTCTCTTCTCACTTAGGGTTTTTCTCAAATTCGTATGGCTATGAGAGAGGGTGTTCTAAGGTCCTTATATAGCCTAAAAAGTCTCCAAAGTAGACTTAAAGTCAAGGTATACTTGCGTTATAACCAAAGCGGCGTTATTTCAGCTCAACGGAGGATTTCTGGCAGGCCTCCTTGATCCAAAAGTCGGACTTAAGCTCATGAACCTTGAATCTACGTGAAGTTAAATTTTCTTCTCAGTCGGATTCTCAGATCACGCGTGGCGGACCAGTTTAAGTTCAACGGTCAGTGGGCCTCGATCCGAAATTCCAAGTACATGTAAATGTTCCTAAAATTTTTCCTGATCTGAGGGTGTATTTGGGTCAGATTCTGATGGTCAGGTTGCTTACAAATTGACCGCGAGTATCAAGTCTCAGATCACTATTCCAGATATTTATTTTATAAAGAAAACAAGTGTTTTCACACTCCTTCGCTCCGGACTCAAGCGAACAGCCGTGGGACACTGTCTAGGTCTGATTTCTGAGATGGTTGTCAAGCCTAGCGAGGCGGTCCTAAGTCCTTAATCTCGTATTATTCGGACTCCCGATGTGCGGTCCAGACCTGATACAGAGTTTCAATGTGTTCCCGAGAGCAATCGAGTAATGAGTTTGATCCTAGATTTTAGGGTATCCTAGCGTCAATGATTCTATAAGTTTTGGATCTTGTAGATCGTATTTAAAGTAATTTAAACGGATTTCATGGCTAATCTAGTTTAGCACTTAGTTAATTTTGTCAAATTTCTAAAGGATTTAATCCTAAGTGATTTCTGGTCGAGGTGGTACTCGAGCCATTGTACGAAAATTTACAAGTCGTTACACTAGTCTGGGAAGGTTAGGTCGTGAATTATACATTCTATTTGGCCATCCTTCACTAGCCATCCTGGCTAAAGCATCCGCTACCGAATTCCCCTCACGAAAAATGTGGCTAAAACTGAGATTAAGGGGTTGCCTATAAAGCTGAACCTCGCCCAGGATATACCAGATGTTCCACGAGCTAGGACATCAAGGATCTTTAACCGAATCTGCAATGGTCTTTGAATCAGTCTCCACCATTATATTGGAATGACCCAAATTGGAGCAAAGCTTGATGCCATCTAACATGGCTCGGGCCTCCGCAATTGTGTTTGAAGAATGGCCATAGATTCTGTAAAATGCAAAGATGATCTTGCCATGGTGATCCCTGCAAATTCCTCCCTCTCTCCCCCCACCTCGCTTGGGCCCGGATTACCCCTCGAGGAACCATTAATGTTCAATTTTAGCTAGCCTTGAGGAGGCCGCGACCAATTAACTTTGATGAATTTTGTAGCTAAAGTAGACGGGGCTTTGTTGATCCTAAGGGCTTGAAGAGTGATGAGGTCCGTCATGGAATTCCTGTTCAAGGCCGAGATGGTTGAGCCGGGCTCATGCAGCCAGCAGTACACCTTGAAGAGGATGTTATGCCAGGACATTGCATTACCTTTGAATCGAGCCTGATTTCTGCTGAGCCAAACTTCCCAAATTATGATGCTAGGGATAAGACCAATGAGATAAGATGTTCTAATTTTCTTACTAGCTTTGGACGTCCAGAGGTGGATACGCTGAGAAATTGTTTGATTAGGATAATTGGCAACACCAAAAAATCGACTGAAGTGGCTCCAGATCTGAGCTGCAATCACACCATGGCTGAATAGATGATCCTGACTTTCCACGTCTCCAGCTACTGAAGAGGATGCGGCGCGCTGTCCTATGTTTTGGCTGGTTTGAAGCAGGGCTGATGGCAGGTGGCGGTCCTGCTGAGCATTGGTGTGAAGCAGGTGGCGCTGTCCTTTGTTCTGGCTAGTTTCAAGCAGGGCAGAAGGCTGGAGCATTGGTTGGCAATGGTTGATGAGCGTTTGGCTGGAATTTTGATGTTGATGTGCATTGAGAAGAGATCTACCCTACAGCTGATCTGCTAGCTGTAGAGCTCCTTGAATGCTGGAAGGCCGATTGTGAGCTGTTTAGGGACCGTGGGATGACTGATCAGCTGGGGACATGGAGCGGGGTGAAGTCGGACTGTAGCACTCGCAATGCGATGCTAACGCAATGCCTCGACTCTGCGTTGCTTGGTCCACTGGGATAGCTTCATGCATAACTTTCCAAATGAGGATGCTCATTTTTGGGGGAATGGATTTGTTCCAGATCCATTTGGTCCGATGGAGAGTTGGACGATTGAGCTTGATGCCATTCCAGGCTGATTTAACTGAGAAGTTACCAGAAGCAGAGAGGTCCAAAATAATCCTATCAAGCCTGTCAATTATTACAATTGGGAGAGCTGTGATTGTCCGTATTGCTGTTGTGGAAATGTATGGCTGAATATCGATCAAATTTCGAGGTGCTGGGTGAGCAAAGATGTTCTAACTGACACTTCCGTGAGGTGAGGGGGAATTGGCCTAACGGCTGCTCCTGACAGAAGACCACTGCCTGTCCAGTTCTGGTTCTAAATGTTTATCTTCCCTTTCCCTATCAGCCATCTTGAATGGAGAATGGTGAATTGCAAATTTCTAAACACCTCTTTCCACGAGGATGAGCTGATTGAACAATTTTTCCCTTTTGCTACAACAATCTTCTGATAATATTTCACATTGAAAAAGTTGGCCCATTGAGATTTACCCTGAAGAAGCCGCTATGCCATCTTGATCCTGAGCCCCTACGTTGTTTCACCGAAAGCTCTGATGCCTAGACCTCCTTGTTGAGTGGGGGTACATAGGGTTGTCCAGCTGACCCAATGCATTTTGTTGCCTTTCTCAGATGACCCCCAGAAGAAGTTTGCAATCACCCTTTCGATTGTTTTGGAGATGGATCTGGGAATGCTAATGGCTGAAAGAATATGGATGGCGATGGAAGTGAGGACATGTTTGATCAAGACCAGCTTTGCCACCTGGTTGAGAAGCTTGGCCTTCCACCCCTCAATTTTGCTGAGAATTTTCTGGGCTAGCTGTTGCAATAGAGGAGCCAGACATCTTCCTTTTGAGAGAGGGACGCCAAGAACATTGAAGGAAGCGACGCCTGCTTGAACCCCGTCAAGTTCTAAAGCTTCTAGATCTTGGTTCTGGCTGT
Organism: Magnolia changhungtana; assembly: GCA_030180095.1. Lineage (NCBI taxonomy): Eukaryota > Viridiplantae > Streptophyta > Magnoliopsida > Magnoliales > Magnoliaceae > Magnolia > Magnolia changhungtana. The sequence continues at coordinate 2,007,036 of JASAUF010000467.1, read as the reverse complement.
TTTCGACGGAGTTATGAAGCTGGTCTTTGAAGCATTCACTTTTTAGCCTGAGGCGTTCTCGTATTGCTTGATAAACTTGAGAAGAGTTCTGACATTCGATAACTTGCCATTGAGAAATAATATAGCGTCGTCAACGAAAAAGAGGTGGGAAATAGTTGGACAATTTTGGGGCAGTTTGTATGGTTAGCAACATCCCGAAGAGAAAAGCTTGGATAAGCCTCTGCTAAACACTTTAGCAGCTAGGATGAAAATCGACAGAGACAGCGGATCTCCCTGTCTCAGTCCCCTAAATGAGCTAAAAAACCCAAAACTTCTGCCATTGATCAGAACAGAGACCCACATGTCTTAGCAGCAACGTCGAACTCCTGAGATCCACTGAGGATTAAAACTAAATTTTTTGAGAACTTGCGTGATGAATCCCCATTCGAGACAATCGTATGCCTTCTCCATGTCGACTTTGATAATCATGTTGCCGCCGAAAACCTTACGGTCAATATCGAAGGCCATCTCTCTGGCGATAGAAATATTCTCTACAATGGACCTTCCTTTAACAAAAGCACCCTGCTTGTCTGAAATCAGGTCGAGGAGACAATTTGCTAGCCTATTAGCCATGATTGTGGAGAAAATCTTCATGATACAGTTGCACAAGGTGATGGGTCTGAAGTCTGTGATGAGGTCTGGATTAGTTTTTTTAGGGATGAGTGAAAAGGCCAAGCTATATGTCCTTTGGGGTTTGGGGGGGGGGGGGGGGGTGAATAGGACTATGCCAAATAAAACTTTAATAGCAGAATAAAATAAAAGAGATAGCCAAATCAATTCTAAATGCTGAATTAAAAGCAACCTCAATAAACAAGTATTGAGAGGTTGATACAAAATCAGTTCTAAGGACAACCTTACACCATAAAAACCAAGGGTTTATGGCAGGACAACCTTATTTCTAGAACATCCTTTGTATCAAAAACTCAAACAAAAGAGGATTAAATAAATAGCAAAGAATTGAAATAAATTGCAAGAATTTAAACCTAAATTATTACAACACTCCCCACTGTGCTTGAAATGTAAAAATTACAACACTCTCATCCACACATACATTCCACAACTTTGAATGATAAAAGATAGAAAGAATAAATCACACATCCACAACACAAGGAGTTATAGTGGTTCGCCTGTGTGTACACCAATTGTTCAACAACAACCACACAGAATGTTACTCCACTCCTAATATCCTCACACAGGGGATATTAGCGTTCACTAACAAAATAGGTTTCACAGGTTCACCTAAAACCTTCACAATTGTGTCTTTTCAACTTGGGCTTACACAATTCAAAAACCACACTTCTGAGTTTTCTTGGCTCTCCTCAGATAACCAATACAATGAGATTTTTCTGGCAAATCTCAAAAGAAAACCAAATGAAAGTAAATTACATAAACATAAAATACCTAGATTTCTCCTTCGTTGTAGCAGTCCAGAAGAACCAAGTCGGAGTAGAGATTTGAAAGTCTAAGTTCAATGTCCAATACTCACTTTACAATGGCTCTAAGTTCTAATAGATTTTAAATTAAACCACATGGGCTAGCTTTAATTGATTTTGATTCCAGAAATAGGAAAAATAAGCTTCCTCTTTTCAGATCAGATTGGAATACAAGAAACAAAATCAATTTAAAAAGCTAAAGAAAGAGAATATTAAATATGCACACTTAGCTTAAATGGAGCACAGACTTATATCTCAGAAGGTTGAATTAAATTAGCTTGAATAGTATATTTTATTCTGAGATTCGTGCTCTATTTATAAATGAGCAAATCACGTCTTCGACTAGTCCAGAAGTCTCTACGACTGGTTGTAGGACCAATTGATATTTAAAAATTTGAGCGCGATAAGATAAGTCAGTTTCACGACTGATCGTAGGTAGTCTACGACTGGTCGAAGGACACCTTCGACTGGTCGTAGGTTTCTCACGACTGGTCGAAGCCAAGCGAAATTCATCGCTGTAGTTTGAGTTGTAGGTTCACGACTAGTCGAAGGAGCAGTTGACACTGTTTGTATGACTGGTCGAACAGACCCCAGGACTGGTCGAAGCTTAACAAAAAAATTCTAAAATTTTGTAACAAACTTACGACTGTCCAGGAAAATCTTAGACAGGTCAAAACAGTGATAGGACTAGTCGAACAAAGTCCAGGACTAATCTTAGAACAGACCAAACTCACTTATATAAAATATATGAATTATGTATCCGAAATGACCTACTCTAAAGGTCAACCTAAGGTCAAACATACCTTAACAGTGAAGTAAGGACATTAAACCCTTAAAATATGTAACCTTTAAAGAAAGTGAAGCTTAAAATCTTGATGTAGCTTGTCCTTAAAAGCTTCAATTATGTAATCTTAAATCTTGACTGGTAACTTGAATTAAGTCAAACATTCTCACATTCTCGAGTCTTGACTTGTAAACATTGCTTTAACTATCGAAGCTGATCTTGTGAGACTTTTGTCTTGACTTGGCATATCATGAGTAGAGCTTTGTTCTTCACATATTCAAGCTTCATAACAAGATACAAACAGTGTCTTTGGCATCACAAATTTGACAACATAAAGGGGTTTTCAACCATAGCACTTACAATCTCCCCCTTCGTCAAATTTGTGACAAAACACACTCATATAAAACCTAGAGAATCATGCATCATGTATAAGACAAGCACAACAGACTCAATAATAAATCATGCACCAGTTGTCAGAGACAACATTCATTCTAGAGGCAAGATGCAAGAATCCTCTATACATACTCCCCCTGAGTATCACACATATTATTCCCCCTGAGTAGCACATCACACATATATCCAAAAAATAATGAACCATATGCATAATCATAGAAATTCTCCCCCTTTTTGTCACAAGATGACAAAGGAAGAATCAAGGATAAGATAAACAAGAGAGTAATAAGGGAGTTAAATATAGAAAAGTCAGAGTGCATAATGAGCAATATCATAGTCAGAAGAAGTCAAACTCACAAATGGAAATATAACAGAGTATTAAAGTTATTACAACCCAAAGAGTAAGACACTTAATCTGAACTAGATGAAGGAGCAGGGATGGAAGGATCAAGTTGATGCATGCCCTTGTTTAAGCGCCTAAGATATTTGCGCATATATTTGAACTGTAAATCATGGGCAACATTCATTTTTTCTATCTTAACATCCAAATTTACTATCTTCTCCTCAAGTGCACGCAGACGCGCATCAAACTCAGAAGGCTCATAATCTGGATCATTTGCAGAGTCAGATTCAAGTTCTTCAAAAAATATCATCCATGTTAATGTCATCATGAGGAAGATCATCAGCTTCTTCCTCATTTCCAGCTTCAGTACCACCATTACCATCACCTTGGCCAGGAAGCATATCCAGCTTCATCTTATTAAGGTTAGAATTATTAAACATCAGATGATGGATAGGGGCCTCTCCAACAGGCATGTCGACCAACATATGTGTAGCCAAAACAATCATCAAATAAGCAAAATGGATGTCACTGTGACCTGGATGGAGTCGAAACTGAATAATGGAGTGACAAATCAAGGATAGTAAACAAACATGAACACCTCTGGTAACAGCATGAAGAACATGAACCATGAAGGACGTCAATTCAGATTTATTACCCGATCGAGGATACAAGTTAGATTCAAAGATCTTGTGAAGAACTCTGTATTTGGGTAACAAATACCTTGAAGGGAGCGCATTCCCTTTATATGTCCATTTTACGTCCAAATTACATAAGGTTCTAGTGAGCATACGTTTTTCCATTTCTGAGGGTTTGTCAGATAAGGTATGGATAAGAATGCCCTCATCATTCACCAGAATTTTCATAAGAGCTGAAATCAAATGACGATCAACGTCAAATGGCCCTTCTCTTGTGGCTATTGAAAAAGTTAAATTTTTCAATGAAAAAGCACTTATGCAAGCAAACATGGACTGGGCAATGGACCGGTATGCTAGCCAACCCCCAATGCAATAAGTTATCCCAACCTACAGTTTGCAGAATAGGAAGGATATCATATGGAGCAACATGATCTACAGAAACAGGATGTTCTACAATAACATTCCTCAATCTAATGTCCCATACATAGGATGGATCATCTTCAAAGAATCGAAGATGACGCTTGGTAATAGAAGTAGATTTCGAAGAAGATGGACTACAGGATGTTGTCTTTCTACCTCTATATGCCATATGCAACAAAGATTTGCAAGAAACAAAGTGTTGCAAAGGATTGAGAAATGGGTTTTTTCAAATCAGATTTGAGTGAAGAAAAACTCCAAATCTCAACAAAACTAGAAATAGACAACTTCAAGAAGGAGATAGAAGCAAATTTGACACAAATCCACAAGAAATAAGCAAATGAAACACTAACCTTGACGGATTTGAAAGATGGGTTTGACTGGTTGGGCGTCGGCCTGTCGAAGAGGGAAGTTGAAATGAGAAAGAAATGAAAATTTTCCCAATATAAACAATCAGCGCGGTTTACGACTGGTCGTGGGTTTTCTTCGACCGGTCGTGCCACGACAGGTCAAGGAAATCCACAACTGGTCAAGTACCACCAAAAAATCAGATTTCCTGCATATTTCACAAAAATTGAAATCTAAACTAGCAAATATATACACTATGGTACAAATAGGCATAAATAATCATTTTAGAATGCACATACCAAGATCAAATTTTATTTTGTTAAACCTGTTTTTGTCGAGCGGTTTAGTGAAAATGTCAGCACGTTGATTCTCGGTAGGGATATATTCCAAAGATATAACTTTTTCTTCTACTAATTCCCGAATATAATGAAATCTAATGTCAATGTGCTTAGTACGAGAATGCTGAATTGGATTTTTTAAAATATTTATGGCACTGAAATTATCACAATATAATAACATAGAATCCTGTTTAATTCCATAATCACTTAGCATATGTTTCATCCAAACAAGCTGCGTACACGCATCACCAGCTGCGATATATTCAGCTTCAGCAGTAGAGAGTGATATAGAGCTTTGTTGCTTGCCAAACCAAGAAACTAAACAATTTCCGATATAAAAGCAACCACCACTAGTTGATTTTCTATCATCAAGATTACCAGCCCAGTCAGCATCTGAGTACCCAGCTAATTGAACACTAGTCTCATGTGGATACCAAAGACCGAGATTAACAGTACTTACGACATATCGCATAATCCGCTTGACAGCAGTTAAGTGCGATTCTTTAGGATCAGACTGATATCTAGCGTAAATACTAACACTTAGAGCGATATCGGGTCTATTAGTAGTTAAATATAGTAAACTACCAATCATACTCCGATATAATTTTGGATCCACATTTTTACCTGTAGAGTCTTTTGAGAGTTTCAAAGTTGTACTCATAGGAGTATCAAAATTCTTACCATTCTCAAATCCAAATCTCTTAATCAAATTCATAGCGTATTTAGATTGAGAAATAAATATCCCATCAGGTTGTTGTTTTACTTGCAACCCAAGGAAATAATTCAATTTCCCAACCATGCTCATTTCAAATTGAGATTTCATCAAATCTACAAACTCAACAGTCATGTCAGTACAGGTAGATCCATAAATGATATCATCAACATAAATCTGTACTATTAAAATGTGATCATTTTATTTTTTAATAAACAGAGTTTTATCAACACATCCCATTTGAAAATTATGACATAATAGAAACTTTGTTAGTTTCTCGTACCAAGCCCTAAGAGCTTGTTTTAAGCCGTAAAGTGCCTTTTTAAGACGATAGACATGATCAACATTCTTGAGGTCTTCAAAACTCATCGGTTGTTCAACATAGACTTCCTCATGTAGATCGCCATTTAAAAACGCACTTTTCACATCATTTGGTAAATCTTAAACTTTCTAAAATGTGCAATGGATATAAAAAGTCTAATTGATTCAAGACATGCTACTGGTGCGAAGGTTTCATCAAAATCAATACCTTCAATTTGAGTGTAACCTTGTACCACTAGCCTAGCCTTATTTCTAATTATATTGCCAAGCTCGTCAGACTTATTTTTGAAAATCCATTTGGTTCCAATGATGTATTTATCTTTAGGTCTAGGTACCAGATACCAAACATCATTTCTCACAAATTGGTTAAGTTCTTCTTTCATCGCAACAATCCAGTTTTCATCAGCAAGAGCTTCTTTTACGTTAGATGGTTCTGTCTGAGATGTAAAACATACATAATTACATATATTCTCAAGTTTTTTATAGGTACGAACACTAGTGAGAAGGTTTTCAAGAATCTGTGTGGTTGGATGATCTTTAACAGTCCTCAGTTTAGAATTAGTCTGATTAGATGAAGTATCAGGTTTATCATTTACAAGAACTTCATCATTATCTGGACTTGAAACTGGTGTGTTTAAGTGATCATCAATGACGTTAGCCATTTCTTGAAGCACTCTGCTTTTCCTTTCAACTATACCATTTTATTGTGGTGTTTTGGGCGCTGAGAATTCATGTAATATTCCCTGGTCACTGCAGAACTTCTTAAAACTACTATTCTCAAATTCAGATACATGATCACTACGAATCTTACTGATTTGATAACCTTTTCAGTTTGAATCCTTTTGAGAACTTTTCTTACTTCTTCAAGGGTTTCAGATTTATCCCTTAAGAAAACTACCCAAGTATATCTGGTAAAATCATCTACAATTACCAGGATATATCTTTTGCCACCTCGACTTTCCGTCCTAGTAGGTCCTACAAGATTCATATTGAGAAGCTCGAGTGGTCTTGATTTGGCATTGGAATTCACCTTTTTGTGTGAGTTCCTTGTTTGTTTGCCAATCTGGCATTCACCACATATTTTATCTAATTTTTATAGCTTGGATAGACCTCTTATAAGTGCCCGTTTACTCAATTTATATAGATTTCGGTAGTGTACATGTCCAAGATGTTTGTGCCACAAATCACTCTCGTTTGTATGGACCATGTAACATGATTGATTAGATGAGCTGGATTCGCTAACAATATAGCATTTTTTAGACGTTCTACGTCCAGTTAGTATTATTGAACCCTTGCTGTTTAGAATCTCACAGCTTTGATTGGAAAACTTTACACTGTGATTATTGTCGCATATTTGAGATATGCTAAACAAATAATGTTTTAGTCCTTCAACATATAAGACATTTTTGAACAAAGGAAGTTTATAAAGTTGAACCGTACCTTGGCCCATAATCTTGCAATTGCTGCCATCACCAAATGTGACTGAACCATCAGTCATGTCTTTGAGTTCGGTGAATAAACCTTTATCACCAGTCATATGCCTTGAGCATCCGCTTTCTAGGTACCACTTAAAATGGCTTGTAGCTTTGAAAGCAGTGTGGGCAATCAAGCAGGTAACTTTAGGAACCCATTTCATAACAGTTTTGGGTTTAAGAGTGTAGTTGGTCCTCTTCTGTCTGTTGTTGTAAGAGTGACTTATAGAGTTAGACTTTAAGAGCTCCTTGAGTAAGTCAACTATCTTTTCAGCTAGTGGATTCCGGTTCATATGTTTGAAGTTGACATAGTTGCTTTTAGGTTTTTGAAAAGTTTTTGCATTTTTAGAAAAATCTTGATTAGTACTTTTCTCTTTTAAGTTTAAGGTCTCCCCTTTCACAAACTTAGGAGGAGTATTTTCCGGTTTAGGAGAATTGTACTTATCGTAGCCCAACCCGAATTTGTCGCCAGATTTTCTAGATTCAGATAAAAGCTTCTCTAATTTTGGATCTCCTTGGGCATACCTCCATGTATCCTTTAGACTCAAAAGTGAAGAGTTCTCAAGTTTAAGTTTATCGTTTTCGGTTTTAAGTTCTTCAATCAAGGAGGTTTTGAATTCTAAATCGCATTTAGTCTTTTCAAAACAATCTGAAATATGAGATTTTTCTAAAACAAGAGACTCGAAACTCTCCTTAAGCTTTGAAATTTTTTCTTTTTGAAGCTTAAGTTTGACAGCAATTTTACAACTTTCCTTGTATAGGGCATTGTAAGCATCCTGAAGATCATCTTCATTTTCAGGGTCACTATTCAGATTTTCTTCACTAGTCAAGTCGTCATTGTCTGAAAAAGTAAATTTGGCTAGAGTCATAAGGGCCTTTACTTCACTGCCCGACTCGGTTTCAGAATCATCTAATTCAGAAGAAGCTTCAGATTCGGAGGATTCATACCAAGTAGCCAACATACCCTTCTTTTTGGGTTTGTCTTTTTTAGGACACTTGTTTGTTAAATGCCCATATTCATGGCAGTTGTAACACTGACTGTCTTTCAAAGATTTTTAAGTATTGGGTCTAGATTTCTTTGATTTTTGAAAATTAACCCGCTTTTTACTTTTGAAAATTTTGTAAAACTTTTTCGCCAAAAGAGCCATATCATCTTCTGAGTTTTCTTAATCAGAACCATTATTAGCTTCTTGAGAAATAGTTTTAGAAGTTTTAAGAGCAATTGACTTACCCTTTGGAGCTTTAAAACTTAATTCATAAGTCTGTAAAGAACCGACTAATTCATCTACCCTCATATTATCCGTATCACGAAGTTCCTAGATTGCGGTTACTTTAGAATTGAACCATTCAGAAAGTGAGCGTAGTATTTTTAACACATATCTTGCTTTCTGGGATTTTATTACCTACACCCCACATAGAGTTTACAATGTCATTCAATCTGGTATAGAAGTCCATGAACATTTCATTTTCTTCCATACGTATTTCCTCAAATTTAGTTGTGAGGATTTGTATCTTAGATTTCTTGACAATTGATGAAGTACCCTCGTGTGTCATTTCCAATATATCTCAAGCTTGTTTTGCAGAATCACATGTTATAATTCTTTTGAATTCATCCGGTGATAGTGCACAAGTAATTGCATTTAGTGCTTTGGCATTTGCACTACTCTGACTTTTCTGAAGTGTGGTCCAAGAGAAATAAGGTGTAATTCTCATAGATTTTGAACCATCAATCCCGGTTACTTCAGTGGTAGGAGGGATCCATTCATTCACTGTGGCTAACCACACACTTTTGTCCATAGATTTGAGGAAAATCCTCATCCTGGCTTTCCAATAAGCATAATTGTTGTCATCGAAAGGTGGAGGCCTAGTGACTGAAAGGCTATTAAAATTTGACATCTCAAATATTGCTTAGATCGATTAGCTCAGGAAATGAATCCAAATAAATAAAAGAGAGCTATTAGGCTCTGATACCACTTGAAAAGACCAAGCTATATGTCTTAGAGGGGGGGTGAATAGGACTATGCCAAATAAAACTTTAATAGTGGAATAAAATAAAAGAAATAACCAAATCAATTCTAAATACTGAATTAAAAGCAACCTCAATAAACAAGTATTGAGAGGTTGATATGAAATCAGTTCTAAGGACAACCTTACACCATAAAAACCAAGGGTTTATGGCACGACAACCTTATTTCTAGAACGTCCTTTGTATCAAAAACTCAAACCAAAGAGGATTAAATAAATATCAAAGAATTGAAATAAATTGCAAGAATTTAAACCTAAATTATTACAACACTCCCCACTGTGATTGAAATGTAAAAATTACAACAATCTTATCCACACATACATTCCACAACTTTGAATGATAAAAGATAGAAAGAATAAATCACACATCCACAACACAAGGAGTTATAGTGGTTCGCCTGTGTGTACACCAACTGTTCAACAACAACCACACAGAATGCTACTCCACTCCTAATATCCTCACACAGGGGATATTAGCGTTCACTAATAAAATAGGTTTTACAGGTTCACCTAAAACCTTCACAATTGTGTCTTTTCAACTTGGGCTTACACAATTCAAAAACCCCACTTTTGAGTTTTCGTGGCTCTCCTCAAATAACCAACACAATGTGATTTTTCTGGCAAATCTCAAAAGAAAACCAAATGAAAGTAAATTACATAAACGTAAAATACCTGGATTTCTCCTTCGTTGTAGCAGCCCAGAAGAACCAAGTCGGAGTAGAGATTTAAAAGTCTAAGTTCAATGTCCAATACTCACTTTACAATGGTTCTAAGTTCTAATAGATTTTAAATTAAACCAGATGGGCAAGCTTTAATTGATTTTGATTCCAGAAACAGGAAAAATAAACTTCCTCTTTTCATATCAGATTGGAATACAAGAAACAAAATCAATTTAAAAAGCTAAAGAAAGAGAATATTAAATATGCACACTTAGCTTAAATGGAGCACAGAGTTATCTCTCAGATGGCCGAATTAAATTAGCTCGAATAGTATATTTTATTCTGAGATTCGTGCTCTATTTATAAATGAACAAATCACGTCTTCGACTGGTCCAGAAGTCGCTTCGACAGGTCGTAGGACTAACTGATATTTAAAAATTTGAGCACGATAAGATAAGTCAGTTTCACGACTGATCGTAGGTAGTCTACGACTGGTCGAAGGACACCTTCGACTGGTCGTAGGTTTCTCACGACTGGTCGAAGCCAAGCGAAATTCATCACTGTAGTTTGAGTCGTAGGTTCACGACTGGTCGAAGGAGCAGTCAACACTGTTCATACGACTGGTCGAACAGACCCCAGGACTGGTCGAAGCTTAAAAAAACTTCAAATTTTTGCAACAAACTTACGACTGGTCCAGAAAAATCTTAGACAGGTCGAAGCAGTGCTAGGACTAGTCGAACAAAGTCCAGGACTAGTCTTAGAACAAACCAAACTCACTTATATAAAACATATGAATTATGTATCCGAAATGACCTACTCTAAAGGTCAACCTAAGGTCAAACATACCTTAACAGTGAAGTAAGGACATGAACCCTTAAAATATGTAACCTTTAAAGAAAGTGAAGCTTGAAATCTTGATGTAGCTTGTCCTTAAAAGCTTCAATTATGCAATCTTGAATCTTAACTGGTAACTTGAATTAAGTCGAACATTCTCACATTCTCGAGTCTTGACTTGTGAACATTGCTTTGACTATCGAAGCTGATCTTGTGAGACTTTTGTCTTGACTTGGCATATCATGAGTAGAGCTTTGTTCTTCACATATGCAAGCTTCATAATAAGATACAAACAGTGTCTTTGGCATCACAAATTTGACAACATAAAGGGCTTTTCAACCATAACACTTACAATGAGTCATAATAGAGTGCTTTGAAATGCTCTAGGGATCGGCCCTCCCTGATAGAAGTCAGTGGCTGCTTCGAAGAGGTCCTACCCTAATGAGTAAAATGCTCCACCAAATCCATTGGGACCAGGAGCGCCGTCGATCGGAATGGAGAACGCGGCTGCCTTGACCTCTTCACGCGTAAGAGGCTTCTTAAGATCAGCATTCATCTGGGTAGTCACGATCTGGGGGATACAGTTGATGATATCCCTAATCTGATTGACGGTATTGGACGCGAACAAATCCTTGAAAAAGGAAACAGCTTCCTCCCCAATATCCTTGGTCTTCTTTAATAGCTCACCAGAAGCTCTTTTCAGCTTCAAAAATTGCAATCTTTTGCATTTGTCTAGCACTGAATCATGGAAGAAACGAGTGTTCCTATCTCCCTCTGAAAGCCATTTGATCCTTGACTTCTGTTTCTAGAAAATTTCCTCCTGGAGATAAGCCTTTTTCAGCTTCACTTGGGCCTGGTTGAAATTGATGGAATCCTCTTCCGATTGCGAATTGATCAGGCATAATTTAGCCTTGAGAGCTTCCTTTTTCGCTTCCTGGACATTTTTGGAGACGTCTCCATACCTTGTTTTGTTCCAGGATTTCAGCACCCTTTTCAGCTTTTTCAACTTAAGAAAGAACTTGAGAATAGGAGATGCGATGATTTCGTCATTCCAGGAATCTTTGGCGGTTGAGAAGAAGTCGTCGTGGGTGGTCCACATTTATTGGAATTTGAAAGGCCGAGGAAATGACGATGGTTGAGCTTGAAAGGAGAGAAGGATAGGGGAATGATCTGAGTGAGATCTCGTTATATGCTCAACTTTACAGCTGGGAAAGATACGCAACCAGTCTGGATTGAAAAGAACCCGGTTGAGTGTCGCCCATCTCCTACTACTCCCTGCTCGGTTGTTGCACCACATGTAGGGGGAACCCGAAAATCCCGCATCCAGCAGCCCCAAGTCGCTGATAGCTTCCTGAAATTCAGTCATAGCTAATGTCATCCGCAGCATGCTGCCTAACCTCTCGTCTGGGCTGATGGTCATGTTGAAGTCCCCACACACCACCCACGGGCCCACCGAGGAGCGAGAAGTACTTCGAAGCTTGTCCCAGAGAGCCATGCGTTGGATTTGGAAGCAGCTAGCATACACTACCATGATGAGAAGAGGATGAGAGAGACTTTCCTCAGCTACCCTGAGAGTAAGGTATTGCCTATCAGCCCGGATTGTTTGAATTTGAATGTGCCCCCTTAGCCAAAATTTAAAATTTGCACTCCACCGCTTCCTCATATATCTGATTGTCAAAACCCAGCTTGGCAGCCACAACTGGGCACTTCGACTCTCTGATCATCGGTTCCTGCAAGACTAAGATCCCGATGTTGTGCTTCTTGATAAGCCGTTTCAAAAATCGGATCGTTTGAGAATTACCTGCCCCCCGAACATTCCATGAAAGTAGACTAATCATCTGTGAACCATCCTTTTTGCCCGGCCCGTTGCTGCAATCGCTGAAGTCTCTGGCTTTTCTGTATGCTGAATTTCTTTATCTGTTTATTTTTCCTTAGCTTGTTCCCCTTTATTTTGAATGCATCTTCATCGTGGGATCTAGTTGAGCAATCTGAATTGTCTGCTTCTGAGACATTGGCTTCACCTCCTAAGTCCACCCATAAATTAATTGCCTCCTAGATTGGTCTGTTACCCCTATTCTGTAGATGACTAAGCTGTTGTTCTGTTGACTGGGATGGGTCCTGCATATTCCTTGGGTCTGGTGGCCTTCTTGGTTGATGTTGAAATTCTGATTCATCTCCCGTTTCTGTGTCAATGATCTGCTGGTCTCTATACATTCCTTGGGTCTGGTCTCTGTACATTTCACGTTTCTGTGTCATGATCTGCTAGTTTCTAGGTCCTGCACATTCCTTGGGTCTAGAGGCCTTCCTGGTTGATGTTGAAATTCCAATTCATCTCCCGTTTTTGTTTCAATGATCTGCTGGACTCTGTCTCTGGTTCTTGCTTGAAACTGCATCAGGTTATCCGTGCACTCTATTTGCGATTCCCTGACATTGGAGTCTGGTAGGTAGGTGGGGTGATGTGCTATGTTGATGGTACCCGCAAATGGAGAGGTGAGAGCTGGGTGTCGGGCTGGGAACATTGTTTGTGTTTCCTCTTAGCTGTTGATTAACACCGGAGTGTCTGAGAACATTTCCTTAATTCTAGTAAACCACCCTTCCCAAGCTACTATCGTTTCTGGCGATGGTCGTGACCATTGAGGAGGGGTGATGGGGATAGGTGGGAGCCCTGTAGTCTGGTTGAGGGAGAGCTCGTGGTCCTGGTTGTCAATTCCTGAACTTCGAAGTGAAGTTTGGATGTTTGTCCTGACTTCTTGTTGGGATGCCTTGCACAAACCTTAGGATCTAGCCTCCCGAAACAAACCAGAATTATGGATAAAGCAATGAAATAAATCAAAGCATCAATCACACACCACACAAGAGATTTTTACGTGGAAAACCCTCAAAGAGGTAAAAACCACGGGACCTCGTCCAGATCAACAATCCACTATGAAGTAGAACGTTACAATCTTCTTCACTCACGCAGAAGTGGATATACAATAAGGGAAATAGAGAAAACGGAGAGATCTAACCGATTACGAGGACATAGAAGCGCTGAGATGTAGATTGCAAAGTAGAGAACCTCCACGAGCAGAACCTCCCTTCTATAAGCTTCCTCTCTCTCTTTCTCCCTCTCTCTCACCTTTGATAGCCCTAAACCCTTTAGCAAATCCTTGCAAAGCTTTAGGAAACCCTCTTGCTATTTTGTGATACCTAGAAAAACCCTAGGCAACCCCTTTTATAGTTTTGGGAAACTCCTTTCCGCATCCCAGGCATTGCGAAAGGACTCAAATCCGCAGTTTCGCGCAAAATCGCGGAACAATCTGCGTAACCTACGACTAGTCCTGGCTCTCCTACGACCGGTCGTAGACCACCTACGACGGGTCGTAGCTCTCCTACGACCAGTCCTAGCTACAGTAAAAAACAGCACGAACTTGCTGGACTTTGAGTCGTGCCAGGGCTCGAACCTACGACCGGTCGAGCACCTCCCACGACCGGTCGAGAGGGGCTCTGGACCGGTCGAAGACGGGGAAAAAAAACCCCATCAAATCTCCCCCTTTTTGACCCGGGAGGGATCCACCTTCTTCAAGCCAGCCAGGTTTCTACAAACCTCAAACTTGCCCTTGAGCAAAGCCTTGGTCATCATGTCTGACCCATTATCGTCCGTGTGGACCTTCTCAAGCTGTAACACCTTTTGTTCCAAAGTATCCCTGATCCAGTGATACCGAATCTCTATGTGCTTCGACTTGGAATGCTGACTTGGATTCTTGCTCAAGTGTATAGCACTCGACTATCGCAATAGACCACGTGCTCCTCCCGCTTCGTGCTAAGTTCTGTAGGAACCTTTTCATCCAAAGCATCTCTTTACATGCTTCTGTGACCGCAATGTATTCGGCCTCTGTCGTCGATAATGCTACGACCTTCGTAGCTTGCTCTGCCAAGAAACCGCTCCCCCTGCAAACGTGAACATGAACCCCGATGTAGACTTCCTAGAATCTATGTCACCTGCCATATCTGCATCGTGTAGCCCTCAACACGGGTTTTCCGTCACCATAGCATAGGCTCAACTGGATGAGCCTCTTAGATACCGTAGTATCCATTTCACCGCTGCCCAATGCTCTTTGCCAGGATTGGCAAGGTACCGGCTGACAACACCAACCGTATATGCTATGTCTGGGCGTGTACACACCATAGCATACATCAAACGTCCTACCACTAACGCGTAGGGTATCTTCTGCATCTTTTCCACCTCTGCCTTCGTCTTGGGACACTGCCTGTCGCTCAATCTGAAGTGACCATCCAGTGGAGTACTGACCGGCTTCGCTGCATTCATATTGAACCGCTCTAGGACTTTCTCAATATACCGCTCTTGTGACAGCCAAAACTTCCTGCTGCTTCTGTCACGGGTTATCTCCATTCCTAGGATCTGTCTAGCCGGGCCCAAGTCTTTCATCGTAAAAGACTTGCCCAACTCCTGTTTCAGCCTATCAATCTTCTTGATATCTTTTCCCATGATGAGCATGTCATCAACGTATAATAGCAGAACTAAGAAATCACCGTCTGAGAACTTACGCGTGAAAACACAGTGGTCCGACTCCGTTCTGTCATACCCATGTTTCAACATAAACGAGTCGAACTTCTTGTACCATTGCCGTGGAGCTTGTTTCAGCCCATACAAGCTCTTCCTCAGCCTACACACCATATGTTCCTTGCCCTTGACTTCGAACCCCTCTGGTTGGTGCATGTAGATCTCTTCTTCCAGGTCACCATGGAGAAAGGCAGTTTTAACATCTAACTGCTCTATCTCCCGGATCCATGCTAGCCGCCAACCCAAGCAACACCCGTATGGATGTCATCTTCACCACTGGTGAGAATATCTCCTCGAAGTCTATACCTTTCCTCTGACCAAACCCTTTAACCACAAGTCTGGCCTTGAACCTCATCTGTGAATTCTTCTGCTCAATCTTCTTTCTGAACACCCACTTGTTGCTCAGAGCTTTCTTGCCCTTAGGCAGTTTCACCATATCATAGGTGTGGTTCTTATGCAAGGATTCCATCTCCTCTTGCATAGCTTTCAACCACTCCCCCTTATGCTCGTCGGCTAGGGCCTCAGAATAATCTTCTGGCTCTCCCCCATCGGTTAGCATAATATACTCATGCGGCGAGTACCTCTTGGACGGCTGTCTGTCCCTAGATGACCTCCTCACCTGTGGCTCAACAGGTGGATCAAGTGGGGGCTGCTCCCCTGGTCCATCTTCTGAAGGAACTCCCTCGTCCTCTGCACCTTGCTGTACTCCCCCGTCATCAGGCACTATGGGAGGAGTAATCGGATCCATGTCCTCTAGCTCACCTGAACTAGGCTGGTTCTTCTCTGGCTTACCAATGTCTTCGATACACTGATCTTCAAAGAAAACCACATCTCTGCTCCTGACGAGCTTCTTCTCGGTCGGATCCCATAACCTGTAACTGAATTTTTCATCACCGTACCCTAAGAACATACACTGCCTGATCTTCATATCGAGCTTGGACCTCTCGTCCTTTGGTACGTGAACGGATGCCATGCATCCAAACACCCTGAGATGACTGTACGATGGATCATGTCCAGTCCACACCTTCTCAGGCACCTCTCCATTCAACGGGGCTGATGGAGACCTGTTTATCAAATACACCGCCGTGCGCATTGCTTCTCTCCAGAACGTCTTGGGCAACTTCGCATGGGATAACATGCATCTGATTCTCTCAACAATGGTGCGATTCATTCGCTCAGCTACACCATTATGCTGGGGGGTCTTGGGAACCGTCTGTTCATGCCGTATACCCACAGGACTTGCGTGTACTCGTGAAAGTCGCCAATGTATTCACCACCATTGTCAGTGCGGATGCACTTCAATGATCTACCTGTCTCTCTCTCGACCATAGCATGAAACAATTTAAACACACCAAAGACCTCGTCCTTGGATTTCAAAGCATAAACCCAAACCCTCCTAGATGCATCATCTATAAAAGTAACAAAATACAATACCCCACCCAAGGTTTTTGTCCTCATAGGACCACAAATATCAGAATAAACCAAATCTAATGCATGCACTTTATTAACATGAGAAGCAGTTTTAATAAATGAAACTCTACGCTGTTTCCCTGATAAACAATCAAGACAGGTTTTGAGAGGCATACCTGTCACGTCTGGAAGGAGTCGCTTCCTCGCTAGTAGTGAAGCCCTTTTCACTCATGTGGCCTGACGCTTTGTGCCACATGTCAATAGCCGAATCTTCCGCTGCGTTCAATCCACCCTTGCACATACTGACACTTGCCTTGTACAGGGTACAACACTTCTTTCCTCTAGCCACGATCAATGAACCCTTGATGAGCTTCCATCGCCCACCAAAGAACCGGCTTTCATAGCCATCATCATCCAACCTTCCCGTCGACATCAAGTTGAGGCGAAGGTCTGGGATATGCCTCACATCCCTGAGAACCAATGTGCATCCCACATTGGTCTTCACACAAATATCACCGACTCCCACGATCTTTGATACGCCAGAATTTCCCATCTTCACAGTCCCATAGTCACCTGATTTGTAGCTTGTGAAGGAGTCCCTGTGTGGAGTCGCATGAAAAGAAGCTCCCGAGTCTATCACCCAGTCGGTGCCCTGACTCGTAGCCGTGAGACATACATCGTGATCCGTGAGAAGAATAACTACCATGTCGCCATCTGACGACCGCAGTGGAATCGATTCTTCTTCCTTCCCTTTTCCTTTCTTGTCGTTTTTCTTACCACGACATTCATGCTCAGTAGTGGCCCTTCTTGCCACAATTCCAGCATTCAACTTCTTTTCTGTTACTCGACTTGCCTCTTGATTTATCTCGGGCCTTCCCGCCCTTCCTGTTCTTTCCTCTTCCCCGTTCCTGTGTCACAAGGGCCTCTTGCTGAGTAGACCCCTGAAACTTCCTCCTTGTCTCCTCATTGAAGAGACAACTGGTTACCTGTTCCATGGATATCTTTCCGTCTGGCGCGGAGTTACTTAGAGACACCACCAATGTCTCCCAACTGTCAGGCAATGAACTAAGCAATAGTAAAGCCTGCAATTCATCATCCAAGACCATCTTCATAGAGTTGAGTTGGTTCACTATATTGCTGACCTCATTCATATGCTCGGCCACAGAACCACCATCCTTGAACTTGAGATTTACAAGTCGCCTTATCAGAAATATCTTATTACCGGCTGTCTTCCTCTCATACATACCCTTGTAATTTTAGCCATAGGCTTGCGGCTGAGGTTTCTGTAGACACATGGTGAAACACGGAATCATCCAACCATTGTCTGATAAACCCCACCGCCTTTCGGTCCATCTTCTTCCAATCATCATCAGTCATATCCTTGGATTTTGCTGATATGCCTGAGATTGGAGAATATAGGTCCTTGCAATAAAGCAAGTCCTCTATCTTAGCCTTCCATATGGTCCAGTTAGAACCATTGAGGCTGATCATCCTAGAGCCACCTTCCATAATTCCAACCGATCCTACCCGTTCAATGAACTTGGCTCTGATACCACTTTGTTGGGATGCCTTGCACAAACCTTAGGATCTAGCCTCCCGAAACAAACCAGAATTATGGATAAAGCAATGAAATAAATCAAAGCATCAATCACACACCACACAAGAGATTTTTACGTGGAAAACCCTCAAAGAGGTAAAAACCACGGGACCTCGTCCAGATCAACAATCCACTATAAAGTAGAACGTTACAATCTTCTTCACTCACGCAGAAGTGGATATACAATAAGGGAAATAGAGAAAACGGAGAGATCTAACCGATTACGAGGACATAGAAGCGCTGAGATGTAGATTGCAAAGTAGAGAACCTCCACGAGCAGAACCTCCCTTCTATAAGCTTCCTCTCTCTCTTTCTCCCTCTCTCTCACCTTTGATAGCCCTAAACCCTTTAGCAAATCCCTTGCAAAGCTTTAGGAAACCCTCTTGCTATTTTGTGATACCTAGAAAAACCCTAGGCAACCCCTTTTATAGTTTTGGGAACCTCCTTTCCGCATCCCAGTTGCGAAAGGACTCAAATCCGCAGTTTCGCGCAAAATCGCGGAACAATCTGCGTAACCTACGACTAGTCCTGGCTCTCCTATGACTGGTCGTAGACCACCTACGACTGGTCGTAGCTCTCCTACGACCAGTGCCCTAGCTACAATAAAAAACAAAGACGAACTCGCTGGACTTTGAGTCGTGCCAGGGCTCGAACCTACGACCGGTCGAGCACCTCCCACGACCGGTCGAGAGGGGCTCTGGACCGGTCGAAGACGGGGAAAAAAAACCCCATCACTTCTCTGGAAGAGTGTTCTGTCAGCTAAAGTAGGTCTTCATTTGTGCCTTGCTTCTGGTTTCTATTTTCCTGGAAGTCGCCTGATGGATGTTGATTAGTGTGAAGCATACCTGGCAATGGCTGTTGTTCCGCTGCTACTAATCCCTGATTTTCTATGGATGCAGTATATCAAATTCTCTACCGCATATCGAAGGTTTGGGGGTCCCCTATCAGGGTGACGTTGTTACTGAAGGGATCATATGAATGAATTTCAGTAGACCCCCCATCGAAGGTTGTCTCCATGTCTTGCATACTTGTCCTTGGTTCAAACTATCGACTAGGAGGTGGGCTGTCTCCTATTCCCTTCCCCATGGGGGACCTCTGGTTGAAGAGGTAGCATTCCCCTCAACATTTCTGCTTCTTCCTGAGTGATTGACAGCCTTGAATGTTGCATAGCTCTCTTAGGATGAGGGCTAAGAAGGCTGGCATCCAGATGTGTATCTGGTTGGCGATTCTCATTAAGAACACCTGACGGATTAGGCTTGTCGATTACTCTGGATGCCAGGTGGTTAGGATCAGGTGGAGCTGTTTGCATTTGCATCTCTGATGTTTCAAGGATTCTTCGACAGGTATTTAGCGATGGATGATTCTCTCCTTGTTCCCTTTCCGTTTCAGGTTCCTTCCGGGTAGCATCTGAAGTCTCTTCAGAGCCTGCACTATTCATGTCATTCATTCTGGCATTTTGACAAACAGGTCGTTGGCCTTCCAAATATTCAACCTGTTTTCCATTCATTCCTGTCTGGGCTTTTCCACAAACA
Source organism: Magnolia changhungtana (assembly GCA_030180095.1). Taxonomy (NCBI): domain Eukaryota; kingdom Viridiplantae; phylum Streptophyta; class Magnoliopsida; order Magnoliales; family Magnoliaceae; genus Magnolia; species Magnolia changhungtana. The sequence goes on along the minus strand of JASAUF010000467.1, from coordinate 1,987,180 downwards.
CCTGTCCCGTTACTTGGAGGGGCATGAAATCTACGAATTACCCATTCCTTCGTGCTCTCTTTTGTTGACTGAAGGATGGATGGGGAACAACCATACCTGAATAGTGGTTCCAGCTCTGTAATTATGGGATAGGTCTTCTCCAACACCTTCAGTCTCAAAACTTGATAGAAGTTCACACCCGGCCGAGGGATGATTTTGATTCAAGCGAACGCCTGGAAGAAACCGAATCGAGAGTTGGAGTCGATCTGAACAATTTTACAGAAGTAACTGGCCAAATCCAAGATGACCGATTCAATCCATGCCTGAGCAGGGATGCCAAAGAGGCGGATCCAGACTCCATCGCACCGCAATACCTCGTCAGGGGTCCACATCTCTACCGATTGAAGCCCCATTTCCTTGTGCAGATTCTCATCACATTTGAATGGCTCCACATCCGTTTTGGATTTGAATGTGATCAGAAATTTCGAAGCTGAGATCCGTACGATCTCGACCCCTGCTAATTTGAAGCTCGAATTCCTAATTGCGTCTATCAGCTGAACGATCCTTACTTCTGAATCTGATGCAGATCCTACCATGGCAAGAGACAAAAATCGCAACCGGTTCCCAACTGCTTGAGAGTCTGCAATGGTTGTTTCCGCCGAAAGGTCTGCCATTTTAGGTGTTGGACGCTTCGTCGGTTCAGATATTGCTTCCTTATAAGATCGAACAGAGGGGGCGACTTTCTCTGGAGGATGGATGAGGGAATGAGATGGCGTTGTATCGTGCTGACCAGGTTGCCCAAGCAATGTGAACGATCCGTCCATCTATCCTTCTTCCATGTAAACATTGAATGGCATTGAATGCGTCCTGTTCGTATCGGAAGCGTATGAATGCGAAGCCACGGGGACGATTAAGGTCCCGATTCCAGGGAAGGAATACCTCAGTAAGTTTGCCAAATCGCCCAAAGATTCACTGTAAATCATCAACAGAGGTGTCGAAGGTTAGGTTCGCCACGAATATGGAGAACAAGGAAGAGTTCCGAGATCCTCAAGATCTTCGAGATGGAACCGTCTCCCACATAGGCTGGGTTTCAAATTCCTTTTCCCGTTCTCTCTCTTCCATCGCCCTTCAAGAGGAGTAATCCCGCTGGACAAACCTGGAAGAGGTGGAGTTCGATGGTAGAGTGGATTTTGCCTGCATGTCTGTGTGCAGAGATGCATGCTTAATTGTCTGAAGAATATGTTGTTGAGCATAAATTTCATCAATCTGGATGATTTATTAGTGGCTTTTTGCTTATTTAGAAGCTCTCCTAACTTGCATGAAGTCGACATTTACGTGAGTTTCTTTATTTTTCAACTATTTTTCTTAGGGACATCAGCCAACAGCACAGGGAACAAGTTAGAGTCGACATCCACCGTTGATTTGCATTCGGGGCCACTGTGTTGTGAGTACATAATATGAGTCTTTGCAACCCTTCACGATGTGGACTGGATGAATTGTCAGGCAAAAAATCAGACTTCTTCACAACTCAGGTGGTGCCCCAGCGAAAATAAAGGGTGTGCATCTCTACCTTGTTCCCATATCTATGGCCCATCTGAGTTTTGGGCTCTTGTAGCAACTTGAGGTAATGCATCTGATAGATGGGTTGGTTTGAAATATGAATGAATGTGATGAGAAATGCAAAAGGCAGTTTGTGGGCAATTAGTGGCACATGTCCGTACTTGGCACACATTTGCAAGATCTGAGATATCCATTGGGGGCCACACCTCATTGACGGCCCTGATCTTGCACACGGTATGCTACATGCACAACCGAAAGTTGCCTTCCTGCATTTTACATAACCATGGCAATCACTATTTGAGTATGTCTGCTTGGTCTAACAACTCGTTGTGATGTGGTGGACATTTCAAGGCCTACTCAATCAATACTACTAGTATACCCCATGAGAGCTTTTGGGAAGTGCAAGAAGGTTTCGACGGCTTATTTGCAAACCTCCGGATTGTGACTATAACAAATATCATCGGCAGCAAAAATGAACTGGGTTTTGTAGAGCTTGTACTCGGGATTGCACCGGTGCTTGAGAAGATGCATTTTAACATTTGGGCAATGGAAGCTCATGAGCAATTGGAGTTTTGCAGAGATTTGTTGGGATTTCGAAGAGCTTCACCACACGCCAGGATCAACTTCTTCGAGGTACCTCAATGGAAGCTAGTTAGTATATTTCTCTTTTTACTTGTTTTTTAGAACCAATGGGGTGCACGCATGCAATTTCGTTGTGGCCGTCTGATACATGCAACCCAATGTGAACGTTTCAGGACTAACAGATGAGTGGACCAGCCGGACACAGTGGCCCTCCTAATGAGTGGCTTGCATATAGCACACGTTTGCTGTGTTAGCACATATCCTGCAAGTCATCACTTCTTCAATCTTCTTTGCTCTTCTTTTTTTTTTTGGTTGGATGATGCATGTTTTAATATTTTGGAGAAGTTGTGGACCCTTCATTGTGGGCTTATTTAGACAATAAGCACCTTCCTTTTAAGGAGATTGTAAGTTATTTTACATAAGCTGCTTAATACTTGTAACTCAGATAGCTTATCTTGGTTTCTACTTATTTAGAAGATAAAGTATGGTAAGGATGGGGTTTGGCTAGTGAGCTCAACACTGGCCAACTAGCTGATGTCAAAGCTCTATAGGCCCCACCATGATGTATGTGTTTTAGCCATTCCATCCATGCATTTTTTTCAGACCATTTCAGGGTATGAGCCCAAAAATGATGCAAATCCAAATCTCAGGTGGACCACAACACAAGAAAATAGTGTTGATTAAACAATCCACCATTAAAAACTTCTTTGGGCTCACTGTAATTTTTATTTGCTATCTATCCTTTTGATAAGGTTACATAGAACTGGATGAAGGGTAAACACAAATATTAGCTTGATCCCAAACTTTTGGGCCCTCAGAGAAGGGAAAACACAAATATCAACTTCATCTAGAGAAGGGAAAACTCAAATATCAACTTCATCTAGAACTTCCATGGCCCTCGGAAAGTTTTCAATGGTAAGCATTCAATCCCCATTGTTCCCCATGTTTTGGTCCACCTAAGGGGTCATTTGGCACGACCGATTTGGGGGGATTTAATGGGTTTCCAAATCTAAAGGTTGTTTGGTAGGGGATTAGACGGTATTCCAAATCCATGGGATTTCAAATTCTTACTTTTGGTGAATTTTGCATTCCCTTTGATTTCCAATCCTCTTCTTCTTCTTCTTTTTCTTTACTCATTTTTAATAGAGTAGAGTCGCATGTGTACCATATGTTTCACTAGGCTACTAATCTACTTTGAATGTGGCCCATAGATGATATCCGAAAACAATTATATTATCAACTGAATCACAAAAATTACTTTTATTGAATGATATGAGGAGTCCAAATATTGTCCATATAAATCAACAGCTAAAAATCATTGGTTAGTCACTTGGTTGTAATCCTATGCTTATGGCCCATCTAAGGCTTGGAATTTCGTCATTTCAGCCAAAGTATATATTTCAACGGTCTTATTACAATCATTGTGTCAAACATCGCATTCATACAATAATTAGGGATGTTAAAGTTGATTTAGTAATTAAATTCAAACTGGTGTAAGTATATTACATAATTTAAGTGCATAGCTACATTTGGATTATTGGGGTTTTTGAATCCTAGGTGCGAAACACAATTAGAGAATTCTGAATCCAATGTATTCTAACTCTATCATTCCAAACGAGGACAGACTTGGATCTTCCTCATTTTTTAGCTCATGCCCTAAAATGAGCTGACAAAATGGATGGACAACGTGGATAAAACATTATACATCATGGTAGGGCCCATAAAGCTTCAACACCATTTGGCTGCTGTTTGGGACACTAGCCAAACTGCATCTTTTTCTGTAAATAACATAGTTATAAGGGAAAAAGTAAAAGAATTTGTTTAGCTTCCAACATCACATGAGTAGTACTTATCCCTTTAACTTGTTCGGTCCACCCTTAATATCCACGTGGGCCCAACCTTTGATGTGGATTGTTCATTATATTGGGCCCACCTCGGCCGTGTCCTTAATGTGAACCCTTATCATGTGGAGCCTACCTCGAATGTGGACCATCCACCCTGTGAGGCCCACTTTCGTTGTTGGCTATCCATCATGCGAAGCCCACCTAGGATGTGGGTCGTCCATCATGTGGCCTATCTTCGAAGTGGGCCGCCCATCAAGCGGGGCCCATCTTGGATGTGGGTCATTCATCATTAGGAGCGGACCTTTGATGTGAATGTCCTCATACGTGACCCACATTGATATGGGTCATCTATTATGCAGCACTCACCATCAATGTTATTGTCCATCATGCGGGCCCCACCTTAGATGTGGACTATTCATCATTGGTGCCTTTAATGTGGACCATCCATTATGGGTGCACCATCAAAATAAATTGTCTATCATGTGGGGCCCACCTTCAATATGCATTGCCCATCATGTGGAGCCCACATTTGATGTGGGTTGTCCATCATGCCGGGCATGCCTTGGATGTAGGCCATTCATCATTAGGGGCCAACCTTTGGTGGGGCCCAAATTTATGTGGGTCATCCACAATGTGAGGCCCACCTTTAATGTTATTGTCCCTCATGTAGAGCCGCCTTCAATATATATCTATTACCCCTTCACATGGAGCCACCTTTGATATGGATTGTCCATTATGTGGGCCCCACCTCTAATGTGGGTCATCCATTATGCAAGGCCCGCCTTGGATGTGGGCCATTTATTATTAGGGGCCAACCTTTGGTGTGCACCATACATTATGTAGAACCCACCTTGATGTAGGTCATACATCATGTGGGCCCACGTTCAATGTTATTGTCCACCATACAGAGCCTGCCGTGGATGTGGACCATTCATCATTAGGGGCCTACCTTTGATGCGGACAATCCATTACGTGGGCTGACCTGATGTGGGTCATATATGGGCCCACCTTTGATATTGACCGTCCATCATATGGACCCCACCTTTAGTGTGGACCGTCCATCATATGGGTCTCCTTTGATGTGGACCATCCATCACCTGAATGGGGAGGAGAGAGGTAAGCAGAAAAAAAAAAAAAAGTAAAAAGGAAAAATATAAAAACTTACAGGATAAGTAACTTTCATCCCATAAGTTTTACACTAAATCCGAACAGACCCTAAACATATAGAAGATTTGGAGCATTCATCAAGTGGGATACATTGAATGTACACTCATTCACTGTGGTGATCATGGACAGCCCAGATTGCATGCAGCGTATCTTCTGGAATACGCGCGGTTGAGTCACTGCAAGGCATCAATCTCACACCATAGTGAGCTCTTGTAACATTTCCAAATGGAGAAGTTTGCTAATTCAACTCTTCTTGCTACCAGTTATGCCAATCTGCACACATGTGGGAGTTACATGCCATCTATGCTGTGCGCACCATGGATAAAACAGATCAACTCATCAAGTGAGCTACATGGCTGTTGAACATGAACATGTGACCTACCTTTTTATCAGACCATCATCCACACAAGATTTAACAATATTTCTTACGGCTCATAGATCCCTACAAACATGGAAATCTTATAATTTGCTGCAGATAGCAAAAAAATAAAAATCTCCTCCATAAATTTAGAAATTTCTCTTATAGAAAATACACAATTCACAAAATGGTGTGAAAATTTTAAATTTCAATTCGATATTGATATTCTTTATAGTATCAGCACTGGAACCGTGGAAGCATATTCCAAATTCCAACCAAATAGACAAAAGAAAATGTATAAAAGCATGCAAAGGAATACACAATTTTACATGGAAATTCCTTGCGAAAAAAATAATTGCACAAAGCGACAAATAAGTCTACTGTGAAAATGAATTACAAGTGATATATCTACTTACATATGTGAAATCCTCCTTCATTCAAAACCCTATCACTCTTACTTTAAAATCCTAGAAACGAATTAGCCCTCATTGTTTTGCCCTCATCCAGCATTACACCCATATATACAATGTTATACCCAAAATAGGAAGCAAATCACATAATTACACAAAATTGCTCATGCCGTCGATCTAAGCATCAATCAATGACCTCGATCGAGGTTCGAGCCTCCAAGTTCGATGGATCCAACTTGGCCAAAAATGTCTAGAAAGTTAATTGATTAATTTGTAGTTTATTCAATCAATCGACCCAACCTGCTGGTTGATTGAACTTGTCTAAAACTGTCCAATGACTAATCTGTTTAATTCCAACCATAATGTATGCATTTTATCCACTCCATCCATCCATTTTTTTAGATCATTTTAGCACATGAGCCCAAACATGAAGTTGATTCAAATCTTATAAGGACCACACTTTTGAAACAGTGGTGATTGAACTCCTACCATTAAAAACTTTTTAATGGCCAAAAAAGTTTTGAATGAAGCTGATATTTGTGTTTTCCCTTCATCCAAGTCATTGTGACCTAATTAACTAGTTGAATTACAAATACACATTACAATGGACTCGAGAAAATTCTTAATGGTGGGCGTTCATTCAACACTATTTTCATGTGTATGGTCCACTGAAGATTTGGATACGCCTCATCTTTATAATCATGCTGTGAAATGATCTGAAAAAAAAAAAAAAAAAAAAAAAAGGATAGCCGGCATGGATAAAACACATATGACATATATATCATGATAAGGCTCACAGACCATTCTCCATTACCCACCTTGCTACTGTCAGCGTCATCATTTTTCCATCAGCATCAGTAGGCAATCCTTGTCCAAAATATCGAAGCAGTGGGGCACACCACATGAGACTCTCATTTGAACTCTTATCATTGAAATCTTCATGGGACCATAGAAGTTTTGGTTCAAGCAAATATTTATATTTTTCCTTCATTTAGAGCCTTATGTTCACGGTGGATGACAAATAAAATTTAAGTGGGCCCTAAAAAGGTTTCAAGTGCATACATCAGTAGCCTGGTTCTCTTGAGCTTTGGATATGCTTCAATTCTTGTAAAATGACCATGAGATAGATGAACGGTGTGAAAAATGAATGTATGGTGCCGATATAATACATACATCGTGGTGGCCCCACAGAACATAGTGACTTCAACCCACTGCTGAGGCCGGTGGTTTGTGGCACACCCTGCATTTACTCAACAGGCAATCCGCTTTGCCCTTTTGTGGGGCCTACTATGATGTATGGGTTTTATCTAATCTGTTCATCCATTTTTTTCATATCGTTTTAGGGTATAAATCTAAAAATTAGGCAGGTCTTGTGCTCAAGTGAAGCGCACCACAGGAAGCAGCAAAGCTCACCATTGAAACCTTTGTGAGAGCCACCCTGATGCTAGGAAAACACAAATATTATATTGATTCAAAACTTATGCTGAAAACACAAAAAGTGTTCAAGGGTAGGAGTTCGATCCCTTCTGTTTGGTATGTGTAAGTGTCGTATCTTTTTTTGGTTTGTATTCTAAAATAACACGGAGAAAAAGGATGAAAGAGGCAGATAAATTCCAGACGATGGATTGGACACATACAAGTTGACTAGCAAGGCTCGCTATGAAGTGACGCCACTAAGTTCTGACGATGATGTATATGTTATATACACACTGTCCATATATCTGAAGAGATCATTTTAGGGCATGGTCTAATGAATGAGGTAGATCTAAGGTTGAGTGAACCACACACTAGAAAATAGTGAGGAGAGCGACCCCCAACGTTGAAACCCGTCAAAGGTCCACCATGATGTTTGTTTGAGAGTCAACTTGTTCATGTGTTAACGAGTAAATGAAAGAAGGGTAGGGTCCATACTTTTGCCCGGGTGGTAGACCCTCAGGAGTTTCAACTCCCGGTCAAGGTTCGAGTACCTATAGGTGGTGAAATTCTACCAGTGTGAGTGTGTGGGTGAGTATGTGCGTGTGTAAAAACTAAAAAATAAAAAATAAAAGGAGAGGATGATACAAATTTTAACTTGTTCAAAAACTTTTATGCTTCAAACTTTTTAATGGTGCTGGGTCCACTCAAGCTTTCGATGCGAATCATTCTTTGGATCTAGCTAATGTGATCTCTCCAAATGAATGTACGGAGTGTATATAAAGCATACATACGGGGCGGGGTTCACGTAACTTCATGACGTCACATCAGTAGCGGGCTACTTAACCTGTCAGTAGCTAATCCGACGCAACCCGCGTACTTACATGGGAATGCGTAAATGCAGCGCAGGATACACGAGCATGCGCCTGCGCCGACGTTAGTCACCTGCATTAATTACTCGTGACATTCCAATGTTCATTACATTCTTTCACCTTTACCTATTATTTTCACAAAAAACCCCGGAAGCGGATTGCGTCCTTCTTCGTCTGTCTCTGTCTACAAACGGATAGATATGTGTCTGAGTATCTGAGGTCCACCTTGATGAATCTGTTTATTCACGCCGTCTATTCATTTTTTATTATTATTATTTTAAGATATAAGCTAAAAAATGAACGGATCAAGCTTGCTTAAGTTGCATTAAATGCACAGAAAATTAAACGCAAGAGTTATATGTAGTGTGGTCTACTTAAGCTTAAAATCTATTTCATTTTTGGAGAAATATCTTAAAATAATCCGAAAAAATGGATGAATGCCGTGGATAAACAGATACATCGCGTTAAAAACTTACCACTGGTTACCGTAAAATAATCCGAAAAAATGGATGAATGCCGTGGATAAACAGATACATCGCGTTAAAAACTTAATACTGGTTACCGTAATGCTTATTTGCCATCCGGATGTTTTTAATGGCCAATAACCACTGTTTCCCTATGGTGTGGTCCATCTTAAATTTGGATCTGCTTATTTTTTATTTTGTCCGTAAATGATTTATAAAAACGGATGGACAGTGTGGATACACAACACGTAGACTCCGGCGGGCCCACTGTCAGGGTATGACCGAATCCGCTCCGGAGATTGTGCACCGTACATTTTTATCGGCTCTTCTCGCGCAGCGTATCATTTTTCAGGACGCGTATTGCCTGTGGCCCTGGCCACATTAGAATCACTACGTGGGGCCCACAGAGATGTCCGTTAGAAATCTACTCTGTTCATCAGTTTTCCACCCTCACAATAGCATAATACTCCAAAAATCAGGCAGATCAAAAACTCATGGGGCACACGACAAGAAACAGAGTGAGTTGTACGCCTGCCGTTGGAAACTGTGGGGGTCGTAAGTTTTGAATCAGGATGATATTTGTTCCTACGGTTTATCCCAGTGTCAATAACATTATGAACGGTTTGGATGGCATGTAAGCATTACTGAGGGTTCCAGAAAGTTTTCAATAGATGACATTTCTATTCTCATTGTTTCCTGTGGTGTGGCCCACAAGACTTTTTAATCTTCCTGATTTTTGTGTTCCTGCTCTATTATGAGGTTGAGAAACTAATGAACGGAGTGGATTTTACACAGAGTAGCCGGGGCACCGGAAATCCGCATCCCTTTTCTGCTCCTCAAGTAAATAAAAAACAGGCAGTGGCAATTCTGTAGTTCGCTTGAAAAGGAATCCTTATTATAAATTTTCAAAAGGTGCGCGTGGAAACCGCCGCGAAATTTACGAACTTTTGATACTCCGGCATAGTACGATGGATTATACGCATGCACATAGATTTTTTTTTTTTTTTGTTACCTCCTAAGATGAATAGTTAATTAGGCTATCGGATTGGTAGTGATTTAATGAGCAGTAAAAATGAAAATATTCAATGGTTCTCTTTCCACAATCGAGTGTCCATGAATGAGATGGTAGGATTACCCGTGAATTTATTCACGGAGAGTGGGTTTCTCAATTTAGTCATTTTAACTTGAGCTAAATATTTCATGACAGAACCTGCGTATCAAGCTTCATACACAGCCTGAGTATCATAGAACTCTTCTCATGAGCCCAATCAAGATTTTAATATTTAAATAAATACATTTAATGTAGTTAATTTGAGTTATTTTATTTTATTTTATTTTTTATTTTTTTACTCGGGAATTAATACCAACACCTGGATGTTGAAACGAGGTTATCTTTACTCGGTTTAACACGCGAGCTTTTATATTCCATTTGAAAATCAAGACAGACAGGAATTCCTACCATACGTATGAATCTCCACCGCCCAACCTCTTCGGGCCATACAAATGTCTGTGATGTTTAAATGGGAAGCGGATTGGCTGGTGTACCACACAGCGCTTACGCTCCACAAGATCCAGTTGTACTAACGGTATAAAGGAGATCAAAGTTACATGGGCTCTGAAATGATGTATTTATTATATCCACGTCATTCATCCATTTTTCGAGATCATTTAAGAGCATGAGCCAAAAAATGATTCATATCCAAATCTCAACTTGCCCACACCACATATAACTGAGGGGATAATGAAATTCACATTTAAAACATTGGGCAACCGTAATGTTTATTTTCCATCCAATCTGTTCACAAGGTCCCTAAGACGGATTCTTAGTGAGTAACTCATTATGCTTAGCACACTAAGTATACTCCACAAAGTACACCAAGATAACTTGATTTATGTATTTTTATCCGCCTTGTCTGTCCATTTTTCCAGAGATCACATGAAGTAGTTGAACTGAACTGTTATTGTTGAAAATTTCTCAGGAGGCATAGAAGTTTTCGATCAAGCTAATATTTGTGTTCTGGTTAATCCATGCCTATATGATCTTATGAACAGGTTTAGATGACAAATAAACATAACTGTGAGGCCTAGCAAGGTTTCAACGGTGGAAATCATTATTAGTATGTTCCACTCATCTTTGGTTATGCTTTAATTTTTGGGATCAATCTTAAAAAACAAATAGATGGCCTGGATAGACCACATACATTCAAGGTGGGCCCAATTGAGTTTACTCATTACCCTAAGAGTACACTAAGACCTTGATTAAGTGGAAAAACAAATATCATGTTGATCCAAAACCTCCCCAAAAGGGTTTCAATGGCATACGTTCAATCCCCTGCTTCTTTTTGCAGTGTGGTCCACTTGATCTTTATAACTATCTTATTTTCTGGCTTAAGCATTAAGACGAGTTCGCCAAACATATATATGGACGGTTTGGATATAACACATAGCTCATGATGCAACCCACAGAACTTACTTACGTGAATAGGCCAGCTATTTCGCTGGTGCGTGGTACACCAGCCAATCCTCTTCCGTTTGAATGACTCAGTCGAGGAACCTCATGAGAGGGAATCAGTCGAGGAACCTCATAAGAGGACCCGAGCTCGATATTCACACCAAAGGGCACCCGTAATGGGGTCATCCAAAAAATCTGCTTGAATCAAAACGTAGGTGGGCCACTTCCTGGGCCTACTGTATAGATTATATTCCATCCAAACCGGTCATTAGGTGATGGACGGAGTGGATTTCAGACAGAATGCAGCGGGCCTCACAGAGCTTAGTTGTTGAACGTTTTGTGGATGACGAAAAATGGTGATCGATCGTCAAACGTACGTATGGAAATCTTAACCGTAGAAATTAGTGGTCCAATTGCAAATTGAACATAACTGGAATTTTTAACCGTCTGATTTTTCCCTCCTTGTTCGGATTGCTCACCGTTTTACGCGGTGAGGACGCGACTGTGGGGCCCACCTTAATGTACAAAGGTTTCAATGAGCGTGAGTTAACTAGCCATGTGGGTAGGACTTTAACCGTAGGGCTCACCTTGGTACATGAATCGTATATCCACACCGTCCATCTATTTTTCCAGCTTATTTCAAGGCATAGTCCCAAAAATGAAGCAGACACAAATTTCAGGTGGACCACACAACAGAAAACATGGTCATTGTGCACCCACCATTAAAAACTTCATAGGGTCCACCGTAATGTTTATTGACCATCCAACCTTTTGATAAGGTCACATAAACCTCGATGAATAATATATATATATATATATATATATATATATATATATATATATATATATATTGGCTTGATCCAAAACTTTTTTAGCCCACAAAAGGATTTTAATGGTTAATACTCACCGTTTCTTGTGGCGTTGTCCACCTGAAAATTTTATCCGCATAATTTTTGGGACCAGTTACTAAAATAATCAAGAAAAACAGATGGACGGCGTGGATATACAATTCATACATCAAGGTGGGCCCTACGGTCAGGATCCCACCCACATCCGCATCACAGTGGGCCCCACATTGCATTGGGTCAGAGACTCAGGAGAAGGGGACTCGCGTCATCCCGCTGACGGCATAAACAGGGCAAACTCGTTATTTGGTGGAAAACCAGTGGCTTTTATTCAAAGAAATAAAGTCACGCCTCTCGCTACCTCCTTTTACGTTCCTGGAAGACTTGCGAGAGAAGCTCCCTCCTTTCCAACTTCCATTTCATTTCAACGTGAGAAAGAAAAACCGTACGTGAGACTGCATTCCTTTCCCACTTCCATTTCATTTCATCATGAGAAAGAAGGTACGAAGACAGAGCGTGAACAAGAAGAATCTCAAAGAGAAACAAGATGAAGAAGAAAGAGAGAAAATAGTAGAGAAAGAAGGAGAAGAAGAAGAAGAAGAAGAAGAAGATAGATGGTTGAAATACTATTCCTCATTCCATCAGATTCTTCTAGTTGGAGAAGGAGACTTCTCTTTCTCACTCTCTCTTGCAAAATCCTTTCAATCTGCCTCCAACATTCTCGCTACTTCTCTTGACCAATATGGTATCTTTCTTTCATTTTTTACTCTCTTTGTTTTTGCATTTCAGTACACCATGCGTCTGTATGATTATCTCAACCGTTCATTCATCATATCGGCTCCATGTATGTGTCAAGGACCAAAAATCAAGATGACCCAACAATCGTAATTCCTATCCATGTGAAAAACCACTGGGTTTACCCTATTGATTTTTTTTAAAAGAAAATTGTTAGGATTGTCTGATGATGATCTGAACCGTTTATTCATCATGAGATGCCATAAGTGGAGCATGGACTAAAAATAAAGATTACCCAATAATCCTAATAATGTAAAAATGTCCCACAAAAATCACTCATTGGATTTTAGTGATTCTGTACCCCATTGGGTTTTTGAATGGTGAGGATTGTCTTGCAATGATCTGAACTGTTCATTCATCATTAGGCTTCATCAATTGACCATGGTCCAAAAATCCAATACATTTGAAAAATTGTTGGATTCTATTGATTGATCCAATACATTTGCGTGAACACATTTACCTGTTGTATAATTCCCCAAATTATGTATTTACCATTTACCTCCCCCAATTTTATTTGTGTACTCCATTTTTCTTATCGGGATTGAACTCTCACACACTTTTGTATGATTTCACTTCCCAAAATTTGAAATGGGAGTATGCAAGTAAAAAAAAAAAAAAAAAAAAAAAAAAAAACTTTAGTGAGTAATTATCAATCATGTATATGTGGATAGTAGTCTTTTCTAGTTAGGATTAAAGCCTCGGTATATTAGATCGTAAAAGCCAGGGCTGAATCTCTCACTAGCCGCGATATTGATTATGGCTACTGGACTATGTTGTCGAATGAAGAAACCCAGAACTCATGATTTTTTAAAGAAAAATGGTATTTATTTTACCTCAAGGAATGAATGATAGGACTGAACTAACAGTATTTTAATTAAGCTTTATTAATTGAATAGTTTAGTAGATTAATTATAATTTGTAAAATACCAATCATAATGGACCAATAATGATGGGCATTACTAGTTGTAATGCAATATATCAATCTGTTACTGAACACAACCACAGTTATAATATAGGCCATTTTTGTAAGATCATAACATAATGGGGTGCCTCGAATTCGTTACAACACCAATATATCAGGTGTTATATTGCCATTTTAATTTTTTTTGTTGAAAAACTGCTGTCAACTATGAAACCATTTCACAGAAGTTCATATCTCTTTCTCTGTGTGTGCGTGTGCGGGCGGATGCATGTGTGTGCACAGGGCCACAGGTGTGTGTTAATAAACCTACATCACTACGCATGGCCACCCATAGTTGTGAAGCATGAAAGGAAGCAACAACAGATTCAGGTCTGGCTGTCGGGAAATGTCCATTTTGATATATTAGCCTAGGAAGGGGAGTGGGAGTGCGAAGCATGATTCGAGCAGAAGCATCATGTAGGTATAAGTGCTTCATGCAACTAATGTGTGATCCAGTCCCTAGATCGGGTGAAGGAGGGTTGCCGTCAGTTGGGAAGCTCATCGTTGAACTTTCGCCGATCAATCATGGGAAAGCCAACCCCAAATACTTGGGATAAGGCTAGGATGATGACAATGGTTTTGATGATATATTAAGAACCTATATGTCAATTTCTTTTTATGGAGCAAAGCTAAAATTCAGGAAATTAGAGATTCATTATGGCAGCTCTAAGCACAAAGTGGGTCATGTTAGGTGCATCCACAAAGGTTCATTAATACTTGCTCATGCTAACATGAGATCTATTGGTTTTACCTAGGGACTTATGATTAGATTTGAGTAAATCATGAGTTCACATTTTTTTTTTCTTGGTAATGTATGTTTTAAAAGGATTTCATTGATTTGAAAAAGAATTTCTTTGAGGCTTGAATTTTCAGTATTTCTATATACATTTATTTATTTATTGTTTCATTTCATCCTCGTTTTATAACCAGGCATCATGGTCTTGTTGAAGAGAAAAGACACTCTTTGTGGTTACCATTGAAATTCTTAGTCTCCCGCTCATTGCCATTAAAGTCAATTCCTTCGAATCTTTTGTGAAAGTCCCCCAACTATTAGATTGATTTCAAATCAGTTGATAATTTATTTAAGATATAACAAAAAAAAATTTCCACCAATAAAGATTTGGCCTAAAATTGAAAAAAAACAAAGCATCTAAACAAACTACTAAATACCCCCAAAATCTTCAATCATATCTTCCACATGAGCCCCCTATCTTCAAAAAATAATAAATATGATTTCTGACATGTAGGCCCCAAATCTTGCAACAAATAGCCTAAAATCAACACATGATAGGCCCTATGGTGGGCTGTGGGCCTACGTCAGTGTTTCTTACTCATTTCTAGTTTTTTGGCAGAGAGGAACTATACCATACTATGTTAAGGTATGGTGGATCATGATTATTGTTTACTCGCCATTCAGTCCCTACTGTCCAATGTTTTTGTCCCATTGGAGGGTGGGGCACTGAAATCACAACTGTCCATTGATGGCCATTGATCAGATAATAGGATCATTCAATAATTGTAAGTTTGGGGCCATACTCCATCCAAAACAGGCCTGTCATCTGGATAGTCTGGATTAATGTAAACATATGCCATGCCTGATAGAGTACCGGATGGTTTTTGGATGCATGGTTTGGTTTTTCATACATTTAAAGAATACTGGGTGTTCCTTCATACACAATCTTCCCCTGTTTAATTGAATTGTTCTGGTGGTTTTCTCAATCAGATGTTGTTATAAAGAAATACAAAAATGCAAAATCAAATTTGGAGTATATAGATAAGATGGGAGCAACAATTTTACATGGAGTCGATGCGACAAAGATGAAACTTCATACAGATTTAATGATGCGGAAATTCGACAGGATAATCTTCAACTTTCCTCATGCAGGTTTTCATGGAAAGGAACATGACATGCATCAGATCAGGTAGGTCTCCTTTTGTATTTGCTGTAATTTTTAGATTTTAAATGTCAGAATTCATCCGTGATTAACGATTAGTACTAACAACACATCAACTAGCATTTGTTTTGCAAAATAAGTCAAAATAAGTTTATCAATACAGTCAATTACTTTCTTCTCCAAATCTCTACAGGTTGGTATGAATAGCTAACCCATACATTAAATACAGGATGCATGTTCAAATGCATGCTTGCACATGGGCATAGTAGTCTCTTTCTTGCCTACTGTTCAAGTGGCATGATGCTAGCAGATTGCTTCCTTCCAAATTGTGGGCCCCACATGTATGGATCATGTCTCAAAGACTACTATTTTACTCTTCGTTTCAATATTATGGTGTTCGTTGGAAAACTGATGGTGTATCAGACCAAAATAGCATTATGTTCTAGCTATAGTTGTATGAAGCATGATGTGAATTGGCCATAGCTTCAGGTCTGGGAGTGGGGAAGTGTCTGTTTCAAAATGTAAACATGTATAAATTAATTTGGAAGCAGGAGTGGGAGCAAGCTGAAGCGCAATTAGAGAAGGGGCCGGCAACTAGTTAGAAGGATCCTGCAATTAAACGTTTACAATCACTCAAACCTTGTGCTCTATGGAGATGGCGGACAACCTGTAGTGCTTGCACCTTGAAGGTGCAGTAAAGACACCCAAATAGCAGGGTTTCTTGCTCCCATGTTTGATGGTCCGTGAATGAAACGAAACATCATCCCGCGTTACATCTAGATGGACTCAAGCAATCCTAACAAAGTCAAATCATAGGAGTTGGATGTGGATCATTTCTCTATTTTAGTTTTCAACTGCCAATTTTACTAGATCTTGGAGTATCTCTACCATATACAACATGAGTAGCAAGTGGAAAATTTCACCAACAATTAGTTTTAGGAGATTCCTAAACTTTGAGATTTAAAAGAGCATTAGAAGGGATTTCCAATATAGGTAAAGAGTATTTTGGAATTTTTATGTGTGCGTGGTGCTGATCAACGGACAACTAGGATTTTACTTGCTTTGTGTTAATGAGTGGTGCATGTTTTAAGTTTGCAAGGGCTCTTTGCATTGCAAAAAGAAGTTTCATTTGGTTGGAAGGGAGGCATCTTGCAAACTGCAGAGAATTGGGCATAAAAGACCTCGCCATAATGAGTTGGGCAATTCTGGGTAAGTGGTTATGGAGATTCGATACTGAAAATGTCCACTTGTGAAGAAATCATTTCATCTAAATATGGGATGACACCGGGCAAATGAGGCACCCCTCCTTCCTCTTTGTATAGAGCTTCACACATCTAGAAGGTGGTTATGCATGTAAAAGAAGAGTTCACGGAAGGCATATCCTATGTGGAAATGACATTCGAGTAAGATTTAAGGAAGACTAATGGATTAGTGAATCATCACTTCAACATGATTACCCAATGTTATACAATATTTTCCAAATAAAAGATAATGCGGTAGCTAAGACGTTTATGTTAGTGTTGTGCCCCCCAAAAAAAAACAATGCTAATGTTTTGGACCATGTTTCATCATAGTGTGACTCATTCATTTGCCTCATTAATATATGTGGAACTTTAATAAGTGTAATCTATGTGGGTTAAAGAGAGGGATTCCTCTAATTGTCCTTGGAAACTCGAGATTGATTGCAAAAACCATAGATCAAGGGAGAGTTGTTAGCCATGGATATTAGTACCTTGTTTGATTACCACGACCACCAAACAGGTTGTAGGTCGAACTTGTGGTTATTCTTTCTATGGTCATCTTGTGTTAGGGGACTAATAACGAGCCAGGATGGAGATTCTCCACTATTATTGGGCCCAATGACGAGTTGGTGCCTCGACTCCACATGGGTGTGCGAACATTCATGGACATGGGCTCTTTTACTGGACCGGTTGGATGTTTGCATAGGTGGATCACTTCAAGTCTCTAGATGTGTAGACCCATCATGCTAGGTGTGTGCATCAGGGTCTAGGTGAGGCTCACATGATTCAACAAGGGATCTACTTGTTTGCTTAGGACATGTTTATTTGATAGATCTTGCGGTTTGGACCCTCGGTCAAGTGTTTTTTTTTTTCACCATCACATCTAATGTTTTTAATGGTTAATCGAAAATTTCAACTATTGAATGTTAGTTTTAACGATTGATTTGTTTTAAATGACTCTTGAAGGACATCCAATGATTAACGTCTGTTTTAAATAGGGTATACTAAAGTCCGTAAGGTGGTAGAGCACTATAATTTGTGTCTCCTTAAAACACTAGCTCCATATATATATAGTTCCTATCAATGTTTTAAATAGCTATACTATGTAGCATGTAGCTTACGCTGCATAGCGTAGCTTAGCCTTAACGCTATGTAGCTCATGAAAATAACTCAAGTCGTGTGTAGCCTATTGTACATGATAATTTGCATACACTACATGCTACACACTACGTAGCTCACATTATAAGTTATTTTTCACTACAATTTGTTACTTTTTTATTTTAAATAAAGATTAGTTAATCTATTCAATACTTGAAGTAAAATAATACAAGTTACAATATAAATCAGTTTGGTTTCTCTTTCTTTACCTTTATATGTAATCATTTCTAGGGGTGTCAATGGCTGGGTTAGTCCGTCGGGCTTCTGGGCATAGCACGCCACAGGGCTGACTTGGACTCGAGTATCTAGCTCAAGGGCCTGGCTTGGGCTTGAATTTCAGGCCTGCTTCTAAATCAGGCCGGGCTTGGACTAAGACGTCCAAAAGCCTTTGGGCCTAGCTCGGCCTGACGAAGATTTTAAAAACATTTTGAAATTAAAATGTTTCAACATGCAATGGAAAAGTTTCCGAAGGATGGAAAAGTTGTTTCAGGTTGGTGAAAGGGTTGTTGGCTAGGGTGGGCCCCATCATAGTGTTCATTTAAAACCCACTCGACCACCAGGTGTGTCACCCCACATTAGGCCCAAGGTGCAAAAATCAGCCCTGGTGGACCACATAGTTCGAAACAGTGTACATGGCAACACTCACCCTCCAAATTGTTTACCTTTGTGCGAACCATTTGAATTATGCATGGGCTTGATATTTGGGCCTTAGGCCTAAGTTTTGGTGTGGTATCTAATGGTTGGAGTGGATTTCATATAGTCATCATGGTGTTCCCTATAAAAATCAAGGGTGGATGTCTCTTTCCCAACTTCTTTTCTTAGTGTGGCCCACTTGAATCATGGGTCATTCTGAGTTTTTGGCCATAGGTATAATGTAGGATTCCGAATCTAATGTTCGACATGGATCTCACAAATATATCGCGGTGGGTCCCCTAAAAGATAAATGATATGCCGCACGAGGAGAATTATTGTGTACACATTGCAGAGGGTGGGTGATGCATGACACATGATTTAATCCTAGCATGCAACATGGAGATTATGAGAGAGTCCATAAAGTAATTCAATTAACAAAATATGCTAACCCACCACGTAATTAAAAATAAATAGTAGGAAATAAAATCTGATTTAACCTAAATCTCATGCCCGCATACTAAGAAATCACATAAATCAATTAAAATTAGGCCCGATGGAACTTCTAATTTAGCATAGACACGTTCCACACTCAAGGGACTGACTTGTAGGAAAGAGAAATATGAAATTTGAAAATCAGGGCTCATGGGAATTGGGAATTGGAAATTTTGGAATTAGGGTTTTTTAGAATTTGTGGAAAAGATGAAATAAGGAATAAATTGGGTGAATTGGTTAAGGGGACTGATAGATTTAGGTATTGGTAGAGGGGGATTAAGGTTTTGGATGAAGGGAAGTTAGGGATTTTGAGATCTTCAATGGTTAATTTCGATTGGGGTTGAAGTTGGATGATGAAAAATTAAAGAAAAAGATAATTTGGATGGTTTTGTATAGGAAGGAAATAAGAGAAATGAAAGAGATGTTAGATGGAAGCCTCGCACCTCCGTTGAATGGGGCATGAAATCACACCACACCCAAGCTCCCAATCACATGGAGTATTCTTCAAATCACATGAAGAGAAAATACAGTTTTTATTTTTTTATTTTCAAAATAATGGCATTAGGGCTTCACACACCACTCTTTCTCATTTATAGTTTCAGAAACAGCCTTTTACAAAAAGGCACTCTCAAATAAGATTCTTAACATAAAGATGCTTAATAAATTAAAAGTTATTCCTAACTCCTTAATGTCAACACAAATATAAGCTATACAAAAAATAACGAAGCATGTAAATAATCTAGTATTTTGTGGTCCGTTGGGGGTCCACGATTAAGATGTCCGATGATGATAATCTAACGGTTCGATCATTATGTCCATCAAGCTCCTATATGCAGCCCACGTGCATCTTTCAAGTTTGGGGTCTTCAAAGATACATGAACATGCACGTGAGGTCTTTAACATGGTTAGGAATGTGAATTGGGCCAAGTGGGCTCTATGCAATGGTCGTCTAGCCATAAGGAGACTCGCTTAGCCCTCATTTGGTATGGTGCTCAGATGTCCTCATCAGTAGAGGTGTACACGAGTCGAGCTTGGCACAACTCGACTCGGCTCGGCCACTAGCTGACCCCAGTTCAAACTCGGCTTGGCTCGGTCCTTGAGCCTGACTAGCCAGATCGGCTTGGTTCGATCAGCAGCTTGGGCCAATTCGAGCCGAGTTCGAGCCAAGATCGAGCCTGCGCGGCATTTTCACAAACACATAGAGTGCACTTTCAATTTCTCACTGTATGTAAAACAGCAGCAGTTATTTACAGGTATTTCATCAAACACCTTATAGCCAACATCAAAATTAAGAAAAAAGAGTATATGTTTCATATACGTACCTTCCTTGCCACCAACCGACACTTCGTTGAGTCATTTTATCAAACACTTGGTGAGCAACATCAATATCAAAGTAACCGAGTCACCGAGTTGGTTCAATTCGAGAATCGAATTGGGGTTCGATCTGAGTCGAGTCGAGCTTGGGCAAAAGCTTGAACTCAGTTCGAAATTTTTTCGAGCTAAAAAAATCAGCTCGACTCGGCTCGAACTCAATTTCGAACAGAGCTTTTTCAAGTCGAGTTGAGTTGAGCGAGCTTATTGAGCTAACTCGGTTCGTGTACACCATACTCATCAATGGGTGTCTCGAGGATACATTTTCACATCAATTTTAGGAGACTTAGGTGGCCTCCACCTTGGTGTTTATGTGAAATCCAACCTGTCCATAAGGTGCGCCACACCATGTTAGGCCCATGGCCCAAAAATCAGCCCCATCATTAATTCAAATGGACCACACAATTTAAAATAGTATATATGATAATACTCCCCTTCGAACTGTTTCCCTTAGTGTGGCTTACCATACATGGTTGTGACTTTTGGGCCTTATGACTAAATTTTGGTGTGGCATCTAATGGTTAGAGTGGATTTTATATAATCATCATGGTGGTCCCTATAAGAATTAATGGTAAGTCTCTCTTGCAATTGTTTCCTTTGGGTGGTCCACTTGAATCACAAGTTAGCAGGATTTTTTTCCTCCTTGGCCTAATGTGGGATTGTACATCAAATGGTCAGAGTAGATCCTACATACACATCATGCTGGGTCCCATAAAAATCAAGGGTTCGCTATTTAAACCATTGAGAGAGAGAGAGAGAGAGAGAGAGAGAGAGAGAGAGATTTAGGGGGGTTGTTGTTCTCGATTCTCATCTATATTATTCAAATAAGAGTTTTTAAAAAGTTTACACTTTTGTTGTCTTTCTAAAATTCTACATAAGCGGCATCAGAGCTGTTTCATCATCGATTAAATTTGTCAATTGATTTGATCAGCCCGATGAGTGTGGCCATTTGGGCTTTCAACCAGTCAGATTTAAGGAAACTCCCTTGGGAACTAATGTTCCAAATTTTAACCATTTGGGAAATCTGTCCAATTCAATTTGTCACATCGCCGATGGCTTAATTGAATCAATGAGTAATTTTTGTACATGGGGTCTTTGATTTTATTTTTCTGTGTCTGATGTGGATGAGCATGATGGTTGTTTTCATAGGTTGGATTTTTGGATGGTGATGGTTAAATTTTTTTTAAAAATGATTTCATGCAATTGATGGATGTAAGAACTAATTGTATGATCCGTGTTCCTTGTTGAAATCATGATGCAATTTCCCTTTTTCTTTTAGATCCCAATGTATCTATCTAGCATCTTTTGATGGCCTAAATTAGCAAGGATGGCCATGTACATCGTTAGATTTAGGTTGTTTGTGGTCGTATGTTCGTATTGCTATGGCCTCTCACTTTCTTTCCATCCAACTTAATTTCCTAATTCGGAATTAGCTTCTTCCCCACTCTTTCCTTATCAATCAAGGAGAGGAGAAAAAGAGTTTCCAATTTTGAAAATTGCAGGAATCTTAAATGCCCAATGTGATATTAATTAATCATGTTTCCTATTTTGCTCAATATTGGGATTTTTCCAAAATCGGATAGTATTATCATGCTTGGATGTCCACATGCATGGGGGCATGGGGCCCATTTGCACCATGAAGGAGCTGTAATGTGGGCCCACCAATATTTGGCCCACTTTATTAAGCCATTTAAGTTGTTGATTATAGACCATAGGTCACTAAGGATCGTTTGGATTGTAAGTCATTTTGCTTAAGCTACCTATGTCTCAAGTAGCTTTTCTTGGTTTCTACTTATCAAGGTGCCCCGTATCTATTACGATACGGCCGTAAAGGCTGATACGTATATGTAACGGCTGTGACCGTTACGCGATACGGGGGTGAAACGGGGCAATTGGGTATAACGACCGCTATCCCTGTAGCGGTTGAAAACAACCAATTCTTTTTATATATATAAATCCATTTCCCCCCATTTTTCTACTTTTCTCATTCCGAAAACTTTCCTACATCATTCTACAATAGATTTCAAATACTCGTGCTAGATTAAAATAGTAGATTGAAGCGATTTAGGTGAATAGAAGCTCCGAAGCCATTTTTTCAAATAATTGAAAAAAGTGATATGTATGCATTTTTAACTGATTTCTAATTCTAATGCTTGATTGTGATGTGTAAACATTAAAGACACAACCATGTTCATAAATTCACTAAACAACCCAATACAATACTCTCACCAAAGGGTGGATCGCTACACTACCATAACAATGTTCAAACATAAAAATGAATACAGATTTGGAATATTGACATTATTCTAGCTTTTCTAGATATTATTTCAAAAAAATTCGGGCAAAAGTTTTTTTAATCGTTATGGGGGGCATAACAGTCGTTACACCCACGTATCGACCGTTATGACCGATACTCGTATCAGTAACGGTCGTGACTGTTACGGCCACCGTTACCGATACAGTATACCTTGCTACTTATTCAATAGATAAAGTATGTTTGTAAACAACACACAACCAAAAACTAGAAAATTATGTTTGGTTTCCAACAACACATAAGTAATTTTTATATCTCTTCCATTAAACTCTCATTCTCCTGTTTCTCTCTTCTTGTACAATATCTCCTTTTTTCTTTTTCTTTTTCAAATCTCTTCCACTAAAATCTCTTCCAATTTTTACTTACTCATGTGGGTCCACCTTTAATATCCACCTCCACCATCCATCATGTGGGGGCCAACCTTCGATGTGGGCTATCCATCATGTGGGGCCCACCTTGGATGTGGGTTGTCCATCGTGTTAGACATTAGATGTGGATCATCCAACATGCGTGGCGCACTAGGGATGCACATCTAACTGGTAGAACCGTGGAACCGGACCGGAACCGACCAAACGGTCCAGTTCTAGAGTGCACCGGTTCCGGTTCCAAAAATCAAAGAACCGTTTAGTTCGGTTCAGTTCTCGGTTTGTGGGTATGTAGAACCGAACCGAACTGTGAACCGATCCATAAAACTGAACCATGGATCCGAACCTATATTTAATTTAATTTTTTTTTTTTAAGCCTAAACCCTAAGTCTCTAACCCCTATTCACACTTACCTGGCCCTGCTGCCTCTCTCTCTCTCTCTCTCTCTCTCTCTCTCTCTCGTTGCTCCTCTCTCGCCACTGCCGGTCCTCTCTCTCTCTCGCTGCTCCTCTCTCTCTCTCTCTCTCTCTCTCTCTCTCTCTCTCTCTCTCTCAGAACCGTGGAATCGAACCGTTAAAACGGTCTAGTTCCAGTTTGGTTCTAGGGTGCTAATGGTTCGGTTTCGGTTTCGAAAATCCTAGATTTGTTAGGAGCGGTTCGGTTCTGATTTCACCCCAGAACCGACCTGTGTGCACCCCTATGGCGCACCTTTGAAGTTGGGCATCTGTCATGTGGGGCCTACGTTCATTGTCCACCACCCATCATGTGGAGGCCACTTTTGATGTGGACCATCCATCATCTGGGCCCACTTTCAAGTGGGTTGTCCATCATGCAGGGCCCACCTTGGATGTGGAACATTCATTATTGGGGGCCGACCTTTGATGTGGACCATCCATCATGTGGGGTCCACCTTAATGTAGGTCATCCATCATATGGGCCACTCACCATCAATGTTTTTTGTCCATCATGTGGAGCCCACCCACCTTTAATGTCCATTGCCTATGTGGAGCCTACCTTTGATATGGACAATCCTTCATGCGGGGAGATGGGAAAGAGAGAAAACATAAAAGTAAAAAAGTAGAAAAAGCTTTTTTTATATATATATATATAAAATTACTTATGGCCCATAAGCAAGTTTAAGCTAATAAGATACTTTCAAGAAGGTGGTTATGAAACTAACTTTTGTTAAATGCGTAGCTTATTTGATGCTGTTAGGAAAAAAAACTACTTAGAAAACAGGAGGGTGCAGACTATATTAATAGCTCCTCAACCTTTCTCATTTCTCAAGTCTCCTTTGTTAGGAACCCCTACCTTGCCTTGAGCGCGAATAGGAATAATATAAAATACAAAATATATGATGCATTATGCATATTATATATAAACCTTTAAAAGGAAAAAAGAAAGAGAAGAAGAGAAATTTGAAATCAAAATTTCATTTTTTTTCATCATTTTTAACTTTTTGCGGTTTTTTCTTTTACACACCCACCCACACCACATGGGCACTCGATCCCATGATCTCAGTGTTCAAACAGAGTCTGTCTACCATGGAGCTGGACCCAACTTTTTGCGGTTATCTGTTCCTTTTTGGCCATTTTACACATGGTTTCTTCTCTATTCATTGGGAATCTTTGCAGTGAAAGGTGTCCATTCTGTGACTGGGTGCACTGTTTTATGGTGACCACTCGCAGTTCTTATATTGATGACAGAGTCTAGAGATCAAACTCAACAACGACTCTGTGTTTCTCCAATTTGGAATTTCTCTCTAACTGGTTATAGTGGCTTCTTAGGAGTGTACCCTAAGAGATTATGATTCAGGCATTGCACCCTGGGGGCAGATATTCAATTGAGACCATTTACAACAATAGCCATCAATCGAACTGCCAGGATAGTCTTACTGGTGCATTTTTGGGCAGTGGCAACATCCACACTAGGGATTGGTGGTTCGGAACAATGAACTTTCACAACATGTGCAGTTTGATGGTTGAAATGGTTGAGGCTATTACGTTTTTGAAGCCACTACATTGATTCTTAGACATTCGTAACTGCATGCTTATTTCCATTCTGACACATTAGCATATTATTTCTCATGTAATATTCACTCTTATCTTTACGTTTCTTTGTAGTATTTCCTCGGCTAGGGTGTTTCTAGAGTCCTTGTTCTGTTCAGGGATTGGACTCATTTTTTATTTTTTTTTATCCTTGGGGTTTTCTCGCCAGCCGAGGGGCTGGTTGCTGTAATTGTTTTTTTCTTGTTTGTGTATGTTCTTGTTTTCTTTTTTTACTTTGCAGTTCTCTTCTTTTTAGCTTTACCTAATAAAATTTCTCATCTTTCCAAAAAAAAAAAAAAAGCTTATATAAACACATTGTGACAAGTTACATGGAACCTTACTATCTGGAACCTTTTGTTACATTGTGATGCAGATGGGGTAACAAATCTAACACCTGGATACTAGTATGCTACCCATTGCAAGTCCCTGAATACTATTTGGTAACCAAATGCCACATCTAAAGAAAAGACAATGTGCGGAAAAGAAACTGCAATAACCTGTTTGTTTTAGCACATGTGATTTCCATGGAAATGTTAAAAGGTCAAAGGTCAAACAATGAGAGTTCTCTTGTAAACGTGGAAACCATTTTGCTTTTATTTTTGAGGAAGACTGGAAATGGAAATTGATTTCTGCACCTAATTTTGTTTTTGCAAACAAGGAAAAAGAAATCTTGCCCATGATATTGTATTTCTTTTTCAAAAAATTTAGATGGTAAAATAGAGGTAGAAGCTCCAGAATATGGAAGGATGATCTCTCTGAAATACATGAGGTTAGGTGTTGTGTTAATCCGGCCCACCAATCTATTTGGCCCTATCATGGTTGGATTATGTTTCAAAAATAAAAACTATCATTTATTTGCACTTACTATTATTTTTCTATACCTTTTCGCATGTAAATAACTGGTTTCAGGCTTCTTGCTGCTGCAAAATTCCTTCAAGAGTTAGATTTACCAAATGGTGTCTTGCAGAACCAAAATTCCTAGATGTTGCTTCTTAAGAGGAATATGTATGTCCTTGTTTTTCTTTCTTTTAAAAGTGGAGAATTGAGAATTGCAAGCCCTACCAAGATTATAGACAAGCTAAAAATATTGCTGGTCCAATCACAAGGTGAGACAAATCATAAAGAATAATGTACTCCTCTCAGAAACATCCAAATTCAAATGTGGCCCATCTGATGGTTTGATGGGCCAGATTTTGGTTCTATGATCACTATGATGGGGTGCATATGTTGGGTGGGTTGCATTTTATACACATGCCATTTGGGCTCCACAATCCTCAATTTCACTACTTATAAAGAAAAAAATAGATGAGGGCACTTCGGTAATTTATCTTCCTTGAAAAGAATCTCCCGGTCCAAGCATTATTTGGAAAAATGCAAATTCTTGTGGAATTTTGCACTAAAAATCCCTAATATTTATTTTTACCATTTCACATCTAAATAATTGGTGTTGGGCAAACCATGGTGTCTGTATGGCATCTAACATGTTCGGTAGGGTCTCCCCATCATGAAAATGGAAAAAATTAGGCTGGTCCAACCATTAGGTGGACCACCTTAATTTCTCTTCCTCGAAAATTTGTACTAACATTTCATCTATAACTAGTTGTGTGTGAGATGTCCTTAATAAAAATATAGTAATCGACTGGGTGCATGCAAATGCAACTGGAACATATAGTTTTCTTATAAATTTCATTGTAAAATATAAATAATTTTAAAATTATTAAAATATTTATTAGGGAAATTCGTTTATATTCCCCAATTTAATTTACTTATTTTTATTACTAATTTAATTAAAAACCGCAATTGTACAAACTAGTAGAATTTTCGTTTTATTAAATTTGAAATTCATAAATAAATAATTAAAATAGAATGCAAAGTTTTTATAAATTGATTTCATTGTATAAATAAGTAATTTTGAAACTATTAAAATACTTTTATAATTAAAATATGTAATTATTCACCACAACAGTATGCACTATAATTAAATATTTCAAATATTGTAACATCCTTGAGAGGTTCTCTTTTAAAATATTTAAAAAATGTACAATATTTAAAAATTCAACATTTAAGATGTTACACAATAAATAAATTGGCATCTATTAAGAGGTACCAGGACTTTAATACATTTATAATTTAAATAATTTCAAAAGACTGCATGCTCAATATTTGTTGGATCTGTCATTCGTGGGGCCCAAATTCCAATTGGACCATTATAATGCCTTTGCATCAGGGCGCTAGTTGTCCTGCATCAGTGTATCTTGGTCTGCTAGAGCATTTTAGGATCTTGTTTGATGGATTTTGGGTGTGACCATCTCTGCATGTCTTTGTTTGTGACTGGGTCAACATTTCTGATTGCTTATTTCCATTCCTAAATTCAATTTAGTTATTGTTTTGAGGAAATTAGCTTATTGTAGCCACACGTTTATGCCTTCTGATACCTCTATACATGAAATGAATTACGAAGAACTATCATGCACAAAGGATGCCAACACAAATCTCTCTCTCTCTCTCTCTCTCTCTCTCTCTCTCTCTCTCTCTCTCTCTCTCTCTCTCTCTCTCACATGTTTGTTCCTTCTCATACTTATATACAAGCATACATTGTACAATGTTACCTAAAAACAGTTAATCTGCCTAGTGTGCCTATTAATTTAAAATTGAGTAATTTGTAAACAGTTAAATACCTGTACACATGAATAAAAATTTTGCATGCATGACCATGCAACATACGTGCATGTTTCCAGTTTTTGGAGAAGAAATGATTCACAAAACTGAAAATAATGACATTTTAAGCCGTTGAGATAACTTGTTTGAAAGATTTGCCATTGTCAACCAATAGTTCTATGCTAGCAACTTGCATGATTCATTTCTAGGCTCTACATGAATCCTGATATACCATTCCACCATCACAAAATATATCTTCAGTTAAACCACAGGCCCTCAGGTCTTTTCTACCTTCACCCACGTCCTTTTGGGCCTTCCCCTTTTCCCTTTTGGAGCTTTCAACTTGAACCGACTCACTCTTCGTATGCACATACATGCGTATAAGCATACTTGAAGTATGTTCTTATTAGTCTGCTTCTATATTCATTGTTGCCATGAACCTTTGATCGAGCTTTCGTGAAGGGAGAGAATATCTTGACATGTATTCTTACCACATTTCTTTTCTGAAATTCATTGATTTTGTAATACTTCTTTTGCTTTAGGTTGCACAGGAACCTAGTGAAAGGTTTCTTTAACAGCGCCAGTCGAATGCTTCGACCAGATGGAGAAATTCATGTAAACCACAAGACAGGTTACCCATTTTGCTGCTGGAAAATTGAAGAACTTGCTTCAAAATGTTCTCTTACATTGCTCGAGTGTGTGACGTTTGAAAAGACGGACTATCCAGGTTATAATAATAAAAAGGGGGACGGACCAAGATGCAATGATCCTTTCCGCTTGGGAAAGTGCAGTACTTTCAAGTTTGGAATTGTCGGTACTTGCCACTACAATAAGAAAGAAATGATGATAGGTTGTGCTCATGAAAAATTCCCCATGGACATGTCTGGAACCCAAGGCGGCGATCTGAGAATTGTCAATGGAAGCGAGCAGCTGCAAGCATATCATAACATTATAAAAGAGATGTCCGAAACCCAAGATGGCAATCCAGGAAATTTCAGTAGAATCGATCAGCTGCAAAGATATCATACCATGACTATGCAAGGGATGCCCATGACTCAAGTTGTGAATCCTGGAACTCTTAGTAGAAACTATCATCTGCCTGCATATGATCCCATGACTGTGCCCATGATACTTGAAGCACAAAATGGGAACCCAAGAGTTCTCAATAGAAGCGATCATACTCCTTGCATTGGTTATCCACATGCACACAATACCATACCCGTGCAAGCGTTGCCTGAAACCGGACACCATGACCTCAGGGTTTTCAGTAGAAATGACAACTCTCTCAATGCTGGTTACACACCAATGACTTATCCTGTAACTGTCCCATACAACTCAGTAAGTTCCAGTCATCCCCAACCAGTTAGGATTAGTAGTGAATGCTTGAGGATCTTCGATGGTTATCTAAGCCATAACAAAGAAATGTTTGGAAGGACTGATTATGATTTCAGTCGTGTTGCTCAAGAACTATTGAATAAAGGTTATGAGATGTATTTGAATGAACAGCCAGGAAGAAACGAGCATGGGTACATACAGTATCTCCAACAACTTCATCATCTGAGTATTTCGAGATCAGAGCAACTGAGAAGAATGTTGCTAAGAACCAATTTCTAGTTGAAATCCAGATGTTCATTCTTTTGGAGAAATTCCAAAAGCTTGCTAATACTGATCGCCGATTGTGAAAATGGGAAGTGGTTCGTTTTGTATGGGAGTGGTTTATATTTTGTAAATGATTGTTTTGGGCAGTTTTGTTCTTGTTGGTGTGTTGTTCTTAAGCATGAAGCTTGTGAATTGTCAAACAATAGCTTATACAGGTTTTTGTATGGGTTTTGAGGACATGTTTGGAATGGAAATTGGAGAACCCTTGATGAATGCCTATTGTTCATTGCATGATTGTCATATAGTAGTTTATCATGTAAGGTGTGCCCTTTTGCGCAATGAATTTCTCATCACTTGAATGCTGATGGAGCTAAATCATTTATAAGATTGAGCACTCTGCATATGATGCTTTTCACACTCGCTAAATGATTCGGCTTTGTGATAAGGAGCTTGATTTGCTACTTCCATCATTCTCATTCCCCTCCATTCTTTCCACATACTGTCTTGGTTGCAAACCGTTGTCAATGGAGTTCATTTTGCATAATCCTGGTAGCCTTGAAGAATGGTTTTCTCACACTTCTTATTAGATCTTTGATATCCTGCAAAGGCAAATACCATTCGAATTCGAAATGCTTCTATGTGGCTCTTGTAGATTGCATTAACAGAGTGGTCTTCTTACTCAAGACCATGCGCATCCATCGTCACAAAAATTATGGTCCATGGCATGTTGTGTACCCTGTCAACTGTCCCATCGGTAAGTCCATTGTGGGAGATCCCTTCATTATCACCCTCCTAGACAGAAAGAAAACTTCCCATAATGTTTCGAAAACATGATTTGAAACTTGAAAACTCAATTGTACTCAAAATTCCATCTGAGTTGGGTAGACTTCAAGATCACTGAAAACTTGAAATTACCAAGTCAACTAGGTGGAAATGAGTTCCAAACAAGCTTACACAACTAAGACCCAATTTCCTTAACCTGACTTGGGCATCAGAGGGTGGTACAGATTTTTGCATCAACATCATGATATATGAAAATGAGTATGGTAGTGTTGATGTATAACCGTCATGACTCATACTAGTGATTTCATTTCATAAGGATTTATGTGCCGTTAATAAAGTGAACTTGTTATTGTGATGTTATTGGGAGCATTAGACTCATTTTCAAAATTAAAAGGATTTTTAATTAAAATAAGCACTTTTAAGCACTTAACATATGGACCAGACCACAGGAGGGAATGTTAGCACGTCTTTGGTGTAATGGACATAATGCACATGCCAATCTCTTTGACTACTTTACCTTTTGATTTTTGAAAAGCTGGGGTTGTAAATTACAAGGTTCAATCATAAATGAAAACTTCACATATTAGGGCAATGTAACATGTACACATGAAAAGTCCATGTCCGACTTGTTGTTTTTATTACACGAAAGGATATTCAAAGTTATAAATAAGAGAGTCTCTTGGACCTATCTATCTAAGCTCAAAATGTGTAGGGCTACCCATTTATCTCTCTCTCACACACACACACACACACAAAGAAATTGTGAGAATGCGAACCAAGGGTGTCAGAGTGTGCAATGACAAGAGAGCGACAATTAGAAGCCGTTTATCATCAAGTCCAACTGCCTAGAGGAGTGTCATGCATTGTTAGTTTAATATATCTCAATATATGTAGCTGGTCTCTCTTCTATTTTGTGGTTTTTTTAGTTGATATTATTGCATGTATGCATTTCATGATCCTAGTTATGGAATTATAATTGTTTTTTTTTTTTTTTTGGTTAGCTTGTTAGTACACCCCACTGTCAGTTCACACTTCACTGTTAGCCACCCCCACTAGGGAATCGATACCAAGACCTCAATGTTGAAACGAGGTATCTTTCACTCAGTCTACCACTTGAGCTATGGATATGGGTGTAGAATTATAATCATTGATTCCAAAATAATTAACAAAGGTCACGTGTATGCCACAAATAGTTACAAGAAACCATCCATCCATTGGGTTGGTCCAACCTTCTACATGTTTTGTCAAAAATAAATCTAGTCCACTTCGCAAATTTTATAGAGCTGTACATTTTATTTTATTTTGCACACTGTGGCCCACTTGATCGGTGGATCAACCTGATTCTTGGGCCAGAGCATCAATATATTGCTGACTTTTGATGGATGGATTGGATCCTGGACTTATCGTGGCATGCTGGCACGTGTGTATAAAAGCTTTATTGCACAAGCACGTGGGCCTAGTGCATATAACTGTTAAAGATACATTGGTACGTGGGGCTGTCAATGGACCTAGATGGCCCGTTGGGCTTTGAGGTCTGGTTCACTTGAGCTTGGACAGGACTCAAGGTTTTAAAATTCAGGTCTAGTAGGATTAGGATTTGGACCATCGGGCAGAACTTGGACCGTGTATAACAGCCCATAAACGCAACCCAAGTCCAGCCCGACCCAGCTCATTAGGGTTTACAAGGGCAATTTAAAAAATACATAATATATAAAAATCCTCATTTACTCTTCAAGCTATTGCTCCAGTTCATTCCATTTCGGAAACGGATTAGCTACTCCCCCTGACACCAGCCCCGGGGCTGGTGGTCGGTGTGCTGTGGGCCCCAACATGATGTATGTGTTTCATCCATTACGTTCATCCATTTTTACAGATAATTTTAGGGCTTGATGCCAAAAATGAGAGGAATATATATATCAGATGGACCACACCGCATTAAAACAATAGTGATTGGATATCCACCATTAAAATTCTCCTAATGCCCACTGTACTGTTTATTTGACATCCAATCTGTTGATTAGGTCATACAGGCCCAGATAAAGGGAAAAAACAAAAATCCACTTGATCCAAAACTTTTATTGCCCCAAAAAGTTTTTAATGTTCGACGCTCATTCAACACTGTTTCCTGTAATGTGGTCCACTTGAGATTGGAATATACCTCATTTTTGGCCTCATACCTTAAAATGATATGTAAAAATATATGGAAGGCATGGATTAAACACATACATCATAGTGGGACCCACAGAGCACCGACCACCAGCCATTGGCTGGTGCCAGGGGAGTAGCCAATCCGTTTCCTTCCATTTCTCTCTCTACTCGAACTGGTCCAATCCGTTTTGAGCTCATTTTAGTACGTGCGACTGAGGCGTATCCAACACTCAAGTGGGCCACACGAGAGTCGAAGCATTCTCACGGCCATAAAAGATTTACATCAGGCTATATTTTTGGTGTTTTCACTTCATCCCGGTGTTGGAAATGATCTCATAAACGGTTTGGATAGCATATAAACTTCAAGGTAGAGCCCACAAAAGGTTTCAACGGTAGGAATTTCTTTTCGACATTACCCACTTGAGCTTTGTATCCACTTTATTTTTGGTCGCAAATCTTAAAATGAGTTAGCAAAACGGATGGACGGAGTGGATTTCTCACATACATTTCAGTGGGCCCCACCCAGCGTCCTTGCGCAGGAACGTTGTGGGAAAGCCTTTGGCAGGAATTCCGCGTCCATCACAGTGCCCCCGCGGTGCTGGAAACGGATTGGCTACTCCCCCTGCCACCAGCCCGGTGGGTGGTGATTGGTGCTCTGTGGGGCCACCATGATGTATGTGTTTCTTCCATGCCGTCCATTTATTTTTCTAGATCATTTTATGGTATGAGACCAAAATTGAGGTATATCCCACTCTCAAGTGTTCCACGTTACAGGAAACAGTGTTGAATGAACGTCGACCATTAAAAACTTTTTGGGGCCATAAAAGTTTTGATCAAGCTGATCTTTGTTTTTTCCTTCATCTGGGTCTGTATGACCTAATCAACAGATTGGATGTCAAATAAACAGTACAGTGAGCCTTAGGAGGATTTTAATGGTGGATATCCAATCACTGTTGTTTTCCTGTGGTGTGGTCCACCTGAGATTTTTATCCCTCTCATTTTTCGGATTTAACCTAAAATGATCTGTAAAAATGGATGAACGGAATAGATGAAACACATACATCATGGTGGGGCCTACATAACACCGACCATCAGCCACAGGGCTGGTGGCAGGGGGAGTAGCCAATCCATTTCCCCCGACACCAGGGCTGAAAGTCGGTTGGGTTGGGTTGGGTTGGTGTTCCACCCTAGCCCAACCCAAGGTTACTATACCTTAACCCTAACGCAACCCAGCCCAGCCCAGCCCAACCCAAGGTTACTATACCTTAACCCTAACTCAGCCCAGCCCAGCCCAGCCCAGCCCAACCCAACCTCAGGTTGGAAATTCTCAACCCAAGCGAGCTCGGTCGGGTTAGCCAGGTTGATCAAGTGGATACATACTAATATTTTCATTATTACATTAACCTATTATATTTCAATACACATCTTAATTTTTATACATATAATAAATTATATATGCAGTTATTTATCGTAAAAAAAATTATTTTTTCTTAACAAACGAGCTAAAACATAAGACAACTACTCATTTAAAAGTCATGTTTAAAAGTCATATTGTATAGCACGCAATCTATTTGGGAGAGAGAAATCCAGCATATCTTGTTAGCTTGAGTCATCGAAAATGAAGTGGACCAATGAGACCCGACAACACTGAAATTTCCTATGCCTTCAACACAGACCATCCATACCCAATTATAATTTATAAAAAACTTATATATTGTTCGGGTTCAGGTTGGGTCAGGCAACCCAAGACACCCCAGCCCGACCCAAGTTTTATCGGGTTGATGTTTGTATAACCCAAGCCCAAGATCGGACTCGATACATCCTGCCAAAGCCCAACCAATGTCGGGTCAGTCACGGGTAGGTCGGGTTGAACCCGCCTAACTTTCAGCCCTACCCAACACCACCTAGCTGGATGGTGGTGGGTCACCAACCAATCCACTTCTCCCTAGATGCGGATGCATAGACACGTGGCACACATCCATAAATGCACCTCACCTTAGAGCTGCAAAATAGTGGCATCCATCCACAAAAAATCAGATTCATCAGGCAATTCTAGCCTCTGATTAACGGTCACTCGTATGATGAATTTGGGTTTCCATCCATCCACACAATGACAGCTGATCAGGCAGCTATGATCATCCGTTCGGTGCACTTTTAGGGTTATGCATGATATACAATGGGCCTCACCATCTGGACGGTCTGGATTGAAGTATAGACATGATACTTGCATAGCAGTTACGTGCATGAGCATGGATGGATGGTAGAGACTACCAAATCTTTACTCGACCCAAATCAGTATTTACTAATAATAAATTAATTAAAATGAGAAATGCTCCAGTGCTCTCAGAGCATTATAACTTATGGTACTCCTAGTTGCATTGGGACACTTGGACAACCCAAACGCTTGATCTAGGCCGTATATTAGGTCCACCACAGATTTTATGTGCCACCATGAAAATATCTTAATAATCTGACAAGTATACCTATCTGAACTTTATCTTTTATTTTGGACGGTCCAGATCATTTACACAAACATAGGTCCGACCAACATTTTAATCCATCTATTTACTGGAGCCCATCACAGATTGCTTATGATTCTAAAGAGTCACTTTTGTCAGGCAATCCTAACCATCACATCCATGGCTCGGAAAAAGGATGGCTGTAAAATAAGGATAAATCTGGGGTGGATTGGATAATCTGATCAGTGCGATTTTTGCATGGTGGCGCATACAATATGTTCTGGAATTAATAGACGGTTCAGATCGATCGATTGGACTGTCCAAGTAACAAATGCAACTAGGAGCGCTGGAGCTTATCTCAAATAAAAATACATTTCAAAAAAATTAAAATCAACTAGCTGTACCGTAAGCCTACGGTACAACGCGTCGTATTAATCATTTCGTCTTCTTCTGCTGCTTTCTAGAATACACCATCCCACGAATTCCGTCGGGATCCGCAGCAAACCCAAGCGCCCTGTAGAAACCCACTACCTTTGGCTCCGCGTACAGTGCGATGTTTGGGATTCCCATCTGTCGCAGCTGGTCGACGAGCCTCTCCATCACGGCCTTCCCCAATCCGAACCCTTGGTAGGAGGGGTCCACCACGACGTCCCAGATGATCGCGTTGAATACGCCGTCGCCCGTCGCGCGTGCGAATGCAACAGGCTTCTGTGTCTTGGAGTGCTCGATCCAGAGAAGAGAGGGTGTGTGTTGGAGGGCGGTGAGGATCTTGGCCGGGTCCCTGCGGGGGAACCCGACACGAACGAAGACGGTGTTGAGATCGTCGAGGTTGAGGGAAGAGAAGGAACGGTGGAGATTGAATCCGCGGGAGGCGAGGTCGGAGTCTGAGATGGAGAATTTCGATGAGATTGAGAGGCGTTTGGGAGAGAAGGAGGATTTGAGCGGGAGAGAGGAAGAGATGATGCCTTGGAAAAGCATTTTCTGAGAGAGAGACGGAGAGAGAGAGATGGGGTTTTGGATGGGAGGTTGTTATTTGATACTCTGTAGAGTAAGATGCTTGATACGCAGGAGCCAGAAATTTATTTATTTTTTTAAATCAAGTCACGGTCCGAAAATTGGATTGGGTAAACAATGCTGGCCACTTGTTCGTGGATGGATGCGGCTTCGGTGGATGCCTGACCATGGGACCCACCGTGATGTATATGCTTTACATCCATGCCGTCCATCTGTTTTAGCAGGTTGTTTTAGGGCATAATGACAAAAATGAAGTAGATCCAAAACTCCATTGGACCACACCACAGGAAACAGTGACGATTGGTTAACCACCATTAGAAACTGCTCATGGGCCACCGGAATGTTTATTTTCCATCCAACCTGTTGATAAGGTCAAAAAGACCTCGATGAAGGAACCGTACAAATATCAGCTTCATCCAAAACTTTTGTGACCCACGTACGTTTTCAATGGTCAATCACTACTTCTTTCCTGGGAAAACAGCGTGTGGTAACTACAAATAGTGGTGGTCCCGGTGTCATATCAGCTGGATCCTTACTCTTGCTGGGGTGGTAGACTCTTAGGAGTTTCAACACCCGGTAAGGATTCGAGTATCCATAGGTGGTGAAATTCACCTGAAGTGTGAGTGTGCGGGGTGAGTGTGCGGGGTGTGTGTGCGTGCATTAAAATAAAAATAAAATAAATAAATAAGCATATAAGAATAAAGTATGTAATTATTATTCATCTACTCTTTCTTCTTTTTTTTTTTTTTTTTTTTTTTTTTTTCTTCAATGGTCAATCACTACTTCTTTCCTGGGAAAACAGCCTGTGGTAACTACAAATAGTGGTGGTCCCGGTGTCATATCAGCTGGATTCTTACTCTTGCTCGGGTGGTAGACTCTCAGGAGTTTCAACACCCGGTAAGGATTCGAGTATCCATAGGTGGTGAAATTCACCTGAAGTGTGAGTGTGCGGGGTGAGTGTGCGGGGTGTGTGTGCGTGCATTAAAATAAAAATAAAATAAATAAATAAGCATATAAGAATAAAGTATGTAATTACTATTCATCTACTATTCATCTACTTGCCATCTTAGCTTAGCTGGTAGAGCACATGGCTTTTAATCATGTGGTCGGTACATGACGTGGCCTCAAAATCTAAATGGTCCACTGATGCGGCACCCCATGATACCCAAAGGGCTAACTTTCAGTCTTATCCAAATTTGTAGTGGGACATGCCAAGAGGAAACAATTACCTCCCTTAAACTTTCTCTCTTTGCTATGACCTGTCAATTTTTTAGTTAGGCCTTTTCAGGTTTCATGGGGTACGACCAGGGGCGGCTCCAAGGGGTAGGCAGGTGAGGCAATCGCCTAAGGCCCCCTATTTATGAAGGCCCTATATCATAGGAACAGACTTTTAATACTCTGACATTGTCCAGTAATCTATACACATGCACCGAGAAATTGCAACCTTTGAATATTTTTAAATTAAATTAAAAAGATATAAAAGTGGTCCCGGTTTAGATGGTTCATGAAAACCAAAAACAAAAACACACAATGGCTGGATCTCCTAATTGGTTGATTCTTGTACACTAAACAAATTATTTGAATTCAACATACAAATTCCCACTAATTGGAAGATAGAATAGTAAAATCAATGGATTTTTTGTAATTTAGCCTATTTAGAATGGATCACCTAATTTAAACGGTTTGGATGAAGTCAAAATATGCTATATTAACAATTAGGAATGACACTGCTAGAGTACTATACAATTTAGAATGGACCACTTTAGGGATTCTTGTAGCCCTGAGCTTTGTGGGGTCCACATTATTGTATGTGTTATATCTATTCCGTTGATCCATTTCTTCATCCCATTTTAGATTATTAGGAAAAACATGAAGCAGAACCAAAGCTCAAGTGGACTACAACACATAAAAAAAGTGGATATTGAATGCTCACCATTACAAACTTTTCTACCGGCGGCAGAAATTTTGGATAAGCTGATATTTATGTTTTCATTTCATCCATCTAGGATTCACCTTATGAACGGTTTAATAATTTTATCTATCGAGATTGATTTATAGGATAAGCTTGAATACAAAAGTTAATTAATTTTTATGATTTAATTTTGAATTTATTAAACTAAAAGGCCTCATTTTTATGACTTGCCTAAGGCCCCCAAAAATGTTGAGCCGCCCCTGGGTACGACCATTCAAAATTTGGACTCATGATAAGTGTGCAAAGGTACACACGGGTGTCCACCTAAGAAGGTGCACAGTGAGCATGACTCACACACATATACATAGAGAGATAGAGAGACACACACACAAATGCAAAGGTGCGTGTAGTGATGCTCACATGGGAACCAGTTCTCACGTTAACTTGTGAGAACTAGTTTGATCCGAGTTTGATTCGAATTGGGTTCAATCCGAGTTGAGTCAAGCTTGGGTAAGCTTGAACTCGGTTCGAAGTTTTTTCAAGCTAAAAAAATCAGCTCAACTCAACTCAACCTCAATTTCGAACTGAGTCGAATCGAGCCTTTTTGAGTCGAGTCAAGCAAGCTAATTGAGATAACTCAGTTCACGTACAGCCCTACCTAAAACTCACTGAGTC
Source organism: Magnolia changhungtana (assembly GCA_030180095.1). NCBI lineage: Eukaryota > Viridiplantae > Streptophyta > Magnoliopsida > Magnoliales > Magnoliaceae > Magnolia > Magnolia changhungtana. The sequence goes on along the minus strand of JASAUF010000467.1, from coordinate 1,948,713 downwards.
TGACAGAGACTAATTATGTTAGCTAAGTTACTACCGTGGTCAATTCGTAATTGTTGTATGCATGATCAAAAAGGACTTGTCGTATTATGGGAGTAATTTACCTGCAACCCGTTAGCGATCTTTAATATGAAAAGAGGAGGCAAATCACACTTTAAGGACTACATGTCTAATACGTACTTTAGCCTGATTGAATCAATTTTCTATTTTTATTTTTTAGTATTCAAATTATTATTTCGAAATTTTTTCCAATAATCTTAAAGAGTGATTTTGTAACATGGATATTGAATTTGTTGCATCAATCAAGCTGATGAATTTTAACCTAATACAGCTTGATTGGTTTGATGGCACTAACTTCACCAGATGACGAGATAAGTTGAAATTCCTTCTTACTGTCTTGAAGATATTCTGCGTCTTGAACCCGAACCTACCACCACTTCCAAAAAGCGATTGACAACAATACTGTAGAATAGATCGCTACAAAACACAAGCAACAAGAAAACAAGTTGTTGTGTCATGGCCAAATCTTGAACACCCTGTCCGACTACCTCCATGACCTATACATAAGAACATCTTCGTCCAAAGAAATCTAGAACAAGCTAGAATTCAAGTAGAGTTGTGAGGGCTCCACTGTGATGTGTGTCGAAAATCAACATTGTGCATTTGATGGGTACCTCTTAGGTTATGGGATATCCCAAAAATCAGCTATATACTAAACTCAGGTAGGCCATACCATCTAAAACTTTGTGAAGACATGACTAAAACATATAAAAGTACTTGGTGGAGCCCACTTGAGTTTTAGATGCGGCTGAGACTTGGCCTGACCTTCATCCAAGTGAGACACACACAATGAATGGGCTAGATCTATGAACCACATCTCGGTGGGCCCCAATAAATGATTATGAATGTTTTAATGGGAGGGTGACCCCTCTCAACTGTTGTATGTGGTGTGGCCCACCCAAGTCATGGATTGACTTGATTTTAATCATGTGGCCTACCATGGAATAGTGCATCTTACTAATGGGGTAGATGTTCAACGCACATCACAATGGGGCCCACACAACTCGACCTCATGGGATCTTCTCATGAGGTCGAGCGCATAGTGTGTGTGTGTGTGTCTATATATATATATATATATATATATATATATATATATATATATATATATATATATATATATATATATATATCGAAAAGGCACAATGCACGATAAGCTTATTGTGAGGTCGAGCTGTGTGGGCCCCACCATGATGCATGTCAACCATCAACACCATGCATTTGATGGGTACCCTTTAAATTATGGGATATCCCAAAAATCAGCCGTATACGGAACTCAGGTGGGCCACACCATCTAAAATTATATGAAGACACCGTTAAAACATATAAAAGTACTTGGTGGGGCCCACTTGAGTTTTGCATGCGCCTGAAACTTGGTCTGAACCCTCATTCAAGTGGGACACACATAATGGATGGGCTAGATTTACGAACCACATCTCGGTGGGCCCTCAAAAATGGTTATGAATGTTTTAATGGTGTATGACCCCCTCTCCACTTCTGTATGTAGTGTGGCCCACACAAGTCATGGATTGACTTGATTTTTGGGACCTAGGCCCACGATGGAAAGGTGCATCTGACTGATGGGGTAGATGTTCGAAACGTATCACGGTGGGGCCCACACAGCTCGACCTCATGGGACGGAACCGTGAGCTCGAGCGCATTGTACCTTTTCCCATATATATATATATATATATATATATATATATATATATATATATATATATATATATATATGCTATGCATGAGTTTGCACATAACTCGTGCAAGCTTTTTAGAGAACTCATCATACGTGATGTGACTCCAAAATCTGAACGAACGGTCGGCGTGAAGCAGCACCTCATGAAACCCCTTAGGCCTAATTTTTTACTTTGATCCAAAACTTTGGTGGGCCATGAAAAATAAAAACAATTTCCTCCCTTGATTTGCATTTCCTTTTGCTATGGCCCACTAGAATTTTAGATCATGATGAAAATTTGTCCCTTGGGGTTTCATGGGATTCCGCATCACATGGACCGTTCATATTAGACGTCCATGACATGTGTGCAAAGGTGTGCACATGCGTGGATTGAGAGAGAGAGTGAGAGGGGGAGAGAGAGAGAGAGAGAGAGAGGCTGCATAGGGGGCGTCTGGTGGTAGGGATTGAGGGAGACAGGACTACTTGTAGAAGTTTAGGGAGAGAAAGAGGGCTGGACAACGAAAGGAAAAAAAAAACCTTTTAAACGGTCGTGTACGTACTCGGCTTCTCAATAACCGGTGAAATCGGTTTTCTTCCTTCAATCCACACTCGTATCTTAGCCGTTGGTTTAAAAAACTCACATCCGATGCTCAGCGTGCTGCCACCACTTGACCTTACGGAATGCTCCAGTAAGGTTGAGCGTATAGTACCTTTTCCCATATATATATATATATATATATATATATATATATATATATATATATATATATATAGGGAAAGGTACTATGCGCTCGAGCGTAAAGCGGTCGTCCGTGAGGTCGAGCTGGTGTGGGCCCCACCATGATGCCGTTCAAAAATCCACACCGTCTACCAGATGCACCATTCCAGAGGAGGCCCACACGGCTGAAAATCAAGTCAATCCGTGACTTTTGTGGGCCACACCACGTACAGAAGTTGAGAGGGGTCGTGCACCATTGAAACATTCAAAACCATTTTTGGGGACCTTTCAAGACGTTTTTTGATGATCAACACCGTCCATCATGTGTGTCCCACTTGAATGTAATTTTAGACCAAGTTTCAGGTGGTATCCACAACTCAGGTGGGGCCCACCAAGTGCATTTACATGTTTTTGCGTGTATACTTATGTTTGCCGATGGTATGGCCCACCTGAGTTACATGGAGGGTTAATTTTGGGCCGTGTGGGCCCACCCTGGGCTCGCGCATCTGGTGGACGGTGCTAATGTTCGAAAGGCATCACGTTGGGGCCCACACAGCTCGACCTCACGGACGACTGCTTTACGCTCGAGCGCATAGTACCTTTTCCCATATGTGTGTGTGTGTGTGTATACACACACACATATAGAGAGAGAGAGAGAGAGGAATGCTCACATACGCATTGGTTCGCATGTCATTACATATGAATATTGATGTTAACGGTAGGATATGACGTATGATTTAGATTACATGCAAGTTTGAAAGTGAGTTTTAGTCTTGCGCATGTCGCGGAGAGAAACACTCTCCTACTCACATGTCTCCTGACGTGGGTTTCTTACTAAAGCCTTTCGCAGAAGTTACCACACTGGGATGCTAGGTTGACTTAATTAAGTTAAAATATGTTGAGCCCATGGCAGTCAAAGCTAGGGCAAGCTGCCATGTAGCCTATTTGACCCATTGCCATCTCATGCTAGGGTATTAGAAGTTCTTACGCTTGAGGGAATGGTTTTAGTTGTTGTAAGGGCCATTGAAAGTCAGTAACCTTCTGGGTGCAAATGGTAGGGTCAGGTTTGAGGGAAGAGATGCGGTCCGAGTTGTCGTGTTTTCTAACCCTAATTAATTACCTGACCCTTTTAATAAATGGGACACCACTGCTCCTATGGTAAAGGGGAATTGATGAGTCTTATAGGTTCAACCACTTGTTCACCATATTTCTACATGCATTGTGTATAAATGGTTTGGATTCTTTGTACACTTGGAACAAGGACCAGTAGCCTTTCTGTGTATGGATCCAGAGTTGTCAACGAGTTGGGTGGGCCCAATAGTATTTTGTTTAAACTCAATTAATAATTGAACTAGGTGTGGGTAGGGTTATACGCGAATCGAGTTAGCTCGGTTAGCTCGCTCGACTCTGCTAGAAAAAGTTCGATTCGATTCGGTTTGAAACTGAGTTCGAGCCAAGACGAGGTGATTTTTTGAGCTCGAAAAAATTTTGAACCGAGTTCGAGCTTGCCGGAGCTCAACTCGACTCAAATCGAACCCCAACTCGAATCGAACCAGTTCGGTGACTCGGTTACTTTGATATTGATGTTGCTCACCAAGTGTTTGATAAAATGACTCAATGAAGTGTCAGTGGCAGCAAGGAAGGTATGTATATGAAACAAATACCATTTTTTCTTGATTTTGATGTTGTCTAAAAGGTGTTTGATGAAATACCTGTAAAACTGCTGTTGTTGTTTTACATATAGTGATAATTGGAAGCTACAGTCTATATGTTTGTGCAAATGCTGCACAGGCGAACTTGGCTCGATCTTAGCTCGAATTCGGCTCAAACTGGCCCTAGCTGCTGATCGAACCAAGCTGAGCTAGCTAGTCAGGCTCGAGGACTGAGCCGAGCCGAGTTCGAGATGGGGTCAGCTAGTGGCCAAGCCGAGTCAAGCTGTGCCAAGCTTGACTCATGTACACCTCTAGGTATGGGTACGTTCTAAACCTTGTAAGTGGAACCCAGCTAGACCGATTAGTATTAATTACATGCATACATGTAAATTGCACTACGTCATGAATTACTCGTGCAATTGTTAGTAGGTAGAATCCATTCAAAGTGAACTGCGAGATATGATCTCATATAAAAATTGGTTCTATGCACATGATATAGGGTGCATGATGGATGGAGCAAATTCCGAAAGTCACATTTTCAGGTCTCTTTATCTAAGTTACAGTCATGTAGCTGTGTGATCATGAGGTCTCGATCTCAATCTATACTATCTTGACACATTAATATAATTGGCATATGTGAGATAAATTTCAGCAGCTCTTTACCTTGGTCAAAATTTTTAAATCCCAAATCATAAATGGTACCCAAAACGTTAATGAGTATACTTGTATGTGTTGCAAAGCCAATATATTGATTTTAACAGTTAATTTAATGATCTTGATTATTGATCATGATGAGCATGGGTATGTGTGGAAATGTTATTAATGGTATATCTAATGTAAGTATATATAATAGACATGCATGTATGGGGTTAAAGGTGAGGGACTCCTTTGACTGTCCTTAAGAACTTAAAAGTGGATACAATGATCATTGGTCGAGAGATATTTAGATTCTTTTGATTGTCATTCAGAACTTAAAAGTGGATACAATGATCAGTGGTCAAGAGAGATTTCCTTAGTCAATTAGATTAGTCTAATGCATGGCTTGATTGTTCTTATACCTAGTGATTTTATGACACACTAAAGAATATGAGATACCCTATTACTAGTGAATGAGGTCTATTCATAACCATTAGCGTAATATGATTCGACAAGACTCAAAGGTTGGGCATGGTGCTATGGGATATCGTGTCCGAATTGTCACCCTACCCTGGGGTGACGTGCTTGCCACATTGGTAAAAAAATTGGATAATAAGCCCATCATGTTGTTAAAACATTGGGTGACAAGCCTCTCTTTAGTGACAAGTGAGCACCGACGAAGGCTGCAAACCTACCATATTGTTGATAGATTCGGGTGCCGAGCCTTTGCCACATTTAGGGCTTGGGTAACGACCCTTACTCTGGTTGTGTTTATCCTTAGGTGACAAGCCCCACTATTATTTAATTGAGTTATGTGGGCTATTGGGTGATGAACCCTAATTTAGATGAAGAGACACTGGTAAAAAGTTGTCTCATGGCACAACGAATCATATGATTTGAGTAAAGATCCACGATATGATGGTAGTATATATCATAACTTTGCCAACTTGCTAATTGAACTTGGAATGATAACCTCTCGACTAATCATGCATATCATAGTATGCATTTGTGGATTGCGCTAAAGGTGAACCATTGTGTAAATGATTAGTTATTGTGTTGTGGTGAAAGTGTTACATTTGTTATTGATCTCGTGCTATATATTCGCATATCATGCCTTCCATGCACTTAAACAACTAGTTAGATAAATTGATTTTTTTTTTTTTTTTAATGTCATCATTACTTATGCTTGATCGTATTGATAACATGCATAATATATGATAATGGTATCACTGAATTAGCTACTCACTTTCATTTGAGATTGTGTTTTAAAACACAACCAGATGATATTGTTGATACAGATACCACTGAGATCTCTGACGAACAAGCTTACATCAATACGCACCATCGTTATGATGTTTTAGGAGTGTTGAGTAAAAACAAAAAACTTTACATTTTATTCATTTTGTACATATATATATTGGAATCCCTATCTAGGTGAAGTCCATGGTTTAGTCTTGTTAATATATATTGTAGCTTGTGTAGTTTTCATTGATGCGGCTACTACTTTTAAAGTTATACAATTTGAATATTAACCATATAATTATAAATTTAGTTGTATCTACTTACTTTATTAATACAGTTGATTTAAAATAATTTTAATTATTGATCATTGGAAAATGTTAATCAAGCTATGTAGGCACGTAAAGACTCATCCACATGCAATTTTTACTAAAATTCAAAATGGAAGTATCCATACTCATACGTTGAATTTCGATGCACGACACTTTCTACAGGCAAACCGCGTCCGTTGGTACATGGAATACTGCTGCACCTTAAAAACAGATTGATTGGACACTGCACATTACATAATCCGAAACGTCCAAATTGTGTCCCATTGCAGATGTATATGCAGCACTATCACTGTTCACTCGCAGCACACGTGCTAAAGTGGCACACGTGCGTTAGAGGAGCCATGTAATCCGGTGGGCTCTCACTTTAACAGGAAAATTTCGAAATTCAGGCCAATCCAATAATCAGGCAGGCTACACACGTGCAATAGATGTAGTCCGTTCGTGGATTTCTTTCCAACCATCTATTTCCCTCGTGCTACGTGGCCCACCTGATAAATTGGATTAACTAATTTATGGAGCAGATCAAGTTTGCAGTTGTCACAGATCTCGATCAAACACACAAGTAATTTCGGCACGTGTGCACATCTCCCCTTGAATCTCTCGGGAGAAATACCTAATTCCACACGCTTGTGGAGCGCCGCTCATCAACACGCAGGTACACGTGCTGAAATGGGACATATGTGCGAGATCTGAGTTTACCATCTTCCTGAAAATAGAACTTGAGTCTTTGGATTAAAAAATCAGATAATTTTACTTCACAAGTGGGCCACGATGTAAAAAGCAACTGACAGTTGGAACAATTCATTTCAATCCGTCCATTTGTTCTGCATGCTGTAGCCCACTTGAGGTGTGAAATTGGGCCAGAAGATCAAAATCATGTATTTCACCTGATGGAAGGCTCAGATCAAGCAACATATTCGATATCTCCACTTGTCTCTGCGTGGGGACTCCCAGAACTCCCACGCCTGTGGAACTAGCAAACCTCACGTCTTCCACGTGGTTGGTGCGTGTCACCCTCATTCAGAGAGAGACCGCTCTTCCCACGGACCAGTTTCAGCATTTTCCGTGCGTCCTTGTATTCTAGACACGTGGCATACATGGATGAGATCAAAACCGTCAAATTACTATTTTCAATCGTGAATGAGCCATGACCCAAAAATCACAATGTTTGGAAGATTCTAGATCTTATTTTGGCGACATACAAATAAACACTAAGATAGCAATCAGCAACAGTTCTCATAATTACGTGATAAAAGGCCCATTTAATCCAAGGTTAAGATGGTTGCACTGAAGGCAAAAAGATTACCGACCAATCAACGGCTGAGATCACTGGATGCTTGGTTCTGATCATCATATAAATCTGCCCGCATGTGTTTTAGTGTGTTAGAGTTAGAGGTAGGCCACTCGCCCTTATCGAGCCACTTCATACTCCACCCTGCCTGATTGGACCCAGTTTTGTAGCCCCTGTCCACATGGGCCACGTGTGGTCATCTGTTCATCCAGTGGGCCCCACCATATAAAAACAACGGTCGAAAAGATCAGGTATTCCGGACGATCCTAATAATCTTACAAGTGGCTTGCACGTGGGTTCGTTCAAACAAGCACGGGTTTCGTTTCTATTTTGGCACCGTACGACAAATTACTTGGGCCCACCTAACAAATGTTTCTGTCCGTCCAATTTAGATTCTAGCAGTGGGACCCACCACCTTCCAGTTACTTTATTATTATTATTATTATTATTATTATTATTTTGTTCCGCATGGAATATAGCAGGAAAAAACTTTTAGTTCATGAGTATTTGAGTGTAAGGTATTCTTATATATATAGAAATGGAGAGAAATGCTCAGTAGGCTGTAATTCATCAATGATCTCAATTTAAAATGAGAAAGCATGAATTTTGTTTTTTATCTTTCAGTTTCCGATATTATTTGTAAAATATTTTCAAGCAGGTCATTCATCACCAGTGTAACTTAGATGAGAACCAGTATCTAGTAATGTGATGCAACCTTAGCCATAGAGCCCACCTTGATGTACTCATTATATCCATACCATCTATATGTTTTTCTAGCTTATTTTAGGGTATAGTAAAAAATGAATAAGATATAAGCTTCAAGTCAACTATACCACAAGAAACAATGGTGGTTAAGCATTCATTGTTAAAAACTTCCCGGGGCTGTCATAATATTGGTTGACCATCCAACTTATTGATAAGGTCAAACATACTTGGATGAGAGGGAAAAAATATATTATATTAATCCAAACTCTATTTACCCATAAAAGGTTTTTAATGGTCAATGACCACTCTTTCCAATGGCGCCGTCTACCTAATTTTTTTTAATGCACTTTTTATTTTTGGAAACATGTTATAAAATAAGCTGACACAATAAGTATATGGTGTTGATATACAATACACACATCATGGTGAATCTTAGGGGTGGTTTAGCACCATGGATTGGAGAGGGTTTTAAATCCCTTGGTTGTTTGACAACATAAGTAGCTGGGGGTTTCAAATCCAGGGGGTTTCTAATCCCCTCTTTGAGGGGGTTTGCAATCCACGGTGAGAGCTTCCATTATACCTAAAATCATTTTAATAGTTGCAGGTGTAATATGTGGGTCACTATACACTATCATTTTATTGGGCAGATAACCCACTAATGACGATCAACATCGTCCAAACATTGTTCATGTAAATCAACACTATCCAAACATTGTCCAGCACCGTCCGAACATTGTTCATGTTAATCAACAATTAAAAATCATTGGTTAGTCACTCAAACATAATCTTATGCTTGTGGCCCATTCGAGACTTGAAATTTCATCATTTTCAGGCAAAGCATATCTTTAGCTGGCTTATCACAACCATTGTGTCAAAAAGTACATATCTTACTAATTAGAGATATTAAAGTTGATTTAGTAATTAAATTCAAACCCTTATAAATATACCATGGATAGATACTTTTAGATTAAAGTTGATTCACACTCAAGGTGCCAAACACACTGGGAGGATTGCAAATTCAGGGGGTTTCGAATTCAGGGGTTCCAAATCCATGCTCCCAAACAGGCCATTATGGTCAAGATCCCAATATGCATTATCTATCCCAATACAAGTTTCAAATATACCACATCATAGGAAACACAAGTTATTAAACTCGCACCATTAAAATCTTCTTAGGGGTCATTTGACACCATGGATTTCAAGGGATTTAAAATTCCCTAGCACCATAAAATAACTAGAGGTTTCAAATACCAGGGGTTTCAAATCCCTTCAAAGGAGTTATAAATTGAAGGTGAAAGCTTGCATTAATCTATTGGGCACATGACATGATATCCCAAAACCATTAAATTATCAATTATATTACAATAATTACTTTAGTACGATAAGCTATGCGGTCTAAACATTATCGGTGTAAATCAATGATTAAAAATTGTTGGTTAATCACTTGGTTGTGATCTTGTACTCAATGGCTCATATGAGACTTGAAATTTTATTATTTTTAGGTAAAACATATATTTTAATAAGCTTATTACAACCATTGTATTAAACATTATATATGTAAACTAATTAGAGATATTAAAATTGATTTAGTAATTAAATTCAACCCCATGTATACCTACTTTTAGATAATAGGAGATTTTAAATCAGGATGCAAAACACAGCAAAAGAATTTCAAATCTATACTCCTAGACAGGTCCTAATGTCCACAATAATATTTATTGACGATACTTTCGTGGCTTACAAAAAGTTTTCAACGGTCATTAACCAGTGTTTCCCTGGTGTGGTACAACCAAAATTTGTATCTGCTTCATTTTTAAAACTAGGAATTAAAATAATCTGAAAAAACAGATGAACGGCGTGGATATAAAATGCATACATCGAGGTTAGCCCTACGGGTCTCACCTACATCGACTCTTACCCGCTCGTCGCGCTCGTTCATCAAACGTAGTGCGCCGCCAACTAACCAGCCGTCGTTTTTTTTTTTTTTTTCCCTGATTCGTCAGCGACGGGTCGCGGACGTACGCGCATTGCATGCAACAGGCAGTTTCACGAGATTCCTGCGACCACCGTGATGTTTTTCTTATATCCACTCCGTCCATCCGTTTCCGTATATCATTTTAAAAGAATAACCTAAACATGAGTCATATTCAAAGCTCGAGTGGGTCCAATCATAAGAAACAGCTAGTATTGAAACGGCCACCGTTGAAACCTTCTTGCGGGCCACAGAAATTTGGATCAGGATAACATTTGCTTTTGCATTCAACCAGGTAGGAATCACCTCATGATCGCGTCCCATAAAGGTTTCAACGGTGGACATTTCCATCCCCATTTTACCTCTACTGTGTCTTATTTGAGTTTTAGATCTCCCTTGTTTTTTGATCATACCACACTACAAAATGAACGGGAAGAAACGAATGGACGGAGTGGATATATCATAAACATCACAGTAGGCCCCACAGGGCTTGGTGTTGTATGAATCGTCTGCAAATCCCGGTTGTGGCTTGTGGGCAATCAGCGTCAGGAGTAGTTGTCCATTACCTGCACCAACTAGTTTTGAAGAATTATTCGGTCTTGCTCAACAGCAAACATACAGTTTGCTGACGCACATAATTCCGTACGTATGAGATAATATGTAGCTGATCTAAACCGTTGATCTAATGATAGACAGTTGATGTAGGATGTATGGAAAACTTTTTAATATTAAATAGTATAAATTTATGATAATAGCCCATAAACTCACTATCAATCTGAAGGTTCATATTCAAAGAAAAACAGTTAACTGTCATAGGGTTAAACTATTTCATGTGGCTGTATTTTAATTTTTCTCAATATGCCCATGATGTTGACGGCTTGGATCATTTGAATTTTTATGTCTCCGCATGCACAGGAAGCTGCACGGTATGAACAGTAACCATTCTATCAAAACGTAGGCGGCGGCTTCAGTGGACCGCAGGGGATCTCTTACTCTGGGCCCACCTTGATGTACGTGTCATACATCCATGCCGTCCATCCGTTTCGCCATATTAATTTAGTAGATGAACCCAAAAATGCAGCTGATCCAAGTCTTAAATGGACCGCATCACAGGAAGCACTGGTGATTTAACGCCTACTATTAAATATTTCTTGGTGGAACGGATAGATGACGTCGATTTAAGACGCATACATCACGGTGGGCCCTACAGTCAGGGATCCACCGAAGCCGACATCGACTCCGTCCATCAGGTTTTCCACTGGATGTTAGATCATGGGTCCAAAAATCAACAAGATCCACAATTAAGTTGGGACACACCACACGGAACAATGGATGTGTGAAGCTAACCATATGTTTGTGTGTGGGGCCTCCATGGTATTTATCTCTCATCAAAACCGTTCATCAGCTGTGAGTCTATGAGATGAAGGGTCCATAAAAAAATCATCCTGATTTCAATCTCAGGTGGGCCACTACTTCAACTTAGGTGTTTCAATCGCAATTCCTATTTGTCGACTCCATCTGACATTTTCGCTGGTCAGATCTTTCCCATGTACGGTGAACGTAAACATCTCACTGATGGACGGAGTCGATTTCAAATATACCAGATGGTGGCTCCACAGAGCTTGGGTATTTCACGCGCTTTCGGGTCTTCTTTGAAACCTATCTCGTTCTAAGATTTTCCTTTCCTAACTCCCGGGACTTCAGTTCAAAGATGACCCGCTGACTTGTACAATCCAATGTGAAACCGCGTTCCAGTTTTTATGATAGCGCGCGGACTACAAAGTCCACAAATTGCTTTTTTTACTCCCACCAACTTTTCTTCTTTCAACCCCTACTGTACCACGGTGGCTACGAAAATCGCGATTTTAAAAGAGTAGGAATGATACCGTAGATTCTAGAGCCTCGTGCTTTAGTAGATCCGTTTCTCCATAGCACACGTGGCAGAGATTTTCATGAATCATGACCGTCTATATAATCTATCCTACATTTGATTGGGACGTAATTTAAAATTCAAGGTATTTGGATGATCTGAACCACCTAATCAGTGTCCTTTGTATCATGGTGGAAAAAGATTTTTATTGATAGATATTAAAAAGTTGACCACGTATGTAGTAAATTCTCCTTGATGGAGGGTCTAGGTTGATAACTTCTCATGCAACGTATATGTTGGAGAGATGGCTGTACCGGAAACGAGTTCCATGCAACCTTTCTACCTGAGTTCATGCAACACAAAGCTCTATGGTGCTTACCCTGATGTTCATGTAGAATCCACTCCGTCCATCATTTTTTTTCAGCTCATGTCATGATGAGAAACTAAATTTGAATTAGATCCAAGACTGATGTCTACCACACGACAAGAAATAGTGGGAATTGAACGTCCACTAATGAAATCTAATTGTGGCCCAGATAAGTTTCCTATCAGTCTCATATTTTGTTTTTTACTTCATCCTGTTGGGAATCTCCTGATGAACGGATTGGATGGCATGTAAACATCACGGTGAAACCCAGGAAAGTTTCAATTGCAAGCCTGTCCATACCAATTGTTTCTTGTGTAGCCGACTTAAGTATTAGTTCTGCCTCGTTTTTTTTTTTTTTTTTTTTTTTTTTTTTTTTAAATCACAATCGAAACAATCTAAAATTATCTCTAGAAAAGGATTAACGGATTGGATTTTATATGAACATCTCGGTGGGCCCCACAGGGTTTCGTGTTACACGAAGCTCGCCTGCGGCTGTACCATACTCCAGTGCTTCTTCGTCTACCGTATCTTTTTTTTTTTTTTTTGACTAAAGAAAGAAACGAAAAAAAGCTTATAAAAAAATCGCCATTTTAGACCTTCCGAAGAAGGCCTTGCGCTCTTGAAAAGCCGCGTCAGTCAATCAAACCCGTTGAATTTCAATTCTTGCAGCTATTTAAATCGATCGAATAGATCGATTCTTACAATACCCAGATCCCCGTTTTCGGAGATTCGATTAGAATTTCCAGAAATCTCTTGGCTTTGTGGAAGAAAAGATAGAAAAAATCACAGGTTTGGGTTCTACTCTCTTTGATTTTTCATGCATTAGATTATTTTGATCTGTAATTCAGTATATATTCGATTCCTTTTTAGAATCCATGATTTGTTTTTGGATTTTGGTGTACTGAGTAATGATTTTGTGTAATTTTCTGGCCTTTTTTTCACAAATTTGTGTGATCTTTTTGGGTTGAAAATCTCATCTTCTTCATCTATTTTTATGGGTTTTCTTCTTTTGAAGAATTCCATCTGACTATATTAGGAAATCATGGGTAATTTCATTAGAACTGATCATCATCAACCTGTTTGATGCTAGCTTAGCATGCAGCTCTGTTTGACTACCAACATTTTGCGTGTGTAAAACATCTGATCCGTGCAGAAGTTGGGCCCCACCACGAAGATCACCTGTCTAAAAAATCAGGCGGATCCACTCATTGGGTGGGCCACACCTGTACGTTGAGTCAGGCCATCGGATGTCCGTTTGTTTCGTTGGTTTGGGCCTCCTGGTGAGTGGACCGACCTGATTTTTGCACAAGTGATTCTCGCTGTGGGGCCCACCGTTTGCATGGCTCGGATGTCCTACAGGATTTATAAATAGGGGGGAAAAGAGCCGGCTGTAGGTGATTTGTTCTCTAAAATTATTTCAAGAGAAAGCTGTTGACTGTTTGCTTTCAATATATATATATATATATATATATATATATATATATATATATATATATATATATATATATATTGAAAGTACAAGTGGGTCCCACTGATGCATTTTAATTGTTGATCCGATGGGTCCCTCCATGGATGGCCCATGCCCTGAAAATCTCACCTGATAGAAGATCCTAGTGTCCAATTTTAGCTTTTTTTCCCCCTTGAAGTGATCCCAGGAGAACTTTCATTCTCAGGAACGAGGGCATCTTACAAAGTGAAATTATAATGTCCTAATGCATCAGGGTGCTTATAGTGTCCTGATGGCCGAATCAGTACTTGAGCGGCCATGTGTGGGTGATCCAGACCTTTGATCTGATGGGACCTTCCTTTTTTGGGGGATGTTCAAAAGTTTTCCAGATTGAAAGATCTTAGCCATCCAATCGTTCGTCTCTTTCTCATACCAGGGTTGTTTTTCACTAACCTTATATCTATCTATATTGATCGAATGATTGAGCTATTATAATATGGGGAATTCGGTAACCCCATCCGCAGTGGAGCCCAGCAGATCAACAGTCTGGATCGGCAATCCATTGGCCTCATTCATATTTTGGTGCATCAGGACTATAATGTTTCTTGTACAAACCCTCAGATGAGAATCATGTAATTAGGCCTTGGAAGATCTCTTTCAAAAGACAACCCATAAAGGATCTTTTGTTAGAATCAAACAATTAAAGGTTATTTTATTCAAGAAACCCATCCATTGCTTTTCTGAGAAAGTTGTGGCTTGTTCTTTTTTTTTTTTTTTTTTTCCTGATGACTTTCATTTGTTGATTCCATAAAATTTCTTGCTGGCTATGGTGTGCTTGTGACCCCCATTGACCCTGAACCACCAAAGTATTGTTCCATTGATGGACGATCCCAACCATCTAAGACTTCACCCAATGAATTTGGACCATGAGTATTTTCCCTTTAAACCGTCCATATGATGGCTAACCATTAGATTGTTATGAAATTATGATGGACCAATCAATGTCATTTTTGGGCTGTGTCCATAACAGACTCCATAGTTTGGATTGGCTAGACTGACCTATGTCCACATGGACAGTGATAAATGATGGCAAACACACCACCATCATCTCTTAGTTTATAGCCTTCCCTCTCAATAACTACCTTGGATGTGTGCGTGTCCACATACACACCCATGTAAAAAAAAACCCAACTGCATGGGCTTTGTTCTGAATTGCATCTTGTGTTGAATCTGAGATGCTCTTCCCATTTGTTTTGATCATATGTGGTTAAACATTTCAGCAATTTAGACTGTTGATCTGGCATGCCACGGTGGAGATTCCTAGTAATTTGAGCATTGACCTGAAAATAGATGGTAAAGATTTCACCATAGGCAATGGGAAAACACCTACCAATCAGTGTTGTCATATGCGATCGCACAAGTGCTTATGCCATTTTGGACTAGTGGACCGCATATGCAATGGTGGCGTATGCAGTTATTGTGTTGTTGGAGCTTATGTGGTTGCGCATTATGCCAGGCACATTCCCCCCTTTTCACAACTCTATTACTCTCCAACTCTCTCTCTAATACTCTTTGCTCTCAATCTCTCTAGTCTCTTTACTCTCAATCTCTCTAGTCTCTTTACTCTTTTACTCTCTCACTCTCTCTCACACTCTATTTCTCTCATTCTCTTAAAATGGCATCAATAAAATTTACATGTTGTTTTGTCACAGTTTTTTTTTTTTTTTTTTTTTTTTTTTTTTTTTTTTTTTAAACATGCATTCATTTGAGTAGTTGTTAGTTGACTTGTTGTAGTCTAATGGTCTTATATATATATAAATATAAAATTCTCCACACTTGTAGTCTTTTTACATAAATTTTCATTTTTTTTAATTCCATTTGTCCTTGGATTCTCTCTCTCTCTCTCTCTCTCTCTCTCTCTCTCTCTCTCTCTCTCTCTCTCTCTCTTAAAACAAGGGTTGGGGAGCTGTACTGTCGCATAAGCACACAGTTCCCTTGGGTCACACAGGATCACTTATGCCATTTGACAGCATTGCTACCAATTTTATGGCTGTGATTGTTTGATGGGTGGAGTGTTTGGTTCAGCACTCCTCTACTGGAGGGGTCCGTCAGATGAACAATCTAGATCATTGAACCTGGGCCCCAAGTTTACATAAAGCTGGAATGAACATAAACACAGTTCAGACAAGCGTTTTATACTACCTCCATTCAATTATAATTTCATTCAAGAAACGCATCAGTTGTATGAATTACTGCCATTTTGGGTAATTTTACAACATTTTGTTGGTTATTTATTTATTTATTATTATTATTTTAAAAATCTTGTAGAATCAACTCAAAACCAAATCCATTTTCTCGCTGAATTGAAACTCTCTTTGGGTTTTTTAGTTTAAAAGATCCGGAAAATTGGGGGTTACTCACCGATATTCTATGCTTTTCTGTACAGTTACTTCATTCAAGAAGTCCATCAAGAGGAATTATAAAGTCTTGATGCTCTGAACAAATGGAGCCCATGGTTTAGTTATTCAGCCCTACTTTGGATGGGGAACTCCCCCAAAGCCATCCCAAATTATTGGTCCCTAAGCCTATGATCAATGGCCTGCCAACAGACAATTAAGAGAGAAATACAATAATGGTCTCAAAAAAAGTCCAAATGTTCATTGGCTATGATCTTCTGACTGGAGAAGTTTTGGGTCATACCCAATATACGCTGGGGCCCATAGATCAATTAACCATGGGGTCCCACATTTACTGGCCCCATAAGCACTATATAATTCCTCCCCTATTGGTTTCTTGCATATGAATCACTGGTTGATTTATTTTTATTTTTTTGAATTTTGACTTAGCATCTTTCTATCTTCCCTTCTTGATTATCTCTTGTATTGACAGACAATGACGACTACGCCTTCCAATCTTTCAAGAATAGGCCTTGCTGGCCTTGCTGTCATGGGCCAAAACCTCGCCCTCAACATTGCTGAGAAAGGCTTCCCCATCTCTGTCTACAACCGAACCACCTCCAAAGTTGACGAGACCGTCGAACGAGCCAAACAGGAAGGGAACCTCCCCCTGTTTGGCTTCCATGATCCCGAATCCTTTGTGAACTCAATCCAAAAACCGCGTGTCATAATCATGCTTGTGAAGGCTGGTCCCCCTGTTGACCAGACCATCAAAACACTCTCTGTCTACTTGGAGAAAGGTGACTGCATTATTGATGGAGGCAACGAGTGGTATGAAAACACAGAGAGGAGAGAAAAGGCCATGGCTGAATTGGGTCTTCTCTATCTCGGTATGGGAGTCTCTGGCGGTGAAGAAGGTGCCCGTCACGGGCCTTCTTTGATGCCTGGAGGCTCCTTTGAGGCCTTCAAGTACATCGAAGATATCCTTCTCAAGGTGGCAGCTCAGGTTCCAGATAGTGGCCCTTGTGTGACGTACATTGGCAAAGGAGGATCCGGTAATTTTGTTAAGATGATCCACAATGGGATCGAATATGGTGATATGCAATTGATTTCGGAGGCTTATGATGTATTGAAATCAGTAGGGAAGCTTTCGAATGATGAGCTGCATCGCGTTTTCGCAGAGTGGAACAAGGGAGAGCTTCTGAGCTTCTTGATTGAGATCACAGCTGATATTTTTGTAATTAAGGATGACAAGGCAGATGGGTACTTGGTAGATAAGGTCTTGGACAAGACGGGCATGAAAGGTACTGGTAAGTGGACCGTTCAACAAGCTGCAGATCTATCTGTCGCAGCTCCAACAATCGCATCGTCTTTGGATGCAAGATTCCTTAGTGGGCTGAAGGACGAAAGGGTTGAAGCAGCTAAAATTTTCAAGGACAGTTTCAATGACGTTTTGAGCGAGCAGACCATCGACAAGGAGAAGCTGATCAATGATGTGAGGCAAGCTCTTTATGCTTCAAAGATTTGCAGCTATGCGCAGGGGATGAATCTGATCCGTGCGAAGAGCATCGAGAAGGGATGGGACCTCAAATTGGGGGAACTCGCAAGGATTTGGAAGGGCGGGTGCATCATTCGTGCGGTGTTCTTGGACCGGATCAAGAAGGCGTATGACAGGAACCCAGAGCTCTCAAACCTCCTTGTGGACCCGGAGTTTGCCAAGGAGATTGTGGATCGGCAGTCTGCTTGGCGCCGAGTCGTCTGCCTCGCCATCAATTCAGGCATCAGCACTCCCGGCATGTCAACGAGCCTGGCTTATTTTGACACTTACAGGAGGGAAAGGCTGCCCGCTAATCTGGTACAAGCACAGAGGGATTATTTTGGAGCTCATACCTATGAGAGGACTGATGTGCCTGGATCCTTCCACACTGAGTGGTTCAAGATTGCCAACCACTTGATCAAATAAGCTTCAACGGGTGAGCCTTCTACGTTCAAACATTTGTATTAAATAATGATTGGAATGCAACTGAAAGCTTGGATAGCTACATTGTAGTTGTTCGCTGAAGTTGTCCATCTTGAATGAGACCTTTATGAATTCCGTTGAATCTACCTTATGTTGTAGCTGTTCATTTGCGGTTCTTGTTGCCCTTTGGATTCTGTATTTGAGCTTTCAGGCCTTCCTATATACAGCTTTTATTTTCTAACATTGACTCAGAGTTTTGAGGATGATTTTCACCGAACTTATTGGTTATGCTAAGTGATGGTATGCTTATTGATATGATGCGTGGGCCTAACACTGATTGCTGTATTCAGTTTCAAAAACCTAATGTGTTGAGATTAATCTGGGGCATTCTAGTTTTGAGCATACAATTGAGGTCCATGATTGGTGGTCAAAACTGTTGATTTGATGGGCCCCACTGTAGAACTGTGATGCCCCAAAGATGTTAGCCATCCAAGTTATCCAATCTTCAGTCTTTTTTGTATTGATGCTGCATTTTTGTCCCCTCAAGCTTCTATTTGTAATCCACGGGTTGGTGTGTTGGGATGTTCCAAAGTGGGGGATTCATGGTGTATGTACGATCCAGGATGGGACCTGTCCAATTAACGGTTTTGATCTACTTGGGCCCCAGTTCTACTTGATGGTGCATGAGGATACTGTTTGCACCCTGTTGCATCTCTCTAGTTTTTACCTTATTAGCTGGTGGCGTGACTTGAGGTTTCTTGTGATTGGTACTATTGTTCAAAAGCCCAAAAACTTGTCTCAACTTGAAGTTCAATAGCATTGGGTCGACTCAAAGACTCGACTCAACTCAACTTGACATATTAATAATTAAATATATTATTTTGGTTGGTGACCAATATTAAACTTGTTGGATATAAGTAAAATTAAGTAAAAATCCCAACTTCTGTAACTGAAGAACTTTTTGGGCTGATAGCAGGTTTGTGCACTTTGAAAACAGGTCCTGAGTTCAAGTTTGAGGCTTCAAATTATTTTGTGTTTTACCAAAATGCCACTTCACCAGGCAAGTAACTCGGTCGAGTCGCCTGAGTTTACGAGCCAACCTGATGAGTCTTGTTGAGACTCGACTGAGTACTAGTTTCCAAGAAGACTTGGCTTGAAATCTCGTCGAGTTGAGTTGACTTGGCTGAGTTTTAGTTGTGCCACTGAGTTTTGTAACTATGATTGGTACCCATCATACTTGATAGAAACTTCTTTCCTGTTATCAACTGCACCTATTAAAATCTATGCAATATTTTGAACATAGATTGTGAATGAGTGACTCAGCAACCCATGCCATGCTTTACACATAAGTTCAAAATAGCTGATGCTGTCGGCCACATGATCTTTCTGATTCAATTTCCTTTTTCTTTTCCAAATTCGATTTAATAAAATGGGAAGAATGTCACGTGAAGATAGCGACGCTTAACCACGAGTAGCACGTTGCAGCTATGCATGATGCCATACAGTACTCATTCTGCAGTTTCGGCCTCCAAGCATTTAAATCAGGCATCATGACGGCCGTGTCTGAGAGCTGTGCGTCGTACTCTGGCAGTGCTGGTGCTAATGCCTCATTGTTTTGCTTCTTTTTTTTTCTTTTTTTTTTTTTTTTTTTTTTTTTTTTTTTTTTTTAAATTTTGAAAAAATGTTTTGGTAGTGACGTGCATCTTCCCTTTGATTGTGCCACATGGCATGATAGCAGCTCTATGTTGCACCTATTCAGTTCATCAGTGTATCAGAGTGGGCCCCTCTGGCGGGGCTTGCACCACACACTGTGGCATGCAAATGGATCAATGGCTATGGTGAGGTGATGCCATTTCTTTCTGTCTTCTCTTTTTCTCTCTCTTTCTTTCTTTCTTTCTTTCTTTCTTCTTCTTCTTCTTCTTCTTCTTCTTCTTTTTTTTTTTTTTTGAGTTTATGTGTATCACATGCAACGGTTTCAGCTGTCTTGTGTCAGCTATGATTAGCTATTTAAAGATGGGATTTGGCACTGTGGATGTAGTTACTGTTGTTTGGCCATTCAGGCAATAACATAACCCCCTGGCTATCAAAACTCTTTTCACTGTCCATCCACTCTAGTAGAACCACACCTGTGGAAGTTTAAACCCGACGCAAGCAGAAATGTATTCTACTTGTAAAAGAAGGGATTTTTTCTATGTTTAGAATACCTTGTTCTGTGATGATACTCAGATTTATTTTTTATTTTAGTATTATCTCTTTTTATTTTTTGTTGAAAGGTAACACTGATGATTTCCACCTATGCAGTGGATATGAGTGCGACTTTTGTTGCACTTATTATAACGAAAATTAGTTACTCTGCATTCATATGAACTGCAGTAATTAGAATTTTATTTAGAATTCAAGGCGAGAAATTCACAGTTATGTTCCTTTCAAGTCCAATTTGAAAGCAACTTTATCACAAAAGGTCAATGAAATTTGCTCTTTTCCTTTTTAACTGAATTGATTCAGTTCAGTTTAGTGGCACATCCAAAAGGGTCTCGTAGTTTTGTGGCCCCTTTTTCAAAGTAAAACTAGCCTCATGTTATCCTCTTCCTTTATCATTTTCTTACTCCTGACACCTTTTAATAGCAAGTTGAGTTGTCTTGGATGAGGTCTAAGTTGTTTTCATGATATTCAGAAGGGGGAAAAATCCATATTAATTCCAAGAAAAGCAGTTACTTTTGGCAATAGCTTTTGTTCAGGTTCTGTTTGCACTTTACAGCATGTCAAAGAGAGCAGTATTTGCTATCTGGTCGTTGTGTGTTCCTAGTTCATGGATGGCAGTAAAATTTTGGAGTTGGACATATGGGTAGAAGGAAAATCAGATGAATAAAACACAACAACATCAAGAACATGCTTTTACCTTATCATGAGTTGATTAAAGGTTACTTATATCTTCCTTCAATGCTCATTAAATTTCTTATTATATATGAAGCTCATCTAAACACAAGTCAAAACCCTGAAAACTTGACTCGACTGGATGCTCTGCTGGATCATGTTGACTAGAAGACTCGACCTGACTCAACTCGATACTTAATTAGTATAAATTGAAAATGTTAGGAGTAATAGATATTTAAAATAGTTTGATATCTGAAAAGTAATTTAAAATGTAAACCATTGCCTCACCGGCTAAGGTCGCTGACTCCCTTAGGCTACTGCTTTTAATAAAATTCCGCCACATAAGGCAAGTGACTCGATTTGAGTCCTGCCAAGTCGTGTCAAGTTTGACTCGACGAGTCACTCTGAGTCCAGGCCGAGTCAGGCCCAGTGCCGAGTTTCCTAGAGACTTGGTTCGAAATCTCTGTAAGTCGAGTTGACTCGGCCAAGTTTCAAGTTGAGTCAGCAAGTTTTAGAACTATACCTCCAAATAATTCAGCTCCATATGTGAAAATTGAAATGTATTAGGAGCTTGGTTTGCTTATGTCATTGCTTCTGGGCAGGAATATAATTGCTGAAAAGTTCTTGTTTTGATTACTTCTTACTGATCAGTGTGGTTTAAGTTTATATAGTTGTTATTCTTTTTCCTTGACCGATGATAGGATGCAGCTGTAGGTATTGATAAGATACATCTTCTGTTATTCTGAAATAAGAACATATGAATTCGATGGTGGGTATGTTGATGCGATAATCTTAAATGCAATGTCAAGTGTTACATATAGTACAAGTCGGATGCGAATATGGGCATGCTTTTCATAGCTTGCAGAGTTGGTGATTTGACTCGACTCCCACCTTGTCGAGCTGAGTAATGCAAATGACTGACCCCTTACCCATACTAAAGACCCAATCAAAGTATGTTCATGATTCAGTTGTCTCAGTACTAATTCAATGAGATCTTTTAGCTGAAATATGAACCCAATTGATGTTGGGGTCATTTGCAAACTACAAACTAAATTAAAGTCTATTTGTGGTTCTTTCAGATTAATATAAAATATAAAAATAATAAAATAATAGGTAGAAACCCTAAAAACGGGCCAAAGATGAATTTAGGGTCCCCTCCACCTTCATTGTTTCTCTTTTAACTGCAAAAATAATCATCAAATCCTACAAAGAAGAGAAGATCAAGATTGAAGAGCAAAAAATTGAGATGTAAGAAAATTTTAAAGCTGAAAATCGGAGGTGCTCATATTATTATTATTATATTTTTCTTCATTTTGCATTAATTTATTTGTATTTTTATAAATATTTGTATTTTCCTCCTTACTTTTTTCCTTTTTTTCCCCTTCTATTTATTCTCCACTACTACTTTTTCCTTTTTTCCATTTATATTTATCTATTTATCATGTATTCTCAAGTGCTTTGCCTTATGTAAATCCAATTTCGATGCGAACTTGACGAGTCAATCAACACGCTCATCTTGCTTTCACTTCTATAGTGGGAGTTCGTCCTGATATTGCTTTATGTTAACAGATACTGGATTTGTTTATCTTTGTTGAATCTTTTTTACTGCTCGATAGATTGATTGGCCAATGTTCTTTTGTGTGAAAAAGTTCAGTTCTCATAAGAAGATCTCCTTGGGCCTTTTGAGACAACTGTAGGTCTTCATAAGCAATTCTGATTGGTCAATAAAAATACATTTCAATGCGACTTCTTTTTGTTTTTCCTTATATTAGTCTATCTATAGGCATGATCTCGTAGTGTCTATTTTAGGGCTGTAGTCCCCTTGGGACCCTCTTGTTTATTTTTATTTATTTATTTTTCATTTTGCTGGCAAGCAGGCCTTTAATAAGATTTTCCATTACTCTAAAATATGCTGTTTTTCCTATGGAAGAAAATGCAAGGTTTTAGTGCCCATGTGGTGTAGGATTAGCAATTTGATCTAGCTCACATCTATCTGCAGTAGGGTGCATATCATGTTTAATTGAGGTAGGTTTGGGAGGGACATTGATTTAGTCTGCATGGATGGCTATACATATGGTTCACATCATGTGTATTCATCTGCATGACCAAGTATAGATTTAACCATTCAAAAACAATAAAACAGTTATGGATCTATGGCTTAGTTGCACAAACCTCCTACCTACATCAAGCTCCCTCTTCTAATCATGCTTCAGATTCTCACTCCTGCTTTAGCTTCCTAGTTGTTCATGTTCATACTCACCAACATTTTGAAACAGACATTTCTCCTCTCACACTCAAATCTGTTGAGCTTCATCCGACTACAATCAATGTTCTCCATTCATTGCATTGACATGTATTCTCTCACAGAGGGAGTCTAGAAACCATTGGCATAGAATCTCTTGAAACTGCTATCTGATTCGTAACGGCAGTTCCTTGCCACCTTCCCTGTTAGTTGTAGCTATGCTATGGATATTTTGATATTTCCATTTCCACCCACGACTACATTTTGTTGGTCCATCACAGAGAATGCACATAACATACATATAGACACATGCACATCTATGCATGCATTTTCATTCATGCCATTGCATAACTAGTGCTAATTATTCAACAATTAGATTCTTGTCTTTACTAGCAATTAGCGTACGCACCTCTTTTTAACTAGGCATGGTGGATTTTCCTCATCCACGGGAGGTACTTGTTTGCATGCAAGCATGTGTGACATACATACATACATCAACACCATTCATTCATACGTGCATACGGCCAAAAACAAAAAGATAGGACTCAGACGAAATATAAAGACCTTGTTTTGTACAATGCAATATTCAAACTAGCTTACCTGATCCCATTAGTACTAAGTCAAGAATCCTTCTGCAAGCTGCTACTACTACAACGAAGACACTTCTACGAAGAATGCCTTATTTGAAGACAAACGTCTTATTTCTGTGTCTCTTTCAAGTTGGTTTTCTTTGCTTTGGTAGGAGAGCAAACATGGTACTTGTTCTCTTCTCCTTGAATCCTTCTCTCTCCACCCTTCATTTCCTCCCCTTGTTTGCAATCTTTCTTATTCGGATTACCGACGCTAGTCCCGCCAATCACATCATCTTCCTCATGCTCATCGTCATGCTCCGAACAGTCAATGCCGTTACCAACTGCGCCATGCTTACATGAATGTTCGCGGCGGCTCTGACCGGAAGAAGCATCGGAAGCCATCGAGTCATCACTATCATCGTCGCCGTCATTGTTGTTGCCGTCGCCATCATCATGACTGTTGCAGTCATTATCACCATCATCATCACCATCACCATCACCATCACCATCACCTTCACCATCATGATCATCATCACTAAGTGCAACATCATGCATGGGGGAGGCAATGTACATGGTCCAACCAGATTCACTACTGTTACATTCTTCTGCACCTCCAATGAGTTGGGAAGGCTCCATCAGCACAAAGGAGAAAGAACAAAGAGAGAAACCTAAGAAACTGAGAGAATGTGAAGCCTCAACTACTTAAATAGCTATTCTTATACATCACTTATTCCCACCCCACAATGCCTTTTTCTTCTCTCTTATCTGACTCTTCATCAAGAAAAAGGCAGGAATTAAGTTGGGCCCATGGTTCAATGATCTAGACTGTTGAAATGATGGGCCTCACCATAGATGGGGGATTATCTAGAGATCTCCCAGCTTGAATTATTACAAACCTTTAATATTTTTCTTTTTCTCTATTGAATGCGGACCATTGCCACATTTATTCCTCTCAGCTGTATATCTGTAGGCCATGATATCAAAGGGTTGGGATCTACGGATTCGGGGGGATCTCCATGGCCTCCCCCCATCAATGGTGAGGCCCATCATATCGATGGAATGGATCTTCAAACCATGCGCCCTAAATGCTCAAAATCCAAACTGTCAGGAACTAATTTGCTGATGAGGAGGAACCTGTGTAATTCCTTCTGAGTCTCTCAAATAGGAAGTATTACAAAAACCCACTTCTATAATAGCTGTAATCAGTCTTCACTACCTGAAAACTCCAACACCTTTAGTTCTCTGACAGACCATCATAAAAAACAAACAAACAAACAAAAAAAAAAAAAAAAAAAATCTATTCTACAAAAATAAATAAATTAACAAAAACAGAAAAAACCCAAGTCACAAAAATAGAAAATAACCCAAAGTCATTAAATTTGAATTAAAAAAAATACAACTGGGGGTTGCTCAGTCCTTATTACTTCACACATGACATGTCATCATTAAAAAAAAAACAAATATATATATATATATATATTCTACAAAAATAAATAAATTAACAAAAACAGAAAAAAGCTCAATTCACAAAAAGTAGAAAATAACCCAAGTTTCTTAAATTTGAATTGAAAAGAATAAAAATACAACTGGGGGGTTGCTCAAACCTTGTTACTTCACACCTGACAGACCATTAAAAAAAAACAAACAAACAAATAAATAAATAATAATAAATCTATTCTACAAAAATAAATAAATTAAGAAAAACAGAAAAAACCCAAGTCACAAAAAGTAGAAAATAATCCAAATTTCTTAAATTTGAATTGAAAAAGTAAAAAATAAAAATACAACTAGGGGTTGCTCACTCCTTATTACTTCACCTCTGACAGACCATCATAAAAAATAAACAAAAAATAAAAAATTTATTCTACAAAAATAAATAAATTAAGAAAAACAGAAAAAACCCAAGTCACCAAAAGTAGAAAATATAAATTTGAATTGAAAAAAAAAATAAAATACAACTGGGGGTGGCTCACTCCTTATTACTTCACACCTGAAATCTTCTAACTCCTTTAATTCTCTGCCTTTTCATAAATACAAGAGCAGGTTTTTAATGCAAGGAGAAGAGAGAAGACTCTCTATCTCTTACACAAACTGGAAGAGTATAAGACCCAAGTCCTTAAATGGGCAAAACAGCAGGCTACCTTCACTGCATGTTGTCTTTCACAACTTTACTTCTCTGTCATGTCATCAACAAAGGGAAGCAGCTTTTTGGTGCAAAATGCAGAGAACCCAACTGGTTCTCTGGGTTTTTTAGATTAGCTTGGAAGAGATGAGGCTGTGAAGCAAGGGATGGTTTGCTGGCAGTGTTTTGAATTGTTGGGTGGCAGAGCATTGAATTTTCATTATCTTAGTATGGTCATTATCCTAAAAATTATACTTATCTTAATAATATTCTCTATGTTTGTTATGAAGCATTTGATCTTCGTACTTGCATAATGTGTGTATGAGATCTGGACCCTTCATTTGTTTTGGCCTACTATGGATGGGGCGTACCTTGAAAATCTCAGTGGTTGGGTAGTCCTCACCATTGATTGGATGACCCTTCATGGTTACCAGTGAGTGGCTACCAAAAGAGTGTGGTTGGGTAGTCCTCACCATTGATGGCTGTGATGGGACGATTCTTAGGGATTTTAGATGAGATTGGAAGATTGTTGTAGGCATAGTTCAAAAACGTGAAAACTCGAATTGACTCAAGGCCAGTCGGGTTGGGTTAACTCCAAGACTTGAATGAGTCTTGACTTATAGCTAAATTAAGTGTGTAACCCAATGCTCAACTGCACACCAGTTCTCACAATTTCTCGCGAAAACTTTTCGAGAACTCATCACATATGATATGAGCCCAAAATCTAACAATCCATACGATGTAGCACCCCATAAAACCCTCAGGCCCAACTTTTACCATGATCCAAAACTTTGGTGAATATATATATATATATATATATATATATATATATATATATATATATGCTCACCAGCCCACCACTTACCACTTCTCACCATTAACTCTTGAGAACTTTTGAGAACTCATCGTCCGATATGAGTGAAAAATCTGAACCGTCCATGTAATGTAGCACCCCATGAAACCGCCTTAAGCCAATTTTTATAGTGATCCAAAACTTTGGTGGGCTATGGAAAAACGAAACAGTTTCCTCCCTTGATTTGCCTCTCTCTTTTGCCATGGCCCCTAAAGTTTTGGATCACAGTAAAAGTTGGGCATTGGGGGTTTCATGGGATGCTGCATCACATGGACGGTTCAGATCTTGCACTCATATTACGGGTGATGAGTTCTCAAAAAGTTCTCATGAGTCTCTGAGTACCAGTGTGCAGGTGAGCATTCCTCTCTCTCTATATATGTGTGTGTGATGAGGTACGCCTCAAAAATTGCAGGGATTGAATAATCCTTGCTGTTGATTAAATGACTCTTCACAGATTACCAACAAGGGGTTATCATGCAAGTCCCACCAAGGATTAATGTTCAGTGGGAAAAAGAAACTCCGACTGATAGTTTTCTAATCTCTCATGAAGCAAGACAGTGTTCTGTTTACTAGGAGGTAGAACATTTGATTATCAATATCATAGCATCACTCTCTACTTCTAATAATAACATCATCTAGTTACTAATGGATCACTTGATGTCCATACATGCTTTACATGTGTACAAGATCCGGACCCTTCATCTATTTGGGCCTACGACGTACATCTGTACCTCCTATTTGGGCCTATAGTAGATCAATATAACTCAAAAATCACACCGATTGATTGAATGGATGGTTTAAGAATGCTCGTGGAAAATTATTAAAATTAAGAAAACCCATATTAGAGTGAAAAGATTTCCAAGCACTCCCTACATCAATCTAATGCTTCTATAGGATAGATTTTGACCATCTTGCCGCGGTTTTGTCATTTGTTCGTCCAAGTCTCATAACTTATCATTAGTGATAAGAAAGGTTTAAAAGATATATGTCGCTTGGAGAGCTTTTTCGAGCTTGGCATGAGGGTGGTCATGGCAAGGAAGGGAAGATTCTATGGAGACTCTTCTTGCTAGTGGGGCGACGGTCGATTCGGGGTGAAATACATATTTATCGATTCAAAGACAAAAGTGGGTCCATGTCTAGGATGGTCGAGCGGGCTAAAGTGAATGCAAAAGCTTGGGCTCATGGTTTAAATATTGAGGTGCAAGGTGCCTTTTAGCCTCCTCGTAGTCTCCTTTGTAGTGGTCGGCGGCCTTGGTGCTCTTTTAATAAAAGCTTTATCATCTTAATTAAATTAAAAAACATATTTTAATGCTCCGTCTCGACTTTTCGCCATGTGGATGGTTAAGTCGTGAAACACGTTGAGTGATTAATGTAATACATATCAATGGCGAGGATGTTAATGGGTCGGGCTTGGACCTACTAGCTTGACTCGTGGCTTGGGCCTCACATGCATGGCTAGATCAATGTTCAGGTTGGGCTTGGGTTTAAGTCATTTTAGCTTGACCTATCCTCCTTTGACCTGACTTTATATGTACATGTGTTATGTTATATTTTACAAATATGTCATTCTAATACGCAGGTACACGATCCATCCATCTTGAATGTAGACTATTGATTTCATTCATCGAATGCCTATTTCTTTGTACATGTGTGGCCCACTTAATTAATGGATTAGTTGCAAACATTCAAGTGGGAAATAAGGATTTTACCAAATTTTTCGTAGCTTAAGCCTTAGGGGTCGTTTGGCACCTTGGATTGGAGGGGATTGGAGGGGATTAGAGGGGGTTTCAAATCCCCATGGTTGTTTGGCAGCATAAAGCAACTGGGGATTGCCAATCCAGGGGGTTCCCAATCCCCTCTTTGAGGGGGTTTGTAATCCACAGTGAGAGCTTGGATTACACCTAAAATCATTTCAATAGTTGTAGGTATAAATGTATGTCACTGTACACTATCATTCTACTGGGCAAATTGCCCACTAACGATGATCAGCACCGTCCAAACATTGTTCATGTAGATCAGCACCGTCCAAATATTGTCCAGCACTGTCCAAACATTGTCCATGTTAATCAACGATTAAAAATTGTTGGTTAGTCACTCAGACATGATCTTGTGCTTGCGGTCCATCTAAGACTTGGAATTTCATCATTTTTAGGCAAAGCATATATTTTAGCGGGCTTATCACAACCACGGTGTCAAAAATTATATATCTCACTACTAGGGATATTAAAGTTGATTTAGTAATTAAATTCAAACTCCTGTAAATATACCATGTATAGGTATTTTTGAATTAAAGTTGATTCACACTCCAGGGTACCAAACACACCTAGATGATTGCCAATCCAGGGGGTTTCCAATCCTGGGGGTTGCGAATCCAGGGGGTTCCAAATCCACGCTCCCAAACAGGCCCTTAGACCTTAAGTGTCGAGATAGCTTGGCACGGTCCGGGCCCATCCCATTGTCTTCTTAAGCCTCTTTTGCGTTTCTTTCGCCGTAAAATTATTTTATTGAAAAGAAAAACCCTAAATCTTAGACCTTAAATCCTAAAACCTTAAACCCTAAACATAAGGGCTATACTGAAAATTTTCAACCTAAACGGGATTTTCTTATTCTTTAATTATTACCTGGGGGCATTCTTAGAAGAGAAATTCTCCGGTGCTCTTAGAACACTATAAGTATAGTGCTCCTAGTAGTATTGGGACACTTGGATAGTCCAATAGATACATCTGAACCGTCTATTCACTTCAGAACACATTTTATAGACAATATGCAAGAATTGCACTGATCAGATTATCCAATCCATCGATGGTTTGGTCTTGTTTTCTGTGGCCATTTCTTTTCCAAAGCTATGGATGGAATGGTTATGATTGTCTAGAGAAAGTGTTTATTTAAGATCATAAGCAATCCATGATGGGTCCTAACAAATGGATGAATCAAAATGTTGATTGGATGTATTTTTGTGTAAGCAATCTTGATCATTCATTTCTCTGGTGATCAAATGGTTAATATTTGTCAGATTGGTGTGGAGTTTCCAATGTAGCCCATGAAATGTACGTTGGATTTGGATACAATGAACGGTCTGGATCAATGTATTGGACCGTCAAAGTGTCCCAAGGTAACTAAGATCACTAATCGGATGATCCATACCATCCTTTTCCCTGGCCACGGAGGGGCTATTTACGGTTGGCTAATGAAAATGATTTATTTTATTTTATTTTATTTTTTTTTGAATCACAAGAAATCCATGATGGTCTCTAACGAATAGATGGATCAAAATGTTGATTGGACCTATTTTGCGTAAAAGATCCTGACCGTCCATATTAAAGTCCATTGCAGATGGCTAATTTGTTGTAGATCAGTGTGACGTTTGCATGGTCACTTATGAAATATGGGTTGGACCAAATGAACAGTCTAGATCAATGGATTGGATTGGCTAAGTGTCCCAGTGCAACTAGGAGCACTATAACTATGTAGTCCTCTTAGAGCACTGGTGCATTTCTAAATGATCAAGGACATCAGATTCTACAGCTAATGATAACAAGACAGAATTCATGGTAGAAAAGACCCAGTCAAGATATTTCAGCTTCCCCTGTTTATATATACATATGATGATCCGAACCGTTCACTCATCGTCAGGCTTCCTCAACGGATATTAGCCAAAAGATCACAATGATTGGCAATCGTAACCATTAAATCACTGAGTGGATTTGTATGGATTTTCTCAAATGAACTGTTTGGATCATTACATATACATGCCACTTGTATGGTATAGAAAATCTAACTCCTCCCAGCAGACTGGATCCTAGGATCCAGAGCAAGGATAGCGTACTGAGTAAACTCTGTGGGGCCCACCGTGATGTATGTGTCTTATCCACGCCCTCCATCCGTTTTATCATCTTATTTTATTATAGTAGATAAAAAAAGAAACATATCGAAAGCTCAAGTGGACCACACCCCATGAAACAGTGGGGATAGTGACATCCACCGTTAAAACCTTCCTAGGGCCGACAGTAACGTTTATTTGTCATCCAACCTGTTCATAAGGTCACATGGACACAGATGAAGGGAAAAAACAAATATCATCTTGATCCAAAACTTTCGTGGCCCCCTAAGAGGTTTTCAACAGAAGATGGTCAATTCCCACTGTTTCTTGTGGTGTGGTCTACTTGAGATTTATGTATATTTAAATTTTGGTATCATACCATAAAATAAGTGGATAAAACGGATGAAAGGAGTGGATAAGACACATACATCACAGAGGGCCCCACATAGGTAGCGTACTTTGCTAGTAGGCATTCCACGCGCCCCCAGAGCAGTAACATCAGAGGAGTTATAGTGTACAGCGCGTGCTGCTCCATAAAAGTTATATGTAGTTGCATCCTCAAGATGCACGACCAATATGTGATGATCGGAACCGTTGATCTGGAGGATCAATACGATGATGGGAATCGGGCAAAAGATTGTAGTGATCGGACAACCCTAACCATCCATTTGTGAGTTTTGATGGTTCAATGCAGGCTACAGTAGACATTTTTTTTGCAGGTCATATATTGGATGGCCACAACAAGACAATCTCCTTGAATTTTGGGATATGGACTATCCACCTAATGGTCCACCAGAAGAGCATTTTTCTCGCTACATGTTTGCCACTTGCACCGTGAGAGGACACTGCAGATAGGCAAATAACCTCCAATGAGTGGCTAGGATCATTTGAATTTTGTAAGAGAGAAAAGATGGAAGTATCAGACGTCACATGTACCACATGTTTGAAAACTTGCTTGATATCTTGATCTCAACGTCCGATTTTTGTCCCAGGTGTTATGGTGTGGTCCGCCTTTTTCATGACTCGGATGTTGTAAACAGCTAACAGATTGGAGAGAGAGAGAGAGAGGGGGGGGGGGGGGGGGCTTTAAGCCCATTTAGAACAGTTCAAGCCCAGTTCGAACAGTTCAAGATCATGGACTAAAACAACCCTGGGCTGGGCCCATTGACAGTCCTAGTTGTAAACAAGTGATGAATGAGAGAGAGAGAGAGAGAGAGAGAGAGAGAGAAAGAGAGAGAGAGAGAGAGAGATCTTTGTGGTGTGGCCCACCTTTGCATGACTCAGATGTTTTAAACAATTGACACATTAGACTTGGATTGACTCGTCTGTTTTGAGTTGAACCAGGACTCAGCCCGAGTCGAGGGGTGTATCGGCCTGGCTCGTTCGAGTATGTATGAATGGGGCAACTCATGGTATTGACGAGATTAGGCAGTGGTAATTCCGAGTCGAACTCAAAATTGATACTGATGAGTTAATGGGTGTATTGGCTGAAGTTGCCCAAATGGGGTTGACTCATAGTATCTAACCAGATTAGGTAGTGCTGATTCTGAGTCGACTAGTCCGAGTCGAACTCAAAACCAAGACTTATAATAGGGATTTCTACTCAGACCTATCCTCATTGAAGAGCAACTCATGGATATATCTCCCTTAATGAGTTGTTTGTGGACAAGGATTCCTTTGAATATCAACTCTTTTTTCATCGATCTAATATTTTTTGTTGTTTGTTTATAAGTAATTGTGGAAATTAATCATCAAAATTATGCTTTTTCTTGAAAAATTAGCGTCTGGATTTTCAATTAGGTTTATTTGGTTATTTGTAAATGTATGTAAATGGTAGTAAATAAATGATGATAACTTTAGTATTTCATCAATAATGATGGTGAGACACAAATTTTAAAAAGAAACTCATATGAACTCTGTAAGCCTACCATGACGTATGTATTTTATCCACACCATCCATTTATTTCGTTAAATCATTTTAGGGTGTGGTTCACTTGGGCTTTGGATCTACTTCATTTTTCAGCTCATACCTTAAGATGATATGAAAATGATTGGATGGCATGGATATAGTACAGACATCATGGTGGGCCCACCTATTATGAGGTTGTGTTTTGCCTAATTTTAGTGAAATTAAGACTTTGAACAAAATGGCAAGAATTTGTTATAACTATTTATGTACCACTGTTTAGGTGCATTTAATTACAACTAATTAAACATGCCCTTAGGTTGCTAATCTATGAAAATCTAAAAATGGCAATTAAATATCACATGCATCTTTTAATATTTCTATCAATTTTCTTCTCATGCATCCACGTTTAGATGCCACCCATGGTTTGTGAGTGGATGGCATGCTAAATTTAAGGTTGCCCAATTTTCTTGATCATGCCTGTCCGAGTCAGGTGTGACTCGGACTCAGTCGTGTTGAGGTGGTGGCTCTTTTCGGTATAAAGGCAATGGACATTTCCTATTAGAAACATCTCCTCTCCTCTCTTGTAGTGTATGGAGAAGCCTAGCTTTTCTGGGCTTTAAGCAATGATACATCTTGTGATGTTGTGTTTATAAAAAAAGGAAAATGAGAGTGGCATCTTTTCGGATATTCTTCGGTGAGAGATTGTTTCTTATACAATGGAAGATTTAGAAAAAGAGAGAAAGTTTGTATAATTTTATTTCTCTTGTTTTAATAAAAACAAAAGTTTCACATAATTGCTCCATGGATGTAAGTATAATATCCAACCATGCAATTCTCTATAACTCGTTTATTGTTTTTCTCTTTGCAGTTTTGGGTTTGGATTTAGCTCTTATCTTTACAGGTTTCGTTTGTTTGCATGGATCAAAGAATTTTGGATTTGGACTTAGCTATTATCTTTTATAGGTTTGTTTGCATGGATCAAAGAGTTTTGGATTTGGATTTAGCTCTTATCTTTTACAGGTTTCCTTTGTTTGCATGGATCAAAGAGTTTTGGATTTGGATTTAGCTTTTATCTTTTATAGTTTTCCTTTGTTTGCATGAGCCATCCTAACTTGTCCCAACTCGGGTGTCGAGAATTGGCTAGCTCATGGCCAAACAAATCAATCTGTTGCCCATTATTTTTTACCATGTTGGTATATGAGTTTGATGTTTCATCATCCATGTGAGAGGGGATGCTGTACACACATGAGATGGGCTCAGCAACAGCTCATCTGAAAATTGGTGGCTAGGATCTTCAAATCTGTAAGAGTTTTGGATAGAGCGAGCATTTCATGGGCTACCATGCAAAAATCACGCCTGTTTGACAAGCATTAGCCATTTGATCAATGGTCTTTAGTATGACCGGTCAAGATCTTTTACACAAAATTAAGTCCAATCAACAATTTGATCCATCTATTTATTAAGGCCCATTATGGATTGCTTATGATTCTAAATTATCACTTTTGTTAGCCAATTGTAACAATCCCATCCATTGCATGGAAAAATAATGGTGGTAGAATTAAATAAGGCCAAGTCAAGGACGGATTGGATCATCCTGTTAGTGGAAATCTGTTCTTGACTTAATAAACGGTTCAGATTGATCAATTGGGCTGTCTAAGGGTCCCAGTGCAGCTAGTAGCACTATAACCAGCCCAGTCAGGGCTATTGACAATCATAATTTTGGGTATTGTCCATCTAGCTAAGTTGCGACGAACCAACGGTTATTTCATGGGACCTCATATCTTAGAATCCTCTCATCAGAGGAGAGAGTTTTCACAAACACTGTTATTTCATGGACTTCCAGCTCACTCACAACAGGCAACTCCACCAACGTAGTACGGCCAACAATGCCACCGTCATCATGTGTGAGAGGAAATTCTGTGGCCCACTTAGCTAGCATGTGTTTGACTCAGATTATTCCATCGCAGGCACATGGCACCTACACTCACCACAACTTTGGTATGCTGTAATACGTGGCATGAATGCATGACCACTTAAGTGGTCTAAATCAATGTTGAAAGAGCCTATATTTCTTGAACAAGGATTCTTTTAAATCAGGAATATAATTTCTCTTGAAAAAAAGAAAAAAGAAAAAAAAAAGTCCCAACAACCCATCAGTCAATTCATTAGTCACAACCTTTTTAAAGGGTGTGTTTATACATTTGTATGTGTCTACTCAAAAGACTATTTAAAAACATCACTACCACTGTTTTTTCATAACACAATTACAATCATTCTCGAGTCTTCTTCAAACTCTTTTCTGGGATTAAGAGTATTATAATGTGGTTCGAGCTCATGTGTGGGAACACTGTAACCTAAGTGGTAGTCGTATTATGGAGGCTGGTTGTCTAAAATTCTAATTTTACTAATAGACATATCATCCAAGGAAGGCATATTCAACTTTAAGCTGAGTAATGACCTAAAACCCAAATCTCATAATGAAAACTTCGAATCAAGAAGATAGAATCAATTGATATCAGCATGAATTTTATGATACACTTCATCCACAATGAGCTAGGCCCAAAATTTCTATGGCATGGATTGGCGTAATGTGTGTCTGATGAGCTGCTACAAGTTGATCAATTGTACCAACGACACTATATGGTTTCTCACTTAAAATCTCTATATGGTTGCTCAATTGTACCATGTGTCATTACACATCACGGCCTTAACCTCGTTGTATTACATAAGCTTTCTAAGATGTACAACCTGTACTAGCTTGTCATGTGTCGCTGAGAGGTTGATTGCCTTTAGGATTTCAATTGTGCAAGTCTCTGAGCATAGTAGCCTTTTTGGCGTAACATGCGTCTCCTTGATAGAGATATTTGAAATCCTCGCTATATCTTTTTGCGTAACATTCTATTTGTAGTTCTAGATGTGATAAGTTAGGTGTAAACAGTGTGATTTTAGCATGTATAATTGCATTATATATATTAATCTAGGCTTAATAGACAATATAGATTGATCAATTGAGCTGTCCAAGTGGATCGATGCAACCAGGAGTACTATAACTTATAGTGCTCCAAAGTTGCACTAGAGCATTTCTCTTGAAAAAAAAAAAAAAAACAGAACAAACACAATAAAAAAGTTGGCATGGATGGATTTAATGAAATTTAAACTTAGTACAACCAATAAGAAGTTGGGAATAGGGGTATTATTGGTAGTGGAAAATACCATTCATTGAACATGTTCCCCACTAAGTGAGAAATGACATGGACTTGCATCTTACTTTTAAACTAGTGGTCTGAATAAATAAATACCCATTCTCTATAATCCACTTACAACAGAAAAACTCTCCTATTTCACACGCATGATGGTGTCCCAACGATCCACATGCTCAAACATGGCGGCATGCATGTGAGATCTTAACTTTTCATCAGGTGGGCTGCACTTTTTTGATCTCTTTCAATCTAAATTGAGACCATCTATGCTAAACAAATGAATGGGTAGAAAAAAAAAAAAAAACTTTCAATTTACTTTGTATATTGTGTCCCACTTTGAGGAGCAAAATGACCTGAGATTTTAAGATATATCCACATAAATCTCAAACCTCACACACATGTTCCACATTAGCATGTGAGCTTTTATATGTGGATAAACAGCTACACACGCAATTGTAAAATTAGCAAACCTCATAGTTAAAAAAAGAAAAGAAGAAAAAAGAGAATTTGAATTTCTAGCCTCCTTTGAAAAAAGAGCAATGGGAAGTGCTTGGACTCTTCCGATGAATCATTACTAAGACTGCAATTAACAAAAGCTTTCATACATTTCCGAGCCGTCGCATCCACAAACCTAACCACATTATCCTGTATGCCTCTCATCCATTTTTCTAACATGGTTTCCTTTCAAGTAACAATACAAAATAAAAAAGCAATCAAGACCTTTCACACCCTAAAATTGTTAGTTACACCACCACATAAGGGTAATATGGTCATTGCATTTAGGGTTCCCGCCAAACTATTGTACGTTTGTAACATGGTTTTTCTGAACTACGTGCAGGCGCCCATTGCATTTAGGGTTCCCGTATTTGTTAGTAAAACTTCGTTTTTAACTCTATAATGAAAAAAAAAAAGTTTTAAATATTCAAGGTTGGAACTTTGGTTTTTCTTGGCAATTTGAATTAATTAAACTTATTTGTTTTTTGGGAAATAAAAAAATAAAAAATCATTTTTGTTTTGAAGATCACCAAGGGTTATAAGATGGAGATTAATCATCTTCTTACATAATAGATTTAAGTGAAAGGTGGGAAAATTAAGTTGATGAATTTATATTGGCATTGGGTTTTGTGAATGTTGAGTGCCTATAAGCACTGTACCACAGTATGGTACGATGGCTGGTTTCCAACCCTGAATTGCATCCTTAGATTGATTTGAACCTTATGTTGTCAACACGGGCATATGCAAGCTATAGTTTTATAATCAGCTTCATTGATAATCTTTACATTTGAGTCTTGGATTTGAATATGAGCCATTAAATATTCATCTTCACGTAGAAACACCTGTCTGATAATGTTTCTTCCCATGGCTTCGGTAGGGCAGAATTCAGGACATGAATAGCTCATATCATATTTAAGATGCAATCCAGGATGAAAACTGACAATAGTACCGTACTGAGGCCGGAACCAATCTACCCTGGCAAAACCATCATGATTACTTGGACAGATGGATGTGTAAGAGGTCGAAATGATGCAAGGCAGTTAATCTTTTATATACATTACTCCTCTGTAGAGAAATTTGAATGGTTTTTATTTATATTTTGGCCTTATTTATATAAAATATCAAAACACACACACACACACACATAACAATTTTCACTCCATTTTTTAGTCAAAACAATATCAAAACTTTTCTCGGTCCATATTAACAGGAATAACCATTCCTATGATCTACTGGGACCATAGTTTAGGGAAAAAAAAAAAACTAGACTCAAAGACTTAGGAAAGTTACTCAAAAACTCAAAAAATATATTTACTAAAAGATATATAATGCGAAAAAACAAGTAAAATAATCTTAATTTAAAGAGGGAAAGCTTTAGAAAATTAGTAAACAAATAAATTAGTAAAATTTTTAAAAATTTATAAGCACCACCCTTATTATCGTAACCATAATTTTTATAATAACAGCCATCATTATAAAAGAATAATATTAAGAATAGTTATATAATTATTCTTAATTGAAAAAAGAAAACTTTAGAAAATTAATAAAAAAGTAAATTTAGTAAAATTTTGAAAAAGATAAGCAATTTATAATGACCACCTATAATCATAATCATAATCATAAATTTATAACAACGATCATAATCATTAAAAAATAAAAATAAAAAAATCAAGCAACCTTCTAATAGTTGGTCCTCAATTTGTATGTATTTTTTGTTTTTTGACACGCCATTTGCATGAAATCGAAAAATACAAAACTATTTTCATTGTATTCAAATTTTATGACCCATGCATGCGTGAGAAGTCCCAAGCACTGCCAAAGTTCCTCTATTACAGGATGGAAATTAAAGAATGCTAACTACTATACGTTTCTTTGATGCCACCATATCTAGATGCCACTAGGTGAAACAATGGTACGTGTGAAAGATCTAAGATTTTCATAAAAAAGGTCTCACTGATTAGATTACGTGGATAAAACATAAATACAGTCTACTAATCATTTATAGAATTTTCTATCTTTTTTAAGGATCAATACCGATATAGTATACAAGACCAGCCATGCTGTCCATATGTTTTGACGGCTCATTTTTGGGCATGATCCTAAAAATGAAGTATATCCAAATTTCACAACCACTCCTACAGGAAATAGTGGTGATTGACTATTAAAAACTTCTTGTGGATCGGCGCCGAAGTTTTGAATCAAGCTGATCTTTGTATGGTCCTTTCATCCAGGTCTTTGTATGAATAATTTGGATGGAAAATAAAAATTAATGCAGCCCCCAAGAAGTCTTTAATGGTGGGTATTCAATCACCACTTTTTCCTGTAGTGTCCGAGCCTCAGGGTCCACTAACCATGTTACCCTATATGCCTCTCATCTATTTTTCAAACATAGATGCCTTTAAGTAAAAACATCAACAACAACCATAATAATATTAACCAAAACATTTAGCCTCACAAACCAAAACATTAACCATTGGAAGTGGAACCCGTGGCTGCAACGCATCAATCGCTTACGTCGCTTGGGTAACTTTCTTTTCGTTCACACCCCCAGAGAAGGTAATGGGCCGGCGGACGGCTTGGCTAGGAATGGGAGCCGTCTTCAACAGCCCTCCTTCTATCTCCATACTAGGTGTCTTCCTCCTACGGTCCGAGGCATGGTTTTTTTGGATAGGGTTGGTCTAGGATCGTTAAGATCGACCGGGTAGCCCCTCTTTTGTTGGTTTTCTTCTGGTGCCGCTGTTCCTTTCTGGTTGTTTTTTCCTCTTGAAAAATCTCGGTAAAAGATAGGCTGCCCCTGGTCCTTTTTTCCGAGGGGCAGCCCGAAGCCATCTATTGTAAAGTTTCTTATAAATATATGAAGCTCAGAAGGATTTTTTTAAAAAAAAAAAAAAAAAACCAGTCACAGATTCCTCAGGAGTTCTTACAATTACCCAAGATGGAAATCTCGCCTTCTTGGGTACAACTGAAAACATCATTTGGTCATCGAATGTGTCGATTCCAGCTCGAAGAAATACTACTGCAATACTCTTGGAAAAAAAAAAAAAAAAACCATAATAATATTAAACATTTCTTAGGTCCACGCTGATAGAAATAACCATTCCTAAGATCCATTGAGATCATAGTTTAAAAACTAAAAAACTCCAATAAAAAATCCATTTAAAGAAGGAAAGCTTTAGAAAGTAAACAAGTAAAATTAGTGTGTGTGTGTGTGATACACACACACACGGAAACGCTCACCTGCAAACTAGTTCGTACGTACTACGTACGAACTTTTTTGAGAACCCATCATACGTGATGGGGATCCAAAATCTGAACCGTTCATGTGAAGCAGCACCTCGTGAAACCCCTCGGGCCCAAGTTTTACTTTGATCTAAAACTTTGATGGGCCATGAAAAATGAAAACAGTTTCCTCCCTTGATTTGCATTTCTATTTGCTTTGTCCCACCAGAATTTTAGATCGGGGTGAAAATTTGTCACACGGGATTTCATGGGATTCCGCATCACATGGACCGTTCAGATTAGACACCCATGGCACCTGTGCAAAGGTGCACATGTGCGTAGGTGCGCAGGGGAGCATGACTCTCTCTCTCTCTCTCTCTCTCTCTCTATATATATATATATATATATATATATATATATATATATATATATATATATATATATATATGGAAAATGTTCTATATTGTGGAGCTCATGGGAACTACCCATGAGCTTGAGTTGTGTGGGCCCCACCGTTATGTGTGTCGAACATCAACACCATGCATTTGATGGGTCCCCTTTAAATGATGAGATATCTCAAAAATCAGCCGTATAAGGAAGTTAGGTGGGCCATATCATCTAAAATAATGTAAAAACATGCCTAAAACATATAAAATTACTTGGTGGGGCCCACCTAAAATTTGCATGTTTCTGAAACTTTGTCTGACCCCTCGTACAA
Organism: Magnolia changhungtana; assembly: GCA_030180095.1. NCBI lineage: Eukaryota > Viridiplantae > Streptophyta > Magnoliopsida > Magnoliales > Magnoliaceae > Magnolia > Magnolia changhungtana. The sequence goes on along the minus strand of JASAUF010000467.1, from coordinate 1,908,375 downwards.
GTGGAACACACATAATGGATGGTCTGGATTTGTTAACCACACCTTAGTGGACCCAAATGTTTTAATGGGAAGATAACCCCTTTCAACTTTTGTATGTGGTGTGGCCCACAAAAGTCATGGATTGACTTGATTTTTAACTACGAGGCCCACCATGGAATGTTGTCTCTGACTGATGGGGTAGATGTTCGGCATGCATAACGGTGGGGCTTATCACAATCATTTTTTTTTTTAAAAAGAAAAAAAGTCAAGCGACCTTCTAATGGTCAGTCCTCAATTTTTATGTATTTTTTGACACTCCATTTGCATGAACCGAAACATTTTAAAACCATTTTCATTGTATTCAATGTAACAACCCATTTTTTTAGGGGAAGTAACCCCACCGTCGGCTTATGCGTGGTCCACCTGAGTTTTGGATCAGTCTCATTTTTGGCCTTACATCTTCTCTTGGCTTGGCTGAGATGATGGACGGATTAGATTTATACTATTGCTAGTGGGACCTACCAGATCTAAAGAAATAAAAATAAAATAAGTTATACCTTTCGCACGCCGACTAAACCACGTTCTCCGTTCTCCTTCCTTTTCGTACGGTAATGGGCGCCGAAACCTCCCACTAATTGAAACCGTCCCGTAATCTACACCTCCATTTTCATTACGCATCCATTTATAAAATAAAAAAAAAAAGAGAGAGAGAGTGAAAGAATCGAAGAAATCAATAAAAAAAAATATAGAGGGAGAGTGAGAACCCTATAGATCAAGAGAGAGAGATTTGTGCGGGCCGGATCATCAACTTTGAGGTAGGTGATCTTATCTCGAAATTTAATATTTTTAGTTAATTATTATTTTTATTATTCCAGCATTTTAATATGAATATTATTGTAGTGATTATTATGTGGGTAATTCTCCTCCACTATGAATTTTCTGATTTTATATATTTCTGAAATTATTTATAATAACTTTAATAAATATTTCCAAATTCATTTATACATGATATCTGTTTTTCTAAATTTTAGTAATTACTGAAACTACTTAACTTGTAGATTAGATCATAATATCTTGTATTTCCGAAATTAAGTGTTAAGATTTATACCATAAATCTGAGTTAAAGTAATTAATCTAAATTAGTTGGTTAGAATAAATACTAATTAAATTTATTCTAAATTAAAAATATACATATTATATATATATAATAAATAGATAAAAATAATTTTACTAAATTTGTATTCTGATTTAGAAGTTTTAAAATCCTTTTGATCAAATTAATTGTTATAAGTCTAAATTTTAAGCATTTAAGGTTTTATATGATTTAATTTAGATGGTTATTAAATTATTTAAATCAAAATCTTAACTCGATGTTAAATTAAACTTTCAATTCATACTAATTTAAACTCTGATATAAGCTTTAAAAAAATAAAAAATAAAAAAAAATAAATAAACAATTTATCTAAAGTTATAATTTAATTTATAAAAATATTTGTGTTATTATTTGCCACAATTACAATTTCTGAGTGCATGCATGTCAATCGTCATACTCTGCCAGAGTACCAAATAACTCCTCATGAGATGTCAGAGGATGCACCATGAGAACCTACTTTAATGGAAAAGGTTTCAAGTCCATCAAGTTGGACCACAAGTTACGGTCCACCCACCAATAGATTTATGACATACTAAGTTCATACAAAATCCAACCCTTCCAATACATCTAAACAACATGAAGATCACTTATATGAAAAATTATTTCTATATACTAGTCAGGATATCCTCAAAATTAGGAAATAACTTATAACTATTGATAAATAGTATTATTCATTTAATGAGTGAATGTAAGTGTAATTTTTTTTTTTAGTGATCCTAATTGTTTAATAAATCTAGTGAATGGGTTAGATTTTTCACATATATTAAAGGTTAGAAGTTATTTACTTGATGGACCGTAATGTTTCCAACCGGTTGTACTGAAGATCTTTTTATTTTAATGGAACTCTGTTAGTACGAGATATGCTAGTATGACTACAATCTTACTCGTCTCTACATGCGGAACATAGCACACGTGTGCAAGTCTGAGAAATCTACTATGTAATCCACATCTTTAATTTGCCCAGATAAAATAATATATATATATATAATAATAATAAATAAAAAGAGCACGGTCTGTCTATTTTCTTAGGCACTATGAATGAATGAAAGCTAACAATGTTCCTTATTCAACTTATAAGTATGGTCCACCTATTTAGTTTAACTACCAAATTTTCAGTAAGAGGAACATTGAAAACATGACCTCTCAAATGAACGGAATAGATATCACACACGTGGCTCGTGTAGCACGTGACACACGAGTAAGATTCAAATCCTACTTGCGCAAGTAGCTTTCCCAATTATTTTTTTTGTGAAGAAATGAATGGTGGGGCATTGGAGTTGCTGTATGAATTCTAGAAATGAACCAACAGTTTTGGATTGTGTAAAGGGTCATAACCCTTTAGATTCTGTAGTGTAAAGATTCGCATATACCTGCATTTTTAAATTATTAATTTGAGTGACACCAAATACTCAGTTTGTTGTATGGATTTATTTCCACACTCTGCCTCCTTATTAAATAACACTGTCATGATAGTCTACTGCCATTCTTAATATGGTGGTGACTCCTCAACCGTCCATCATGAAATGCTTGTACGGTAAATTTGATCGTCCAATTGATGAACCAACTTTAATGGTGGACCACCAAAAATTTGAGCTGAGAATGTGAAATAACTATGAATTTTAGTAGGCCCCATCTTCTCAATGTGAGATTTATTGCTCAAGGGTGGAGCTCATGTAGAACCTGATATTTTAACAAATTTATGCACCTTGTTCAGAACTTGCATTATAGTTTAGAAATTGGATTGATTAAATTATTAATAATTATTTTTTCGATATTGAAATTGTTCATGTTATTCATGTTTATCTATTGATTATTTAATTGTAAAAAAAAAATTATGTTTAAATTAGCAAGTAGGGCAATCGTGTCCCTTGGGTGAGAGACCCTAAAGCTAGTAAGTAGGGCAATCGTGTCCCTTGGGTGAAAGACCCTAGAACCCACTGGATCCATTGGAGTCTTCTTTGTGTACGGCGTATGAGTACAATTGTGTGCGTGGACATACGTCAGATGTACAACTGGAGCAGTAGTCTGACCAGCTAACGTGTAAATGGGTCCCTCACCAGGAGGTACCAGTGCGTGGGCGTTAATGCAACGTGACCATCCACTTGGGTACGGTGTTGTAAGAAATAATTTAAATGTTACAAGTATTCATGGAAATATTACATGCACTGCATTTTCTTTTGTTACATTCTTTTATCTGTATTTATTTTTCCTTCATTGTTATAAAAGTAATATTACCTGAACATATTGAATTTTGGGTAAGAAATGACTCTACTGGACTGTTATGCTCATCCTACTAAAATAAAATGTACAGGTGAAGAGCTGGAATACTACGAAAGCGAGTGGCCTCTACTATTAATGTTATTTTCTAGAAAATTTGTTTAGTTTTATTTCAATTCAGTTTTCTTTGTTAATTAGGTTTAGTTTATATTTAAATTTCGATGTAGAAATGAACAACTATCAAAGAGTTGAGTTTAATAAATATTCAGTTGTATTTTCTTTTAGATTATGTTGAATATTAGTTGAATCAGCTAGAATGTAATAAATGTCATCATATCATAATTCACACCTTGGGATTCGGGTCCTGAATACCTTATTTAGGTACCCGAATTTCGGGGCGTGACAGTTTGGTATCAGAGCCAGGTTTGATTAAAAATTGTGGACCTAGGGTTGTCTTTAGAATTAGTGAATCAAACATAAATCTCTTTGCTTTTATGATAGGAAAAATAGAAATATAAATTTAGGGATCATTGTATTATGTTGACATCATATATAATCTTATTTAGACTTGACATTGAACTAGTAACCCAAATCTGGACTTTAAAGAATTTTTAGGAATTTTAGCATACTACACTAAATTGGACAGCGCGCAATAGTAATCAGAAAATACTTAACTTGCAAAAGTCATAACTAATTAATTAAAACTCCTTTTAAGTTGATTCGAAATCCCAGTCGTAGGTTAACAAGTTTAGTTTCAGTAAAAAATAATTCAAAAATGTAAATATAGGTTTATCCTTTACCAATATTAAGTTATGCGTATACTAGTCAGAAATTGTTTGTTTCTGGACAGACCTAATTATCCGAATTTTAGAAATTTTTTTAGACTTTGTATTAGGCTGAAATTTTACAGAATTATATTAGACTCATATATGTATCTTTGTAAAAAATTTTAAATCAATCTAACACTTATAAGTACCAGAAACATTAGCGGGAATAGTGTCCTAGAATCTGAATTTTCTGCACTACAACTTTGATACATGTCACTTCCTGAATTCTCTTAATCTTCATGTGTTATTCTTTGGATCATCAAATATTCTTGCAATCCAATAAATTCTTCATGCTCCTATAGACCTTAAATAGTATGCACTCCATTAATGATAATTAGAATTCAATTTAGTTATTACAACCTACCTTGATTATTATACACTAAGCTTACATGTTTAAATTAATCATAGATTATGGCGGATCAAAACATAGACGTCGGAGCCACATCAGGAGCTCCTGGTCCCGATACCACTGAAAACGGGTCACTTATGGGTGGAATTCTTAGGGCCATAAGTGATCTTACGGCTCTTGTGGGCTATCAGATAAGACAGACTCAAGCAGAAGGACAAACTCAAGCGCACGGTCAAACTCAAACTGTTCACGTAGCTAACGGAGGGATAGGAACTTTATTGGAAAGGTTCAAAAGACAGAGGCCGCCTGTATTTAAGGGTGGGCCTGACCTATCTGAGGCCGAGGTGTGGAAGAAACAAATGGATAAGATACTCACAGTTATGAAGTGTGATGAATACCGTAGCGAGAATGGCTATTTATATGCTAGAAGGGGAGGCGGATCATTGGTGGGACTCGGTTGTTAGGATGAACCCGAGTGTTGAAGTCGGACACAGGACCGCTTTGTGAGAAGTTTGATGATAAATACTTTCCCTTGTATGTGAAAAATCAAAAGCGGAGAATTTATGAAATTGGAGCAGGGTGATATGACGGTGCGCCGATGATGATGCTAAGTTTATGGAGCTATCGCGATTTGCAACTTTTCTAGTGTCTGATGAAACCCGTAAGGCACAAAAATTTGAGGAGGGTCTGAGAGCATCTATTCGTAGCCGATTAGCCCCTTTCGTACAGAAGACCTATGCCGAAGTGTTAGAGCGTGCCCTAGCAGTGGAGAAAGACATCAATGAATATTGGAAGAATCGTGATCAGAGGAAGGACGTAAAGAGTGGTGCTAGAACTCGTACACATATATCTACAGTCCAGCATGATGCAGCTAAGAGACAGAGAACAACATCGACATCGATGGCCAGACCGACAACAGCACTTCCTGCACCACGATTTTCTGAATTTTGCTATAATTGTGGACTCGAGGGCCACACTTCTCGTTTTTGTTCCAGACCCCGCGCACTCAATATCCACAAAGGTCAGGACCTTCACATCAGTCTTTCAGCCTCTCAAAGAATGACGTCGCCGTCTATTTCACAACGACCTCCACTACATCCTTCCGCATCACAGCCTTCCTCGAGACCCCCTCAGCCATATCCACAGAGGCCACTACAGTCAGACTCGAGGCCACCACAGCAAGGACCTTCATCGGTGTATCAGAGACCACCTCAGCAGCCGCCGCCACAGGTTAAACCTCAGCAATACCAGCAGTCGAGGCAGGGAGTTCATGCACCACGACCACAAGCTCAAGGCCGAGTCTACGCCCTAGTACAGTCAGGAGATGACACAGTGCAGCCGTACGATAACTTGGCACAACAACATGAGGGCTCAATTCAAAGTTATAATGTTTCAACACAGTTTGAGGATGGAGCGACCCAGACTTATGATAATGCCGCACCCTTATATGAGGTTCCAGCACCGCCAACAGATGACACTATTCAGCCTGACATCGAGGCTAGCGGCGATGTAGTCGAAGGTACCATCGTCATTTATTCATCCTTAGCTAGAGCATTATTTGACTCTGGAGCATCACATTCATTTATTTCTTACTGCCTTTTATGCTCGATTGGGTTATCTCCTACTCCTTTAGATAAAAAGTTAACAGTAGCAAACCCCCTTGGTAATTCAGTGGACCTAAGTCAGATTTGTAAATCCTGTCCGATCATGATCGAGAACGTAAATTTACCAGCTAATCTCATAGTTATGCCGATGCGAGCATACGATATTATACTGGGAATGGATTGGTTATCTTTATATCGGGCAAAAATCGATTGTTTTAAGAAGATGGTCATATTAAATATCGATGGGCGAGCACCGTTATAATTCCATGGGACGCGAAGGAAGGGAGCACCGATTAGTTTGTCAGCCATCTCGGAAGTTGAACCTCAAGGAGTGGAACAAATTTCGATTGTTAATGAATTTCCAGAAGTATTTCAAGATATCCCTGAATTACCGCCAAAGAGAGATGTGAATTTTACAATCGATTTGGTACCTGGGACCGCACCAATCTCCAGAGCACCATACCGTATGGCACCTGTTGAATTGAGAGAATTAAGGGAGCAACTTCAGTAGCTCCAAGACCAAGGCTTCATTAGGGCTAGTACGTCGTCGTGGGGTGCACCGGTATTATTTGTAAGAAAGAAGGATGGTTCTTTGAGGCTATGCATCGATTACCGTCAACTTAATAAGGCGACTATCAAGAACAAGTACCATTCTTAGGGATAAATGATTTATTCGATCAGTTGAAGGGAGCTAAATATTTTTCAAAGATAGACCTACAGTCTGGATATCATCAGTTGAGGATTAGAGATGAAGATGTATCCAAAACTGCCTTTAGGACTCGGTACGGCCATTATGAATTTCTAGTGATGCCCTTCGGACTAACGAATGCTCCAACAGTATTTATGGATCTCATGAACAGGGGTCTTCAAACCGTATTTGGACCGATTCGTGATAGTGTTTATAGATGATATTTTAATTTACTCTAAGACGCAAGAAGATCATCTTGAACACCTTCGAATAGCTCTTCGACTCTAAAGGACAATCAGTTGTATGCCAAAGCTTCAAAATGTGACTTTTGGAAGAATGAAGTAAAGTTTTTAGACACGTAGTATCGAAAAAAGGAGTGTCGGTAGAATCCATCGAAAGTCGAAAAGAGTGTTAAATTGGGAGCAGCCCACCAATGTGACAAGTGCGCAGTTTTCTCGGATTAGCTGGTTATTATAGAAGGTTCATTGAGGGATTCTCCAAATTAGCAAGGCCGTTGACTAACTTGACCAAGAAGGGCACTTCTTTTAAATGGAATGAAAATTGCGAGCAGGCTTTCTCTGAATTGAAGAAGCGATTAACGGAAGCCCCAGTACTTTCTTTACCAGCAGAAGGGGAAAGATTTGTGGTATATACTGATGCATCTTATCAAGGGTTGGGATGCGTGCTGATGCAAAGTGGTAAAGCAATAGCATTCGCGTCAAGGTAGTTGAAACCTCATGAGCAGAATTATCCCACTCACGACTTAGAGCTTGCAGCTGTAGTGTTTGCCTTAAAAATTTGGAGGCATTATCTTTATGGTGAGCAGTTTGAACTGTATTCGGATCACAAGAGCTTAAAGTATCTTTTTGATCAAAAGGACTTAAATATGCGGCAGAGGAGATGAATGAAATTCTTGAAGGATTATCATTTCGACATCTGCTATCATCCGTAGGCGAACGTCAGAACGTCGTGCCGACGCGTTAAGCAGGAAGACGGGCAAGCTGGTGGCGAGCTTAATGATTAAAGAATGAGAGATGCTTGATATAGTTAAAGATTTTGAAGTTAGACTTCGTATCGATGAACCTCGGGCTTATATCAGTAATTTAGTGGGGCAACCCACTCTGGTAAGTAATTTCTTAATTATCCATTTAGATTGTCCTTTAATTCGTATATTAGGCTATAGTTATTTAGGATTTTCTTTTTTAGGTGCGACGAATAATAGAAGCGCAAAAGAATGATGCATGGTTACAAGAGAAAATAACGGAAGAAGCGGAAAAGAACGACTCGGAGTGGCGAGTAAGCTCAGATGGTGGGGTCAGATTTCAAGGGAGGTTATGCGTTCTAGACATATCTGAATTGAAGCAAGAAGTTTTAAATGAGGCACATCGCACAAAATTCACCATCCACCCAGGAGGAACCAAGATGTACCGTGATGTACGACGTCAATATTGGTGGAGTAATATGAAGAGGGAGATAGCCAGCTACGTTGCAAGGTGTCTTACTTGTCAGCAGGTTAAAGTGGAGCATCAGAAGCCGTCGGGACTTTTACAACCGTTACAGGTCATAGAGTGGAAATGGGAGCATATATCGATGGATTTTATTGTCGAACTACCGAAAACAAGCCGTCATCATGATGCGATATGGGTGATCGTTGATAGGTTAACAAAGTCAGCACACTTCCTTCCTATACGCATTTCTTCATCCCTAGATGACTTAAGCAAGCAGTATATCAAGGAGATCGTTAGACTTCACGGCATTCCTGTGTCTATAGTATCCGATCGAGACCCCAGGTTTACATCACGCTTTTGGATGAGTCTTCAGAAGGCATTGAGAACGACGCTAAACTACAGCACGGCTTTTCATCCGCAGACTGACGGACAAACGGAGCGGGTAAATCAAATTCTCGAAGACATGCTTCGCAGCTGCATTCTTGACTTCAAAGGAAATTGGGACGATCACCTCTATTTAGTAGAATTCACCTACAACAATAGTTTCCAGTCCAGTATTGGCATGGCGCCATTCGAAGCTTTATACGGAAGACCCTGCAGATCCCCAGGTTGTTGGACTGAAGTGGGTGAAAGAACATTGTTGGGACCGGAACTAGTGCAAGAGACATCCGAGAGGATTGCTGTCATCAAAGAACGTCTACGTACGGCTCAGAGTCGCCAGAAGAGCTACGCCGACAATCGTCCAAAGAACTTGGAGTTCGCCATAGGAGATCATGTGTTCCTGAAGGTATCCCCGATGAAAGGAGTTATGCGATTTGGAAAGAAAGGAAAATTGGCACCACGCTACATTGGACCATTCGAGATCTTGCAGAGAGTAGGCCTTGTAGCCTACAAACTAGCCTTACCTCCTCAACTTTTTGGTGTCCACGACGTATTTCATGTATCTATGCTCCGGAAGTACGAGAGAGATGCATCACATATCATTGACTGGGAGCCGCTGGAAATTCGGGAGGACGTTTCATACATAGAGCAACCGATCCGCATCCTCGACAGGAAGGAGCAAGTACTTCGAACAAGATCGATACCACTCGTGAAATTTCAGTGGGGGCATCATGGAGAGGAAGAAGCTTCGTGGGAGCGAGAGAATGAAATCCGAGAGAAGTACTCTCATCTCTTCATATGATAGGTATGTTAAATTTCGGGGATGAAATTTTTATTAAGGGGGGTAGAATGTAACAACCCATTTTTTAGGGGAAGTAACCCCACCGTCGGCTTATGCGTGGTCCACCTGAGTTTTGGATCAGTCTCATTTTTGGCCTTACATCTTCTCTTGGCTTGGCTGAGATGATGGACGGATTAGATTTATACTATTGCTAGTGGGACCTACCAGATCTAAAGAAATAAAAATAAAATAAGTTATACCTTTCGCACGCCGACTAAACCACGTTCTCCGTTCTCCTTCCTTTTCGTACGGTAATGGGCGCCGAAACCTCCCACTAATTGAAACCGTCCCGTAATCTACACCTCCATTTTCATCACGCATCCATTTATAAAATAAAAAAAAAAAGAGAGAGAGTGAAAGAATCGAAGAAATCAATAAAAAAAAAATATAGAGGGAGAGTGAGAACCCGGTAGATCAAGAGAGAGAGATTTGTGCGGGGCCGGATCATCAACTTTGAGGTAGGTGATCTTATCTCAAAATTTAATATTTTTAGTTAATTATTATTTTTATTATTCCAGCATTTTAATATGAATATTATTGTAGTGATTATTATGTGGGTAATTCTCCTCCACTATGAATTTTCTGATTTTATATATTTCTGAAATTATTTATAATAACTTTAATAAATATTTCCAAATTCATTTATACATGATATCTGTTTTTCTAAATTTTAGTAATTACTGAAACTACTTAACTTGTAGATTAGACCATAATATCTTGTATTTCTGAAATTAAGTGTTAAGATTTATACCATAAATCTGAGTTAAAGTAATTAATCTAAATTAGTTGGTTAGAATAAATACTAATTAAATTTATTCTAAATTAAAAATATACATATTATATATATATAATAAATAGATAAAAATAATTTTACTAAATTTGTATTCTGATTTAGAAGTTTTAAAATCCTTTTGGTCAAATTAATTGTTATAAGTCTAAATTTTAAGCATTTAAGGTTTTATATGATTTAATTTAGATGGTTATTAAATTATTTAAATCAAAATCTTAACTCGATGTTAAATTAAACTTTCAATTCATACTAATTTAAACTCTGATATAAGCTTTAAAAAAATAAAAAATAAAAAAAATAAATAAACAATTTATCTAAAGTTATAATTTAATTTATAAAAATATTTGTGTTATTATGTGCCACAATTACAATTTCTGAGTGCATGCATGTCAATCGTCATACTCTGCCAGAGTACCAAATAACTCCTCATGAGATGTCAGAGGATGCACCATGAGAACCTACTTTAATGGAAAAGGTTTCAAGTCCATCAAGTTGGACCACAAGTTACGGTCCACCCACCAATAGATTTATGACATACTAAGTTCATACAAAATCCAACCCTTCCAATACATCTAAACAACATGAAGATCACTTATATGAAAAATTATTTCTATATACTAGTCAGGATATCCTCAAAATTAGGAAATAACTTATAACTATTGATAAATAGTATTATTCATTTAATGAGTGAATGTAAGTGTAATTTTTTTTTTAGTGATCCTAATTGTTTAATAAATCTAGTGAATGGGTTAGATTTTTCACATATATTAAAGGTTAGAAGTTATTTACTTGATGGACCGTAATGTTTCCAACCGGTTGTACTGAAGGTCTTTTTATTTTTATGGAACTCTGTTAGTACGAGATATGCTAGTATGACTACAATCTTACTCGTCTCTACATGCGGAACATAGCACACGTGTGCAAGTCTGAGAAATCTACTATGTAATCCACATCTTTAATTTGCCCAGATAAAATAATATATATATATATAATAATAATAAATAAAAAGAGCACGGTCTGTCTATTTTCTTGGGCACTATGAATGAATGAAAGCTAACAATGTTCCTTATTCAACTTATAAGTATGGTCCACCTATTTAGTTTAACTACCAAATTTTCAGTAAGAGGAACATTGAAAGCATGACCTCTCAAATGAACGGAATAGATATCACACACGTGGCTCGTATAGCACGTGACACACGAGTAAGATTCAAATCCTACTTGCGCAAGTAGCTTTCCCAATTATTTTTTTGTGAAGAAATGAATGGTGGGGCATTGGAGTTGCTGTATGAATTCTAGAAATGAACCAACAGTTTTGGATTGTGCAAAGGGTCATAACCCTTTAGATTATGTAGTGTAAAGATTCGTATATACCTGCATTTTTAAATTATTAATTTGAGTGACACCAAATACTCAGTTTGTTGTATGGATTTATTTCCACACTCTGCCTCCTTATTAAATAACACTGTCATGATAGTCTACTGCCATTCTTAATATGGTGGTGACTCCTCAACCGTCCATCATGAAATGCTTGTACGGTAAATTTGATCGTCCAATTGATGAACCAACTTTAATGGTGGACCACCAAAAATTTGAGCTGAGAATGTGAAATAACTATGAATTTTAGTAGGCCCCATCTTCTCAATGTGAGATTTATTGCTCAAGGGTGGAGCTCATGTAGAACCTGATATTTTAACAAATTTATGCACCTTATTCAGAACTTGCATTATAGTTTAGAAATTGGATTGATTAAATTATTAATAATTATTTTTTCGATATTGAAATTGTTCATGTTATTCATGTTTACTATTGATTATTTAATTGTAAAAAAAAAATGTGTTTAAATTAGCAAGTAGGGCAATCGTGTCCCTTGGGTGAGAGACCCTAAAGCTAGCAAGTAGGGCAATCGTGTCCCTTGGGTGAAAGACCCTAGAACCCACTGGATCCATTGGAGTCTTCTTTGTGTACGACGTATGAGTACAATTGTGTGCGTGGACATACGTCAGATGTACAACTGGAGCAGTAGTCTGACCAGCTAACGTGTAAATGGGTCCCTCACCAGGAGGTACCAGTGCGTGGGCGTTAATGCAACGTGACCATCCACTTGGGTACGGTGTTGTAAGAAATAATTTAAATGTTACAAGTATTCATGGAAATATTACATGCACTGCATTTTCTTTTGTTACATTCTTTTATCTGTATTTATTTTTCCTTCATTGTTATAAAAGTAATATTACCTGAACATATTGAATTTTGGGTAAGAAATGACTCTACTGGACTGTTATGCTCATCCTACTAAAATAAAATGTACAGCAATTGAAGAGTGAATACTACTGACGAGCAGGCCTCTACTATTAATGTTATTTTCTAAAAAATTTGTTTAGTTTTATTTCAATTCAGTTTTCTTTGTTAATTAGGTTTAGTTTATATTTAAATTTCGATGTAGAAATGAACAACTATCAAAGAGTTGAGTTTAATAAATATTCAGTTGTATTTTCTTTTAGATTATGTTGAATATTAGTTGAATCAGCTAGAATGTAATAAATGTCATCATATCATAATTCACACCTTGGGATTCGGGTCCTGAATACCTTAGTTAGGTACCCGAATTTCAGGGCGTGACATTCAATGTTTTATAACCCATTTAAAATTGGGTCCACAACTTGAATGGTTTCATTTGAGTCACAGATGCACCCTTATGTAAACTCCCATGCATGCATTGCCAAAGTTCCTCTCTTATAAGATGGAAATTGAAGTTTGCTAACTACTACCGTTTCTATGATGCCACCATCTACATGACACTAGGGCCTGTTTGATTTTCTAATTACAGAGGTAAATACAGGTAAATGGGTAATAATTATTACCTCTATGTTTCCGGTTGAATTTTGTTTCCGGTTGAATTTTCCAGGTGATTTGACTGCCACCTTTCATTTATAGCACTTCTTACGTCGGTGAGGATTAAAAAAAAAGTTAAATTGTGAGGCCACCTTGATGTTTTTGTATCATCCACACCGTCAATCCCTTTAGCCAACTCATTTTTGGGCATGAGCCAAAAAAAGATGTAGATCCAAAAATCAAGTGGACCACACTACTGGAAACAATGGGAATTGAACTCCTACCATTGAAAGCTTCTTGAAGACCCTAGAAGTTTTGGATCAAACTGATATTTTTGTTTCCACTTTATCCATGACTGTGTGACCTAATTAACAGGTTGGATGACAAATAAACATCACTGTGGGCCCTAGGAAGAAAACAACTTTCAACCATTGACGTTTTAATAATCCATGTTTCCTAAGGTGTGGTTCACCCGAGCTTTTTATTTTCCTCATTTTTCGGCTCATGCCTTAAATGTATTTTTTTAAAGGATGGATGGTGTGGATAACTCGTATATATCATGGTGGGGCCCACATATTTAAATCAGTAATAAAAACGTTTGTATGGACCGATTTTCGAAACATAATTCACGGCGACTTTCAAACAGCTGTAAGTAAGCAATAATCAGGTAATTCCGAGTATTTACCAGGGGAAATTAAAAATCAAACAGCCCCCATGAAGGTCTAAGATGTCCATGAAGGTCCTAAATTACCTAGATAAAATATAAATATAGTCCACTAATCATTAATGGAATTTTCTACCTTTTTTGAGGGGATCAATGCAGAAGTAATTGTAAACACTTCCCATCCACTCTGCAGGTGTACAAGACCATGTCTTCATTTATCAAATGCAGGTGATGCCATAAATAATAATAATAATAATAAATCTTTCCCATACTGTTCTTTTATCAGGTAATATTTTGCTAATTATGGTACCAGTAACAGCCTTCAAGAAGAAATTCGATCTATAGATTTATAATTACTTTTATTTTGGTATATGCTACAAAAATTATATGGCTAATTATTAACTTATTACTTTTAAAAATAAATGTTTTTGAATTTTGATTACAAGTCCCAAGTCTAGATAAAGAAAGCAGATTGCATTAAATAAACAACCATTATCAAACTTCTGTTGCAACATTCTCCTTAATAAAGTTGAATGGCAAAACAGGATTCATGCAGCTGGAACATGGATGGAATACTATAACCAGTCCAGTCAGGGCTGTTGACAATCCTAATTTTGGGTATTGTCCATCCAGCTAAGTTGCAACGAACCAACGGTTTGGATTACCAAACCATGGACCTCATATCTTAGAATCCTCTCATTAGAGGAGATAGTTTTCACAAACACTGTTATTATATGGACTTCTAAAACTCACTCACAACAGGGAACTCCACCAACATGGTACGGCCAACCATGCAATCGTCATCATGTTTGAGAGGAAATTCTGTGGCCCACTTAGCATGTGTTTGCCGCAGCTTATTCCATTGCAGGCACATGGCACCTACACTCACCACAACTTTGGTATGCTGTAATATGTGGCATGCATGCATGACCACTTAAGTGGTCTAAATCAATGTAGAAAGAGCCTATATTTCTTGAACGAGGATTTTTTAAAATCAGGAATATAATTTCTCTTGAAAAAAAAAAAAAAAAAGACAACAACCCATCAGTCAATTCAGTTTAAACCCATTAGTCACAACCTTTTCAAAGGGTGTGTTTATACATTTGTATGTGTCTGCTCAAAAGACTATTTAAAAACAGCACTCCCACTGTTTTTTCATAACACAATTACCATTCTCTAGTCTTCTTCAAACTCTTTTCTGGGATTAAGAGTATTATAAGGTGGTTCGAGCTCATGTGTGGGAACACTGTAACCTAAGTGGTAGTCGTATGATGGAGGCTGGTTGTCTAAAATTCTAATTTTACTAATAGACATCATCCAAGGAAGGCATATTCAACTTTAAGCTGAGTAATGATCTAAAACCCAAATCTCATACTGAAAACTTCGAATCAAGAAGATAGAATCAATTGATATCAGCATGAATTTTATGATACACTTCATCCACAATGAGGCCCAAAATTTCTATGGCATGGATTGGCGTAATGTCTGCCTGATGAGCTGCTACAAGTTGATCAATTGTACCAACGACACTGTATGGTTGCTCACTTAAAATCTCTATTACAAAGAAAGAGAAATGCTGGACTATCCTGAGAGCAATATAAGTTGTAGTGCTCTTAGTTGCATCGAGAAATGACCCAGACTATTCATTAGGTCTGATGCACATTTTATGGGCTACTATACAAACATCACAACAATCTAAAGAAATTAACCATTGATCAAGGGCCTTAGTATGGACTAAACTAACTTGCTACAGTGATTGATGCATTGGATAGCAGTTGAAATTAAATTAAGCTATATTAAAATGATCCAAACTTGTTGCAATATAGTACTGAATAGAAGTGAAAATGCTAAGTTAGGATAAGCATTCATGAGAAAGGATTAATAGGTGTCCATGAGGGATAAAAGATTGATAGAAAGTGTAGTGCCGAAAAAAATGTATTTAATTAGAGTGATGAAGGCCTGGAGCTATTCTTTCTATGCTACTTTCACGGACTTGGATTAGGTGATGACCTTACTTATGGTCCATTAGCTTTTGGAATCAGCCTTTAACAAGTTATCGTCTTTGGGTCGATATATATATATATATATATATATATATATATATATATATATATATATATATATATATATATATATATATATATATATATGAGACGAGCGTAACAAACTACTACACTACCGTGTATGGTCATTTTTCTATTTACAGATGGCTGCCTTTTGGTTGTGCAGCCAATTAAATACGGCCATGTGTCATTACACATCACGGCCTTAACCTCGTTGTATTACATAAGCTTTCTAAGATGTACAACCTGTACTAGCTTGTCATGTGTCGCTGAGAGGTTGATTGCCTTTATGATTTCAATTGTGCAAGTCTCTGAGCATAGTAGCCTTTTTGGCGTAACATGCGTCTCCTTGATAGAGATATTTGAAATCCTCACTATATCTTTTTGCGTTCCATAAGTATTTTTGTGTCCCCATACAGTGTGTTGACAACATTCTATTTGTAGTTTTGGCTGTGATAAGTTAGGTATAAACAGTGTGATTTTAGCATGTATAGTTGCATTATATATATTAATCTATACTTAATAGACAATTTAGATTGATCAATTGAACTGTCCAAGTGGATCGATGCAACCAGGAGTACTATAACTTATAGTGCTCCAAAGTTGCACTAGAGCATTTCTCTTAAATTTAAAAAAAAAAAAAAAAAAAAAAAAAAAAAAAAAAAACGGAACAAACACAATGGAAAATTTGGCATGGATGGATTTAATGAAATTTAAACTTAGTACAACCAATGAGAAGTTGGGAATAGGGGTATTATTGGTAGTGGAAAATACCATTGAACATGTTCCCCACTAGGTGAGAAATGATGTGGACTTGCATCTTACTTTTAGACTAGTGGTCTGAATAAATAAATACCCGTTCTCTACTTAATCCACTTACAACAGAAAAACTCTCCTATTTCACACGCATGATGTTGTCCCAACGATCCACATGCTCGAACACATGGCTGCATGCATGTGAGATCTTAACTTTTCATCAGGTGGGCTGCATTTTTTAGATCTTTAGATCTAAATTGAGATTATCTTAGCATACATAACAAATGAATGGCTAGCAAAAAAAATATTTTCAATTTACTTTGTATATTGCGTCCCACTTTGAGGAGCAAAATGGCCCGAGATTTTAAGATATATCCACATAAATCTCAAATCTCACACACATGTTCCACAGTAGCATGTGAGCTTTTATGTGGATAGACTGCTACACACGCTTGTAAAATTAGCAAACCTCATGGTTAAAAAAGAAAAGAAGAAAAAAGAGAGAATTTGAATTTCTCGCCTCCTTTGAATGGGAATTCAAAGTGTTTGGATTCTTCCAATGAATCATTACTAAGACTGCAATTAACAAAAGCTTTCATACATTTCCGAGCCATCGCATCCACAAACCTAACCACATTATCCTATATGCTTCTCATCCATTTTTCTAACATTCCTTTTAAGTAACAATAAAAAACAATTAAAAAAAAACAATCAAGACCTTTTACACCTTAAAATTGTTAGTTACACCACCATATAAGGGTAATATGGTCATTGCATTTAGGGTTTCTGCCAAACTATTGATACGTTCATTGTAAAAATTGTAAGTTTGTAACATGGTTTTTCTAAACTACGTGCAGGCCCCCATTGCATTTAGGGTTCCTGTATTTATTAGTAAAACTTCATTTTTTAACATATACTGAAAAAAAAAAAAAAAAAAAGGTATAAATGTTCAAGGTTGGAACTTTGTTTTTGTTGGTAAATTGAATTAAATTTATTTGTTTTTCGGGAAAAAAATCATTTTTGTTACAAAGATCACCAAGGGTCATAAGATGGAGATTAATCGTCTTCTTACATAATAGATTTAAGTGAAAGGTGGTAAACTTAAGTTAATGAATTGATAGCATTGGGTTTTATGAGTGTAGAGTGGCCTATAAGCACTGTACCACAGTATGGCACAATGGCTGGTTTCCAGCCCTGAATTGCATCCTTAGATTGATTTGAACCTTAGGTTGTCAGCACGGGCATATGCAAGCTATAGTTTTATAATCATGCTTCATTGATAATCTTCACATTTGAGTCTTGGATTTGAATATGAGCCATTAAATATTTATCTTCACATAGAATCACCTGTTTGATAATGTTTCTACCCATGGCTTGAGTCGAATAGAATTCAGGAGATGAGTGGTTCACATCATCGTTTAAAATGCATTCCAGGATGAAAACTGGACAATAGTACCATACTGAGGCCAGAACCAATCTACCCTGGCAAACCCATCATGATTACTTGGACAGAAGGATTTGCAAGAGGTCCATATGATACAAGGTAATTAATCTTTTATATACGTTGCTCCTCAGAGAAATTTGAATGGTTTTTATTTATATGTTGGCCTTATTTATATACAATATCAAAACACACACACACATATGGACATATAACAAATTTCACTCCATTTTTTAGTCAAAATAGTATCAAAACTTTTCTAGGTCCGTACTGACAGAAATAACCATTCCTATGATCTATTGGGACCATAGTTTAGAAAACCAAAAACTGGACTCAAGGAAAGTTACTCAAAAACTTAAAAAAAAAATATATTTACTAAAAGTAGTTATATATAATGGGAAAAAAACAAGTAAAATAATCTTAATTTAAAGAGGGAAAGCTTTAGAAATTAGTAAACAAATAAATTAGTAAATTAAAAAAAATATTAGAATCACCACCCTTGTAATCGTAACCATAATTTTTATAATAACAGCCATCATTATAAAAGAATAATATTAGGAATAATTATATAATTATTCTTAATTGAAAAAGAGAACTTTAGAAAATTAATAAAAAAGTAAATTTTGAATTTTTTTGAAAAAGATAAGCAATTTATAATCACCACCCATAATCATAATCATAATCATAATCAGAAATTTATAACAACGATCATAATCATTAAAAAAAAAAATCAAGCAACCTTCTAATAGTTGGTCCTCAATTTGTACGTATTTTTTGTTTTTTGACACCCCATTTGCATGAGATCGAAACTTACAGAACTATTTTCATTGTATTCAAATTTTATGACCCATTTAAATTGGGGTTCACAAGTTGTATGGTTTCATTTGAGTCACATACATGGACTCTTGCAATTAGTCAGTG
The DNA here is from genome assembly GCA_030180095.1 of Magnolia changhungtana. Lineage (NCBI taxonomy): Eukaryota > Viridiplantae > Streptophyta > Magnoliopsida > Magnoliales > Magnoliaceae > Magnolia > Magnolia changhungtana. The sequence continues at coordinate 1,889,419 of JASAUF010000467.1, read as the reverse complement.
CATCCGTGTGAAGTCCCAAGCACTGCCAAAGTTCCTCTATTCTACAGGATGGAAATTAAAGAAGTTTTCTAACTACTGTACGTTTCTATGATGCCACCATCTAGATGCCACCAGGTGAAACAATGGCACGTGTGAAAGATCTAAGATGTTCACAAAAAAGGTCTCACTGATTAGATTACGTGGATAAAACATAAATACGGTCTACTAATCATTAATAGAATTTTCTATCTTTTTACAGGATCAATACAGATATAGGTGTAGAAATCAGCCATGCTGTCCATATATTTTGACAGCTCATTTTAAGGCATGATACTAAAAATGAAGCATATCCAAATCTCACAACTACGCATGGAGGAAATAGTGGTAATTGACTATTAAAAACTTCTTGTGGATCACCGAAGTTTTGAATCAAGCTGATATCTGTATGGTCCTTTGACATTATCAATAATTTGGATGGAAAATAAACATTAATGCAGCCCCAAAGAAATCTTTAATGGTGGGTATTCAATCACCACTTTTTCTTGTGGTGTCCTAGCCACAAGTCTAGGAAACCTAACCATGTTATCCTAGATGCCTTTCATCCATTTTTCAAACATCGATGCCTTTAAGTAACAAGAACAACAACATTTCTAAACTCCATGCTGATAGAAATAACCATTCCTAAGATCTACTGAGATCATAGTTTAAAAACTAAAAAACTCGAATAAAAAATCCGTTATGAAGAATCAGGCAAGTTACTCAAAAACTCGTAATGAAAAATTCAAAAGGTATATTATAATAAAAATAGTTATATAAAATGGTAAAGAATCAAGTAAAATGATGGTCCGTCTTAATTTAAGAATTAATATAAGAATAATTATATATAATCATTTTTAATTTAAAAAGAAAACTATAGAAAATTTAAAAAACAAGTAAATTTAGTAAAAAAAAGAAAAAGAAAAAGATAAGCAATTTATAATGACACCCATAATCATAACCATAAATTTATAATAATTATCATAATCATTAAAAAAAAAAAGAAAAGATCAAGTGACCTTCTAATAGTTGGTCCTCAATTTGTACATATTTTTTGACACTCTATTTGCATGAGCTGAAACATTTTAGAATTATTTTCATTGTATTCAATGTTTTATAAACCATTTAAAATTGGGTCCACACTTAAATGGTTTCATTTGAGTCACACATGCACCCTTATGTGAACTCCCATTCATGCATTGACAAAGTTCCTCTCTTATAAGATGGAAATTGAAGAAGTTTGGTAACTCCTACCGTTTCTATGATGCCACCATCTAGATGACACTAGGCGTGCCAATGGCACGTGCGAAAGATTTAAGATGTCCATCAAGAAGGTCCCACTACTTAGATTACGTAGATAAAACATAAATATGGTCCACTAATCATTAATAGAATTTTCTACCCTTTTTGGGGGATCAATGCAGAAGTAATTGTAAACACTTCCCACCCATTCTGCAGGTGTACAGGACCATGTCTTCATTTATCAAATGCAGGTGGTGCCATAAATAATAATGATAATAATAATAATATGGTACCAGTAACAACCTTCAAGTAGAAGTTCTATATATAGATGGATAATTACTGTTATTTTGGTATACGCTGCAAAACTTATATTTGCTAATTATTAACTTATTACTTTTAAAAATAAAAGTTTTTGAATTCTAATTATAAGTCTCAGGTCTGGATAAAGGAAGCAGATTGCATTAAATAAGCAGCCATCATCAAGCTTCTCTTGCAACTAAAGCTGGGCATCGGACCGAGTCGGATCGGATTGGGTCCACCTCGATCCGATCCGAAATCTCAAAAACCTAACCCGAACTCGATCCGATCCAGGACCGAGTCTGGGTCACCTGACTCGAACCAATCCGAAATATGTATGGGCTGATCCGATCCGAGTTCGACTAAAATCCTATCACAAATTCTATCTCAAAACCCTAAAATCACAGACAGAGAGAAGAAGAAGAAGAAGAAGTAGAAAAGAAGAAAAGATAGAAAAAGAAAAGAAAGCTCATTCCTAAGAATCTATCCTTTGCTACCCTACACAAGCTCTCCTCAGTAAATTCCTTGCCTCCATTTTCTAAAATAAATTTCAACTTTTTGATAAAAAATAAAAATCAAAAATCAAAATCGACAGTAGCAGCATTGCATTTTTGCTTTGAATTGCTTTCGAATTCCAAGATTCTTGAATCTATTGCCACTGTAGATCTTGTCCAACCGTATCCTGTCGTTGCCATGGCCCACAATGATGGGCACCCACCTGAGATCGATGAGGATTTGCACAGCCGGCAGCTCGCCATCTATGGACGGGAGATGATGCAACGGCTCTTTGCGTCTAATATTGTTCTTGTTTTCGAAATATAGTAGGCAACAACAGTAACAATGGTAAGGAGATGAAAAGGGTGTTTTGTATAATACATTCCTTTAAGATTGGTTCGGATCGGATCGGAATTGGGCCAATCCGAACTCGACCCGAACAGCTTTTGGATCTGAATGGACCTCCCCGATCAGCACCAATCCAGGCCATCGAATCGGGTCAGATCGGGTCGGATCCACCGGATTGGGTCAGAAATGCCCAGCTCTACTTGCAACATTCTCCTTAATGGAGTTGAATGGCAAAGCATGCAGCTGGACATGGATGGAATATTATCCCTAACAGAACATATCTAGAGACAGAAGGTCCTATCAGGGGCTATGTGGGTCCACTGCGATATATGCTTTTTATCCAAGCCGTTCATCCATTTTGATATATCATTTTAGGGCATGAGCCCAAAAAATGAGGTAGATCGAAGGCTCAAGTGGGCCACACCATAAGAAGCAGTGGTGACAATGACTTTACTGTTGAAACCTTCCTAGGGCTCACCGTGATGTTTATTTTTCATCCAACTTGTTTATAAGGTCACAAGAACCTTGATGAAGGGAAATTATAAATATCAGCTTGATCCAAAACTTCTATGACTTTTCCACGTTTAAGGAAAATAGGTCCAATCAACAATTTGATCCATGTATTTATTAGGGTCATTGTGGATTGCTTATGATTCTAAAGATTCACTTTTGTTAGGCAACTGTAACAATCGCATCCATTGCATGGAAAAATGATGGTGGTAGAAAACAAGACCAAATCAAGGACGGATTGGATCGTCCTAACATAGAAATGGGTTCCTAACCTGATACACGGTTCAGATTGGCTGTCTAAGGGTTCCGATGCAACTAGGAGCACTATAACCCGTCCGGTCAGGGCCGAAGAAAAACCTAATTTTGGGTATGGTCCATCCAGCTAAGTTGCGTCGACGAACCAACGGTTTGGATTACCAAACCATGGGACCTCGAATGTTAGAATCCTCTCACAAGAGAAGAGAGAGAGAGTTTTCACAAACACTGTTACTTCATGGACTTCAACTCACTCACAACAGAGAATTCCACCGACTTATACGGTCAACAATGCCATCGTCATCATGTGTGAGAGGAAATTCTGTGGCCCACTTAGCATGTGTCTGCCGCACCTTATTTCGCTGCAGGCACATGGCACCTACACTCACCACAACTCTGGTATGCGGTAACACGTGTCATGCATGCATGCATGCTCACACAAGTGGGCTAAATCGGAAACGGATTGGCTACTCCCCTGCCAAACCAGTCATATCGGTGCTCTGTGGGCCCCACCATGATGTGTGTGTTTCATCCATTCCGTTCATCCATTTTTAAATATCATTTTAGGGATTGAACCCAAAAATTAGAGGGATAAAAATCTTAGGTGGACCACACCACAGGGAAAAATTAGTGATTGGATATCCACCATTAAAATCCTCCTAAGGCCCACTGTACTGTTTAGTTGACATCCAATCTGTTGATTAGGTCATGCAGACCTAGATGAAACCCAGATGAAGGGATAAAACAAAGATAAGCTTCATCTAAAACTTTTATGGCCCGCAAAAAGTTTTTAATGGTCGACGTTCATTCAACATTGTTTCCTGTAATGTGGTCCATTTGAGATTGGGATATATCTTGTTTTTGGTCTCATACCATAAAATGATCTAGAAAAATAGATGAGCAACATGGATGAGACACATACATCATGGTGGGGCCCACAGAGCACCGACCACCAGCCATTTCTTGAACAGATCGAACGACTCTAATAGACCCATTTTGGCCTTTCTTGCTTCCATTATTTCAAATTTTGAATCTGTTTAAGATCCAACAGTCGCACTAATCAGTTGATCGTTTTTTTGTTTTTTTGTTTTTTATTATTATATATATTTACAAACTCACACAGACGCCCCCACACACACCCACTCACACCGGCACTCAATTCCTGATCTCACACACCCACTACCATTGAATCAAGTAGATAGAATCCGTTGGTCAGTATGAATTTTAAGATATAGTCCGTCTACAATGAGACTCAAAATTTCTATGGCATGGATTGGGGTAATGTGCGACTGATGAGCTGCTACAAGTTGATCAATTGTGACAACAACACTACATGGTTGTCCACTTAAAAAATCTCTACTACCAAAATAGAAAAATGCTGAAATAGGATTATCGTACTGAGTAAACTCACTTGGGCCCACCTTGAATGTATGTGGTCAATCCATGCCGTCCATACGTTTTTCCATCTAATTTAAGGGGTTGAGCCCAAAATTTAAGCATATACAAAGATTAATTGAATTATTCCACATAAACAATGGGGATAATGATTTCCACCGTTGAAACCTTTCTAGGCCCTACATTGATGTTTATTCGTCTTTCAACCTATTAATAAGATCATACAGACATGGATGAAGGGAAAACACAAATATAATCTTAATCCAAAACTTATGTCGCTCCCAAGAATTTTTCAATGGTAGACATTCAATTCACACTCTTTCCTATGGTGTGGTATATTTGATATGCTTCAATTTTCGGATAAAGCCATAAAATAATCTGGTAAAGTGGATGGACAGAGCAGAAAAAATACATAAATTACTGTAGACCTCATAGAGTTTACTCAGCACTGTAAGCATAGTGAGTTACTAAGTAAGCAGTCCGCTTTCAAAAATGCTTGACTGCTCCCAGATCAATATAAGTTATAGTGCTCCTAGTTGCATTGAAATGCTTAATCAAATTTATTGATTCAAACTATTCATTAGTCACAATGCATATTTCATGGGCTACCATGAACAATCAAGCATAGGTGAAAAAAGGCCAAGTCGTCAACAATTTGATCCATCAACCTATAAGCTAGGGCTCACCATAGGTTGGTTATTATTCTAAAGAATCGCCTGTGTTAGGTAATCATCGTCATCCCATCCGTAGCTTGGGGAAAAGGATGGCTATAGAAAACATGTCCAATTCAAAGATGGGTTCAATCAGTGTAGTGTGTTTCATTATTTAATTTGGATATGTGGCCACACGTGTGATGAATGATCCTATTTTAATTATGCATATGTGCATATATATGTGTAGAGCATGTCAAAGTCGTATCCAACTCGAATCGAACCGAACGCCTTATGACCCACATTGAAATAGCTAGATTAGGACTAGAAATTTGCTGGACTACTTAACCACTGATTGACAAGCAATTGCAAATCAGGTAATTTGTGAAGGGGAGTTTTGGTTCTTTGCATTGACTCTTTTTGCATTGAGGACAAAGACATTTATCACAATGTCGATAGCTTGATAGCATTTAACAGTACAAAATAGCATCAAATAAGAATTTAAAAACCAAGTGCCAATTTTATTAATATGAATGTAGGTACAATACAATCGGCAAATAAAAGTACATAAAGTAGAAAAGGTTACTGACGATGGTTTGAGCAGGCATGATGATCATGGACTAGATGATCTTTCGAATCTAGATGGTCATAAAAACCTAGATGGTTGCAAGACGGTCATGATTTTAGTTAGAAGGAAGTGACCCAAGACCTAGGGATTTAGAGGAGATCCGACGATAGGGTCATGGATATTTAACTAAAATAAACCGACTTACTATAGCGATGCGTTGGACAACAATGGAAACGATCCAAACTTGTTGCACCATGGTACTTGAAAGAAATAGCGATGTTAAACTAGGCTAAGCGATACTAGGATTAGTGTTCATGAGGAAGAATTAATAAGTGTATATGATGGATAAAAGATCGATACACAATGTTAAGCTTAAAAGAATTGTGTTTGATTAGAGTGGTGATAGCCCAGAGCTTTTCTTTCTATGTTGTTTTTGTAAACTTAGATTAGGTAATGGCCATATGTAAGGTCTCTTAGCTTTTGATATCGGCCTTTAACAAGTTAATGGCCTTGGCTTGATATTTTTTTAAAAAGATGAGGTACCTAACCACTACACTACTGTATCCCGGTGTGATATGCGTATGAATCACCCCTGGTGAGGAGTCTCAAACACGAGACTTCCTCTGTGGGCCGCACCCACCCCGAGTGTGTCCTTGCATCCCACAAGTGACCCCACTCGAGCCCAGTGTGAAAATGCCTGCATTAATCACCTCCGGTGAGGAGTCTCGAACTCAAGACCTCCCGCTCTGATATCAGTTTGATACAGGACAATTAACCACTTGCTTTAAAAGCTCGAACTATTAGAGTATGACGAATTAATCCTTTTATCTCATAGCCCAAGCTCCATATCTCATGAGTTTTAAGACCTCAGCCAAACCCCTTTCGTGGGCCCCAAATCACATGGGCCGCCCACTCCGAGTGTGTCCCCGCATCCCATAGGCTACCCCACTTGAGGCCGGTGTGAAATGCACATTAATCACCTCTTGTGAGGAGTCTCGAATACGATACTTCTTCCGTGGGCCGCACACACCCCGAGTGTGCTCCCACAAGCGACCCCACTCGAGCCCAGTGTGAAAATGCCCCTGCATTTTCTTTCATAAAATGACTTCTTGATTTATGACCAAAAAATTCTAGGTAAGAGACCATTGTTACAAAGAAGGAATATGTGTTAGGCACTCTCTTTGCTCATAAAATTGTACAGTCTCTACTTCATAAGACCAAATAATTATCAGGAATTCAGATGATTCTTACGCATGAATGACGCAAGTGTATGAAATGCAGTATAATAATGTGATGCCTGTGACAAGGGATGATCCGGGTCAGGTAAATCTACTTAACTCACCCACTTGACAAAGCGATTGAGATAGCTAGTCAATTCGAGTTTTTGATGGGTAGCATCTGATATTTCGTCAAGCCATGGATCATACACTCAAACTGACCAAGTGCTTAGATGTAATATATATGATATATAATGTTGATGGCAAAATAAGCAGGAGGGTTGAGAAGTGAATGAATGTAACATGATGATGATGAGAGGATCAATAAATAAAGCTGATCAAAGTTGGACAGTTGGATGAACGATCTTGTCGCAATGGTTGGATCAAGTGTCTTGGATTAGTGTTTCCAGTTGCTCCGACTGTTAAGGGTTAGGCTATGCTAGGTTGCCCTGAGCTAGATTCCTTTCCTTCTACTCTCTCTTCTCCTTAGTGAAGGGATGAAATGGGTTACGGATGACTAAGGGGATGGGAAATAGATACTTAGAATGGGAAAGGAAGCTATTTTTTGTTATTCTTGAGACGTCTAAGTGTAAGAGGGTTTAAATGGTTACGATTTAAGATTGTCATGTGGTGGAATGCAAACAATTGAATCAATGTTATGGATTGTAATTTTGATTAAATAAAATAAAATAAAATAAAATATGAGGGCAACACTTTCTTTTCCCCTCCCAGTGTGATCGTTGAGAATTTCAGTTGATATCATTAATCCTCTCTACTTTTGTAAGGGAGCTCCTGGGGTAATGTATCATCCCTGTTTTCTCCTGATTGTGCTTTATTGTGGTTCTAAACTCTAATGAGCTTAGGTGTAGGCTTGAACTGGGCATTGGGCTTGGACCTAAAGTTAGGCCTGGTTTGGTTGAGTTGATTGGGTTTGATAGACTTGGTTGGATTGAGTGAGTTGAGTACTAGGTTGACTGAGCTTAATTACTAGGTTAGACTAAGTTAATTAGGTTTGACTGGATTGATCACTAAGTTAATTGGGTGGGTTGGACTGAGTTGGGTGGATTAATCAGCTCATCAGCCTCTGAGTAGAGTGTCTACAATCTCGAAGCATCTTAGCCGTTCTGACAAGAATATCTCTCTTCCTTGTTTTGTGAGTACTTTCTATGCCTCTTTGTAAGCATGCTGACACGTGGCGGTATCCTGTTCGTCAGTTCTACCTATGATAAGTTGGGTGTAAACAATGTTATTTTAGCATGTATAGTCATATGTATTTTGGACTTAATAGATAGTTTAGATTGATCAATTGAATTACCCAAGTGGATCAAGCACTATAACGAATGGTGCTCCAAAGTTACACTAGAGCATTTCTCTTGGGAAAAACGAAAAAAAAAAAAGAAGTTAAAATGGGCATTGACGTATTTAATGAAATTTAAACTTAATACAGCCAATGAGAAAATGGGATCATAGGGTTATTATTGGTAGTTGAAAATATCATTGACCATGTTCCCCACTAGGTTGAGAAATGACGCCGACTTGCTTCTTACTTTTGGACTAAAAAAATACCCATTCTCTACTTAATCCACTTGCAACAGAAAAACTCTCCTATTTCAAACGCATGGTGTCCCAACAATCCGCATGCTCGAACACACCCCGCATGCATGTGAGATCTTAACTTTTCATTAGGTGGGATGCATTTTTTAGATCTTTCAATCAAAAGTGAGACTATCTTAGCATACAAAACAAATGAATGGAGAGTAGCAAAAAATATATATTTTAAATTTCAGTTTACTTTGTACATAGTCCCACTTTGAGGAGCAAAATGGCCTGACATTTTAAGATAGATCCACAAAAAGATCAAGCTTACACACGTGTTCCACATTATCATGTGCACTTTTATCTGTGGATAGATGGCTACACACGCTTGTAGAATTAGCAAACCTCATGGCTAAAAAAGGAAAGAAGAAAAAGGAGGATTTGAATTTTCTTACCGCCTTCTAAGAAAGAGCAATGGGAAGTTTTTGGATTCTTCCAATGAATCATTACAAAGACTGCAATTAACAAAAGCTTTCATGCATTTCCGAGCAGCCGCATTCATAAACCAAACCACATTATCCTCCACTCTCATCCTTTTTCCTAACATGAGTGCCTTTTAAATAATAAAAAATAAATAAATAAGCAATCGAAACATCTACACTCTAAAAGTATTAGTAACACCACTACGTACGTAAGGGTAATATGGTCATTCATAAGTTTGTAACATGGTTTTTTTTATATGATGTGCAGGCGCCCATTGCATTTAGGGTTCCATATTTGTTAGTAAAACTCCATTTTCAAACTCTATACCGAAGAAAAAAAAAAAAAGACTATTTATTGGCTAATTGAATTAAACATTTTTGTTTTCCATTTACAAAAAAAAAAAAAAAAAACATTTTGTTCCAAAGATCACAGAGTGTGATTTAAGATAGAGAGTAATGGTCTTCCTACATTAATAGAGTTATGTGAAAGGTTGGAAAATTAAATTCGTTATGAATGATCATATATAGGTATTAGGTTTTGCAAGGATATGATGGGCCATGGGTCCATACTCTCGCTTCTATGGTAGACTTGCAAGAGTTTCAACACCAGGTCAAGTTTGAGTACCCATGGGTGGCCATCCCACTATGGCCTGAGTGTGTGGGTGTGTGTAAAAAAATAAAATAAATTTTTTTTTAAGGAGAAATATATATATATATATATATATATATATATATATATATATATATATATATATATATATATATATATATATATATATATATATATATATAGCGGGAAATTACATCCTAATTAGGTTGATCTGAACCTTATGCTCTCAGTACATGCATATAGAAGCTATAGTTTTATAATCATGCTTTATTGATGATCTTTACATTTGAATCTTAAATTTGAGTATGAGCCATTAAACATTCATCTTCATAAAATCACCTTTTTAATAAATGTTTCTTCCTATGGCCTGAGTAGCATAGACTTCAGGACATGAACGGTTAATATCATCATTTAAAATGCAATCCAAGCTGAAAACCATATCCATTATACCATACTGGTACGAGACCACTGTACCCTGGCAAAACCTACTTGGAAAAAAGGAATCCAGGTGGAAATGATACTAAGGCAATTAATTTTTTTTATGTTCATTAATTACTCATCCATAGAGAAATTTGGTTTTTATTTGTATTTTTGTCTTACTTATATACAATATCAACACACACATATATGAACATGTAACTATTTTCACTCCATCTTTTAGTCAAAACAGTATTAAACCTTTCCGAGGTCCATTCTGACAGAAATAACCATTCCTAAGATCTACTGGGATCATAGTTTAAAATCTCAAAAATCCGACTCAAAAGTCCGTCTCAATGACTCAAGGAAGGTATTCAAAAACTCATAATGAAAAACTCAAAAAAATTATTTAATAAAAGTAGTTATATATAATGAGAAAAAACAAGTAAATTTAATATTAATTTAAAGAGGGAAAACTTTAGAAAATTAGCAAACAAGTAAATTAGAAATTAAAATATATATATAATCACCACCCTCATAATCGTAACCATAAATTTAATTAATGATCATCTTCGTAAAAGAATAATATTAGGAATAATTATATAATTATTCTTAATTGGGAAAAAGCAAGTAAAATGCAATCCATGCTATTCAAAAACTTAAATATATTAAAATATATTTAATATATAATGGGAAAAAGCAAGTAAAATAATCTTAGTTTAAAGAGGGAAAACTTTAGAAAATTAGTACACAATTAAATTATAAAAATTTAAGAACTTATATTCACCACCCTCATAATGTACCCATAAATTTTACAATAACAGTCATCTTCATAAAAAGAATAATATTAGGAATAATTATATAATTATTCTTAATTGAAAAAGAAAACTTTAGAAACTTATTTAATAAGTAAATTTTAATTTTTTTGAAAAAGATAAGTAATTTATAATCACTGCCCATACTCATAACCATAAATTTATAACAATGATCATAATCATTAAAAATAATTAAAAGAAAGTTGAGCAACCTTCTAATATTTGGTCCTTAATTTTCGTACGTATTTTTTCACACTTCATTTGCATGAATTCGAATGTTTTAGAACCATTTTCGTTGTATTCAAATTTTACGACCCATTTAATCTGGGGTCCACAACTTGTATAGTTTCATTTGAGTCACATACACTCTGGCAATTAGTCAGTGCATGCGTGTGAACTCCCATACACTGCCAAAGTTCCTCTCATATAGTACGGGAATTGAAGAAGTTTGGCAATTACCACACGTTTCTATGATGCACTATCTTAGATGCCACACGTGTGATAGATCTAAGATGTCCATCACGAATGTCCTACTACTTAAATTACGTGGATAAAACATAAATACAGTCCACTAATCATTAATAGAAATTTCCACCTTTTCTGAATGAAATGTGTCAACACTTCCCACCCACTATATATATATAGGCATTCAAGATGGGTGCAGCTTTAGTGGATCCGTGACTGTGGGGCCCACCATGACGCATGTGTCTTACATCCATGCTGTCCATCCATTTTTACAGTCCATTTTAGGGCATGATCCCAAATATATATGAAGAAGATCCAAATCTCAGGTGGACCACACATACAGGAAACAGTGGTGATTGACCATTAAAAACTTCCTGAGGGTCACTGAAGTTTTGGATCAAGCTGATATTTATGTGGTCCGTTGATTCAGGTCTTCGTGACCTTATCAAGGAAAATAAAAATTATGGTGGCCCCAAAGAAGTTTCTAATGGCGGGTTTTCAATCACCACTTCTTTTTTTTTTTTTTTTTTTCGTGTTGTCCACGCCTCGGTGTCACAAACCTGACCACATTATCCTAGATGCCTCTCATCCAGTTTTCAAACATGGGTGACTTTTGAGTAATAATAAATAATTAAAAAGCATTCGATACCTTCTACACCATAAAAGCATTAGTTACACCACCACACAAGGGTAATATAAAATCATTGTAAAGATTGAAATTAATCTTCTAACTGATGTGCAGGCGCCTATTGCATTTAAGGTTCTGTATTTGCCAGTAAAACTTTAATTTATTTTAAAACTCTATACCGAAAAAAATAATAATAATAAAATAATGATGGACGTTGCAACCTTGTGCCGGAAAGACTCGATTTGTTGGCAAATTCGATTAAACTGGTTTGTTTTTCAATAATAATAATAATAATAATAACCATTTTGTTTCAAAGATTTACTGAGGGTGATTCAAGATGGAATTTAATAATCTTCACCCATTAATAGACTAAAGTGAAAAGGTGGAAAACTTAAGTTGATTATGAATGAATTTACACTGGTATTGTGTTTTGCAAGGATAAAGTGGCCTATAAGCACTCTGCCTGTATCATACAATGGTGTGTGTGTGTGTGTGTGTGTATATATATATATATATATATATGGGAAATCGCCAGTCGCCCTGCACTACAGTCACTGGATTGCTAGAATCAGAGCTCTTCTGCTTAGAGGCAGGATTGTGATTCGCCTATCATAAAGCCCAAGTCATGAAGACTTGGACTTGTGTGAGTTACTCAAAAATTCTGACTGAAAAACTCAAAAAGTAGTAAATTATATATATATAAGTAGTTATTTATAATGGAAAAAAGTAAAACAATGGTCCATCTTAATTTAAAGAGGAAAAACTTTAGAAAAGTAGTAAATTTAAAAAATAAGTAACATTATAATCACCACCCTCATAATTATAACCATAAATTTTATAATAACGGACATCATAATTATATAAAAAAATTTATATCAAGAATAATTATATATAATTGTTCTTAATTTTAACCAAAAAAAAGAGTAAATTTAGTAAATTTCGAAAATGCTAAGAGATTTATAATCACCACCCATAAACATTATCATAAATTTTTAATAATGATCATAATCATAAAAATAAAAATAAATAAATAAATAAACAAGTAAAATTACCTTCTAATAGTCAATCCTCAGTGCATGCGTGTGAACTCTCATACATTGCCAAAGTTCTTCTCATATATGATGGAAATTGACGAAGTTAGCTAACCACTACACGCTTTCTATGATGCCACTAGGCGTACAAGTTTCTATGATGCAACCCTCTGGATGCCACAAGGCGTACACGTGTTAAAGATCTAAGATGTCCATCAAGAAGGTCCCATTACTTAGATTACGTACGTGGATAAAACATAAATCCAGTCCAATAATCGTTAATAGAATTTTCTACCTTTTTTAAGGAACAATACCGAATTAAATGATAGGTGTATAAGACCATGTCTTCATTTATCAAATGCAGAAGGTGTGCTAAAAAATAAATTTCCCATATATATGGCTCTTTTATTATGTAACATTTTGATAACTATGTCAAGAACGACGTCCTTTGAGTAGAAGTTTGATCCATAGATTTATACTTGCCATTATTTCAGTATATATATGCTACAAAAAATTATTTTGCTAATTATTAATTTATTAATTTTACTTTAAAAAAAAAAACTGTTTAACTCTCATTGTTAATCCCAAGCCTGAATAAAGGAAACGAAATACATCAAATAAGCAGCCATCATCAAACTTCTGCGACAACTTTCATCATGAATCTTAGCAATTTGACATTTCATTAATTAATAGAATTGAATAGCAAAAAAGGATTCATTAAGCCAATCCCAAGTAGTTGAAATAAGGCTCATACGATGATTATGATGATTAAAATTAATTAAAATAATAGTTAAACTTAATATCAATTTTAAAGATATTTAAAATATCATTATAATTTTACATATATAGATTTATATCTTAATAAAAAATAAAGGTCAAAAGAATATCAACATGACGATTGCTTGCATCACCACTTTAAACCATGGAGTGTGAAACCAGCCACCCAAAAACATCCCAGGAGAAGCGGGCCAAGCTTCCTATTTAGGACAGGTCACTTTCACGTGCATGTGTTGCTCACCTGATGAGTGGGCCAGCTTAATCTTCAAGACAGGTCAAATGGACTGTGCGTACCACTATGAACGTCCCCATCCAACAGACATATGCGACACTGGTACGTGTGGTTCATTTGTGTGGAGCTTGCACATGCATGCATGAGGTACCATAATGTGCATTAATTAAGAAGAGTTGTGTTAGAGTGGATTACAATAATCTTCCTAAATTAGAATAATCTTTTCTTTGTTAAAATGTATCTCTTAAGCGCTTTGTAGATTTCTCATAGATTATGCATATTTTAGGGATTAATGACTTAGAATTAAATGGCTTACACAGTTGTGTTTGAATGGGAGTAAATGAAATGCATTTGAAATCCAAGTATTATGTTTGGATGGGAGTAAATGAGAGGAATTTAAATGCATTGAAAATTTTTAATATATTTACAGGAACATATGTGATATCTCAATTCAACTTTAATATTTTAAATTAGTGCGCATATATAATATTTAATAATAAAATTGTAATGAGCCTGGTTAAATATATAATTTAGTAAAAATCAAGAAATTTTGAGCCTTGTGTGGGCCATAAATATAAGAATCACAAACAAGTAACTTGCTAACGTTTTTTAACCGTCCATTTAGATCAGCCAACCTTTGAATGGTTTGGATCATTCTATTAGTGTGATTTTAATGATGTAGCTAATAATTGAATTATTTTGGAAAATCATCAGCATATCACGTGTATGATAGATATGAACATAACAGCACCTTTAATTGCTCGTGCAACTGTACAAATCCAAATAAGCTCAAAAAGGCATTTCGCTCATTTACTTCCAAATCCTCTATCAAATAAAGGATTTCATTTGTGGGTTACTCACAAATGAAATCCTTTATCATTTATTTCCATCCAAACATGCCTTTTATCATTTACTCACAATTCTCCCTATTTGCCTCCAATTAGTCCTATCCAAATGGCATTTAGTGAAATAAAGAAGTTTGAATTTTCACTATGTAGTCTCTCGCTATTAAACAAGCTAATAAAAGCTATATGGGCCATTGAATCCATGGATCGCACCATTACATGTGGTTTCATTCTAAGATGCTACATGGTGCAATATATATATGATAATGAAGGTCAGGTTGAAAATGAAAATGAAAATGAAAGTGGAGACAATGATGATCTATTAAGAATCTATTTTTATGTTAAAATAAGCAACCTGTTGTTGAGAAGTGGAGCCACATCTGGGACTGTACACGACCGGTCAAGCAGGGGTCATGACCAGTCGTGGAGCTCACTCGATCGGTCGTGACCAGTCGTGGACTGGCACGACTCAAAGTCCAGCGAGTATAAGGTTTTTGGTACTGAGGTGCTCAACCGGTCGAGGCTCATGCTCGACCGATCGTGGGGTCCACTCGACCGGTCGTGCAGCCTACACGACCAGTCGTAGGTTACGCAGATTGGTTTTCGAATTTGATATGGACTACGGATTTTGGTGTCGCCTTTTGCAAGGGTGTGAAATGGAAGTTGCCTAAACTATAAATAGGAGTCCCTAGGACTTTTCTAGAAAAAAATGTGAATATTGGGGTGTTATTCTAAGGTGTGGGCAAATGGTTTTCTCTGTATCTTTAAGGGAGAGGTTAGTATATTGCCTTGTAATCTTCGTTATTCTTCATAGTGGAAGTTTGCATCCGTGGTTTTTTACCCTTGTTAGGGTTTTTTCACGTATATCTTGTCTTGTGGTTTGTTTTGGATTACTTTGATCTATTTCTAGTTTATATTTCTTCCTGTTTATCATTTATGGGTGAGGCCTGAGATTGGATCTTGGCTCATTGCGTTGTTGGCATGCTGCGCAACAACTGGTATCAAAGCTATTAGTTTAGTTCTATTCGGAGAGATGGCGGAAGAAGGGAAAACTAGAATTGAGAAGTTTGATGGTTCAAACTGTCTTCTGGAAGATGCAGATGGAAGATTATTTATATCAGAAAGACCTCTATATTCCTCTAGGAGGAAAAGAGAAGAAACCAGAAAAGATGACAGATGATGAATGATTTTTACTAGATAGGAAGGCTTTAGGAACGATCCGACTCTCTTTATCTAAGAGTGTCGCCTTCAACATATCCAAGGTGAAAACTATAAAAGAATTAATGGAAGCCCTAGCCACCATGTATGAAAAACCCTCTGCATCCAACAAGGTTCATCTTATGAAACAACTATTTAACATGAAGATGTTAGATGGTGGGAGCGTAGCTAAACATCTAAACGAGTTTAATACAATCACGAGCCAGTTAGAATCCGTTGGCATTATTTTTTAGGATGAGGTCAAGGCATTATTGATCTTATCCAGTTTGTCAGACAGTTGGGATAGTTTGGTGATTGCTATGAGCAATTCTTCAAGGTTGACAAAGCTAAAATTTAATGATGTGACCGGTCTAATTCTCAGCGAAGAATCTAGAAGAAAGGCATCAGGAGTTTCAGAGGATTCAGAGAATGCTCTAAACGTTGAAGGAAGAGGAAGATCGCTGAACAAATGAGACAATAAACACGAGCGTTCCAAGTCAAGGAAGAAGTCCAAGGGACCGAAAGATAAAGACGGGTGTTGGCATTGTAGGAAGAATGGGCATATGAAACGTGATTGCAGGGCGCTCAAGAAACAAGAAGGAAGCTCTCAAGGCGGAAAGGATTCAGTGAATTTATCTGAGGAGAGTGACACTGAGGCGTTGATTTTGTCTCTTGATGCGATGAATGAGTCTTGGGTTATAGACTCGGGTGGTTCATTTCATGCCACCTCATGTAAGGAAGTTCTGTGTGATTATGTGTCAGGTGACTTTGGGAGAATTAACCTGGGTAATGATGAGTCGTGCAGTATTGTTAGAAAGGGAGATGTTCATGTCAATTAGAAAGACGGAACGGTTTTGAAATTGAAGGATATCAGACATATACCGAGTTTGAAACGTAACTTGATCTCAGTGGGGCAGTTGGCCGATACCGGTTATGTGACGACATTCACTAGTGATTCTTGGAAGATTACAAAAGGTGCTTTGGTGATATCTCGAGGCAAAAAGGAAGGTACTTTGTACGTGACTTCAGGATCATATAGTTCACTCTCAGTCACATCAACTTGAGTGAATGGGCAGTTATGACATCAAAGGTTGGGACAAATGAGTAAGAAGGGAATAAAAGTACTATTATCAAAAGGGAATGTATCAGGGCTGAAGTCTATTGACCTAGAATTCTGTGAGGACTGCGTGAATGGCAAGCAAAAGAGGGTAAGCTTCAAGAAGACGAGACGCGTTCCAAAGATGCATCTGTTGGAGCTTGTACACACTGATGTGTGGGGACCGGCATAAGTATTATCTCTTGGTGGCTCACGTTAGTTTGTTTCCTTTATTGATAATGCTAGTAGAAAACTATGGGTCTATTTCTTAAAGTACAAATCTGATGTATTTGATGTATTTAAGAAGTGGAAGTTATGGTAGAAAATGAGACAGGTAAACAGTAAAATGTCTCAAATCTGATAATGGGGGAGAGTACTGTGATAAGAGACTTGAGAAGTATTGTGCAGCAAATGGAATCAAACATAAGAAAATGATTCCAGGGACACCGCAGCAGAATGGTGTGGCTGAGCGCATTAACATGACCATCCTTAAGTGCGCCAGGAGCATGAGGCTACATGCAAGGTTGTCCAAGACCTTTTGGACAGATGCTATGAATACTGCTGCATATCTAATCAATAGAAGTCTCTCATCACCATTGGATGGTGGGCTACCAGAAGAAACGTAGATGGGGAAAAAAGTGAACCTTGCACATCTTATAGTATTCGGTTGCACTTCATATGTTCACATTGATACAGAGCACAAAAATAAACTAGATGCAAAGTCCAGGAGGTACACGTTTATAGGCTACGGGCAACATGATTTTGGTTATAGGTTTTTGGATGCAGAAAACAGGAAAATTATTAGAAGCAAGGACGTAGTCTTCAATGAAAAAGTGATACATAAGGAAAGTGTGACAGAAAATAAGGCCAAGGAGAAAGAATTCATAGAGATGGAAGAGTTACCGGACACGGGTGTTACAGCGCCACAGGATAATCATGCACAGGAGCATTATGAGGCAGAGCCGAATACACCGGTTGTGAGGAGGTCTATTCGGGAGAGGAGACCCACGGTTCGATACTCACCCTCCTTACATTATCTACTGCTGATAGATAATAGTGAGCTAAAATATTTTGAAGAGGCGTTACAGTCAGATACACGGGTTAAGTGGGAGCAGGCCATGGATGAGGAGATGGACTCTCTTGAGTCTAATCGTACATGGGAGCTAGTCACTCTACCCAAGGGTAAGAAAGCTCTTCATAACAAATAGGTTTACAGACTGAAAGAGGAGCACGATGGTTCGAAACGATACAAGGCTAGATTGGTTGTGAAAGGGTTTCAACAAAAGGCAAGTATTGATTTCACTGAAATATTTTCACCTGTGGTGAAGATGTCTACGATTCGCATGGTCTTGAGTATAGTGGCTATAGAGGACTTACATTTAGAGCAGCTAGATGTTAAGACAACCTTTCTTCATAGAGACCTTAAAGAAGAGATATATATCCATCAGCCGACAAGATACGTGGCACTAGGAAAGGAGAACAAGGTGTGCAAACTGAAGAAGAGTTTATATGGCCTGAAGTAGGCCCCGAGGCAGTGGTAAAAGAAGTTCAACAGTTTTATATCGGGAAATGGTTACAGGAGATGTCATGCTGACCACTGTTGTTATTTGAAGAAGTTTGATACGTCATACATTATTCTTCTTCTGTATGTCGATGCAATGCTTGTGGCCGGTTCAAGCATGAAGGACATCTCAGATCTCAAAAGACAACTGTCTAGAGAATTTGCCATGAAGGATTTGGGAGCTGCAAAACAAATCCTAGGTATGAGGATAAAGCGTGACAGGGAAAACAAGAAACTGGTTTTGTCACAGGCAGATTACATAGCAAAGGTACTTGATCAATTCAATATGGGAGGTGCTAAGTTGATTAGCACTCCATTAGCCAACCACTTCAAGCTATCTAAGGAGCAAGGTGCAAAGACGCAGGAGGAACGAGACGACATGGCTAAAGTCTCATATGTATCAGCTATTGGGAGTCTCATGTATGCTATGGTAAGCACGAGGCTAGACATTGCTCAAGCAGTGAGAGTTATTAGCAGGTTCATAAACAATCCTGAAAAGGAACATTGGGAAGTTAGGAAGTGGATCCTCAGATACCTGGTAGGTACTGTGGATATAGGGTTGTGTTATGGAGGATCAGAAATCAAGCTATAAGGCTAGTAGATTCAGATTTGGTAGGAGACATCGATGGTAGAAGAAGCACTACAGGTTATGTCTTTACACTGGGTAGTGTTGCAGTCAGTTGGGTCTCTCAATTACAGAAGATAGTATCTATCAGTACGACGGAAGCAGAATATGTTGCGGCTACAGAAGCGTGCAAGGAGATGGTGTGGATGTAAGGTTTTATGGAGGAGTTGGGTAAGAAGCAAGCAGATTGCAAGCTATACAATGACAGTCAGAGTGCAATACACTTGGCAAGAATTTAGCCTTTCATTCAAGGACCAAGCATATTGCTATCAGATATCACTTCATATGTTCGTTACTGGAAGATGGATCGATTGCTCTGGAAAAGATTCATATAAGTGAGAATCCTGAAGATATGCTGACCAAGGCGGTCACACGGGAGAAGCTGAAGCTCTGTTCAGCTTTAATTAGTCTTCAGGCTTGAAGACAGAGAAGTGGTGCACTCCGGATGAAAAAGACAGAAGTTTATGGCGATGTGTCTCCAAGTGGGAAATTGTTGAGAAGTGGAGCCACATCTGGGGCCGCGCACGACCGGTCGTGGCCCCTGTTCGACTGGTCGTGGAGCCCACTCGACTGGTCGTGACCAGTCATGGACTAGTAAGAACCAAAGTCCAACGAGCATAAGGTTTTTGGTTCCGAGGTGCTCGATTGGTCGAGGCTCATGCTCGACCAGTGGTGGGGTCCGCTCGACAGGTCGTGCAGCCTACACGACCAGTCGTAGGTTACGCAGATTGGTTTTCAAATTTGATACGGACTGCGGATTTTGGTGTCGTCTTTCGCAAGGGTGCGAAATAGAAGTTGCCTAAACTATAAATAGGAGTCCCTAGGGCTTTTCTATAAAAAAAAAAAGGTGAATATTGGGGTGTTATTCTAAGGTGTGGGCAAAGGGTTTTCTCTGTATCTCCAAGGGAGAGGTTAGTATAATGCCTTGTAATCTTCCTTATTCTTCCTTATTCTCCAAGGGACCTGATATCCCAAGCATAGATTTGTATATAATAATGTAACTGTGCTACCCGATCATATGCAAGCATGGCACATAGCTATGGGATTCCAGCCATCCATATATAGGGGGTCCCACCATGTATGTCTTGGCCAAAAACCATGTGGGTCCACTAATCAGGTGGGCCATATTTCACGGAACAAATATACGCCCGAGGAAAACTCTTGGATGAAGTTTTTCTAAGCCGTCCACCTGTTTCAGTATCAGTGTCCAACGATATAGCCGATTCACTTCACTTGTTAGAGTTATATATATATACACACATACACACACACACACACACACACACACACACACACAGAAACGCTCACCTGCGGACTAGTTCATACGTACTACATACGAACTTTTTTGAGAACTCATCATATCTGATGAGTCTCGAAAATCTGAACGGTCCACGTGAAGCAGAACCTCATGAAACCCCCTGGTACAAAATTTTACTTTGATCCAAAACTTTAGTGGGCCATGAAAAATGCAAACGGTTTCTTCCCTTGATCTAAATTTCTCTTTTCTATGGCCCACCAGAATCTTAGATCAGAGTGAAAATTCACCCCCTAAGGTTTCATGGGATTCTGCATCTTATGGACTGTTCGGATTCGACACCCATGACACGTGTGCAAAGGTGCGCACGTGCGTAGGTGAGCATGCCTCTAATATATATATATATATATATATACATCTTTCTAGTTCGGCAGCATTTTCGACATAGAAAGCGGCACAACTCCATGGACTCTCACCTTCTTCAACTTTGTGACGAAGAAATCAAATTACTCCTTAAAAGGGACTCATTCGTCACACACACACACACACACACACACACACACACACACACACACACACACACACACACACACACATATATATATATATATATATATAGTGTGTGTGTGTGTGTGTGTAGATCTATATTTGTTTCTGGTTGATGTCCGAAAAATCTAGATCGGTATATGTTCCTTTTTTATGGAAAAGGTTTTTGATATATATCTATATATATATATATATATGTGTGTGTGTGTGTGTGTGTGTGTGTGTGTGTGTGTGTGTGGACTTCCCGTGAGGTTGAGCTGTTGGGCCCCACCGTGATGTGTGTTGAACATCTATCCCATCAGTCAAATGCAAGTTAATCCATGACTTCAGTGGGCCACACCGCGTACAACAGTTGAGAGGGGTTATCCTCCCATTAAAACATTCATAATCATCTATTGGGCCCACTGACATGTGGTTCACAAATCCAGCCCATCCATTGTGTGTGTCCCATTTGGATGAGGGGTTAGAGAAAGTTTCAGCTGCATCCAAAACTCAAGTGGGCTCCACAAAGTGCTTTTATATGGTTTAGGCAAGTCTTCATATGGTTTTAGATGGTATGGCTAACATGAGCTCGGTAAAGGGCTGACTTTTGGAATATCACATAAACTAAAGGGGACCCATCAAATGCACAATATTAATGTTCAACACATCATGGTAGGGCCCACACAGCTCGACCTTATGGAAAGTTACCATGAGATCGACCTCATAGTACCATTTCCCGTGTATATATATATATATATATATATATATATATATATATATATATATATATATGGGAAAGGTACTATGCGCTCGAGCGGATGGGAACATCCCATGAGGTCGAACTGTGTGGGCCCCACCGTGATGCGTTTTGAACATCTACCCCATCAGTTAGATGCACCATTCCATCATGGGCCTAGGTCTCAAAAATCAAGTCAATCTGTGACTTGTATGGGCCACACCACATACAGAAGTCGAGAGGGGCCGTGCACCATTAAAACATTCATAATCATTTTTTTGGGCCCACCGAGATGTGGTTTGCAAATCCAGCCCATCCATTATGTGTGTCCCACTTGGATGAGGGTTCAAACCAAGTTTCAGACACATGTAAATTTCAGGTGGGCCCCACTAAGTGGTTTTATATGTTTTTAGCATATCTTCACATGATTTTAGATGGTTGGATATCCCATAATTTAAAGGGGACCCATCAAACGCACGGTGCTGATGGTCGACACGCATCACGGTGGGGCCCACACAGCTCGACCTCATGGGAGCTTATCGTGAGGTCAAGCGCATAGTACCTTTTCCCTATATGTGTGTGTGTGTGTGGGCGCGCACGCGTGGGGGGAGGGGGGGTTTATGCAGTCGAGCTCATGGGGAACTTCCCATGAGATCGAGTGTTGAGGGTCGTATATTGCATATTAGACCCTGATTAGTACCTAATTTTATGTACATGATAATGCTTAATGCCATATTTTAATTGTGTTTTTATTACAGGATGAAATCAGGAGCGTGTATTGAAAAATGATGTTAAAAGCATGGATTTGACGCTCCGAAATTACCAGAGCGAGGGATGGACTCCAGAGGACCAATATTGAAGAATTTACATGCCTGGGACCCGAGGAAATCAGGCCGTTCACGTTTAAAGAGGCCCGAAACTGGTCCAGAATGAAAGATCACATGGTTCCCTCCATCCAATTGGCTCGAAACTTTATACATGGGATTAGGGACATAAAGTAACCGTACATATCAAGTTTCAGCCTTTTGATATCTTGGAAAGTGCTCCAACTGACAAATCAGCCCACAAACCATCGATTCTGGGCCCACCTATAATCTGGATATGCTTCAAATTCGGTCTCATCCCGTTTTATGAGGTGAGAAAACAGATGGTCGGATCAGATTGGCCATAATTATCAAGATGGACCCCACATGATGGTGAGTGTACACCATACACAGGTGCACTCGGTGTGCATCGGACGGCTGAGTCGGTCAGCGCGAGCGCTGACCGACCTTTCGAAATTTCAAACATTCGCCAGCGTTACAGTGAGCGATGGCCGACCGATGGGTTTCGGTTGTGGGCCCCACACGTCCATAAAAACATCAATCCGGGCCGTCCATCAGGTCCAGGTGAAGCATATTAACATTGCCTAGGTGGCAGAATTGCGAACGGTCGTCAGGAGTAAAATCTAGCCGTTCGAATGCAGTTGAACGGCTGGTGAAATATCACATGGGCCACGTTACCAGCACTTTAAAACCAGCCATCTTGGAACGGTTTGTGACGAAGAGACTAATGGACGGCGTGGATTTCTCAACAAAACATCATGGTGGACCCCACCATTTACGCAGAGGAGCCGCCCGCGTCACCTTCTCGAAACGGCAACTGCCGTTTTCGTTTACGGCAGCGAACGGACCGCTGTCCGTTTTTGCGGTTGCTAGTGGGCCCCACACGTGTCCCTTCCGGATGATCCAATCCGTCCATCTTGTAGATGGGCTCGAGCACTACAAAACCATGTTTCCACTTTATACTCATGCATGCACACATGTGCGGTACAGAGGCCACAAAAGGGCTGCCCTGCAACGTCCAAATCTGATCTTTTTGTATTCTCTTCTCTGGGCCGCATCATTGGACGTTCAAAACTACCTATTCTTGACTGAAATTTTGTCCTGAATCCAATGGACGGGGTGGATTTCCCAGAAAACACTTCCATGGGGCCCACCGATCACGACAGCGAAGGGGTGCGAAAGGTTTCACACAATTTAGAAATCCAGTTTTCCAGGCAGTTGTGGGCCACCATCTTTGATCATATGGCAGATCTGAACCGTCCATCATGTAGAGGACCCAAGAAAGTCCTAAGGGACGGTGTTTGTTGGAATTTGAACGAGGAAAGTATGGTGTTTTGAGGTCTTGAACTTGGCTGCGAAAAGGAATTTTGCTGCGCGTGCGACAGCTTCCCAAATCCGAATTTCACCACTCCAGCCACTCCATTAGCTATAAAAAGAGTTGCAAAACATGAGGAAGGGTATTCAGAAATTGGAAAAAGTGGAGAATTCCAGATCTAGAGCAAAGGAGAGAAGAAAAAGAAGAAAGAAGAAAGAGAGAAATTGGTTTGATGTTTGTTATTGAATTTTATTTATCCATATGTTTAATGGATTTTATGGGTAACTAATCTCTTAGCTAGGGCTGAGATGAAACCCCTAATTTGAACACCTCTTTTTCTATGTTGATTTTATTTTAATTAGATTGGTTTGTTTCTTTCCCTAGTGTGCTTGATTGCTTTAAATTCTATACTTCTCCATCTATGAACTTGATCAGAGTCTATGGATGGATGTGGTCTGGATGCTTATTCTAGGTGCTTGTATCTCGATCATGAACAGTTCCCGTAGAGGAAGAAACAGGGTGCTTTCTTGAATCACATATTCCATATGCCCGATTTGGACATGGGATATGTTATTCATGGGGCATTGCTTGAAGGAATTAGACAATCTGTATGCCCGATTAAGGACACAGATTGTGCTTTCTCTAGATAAGTTAGATCAATCTATATTAAAGTGAATTAACAGACAAAACAAGGGTTGGGATAATTAGAGGTGGATTCGAAAGTCCTAGTGCTCTTTCTCTTATTGAATTTTCTTCCCTATCCTCAATAGTTATTTTCCATAAATTTGTGTTAGTAATTTGCTCCATTATTTGTTGAATTAGTTAAGGAGGATCACAGATTTGAATTGTGACGATCAGTCCTCGTGGGATTCGACCTCGATCTTACCGAGTTATTACTACATCACAACCCTATACTTGGGGAGTGAACATCGAGCTGTGTGGGCCCCACCAATATGTGTGTCGAACATCAACACCGTGCATTTGATGGGTCCCCTTTAAATTATGGGATATCCCAAAAATCAGGCGTATACGGAACTCAGGTGGGCCATACCATCTTAAATCATGTGAAGACATGCCTGAAACATATAAAAGCACTTAGTGGGGCCCGCCTGAAATTTGGATGGTCTGAAACTTGGTCTGACCCCTCATCCAAGCGGGACACACATAATGGATGGTCTGGATTTGTGAACCACATCTTAGTGGGCCCAACAAATGATTATGAATATTTTAATGGAGGGTAGCCCCTCTCAACTTTTGTATGTGGTGTGGCCCACACAAGTCATGGATTGACTTGATGTTTAAGCCCTAGGCCCACCATGGAATGGTGCATCTGATTGATGGGGTAGATGTTTGACACGCATCACAGTGGGGCCCACACAGCTCAACTTCATGGGAAGTTCCCATGAGCTCCACCACATAGAACCTTTTCCATATATATATATATATATATATATATATATATATATATATATATATATATATATATATTGAGGGAGATATGAGTATTTAGGTGTATTGTCTTGCTATGACCAATACAATACCACATACACCGGTTTTATCCCTTGAAAATCATGGCCCACTTGATGATTGGACCAGCCTGATTTTTTAGTGAGAATATCTTTAAAGGTTGGACGGTTAGAATATTGTACTTGTATGCCGCACTGACACCAAAACTAAACGTTTACGGTGGCTGTCAGTGGTGCCACATGTCATTTCATTTTTTAATTGTGTCAACATTGAGTCCTCTAGACCGGCGCAGGAGGCCAGAGTAGGGAGACTTCTGACTGAACGATCGGCAGGGCGTCATTTACCTTTGATCCGTTAAACGAGAGCCCTTCCACACGGGACTCCTGGATCACTATGGCCGACTTTCGTCTCTGTTTCAGGCAGGCTTATACCATTACTCTCAATATGGATAGATCTATAGCGCGTTGAGTTTATGGCGTGCGGAGATCGAGTTGTTATCGTCGATATAGGTGATAACCAACAACTCACCGGTGTAAGGCATAACGATCCACCACCAGGGCAGATGATCCAACCCACCCCATATCGAGATGCCCTTTTTATGATGGACGTGATCCATACCCCATTGTGTTGGGATTTTTGGCTTGCGGAATCACACAGATCTAGATCTATGATAGCAATCCAATGGCACCAAGCACATACAAGAGAACACACAGTTTTAACGTGGAAAACCATTGTGCAAAAAAACACGGCACAAAGCGACAGAATTTCACTACGAAAGCATCAATTACAAAGCGAGAGAACTTACCCGATTCGAACAACCTCGAATCTCACCCTTGCTACACCCTTTGATAACCCTAGAACCCTTTAGAATACCTTTAAGAAGCATTAAGATTCCTTAGAATAGCCCTAGGGACCCCTATTTATAGTTTAGGAAACTTTCTTCCACATCCTTGTTGCGAAAGGACTCAAAATTCACGATCCGCACAAAATTGCGGAACGAATCTGCGTAACCTATGACTGGTCGTACTACGACTGGTCGTAGCTCACCTACGACTGGTCGTAGACCTCAGAGAAAAAATAGCACAATGTCGCTGTACTTTGAGTCGTACCAGGACTCAAACCTACGACTGGTCGAGCGCCTCCCACGACCAGTCGTGGCTGTCCCACAACCGATCGAACGACCTCAAAAACTTTAGATTAAAGACTTTTCTCAATAATCTCCACCAAGTCTTCAATCTTCAACCTTGTAGCTCCTTGACCTCTTCTTTTATTTCTGCATCACATCATAGCTTCTCTTGCACACTGTCTTTCTTTTCTACCATCGCCAAGCCCAGAGAAGTTGCACAGAATTTGAACTTCTCTACAGGAACGATCTAGGTGAGCATGACTGCCAGATCAAAAACTACATGGTCTGTCTCCTCAAAAGGAAAGACGTAGTCTTCTTACTATCTCACCGCTACCCACTATTGCTTGCCGGGGTATTTGCTCACAACATTGATAGCCTGTGAAATAATCGGTCTAATCCAGACCATGGCATACACTACCAACCGCATTCGAATAAGGCTCATGAGATATCCTACTTTTCCTCATCTGTTTTGGGACATGTCCTGAGGAAAACTTGAAGAGAGATGCGTAGGGAACGCTCTCCAGCTTTACTTTGCCCATCATATACTTGATCAATATCTACACACAAGGTATTCCTCCTGTGATTACCAAAGCCTACTCCTCCTTCAGTCTCAATGCCAAGAACCATCTTTACAGCCCCTCAATCCCTCATCCTGAACGTCCTACTTAACCGAGTCTTCAGTACACTGATTTTAGACATGTCATAATTGGCTATCTACATGTCATCAATTCCTAACTCACCATGAAGGAATCAAACCACTGCCTAGGGGACAGGTCGAACCACGACCTCCTGCAAAGTCTTTTCTTAGCTCCTTTAACTTCGAACTGCTCTGGTTGCTTCATGTAAGTCTGCTCTTCACTTTCTCTTGCAGAAGTGCAGACTCCACATCTATCCTTCCAGCTCAAGATTACTTTAGCCAACCAGCACCAATCACAGATCTAATAGACACTTGCTATACTCTGAGCATAACCCTTCACTACTAACATCGCCCTGTATCTATGTTGTATCCTCCTGAAGATCCACCTACATCCAATCGCTTATCGGCCCACTAGAAGCTCCACCAGCTCCCATATGTCGGTCTGGTACAATGAATCCATCACATTACCCATAGTCACCTTCCACTTTTCAGTACCAGGCTCACCTAGAGCCATCTGAATAGAAGATGAATCTCCTGCGATATTGGAGTCGTCCATGTACCTCACCGACATCCTGCGATCATGCCGTGTGATTCTTCTCACAAGTGGCTGCTCCACCTACTCTGTATCCATGTTTACACGTCTCAGCCTTCCTGTCCTGCCCACTCATGTGGCCATGCCCAACATGCCATACACGTGCAGAGGTGGAATCCGCTACATCCACTGCAGCTCCACCTTTTGAAGTGCTCCCGATCAACTTGTACAAGTTATCGAGTCATTGTGCTTTCATGATTACCCGTGCCCCCTTAGATACTTTAAGAGCACTATTAATACCTATGTACTTGCATCCTTTTGCCTCAAGCACACCAAGAGAAATCAGATTCTGCTTCAAATCAGGAACATGCTTGACATCAGTCAAGGTACGCTCCACCCCATCAAATATCCTGATGCGCACTGTACCAACAGCCACAACATTACAGGCAATGTCATTGCCCATAGATACTTGTCCACCATCGCACTCCCTGTAGCTAGTGAACCAACTCTGATGAAGAGTCATGTGAAAAGATATCCCTGTGTCTACTCATCCTTACAATCATCATATGACCGTCTGAGCAAAGACACAGACAAAACATCACCATCACATCTATTCGATCCATCTGATGTGGCAACATTGGCCTCCCTGTATGAAGCCTCAGAATCTTCTCTCTTCAATTTAGGATTTTCACAATCTTTCTTCACATGTCCTTCCTTCCTACAGTTCCAGCACTTTACCTTTCTTTTGCCCTTGCCCTTGCCCTTGCCTTTAGATTTGGATCTAGAACCTGAAGAACCTGTACCTTGTCCAGAATTACTATCCACTGTAAACAGTGCATCAGAAGACGTCCCCATGTTATTGTTTAGTTGTCTCATAGCCTTCCCTTGAAAAGACGAGATAACGGTATCGACACTCAGGGTTTTGTTCATGTTGCACATAGTGTCCTTCAATGCCTCAAAAGACGCCAAGAGAGAATTCAGCAACATACATGTTTGTTCTTTATCTTTCATCACTTCTTCCATATCCAGCAATTTACAAACCAATTTATTAAAGTTGATGATGTGAGCTGATGTTTTATTTAAACCAACACGATTTAAATGATTTTTAAACTCGCAAGTATACGAATCAGATGCAGATACGGTACGTATTACGAGATCGTTCCCACGAGGACTGGACGTCACAATTCAAATCTATGATTCTCCTTAACTAATCCAACAAATAATGGAATGAACTACTAAGCACAATTCTAAGAAAAAAAAATAATTAAGAACAGGGAAGAAAATTCAATCAAAGAAAAAGCACTAGGACTTTCGAATCCACCCCGAATTATCCTAACCCTTGTTTTGTCTGTTGATTCACCTTGATATAGATTGATACCACTTAGATAGAGAAAGCACAATCTGTGTCCTGAATCGGGATACAGAATGTCTAATTCCTTTAAGCAATGCCATGAACAATACATCCCATGTCCTTGGTCAGGCACATGGTATGTACGATTCATTAAAGCATCCTGTTTCTTCCTCTATAGGAAACCTGTTCTTGATCAGACCCAAGCACCTGTAATAAGCATCCAAACAACATCCATATATATACTTTGTTCAAGTTCATAGATGGAGAAGTTTGGAATTTAAACCAATCAAACCCACTTAGAGAAAGAGACAAATTAATTAATATTCAAAGTAAATCAACCAATACAAGAGCTGATCAAATTAGGGGCTTCATCTCAGCCCTAGCTGAGAGATTAATGACCCATAAAATCCATAAAAAATATTAAATAAAATTCATAAAATCAAAACACCAACCCAATCGATCTCTCTCTCTTCCTCCTTCTCTTTCTTCTCTTTCTTCTCTCCCTGGCTCTGGATCTCAAATTCCCTGGATCTGAATGCCTTTCCCATGTCCAAAACTTCCCTTTTATAGCTGATGGACGGCTGGAATCGGTGGCAGAGTCGTAGAAGGATTCGGAGTACAAATTTTCGCAACCGTGATCGGTGGGCCCCACAGAGGTGTTTTCTGGAAAATCCACCCCGTCCATTGGATTTAAGACGAAATTTCAGTAAAGAATGAGTGCTTTTGAACGTCCATTGGCGCGGCCCACAGGAGAAATCTCAAAAAGATCGGATTTGAATGTCACCGGGTAGCCCTTTTGTGGCCTCTGTATCACGCACGTGTGTACGCATGGGAGTGAATTATCAGCATGGTTTTGTAGTATTCACGGCCCTCTACACGATGGACGGCTCGGATCGTCTGGAGGGTTGACGTACGGGGCCCACTGTCCTTTGCAAAAACGGCCAGCGGCCGGATTACGCGGACGCCAAACCTCCTTCCGCTGACAATGGTGGGTCCCATTCCTCTGATCAAATGGCAAATCTACTCCGTCCACTGCGATGAGAACGAAAAACCGGTCGGGAATGTGCAATTTTTGAGTTAGATTTGTGGTGGCCCACAGAGTTTTGAACTCGCCGTCCATCCTGCGATTGAATGGTTAAAAATCCCACCACTTGATGTCTTTACATTTCGTCAGCTAGGCGTGGGGTATGTCTGCCCCAGGAAGTGGATGGACGGCTTGGATTGTCCATTTGGACACAAGGTGGGCCCCACAACCATGAACCAGCGGTTCGCCTTCGCGAACGCTGGAACGGCGCTGCTGTTTTCGAAGACGAGACGGGTCAGCCGTCCGCTGACCGTCTTGGGTGATCCGGTGTGGCGCGGCTACACATGCACTCCATGCACACGTCACACATACAAGGCCCACTGTGATGTTCTTCAGAAATCTAATCCGATCATCTATTTTATCTTGGCCTATAATGAATTAGGACCAAATTTGAGGCAAATCCAGATATCAGGCGGGTCCCAAATTGTAAATTAACGGGCTGATCTATCCGTTGGACCACTTCCCAAGATCTGCAAGGGTTGAAATTTAATATGTACGGTTAAATTATGGCCCCCATCATATGTATGAAGTTTCGAGTTGATCGGATGGCGGGAACCATGTGATCTTGCATTCTGGACCCTTTTCGAGCCCCTTTGGCTTGCTTTCCTCCAATCCCAGGCGTGTAAAATCGTCACCATTGGTTTTCTGGAGTCCATCCCATGCTCTGGTAATTTCAAAGCGTCAAATCCATGCTTTTAACATTATTTTACAATTAATACTCCTGATTTCCTCCTGTAATAAAAACACGATTAAAACACTCCATTAAACCTTATCATATATGTAAAATTAGACAATTACTGGGGTCCGAGATGCAATATTTGACACTCATCATAACCCCCAACCAGCATTTTGCTAGTCCCGAGCAAAACATGCGAAAAATAATTTCAAAAATAAAAGACAATTCCTGTAACTCAAGTGACTTGTGTACAGATAGCTGAGATGTAAAAATTCTAAGATTCATGATCAGTGTGTGGAATTTTTCTCTTAGAATCAAGCTCTCGGCAGATTTCATAATCAAGTTTAAAATATTAATCCATTAATTTGAACAATTTTAAACATTGAGTTCCATGAGTGTATAGTGTAATCTCGGCTTACAATCATTAAAAGATCCAATTGTCAATTTCATGATATCTTAGTAAGTTGCGACAACCAAGCTTGAAACTAACACTTATCTCACAGATTCACATTTCATTTTACTAGCCTTTGATTTTCTTTATGAGCAGTAACGCAAATGAGGGGAATCAAATTCTCACCTATAGGGAGCAAACCTAGGGCGAAAACTTGTCGCCTAACTTTTTTTTTTTTTTCATATGTCAACTATGGAGAATCAAATCTACACCTATAGGGAGCAAACCTATGGTGAAGATTATGTGACTTAGCCTTTTAATTCTTCTTTTTACCAAGTTAATCATTCAGTTATCGAACCGGAAACTTAATGTGTAAGCAATATGTGATATGTGAAATCATGGCTCAATCAATGTTTACAACTTCTAATCATGGATTAACAATTCAAAATTGACTGTAAAATCAAGCAGATGGCCGAATCCAAGAGTTATAAGTTACCAACATCACATATCTTATAATGTTAAAATCACAACTATCCTTCAAAATCACTTAGAATTCAATAGAAATTCTAGAAAAAATTTTAAAATTTTCACAAATTTTGCTCAAGACCAAGAAAATACTGATTAGGTAACCTAATCTCCCACCCCCAACCTAAAATCTACATTGTCCTCAATGTAAAAGAAATAAGCAAGCACTGCACATGGGACAAAGAAAGTAAAAGAGGAGTGATGGAGGATAGTACCTGGACGGAGAATCAAGAGGCTTCCTCAAAAAATATCATCGTAAAGCAGGTTAGCTCAAGAGAGAAATCAACACAAGCAAAAATAACAAAAAGAAAAACAAAAGAAAATCCTACCTATACCACTATCGCAGGTGCTTTCGATTGCATTTAGCGCATGCAACAAGCCTTTAAACCCCTAGGTTACCCCTAGTGGACGAGTTGTAGTCTCGTGAGGGTTTGCAGTAATTTTACCCACAAACATTGAACTAACTAACAAGGAAAAAGAAATAGAATGAAATGCTGGGTTGCCTCCCAGGGGCGCTAAGTTTAACGTCTATCTTAAAACAACATCAAGGAAACTACCCTAGTCCTAAGAAATTAGGGAAAAACTACTCAGTCATGCTGCAAGGTTCCTCTTCCGACCAGTATCTTGATAAGTTTTTCAGTAGATTTCTCAACAGGATCATCCAAAAGCCATTTTTGCAATAGGCTTGAATGCCCTGGAGTTGGACTTTCCAAAGACACTTATGTACCTCGTCAAAAATTTTTCGTTGATTCGCCTGAGGTATCCAGAGTATATATGATTCACCTGTGACAGAAGAAATTTCAACGTTAGTATCTCATGGTGAATCAGAGACTACACATAAATGAATTTCAGAAAAATCTTCAGAAAGTGGTGTAGTCTCAACACATTCCGAAGTTCCAAACTTCGGTTCAATTTTTAGCTCCTCCTTCCTTATTGGTAAATATTCAGGATTTGTGGAAGGAGGGGCTTCAGAGTACGGGTTCTCTCGGTCAGTGATGACTACCGAGATATTATTTTGCAAGGCATTCACTATGTCTCTTATCATGGGATCGTTTGAATCTGCAAAGTGTGTCAAGCAATCATCCAAAGAGTTGGGACATTCAGCTGAGAGTGACTCATTTTCCACATTAGAGCTTATGATGATCTACCCAAGGAATCCATTGGTTTTGAAAGTAAACGGAGGTGTACTCTCTTGCTCCAGCCCTGCACAGACAGATTGAGGATCAGTATACGTAGCATTGATGTGTGGACTCTGTTTATCGATACTACTCAGAAGAGGCGATGAATCGTCATTATTCAACAGTTCAGATGGTGGCCTCAACTGGGTGGTTTCAAATTCAAGAGTCATATCGAGTAGCTCGTCCATCTCCCGAATCATATCATCATGTAATTCAGAGGAGTGGTCCAAATACGTTTCACAAGAGTCAGAAGGGTCGGTTGTAAGGGGCCCGTCCTCTACCTTTAAATCAGACATGTTAGGGGAGGGGAGTGGCTCATTATGGCCGACCACTTCGTGTACGTCTTGATCATTGACTTGGACCAAATTTGAGATTAATTCAAAAGGAATTTGGGTTGCACATTCATAATCATCTTCCCAATATGCATCATCGTCTACTTCCATGCAGTGCACACTTGGGATGGGATTGCTTTCCTCACATTCTATTTCCAGATTAGGTTGAGGTTCATATAAATTAACCTCTTCCTCTTTATTGAACTCAAGCATGTCATGTGAGTGGGGTGTGTCATCATCATTATATTTGAAAGACAACCATGTTTCTTCTCCGTTCTTTTGAACAGTCATTGAGATCGATTCATCGGGGAATTGAACCGTATGCTCATTAATAGAATCCAACTCCGCATTCCAAATTCCAGATTTCGTTAAAAGCGAGTGAGGATCACTTTCCTCACATTGTATTTCTGGATTGGATTGTAGTTGGGATGAGCGAGCTTCCTCTATCCTTTCAATGCACGAATTGAGTGCTTCTAATGATTTTATCAATTTCACAACATGCTGGTTGAATTGTTCTGGATTAAAACATGAATCCTCTTAGATCGTTTCTGGTTGGATCTCAAAGGTATGGGATCCAAGAGAATAATTATTACAATATGTTGTTGGTTCATCTTCCCAATTTTGATGGTTCCACTGGTTATAGTCATACTGATCATACATGGGAGAATATGATGGTTGATAATAATCCTCATTCCCATAATTACGATCGTATACTGCCCTATTAACCGATGGAACATAACGTTCTAGTCGGTTCTCAATGTCTGTTCTCGATGGAGAGAAATCTTGAAGTATATGTTGAATTCCACAACCTTCAGGCATTTTCCAATAAAACCTATCCAACTCAGCATATGCATGTACCCACGATTCCATGGTAGAACCCTAACTCTTACTCTAATTCTAGAAGAAAGCAAAATCCTACAGCAATACCGAAAATAAAGAAGAAGTTAGAAAGATGTCACCAGAATAGAAGTTCCTATGTTAAAAACCTGCAAAACAAAACAAAACAAGTTAGCATCTAGGGGATAAGACCTAATCAAAAAATAATAATAATAAAGAAAGTAAAGAAATTAGGACGAAGTTACCAAGTTTGAAGATCTATCAACGACCCTACAAAACAGAAAGGTTAGTTCTAAAAAAAAAATCCAAAACTAAAGTTAGTAACATCCTAAGACTATGAATTATGATAAGAGAGAATCCTAAATTCAATTTGGAACGAAACAGTCCCCGGCAATGGCGCCAAAAACTTGATGTTTTATTTAAACCAACACGATTTAAATGATTTTTAAACTCGCAAGTATACGAATCAGATGCAGATACGGTACGTATTACGAGATCGTTCCCACGAGGACTGGACGTCACAATTCAAATCTATGATTCTCCTTAACTAATCCCACAAATAATGGAATGAACTACTAAGCACAATTCTAAGAAAAAAAAAACAATTAAGAATAGGGAAGAAAATTCAATCAGAGAAAAAGCACTAGGACTTTCGAATCCACCCCGAATTATCCTAACCCTTGTTTTGTCTGTTGATTCACCTTGATATAGATTGATACCACTTAGATAGAGAAAGCACAATCTGTGTCCTGAATCGGGCATACAGAATGTCTAATTCCTTTAAGCAATGCCATGAACAATACATCCCATGTCCTTGGTCGGGTACATGGTATGTACGATTCATTAAAGCATCATGTTTCTTCCTCTATAAGAAACCTGTTCTTGATCAGACCCAAGCACCTGTAATAAGCATCCAAACAACATCCATATATATACTTTGTTCAAGTTCATAGATGGAGAAGTTTGGAACTTAAACCAATTAAACCCACTTAGAGAAAGAGACAAATTAATTAATATTCAAAGTAAATCAACCAATACAAGAGCTGATCAAATTAGGGGCTTCATCTCAGCCCTAGCTGAGAGATTAATGACCCATAAAATCCATAAAAAATATTAAATAAAATTCATAAAATCAAAACACCAACCCAATCGATCTCTCTCTCTCTTCCTCATTCTCTTTCTTCTCTCCCTGGCTCTGGATCTCAAATTCCCTGGATCTGAATGCCTTTCCCACGTCCAAAACTCCCCTTTTATAGCTGCTGGATGGCTGGAATCGGTGGCAGAGTCGTAGAAGGACTCGGAGTACAAATTTTCGCAACCGTGATCGGTGGGCCCCACAGAGGTGTTTTCTGGAAAATCCACCCCATCCATTGGATTCAGGATGAAATTTCAGTCAAGAATGAGTGGTTTTGAACGTCCATTGGCGCGGCCCACAGGAGAAATCTCAAAAAGATCAGATTTAAACGTCGCCGGGTAGCCCTTTTGTGGCCTCTGTATCACGCACGTGTGTATGCATGGGAGTGAACTATCAGCATGGTTTTGTAGTATTTATGGCCCTCTACACGATGGACGGCTCGGATCGTCCGGAGGGTTGACGTACGGGGCCCACTGTCCTTCGCAAAAACGGCCAGCGGCCGGGTTACGCGGACGTCAAACCTCATTCCGCTGACAATGGTGGGTCCCATTCCTCTGATCAAATGGCAAATCTACTCCGTCCACTGCGATGAGAACGAAAAACCGGTCGGGAATGTGCAATTTCTGAGTTAGATTTGTGGTGGCCCACAGAGTTTTGAACTCGCCGTCCATCCTGCGATTGAATGATTAAAAATCCCACCACTTGATGTCTTTACATTTCGTCAGCTAGGCGTGGGGTATGTCCGCCCCAGGAAGTGGATGGACGGCTTGGATTGTCCATTTGGACACAAGGTGGGCCCCACAACCATGAACCAGCGGTTCGCCTTCGCGAACGCTGGAACGGCGCTGCCGTTTTCGAAGACGAGATGGGTCAGCCGTCCGCTGACCATCTTGGGTGATCCGGTGTGGCGCGGCTACACATGCACTCCATGCACACGCCACACATACAACGCCCACTGTGATGTTCTTCAGAAATCTAATCCGACCATCTGTTTTATCTTGGCCTATAATGAATTAGGACCAAATTTGAGGCAAATCCAGATATCAGGCGGGTCCCAAATTGTAAATTAACGGGCTGATCTGTCCATTGGACCACTTCCCAAGATCTGCAAGGGTTGAAATTTAATATGTACAGTTAAATTATGGCCCCCATCATATGTATGAAGTTTCGAGTTGATCGGATGGCGAGAACTATGTGATCTTGCATTCTGGACCCTTTTCGAGCCCCTTTGGCTTGCTTTCCTCCAATCTCAGGCGTGTAAAATTGTCACCATTGGTTTTCTGGAGTCCATCCCGTGCTCTGGTAATTTCGAAGCGTCAAATCCATGCTTTTAACATTATTTTACAATTAATACTCCTGATTTCCTCTTGTAATAAAAACACGATTAAAACACTCCATTAAACCTTATCATATATGTAAAATTAGACAATTACTGGGGTCCGAGATGCAATATTTGACACTCATCATGAGCCTCCAGATCTCCACCCTCTGCCATCTTGAAGTTATACCACTGCCGCTTCAAGTGCAGGCGATTTTAAGAGAATTTTTTCGCATAAACGTCCTCTAACTTTGCCCATAACTTAGCCGCAGTTTTCTCCCTCATGATGTTATAGAGAACCTCATCCGTGAAATATAAATGGATCGATGATAATGCCTTCTTATCAAGAGTATTCCAATCACCATCAGTCATAGTAGACTTTCGCTCCTCAAGAGCACCATCTTCGCCTTGCTTGATTAAGGAACTCATCATCTTGATCTTCCATAACTCAAAATTATTTTTCCCTGAGTACTTCTCAATCTCATACCTGGTGCTCGCCATTATTACTAATCCCTCAGATTTAGATCTATGCCCAACGATTGCTCTGATACCACTTGTTGGGATTTTTGGCCTATGGAATCACACAGATCTAGATCTAGGATAGCAATCCAATGGCACCAAGCACATACAAGAGAACACACGGTTTTAACATGGAAAACCCTTGTGGAAAAAAACCACGGCACAAAGCGACAGAATTCCACTATGAAAGCATCAATTACAAAGAGAGAGGACTTACCCGATTCAAACAACCTCGAATCTCACCCTTGCTACACCCTTTGATAACCCTAGAACCCTTTAGAATACTGTTCAATCCCCAAGTATAGGGTTGTGATGTAGTAATAAACTCGGTAAGATCGAGGTCGAATCCACAGGGATTGAAACCTGTACGTTATCTGAAAATAACCAGATCTAGAACTAGGCTAAGATGAAATCTAAACCAATTGTGATTTGAAGAATAATGGTGAAATATTAATCTAAATTTAAAGAATTCAAAGAAGGGAACTAGGGATTCAGGGGATCCACTTGTAGAGATCAGGGAATTCTATGGTAAAAGATATCAAGATTGAACCTTGGTTAATGCAGTTTTAATAGATCAGACGGTTATAAATCAGAATGGATTCCATCACAAAACCATGCCTATGAGACAAAGCCAACAACAGAGTTCAACCAAGCCACAACCGAACTGTATGATGTATGAGCGTCAGGAAGAGTTCCGTCATCCAACCATGCCTAGGAGACGATGGTGAACAACAGGGCTTCCTAACCCCATAATCAGAATTAAGCAAAAGAAAAACTCAAGCCATCACAGATCTAATGTAATATTAGTCATAAAAAATCATTAAAAACCAGAAGTATTCCCATTGATCTAGCTGTAATCAATCAACAATTCAGTCTAACATGAATCATAACCATAGAAGCAGACCCATCAAGCTACAAGCTTCACCCCTTAGCCCTAGCTAAGGGGTTTAGCCAACCATGTTGGCTAGATCACGCCAAAGTAAAAATCAAAACAAAGAAACTACTAATCTCTCTCTCTCTCTCTCTCTCTCTCTCTCTCTCTCTCTCTCTCTCTCTCTCTCTCTCTCTCTCTCTCTCTCTCTCCTCTCTTCACGTGAGACTTCCAAAGCTTCAATGCCTCTCTCTCTCTCTCTTCTTTTCTTTCTCTTTTATAGGTGTGTTGGTTGGTTGGAACGACTGGAGTCGGTAAAGAGCTTACGCATTCTCTTTCGCACTTACGCAGCAAAAGTGTAGAAATAGCCGCGTTTGGAACGTGTTTGCAAGACAGTGAATGGCATGACCGTGATTCTGACATCATAGGAAGGGTGAAAACCCCCTTCTCCGGCTTGTGGACGGTCTGGATCATTGGACCGATCCTCCCTATGCACGTATAACAGCCCGAAAAATCCTGACAATTTTCGGACGCGTCGTAGACAGGGCCCACGGACGGAATTGGCACTGGTGCTTGGTGGGGTCCATGATTGAGGTCGGTTGGGAAATCCACACCGTCCATTGCACTCTCCTCGAAAAACTGGTCGAACATGACTGGTTTTGAATCAGAGTTGTGGTGTTCCACAGGGTGTTCAACCTACCGTCCGTTCTGCTATTGAATGGTTGAAAATCCAATGACTTAATGTCTTCAAATTCCATCAGCTAGGCATAGGTTGTAGCTGCCCTAGGAAATGGATGAATGGTTTCGATTGTCCGTTTACACAATGGATGGGGCCCACAATTGCGAACCGAAACCAGACAGCGTTAACGCTGTTTCAAAAACGAAAAATTCCGTTTTCTGCTGAGGTTGGTGGGGCCCATTACTGAATTCGACGGAGGAATCCACGCCGTCCATTAGATGCGTGACGAAAAAACGGCCAAAGATGAACGGTTTTTATTGTCCATTGATGCGTCCAAAAGAAGAAATCACGCTAACTACTTTTGAACGTCACGAGACAGGCCGCTTATGTCCTCTGTAGTCCGTCCCTTGCTTTGGTGATTTCAGAGCATCAAATACACACTTTTAGCATCTTTTTGTAGTCCACACTTGCAAATGTACCTTGCATCACAAACACGATTAAATTAGGCTTTTAAAGGGTGGCATGTTCATAAATCCAGTAATAACTGGGGTCTAATATGCAATGTTTGACCATCAACAAATACATTTAAGAAGCCTTAAGATTCCTTAGAATAGCCCTAGGGACCCCTATTTATAATTTAGGAAACTTCCTTCCGCATCCTTGTTACGAAAGCACTCAAAATCCGCGATCCGTATAAAATCACGGAACGAATTGCGTAACCTACAACTAGTCGTAGCTCTCCTACAACTGGTCGTACTACGACTGGTCGTAGCTCACCTACAACTGGTCGTAGACCTCGGAGAAAAAATAACACAATGTCGTTGTACTTTGAGTCGTACGTGCCAGGACTCGAACCTACGACTGGTCGAGTGCCTCCCACGACCAGTCGTGGCTGTCCCACGACTGGTCGAACGACCTCAAAAACTTAGATTAAAGACTTTTCCCAACACGTTGTTCCAGATGTTGGCTAGAAGAGCAATGTTCTATCTTATAATAAAATTTCCAATAGAAAATCATTAGGGGCTGTCTGGTTGTCACTTTAAAACCGCACAAGAATATATAAGAAAATGTTTTTTGCTTGATTGATGATCCAATGTACCATCACAAGAACAGGCCTCCCTCAATTTGAGGCTATTGGAAAAAGGTGGGCCATAGTTGTGGATGTAACTTTGAACTTGAGTTCTTTGTAACTTGAAGCCTTGTATGGCATTGCAAGGATGTCACGGTGTTAACACAAAAATGAAGTACATTCAAAATTCAAGTGACCCATAAAAGTTCAACATCAGGCTAATATTTGTATGTTTCCATCATCTTGGTGGGGATAACCTTATGAACTACTATCTAAAGGGAAAACATATAAATATCATGGTAGGCCATATAAAAGTTTCAATGACAGGCCTTTCCATCCCACATCCCTGCTATTTCCTATGGTGCCGCCTATTAGAGTTTTGAATCTGTCTCATATTCTTTGGCTCATTGCCCTCATAATCATAACCATAAATTTTATATAATGGTCATTATTATAAAAGAATTATATTAAGAATAATTATATATTATCATTCTTAATTAAAAAGGAAAAGTTTAAAAATTAATGAAAGAAAGGTAATTGGTTTAATAAATTTTGAAAATGTTAAGCAATTTATAATCACCGGCCATAATCGTAACCATAAATTTATAATTATAATGATCACAATCATAAAATGGGGTCCTCAATTTGGACGTATTTTTTGGCAGTCCATGTGCATGAACTCAAATGTTTTCGAACCATTTTCATTGTATTCAATTTTTGTGACCCATTTAAAATGGGGTCCACAACTTGAACTGTTTCATTTAAGTCCCATACATGCACCAATTGGCCAGTGCATGCGTGTGAACTCCCATGCACTGCCAAAGTTTATCTCTTATAATATGGAAATTGAAGAAGTTTACTAACTACTACACGTTTCTATGATGCTACCATCAGTGGCAGATGCCACTGGGCCTCCTAATGGCACGTGTGAAAGATCTAAGATGTCCATCAAAAAGGTCCCACTACTTAGATTAATTAAGTTGATAAAACATAGATCCAGTCCATTAATCATTAATAGAAATTTCTATCTTTTTAAAGGATCAATACTGAATTAAATGTAAACACTTACCAAACACATTACATGGGCGTACAATACAGGCGGGGCTTCAGTGGATCCGTGACTGTGGGGCCCAGCGTGATGTATATGTCTTACATCTACACTGTCTCTCTATTTTGACAGCTCATTTTAGGTCATGATCTCAAAAATGAAGCAGATCCAAATCTCAGGTCGACCACACACACAGGAAACAGTGGTGATTGACCATTAGAAACTTGTGGGTCACAGAAGTTTTGGATCAAGCTGATATTTATATGGTTCCTTCATTCAAATATTTGTGACCTTATCAACAGGTTGGATAGATAATAAGCATATATATGCTAAGCCCCTAAGAAGTTTCTAATGGTGGGTATTCAATCACCACTTTTTTCTAGTGGCGTCCGATCCTCCGCGTCCACAAACCTAGCCACATTATCTTAGATGCCTCTCATCCATTTTTCAAACATGAGTGCCTTTAAGTAATAATTAAAAAAAGAAAAAAATAAAAAAAGCAATCGACACCTTTTACAACCTAAAATTGTTAGTTACACCACCACGTAAGGGTGATACAGTCATTGTAAAAATTGTAAGCTTGTAACATAGTTTTTCTAAGCAATGTGCAGGCACCCATTAATTGCATTTAGGGTTCTGTATTTGCTAGTAAAACTTCATTTTAAAACCCTCTACTGAAAAATAAAATGGTTTAAATGTTTAACGTTGGAACTTTGGAGTAGAAAGACTCGTTTGTTGGCAAATTGGATTAAACTTGTTTGTTTTTCAAAAAAGAAAAAAGAAAAACCATTTTTTTTTCAAAGATTTACTGTGGGTGATTCAAAATAGAGTTTAATCATCTTCATATATTAATAGACTTAAGTGAAAGGTGAGAAAATTAAGTGGATTATGAAAGAATTTACATTGTTATTGGGTTTTGTGAGGGTACAGTGGCCTATATATAAGGACTTTAGCACTATTGTATCATGATTGGTTTTTACTCCTGAACTGCATCCTTAGATTGGTTTGAACCTTATGTTCTCAATATATTGTATAGAAGCTATAGTTTTATAATCATCCTTCATTGATTATCTTTATGTTTGAATCTTGTTTTTGAATATGAACCACTAAATATTAGTATTGCTTGTATAATAAATTAATGTCCTTTCCATGGCCTAAGTAGCATAGAATTCAGACCCATATCATCATTTAAAATGCAATTCAGTCTGAGAATTGGCAATAGTACCATACTATGGTACGAGACCACTGTACCCTGGCTAAACCCATTGTGAGTACTTGGAAAAAATGATTTCTAAGAGTGGGAAATGATATTAAGGTAATTAATCTTTTACATACATTACTAATCCATAGAGAAATTTGAACAGTTTTTATTTGTATTTTACTCTTATTTATGTACAATCATATAAACAGGCATATAACTATTTTCACTCCATTTTTTAGTCAAAACAGTATTAAACCTTTTCCTAGGTCCATGCTGATAGAAATTAATAATCATCCCTAAGATGTGCTGGTATTATAGTTTAAAAACTTAAAAACTCAAATCAAAAGTTCATCAGTAAGACTTGGGTGAATTACTCAAAAACTCATAATGAGAAACTCAAAAATATATTATAATAAAAATAGTTATATATAATGGTTTTAAAAAAAGTAAAATAATGGTCAATCTTAATTTAAAGACGAAAAACTTTAGAAAATTAGTAAACAAGTAAAATTATTATTAAAAAAATTAGTTAATTAATTTATAATCGTCATAAAAGAATTCAATTAAGAACAATTATATCTAATTATTCTTAATTAAAAAGAAAATATTAGAAAATTAATTCAAAAAAACATAAATTTAGTAAATTTTAAAAAAGATAAGTTATTTATAATATCACCACTCATAATCATAACCATAAATTTATAATAATGTTCACAATCATTAAAAAAACAAAAGATGGAGTGACCTTCTCATAGTCGGTCCTCAATTTGTATGTATTTTTTGGCACTCCATTTACATGAACTCGAACATTTTAGAACCATTTTCATTGTATTCAAAGTTTTATGATCCATTTTAAAATGGAGTTCACAACTTGAATGGTTCCATTTGAGGTACATACATGCACCAATACAATTGGTCACTACATGCGTGTGAAATCCAATGCATTGCTAAAGTTCCTCTCTTATAGTATGGAAATCGAAGAAGTTTGCTAGTTACTACATGTTTCTAACCAGGCGCACCAATGACACGTGCGAAAGATCTAAGATGTCCATCAAGAAGGTCCCACTACTTAGATTACATGGATAAAACATAAATACAGTCCACTAATCATTAATAGAATTTTCTGTCATTTTCAAGGATCAGTACCAAAATAAATGTAAACACTTCCCACCCACCAGATAGGTGTAAAAGATAGTCGCGGCTTCAGTGGATCCATGATTGTGGGGCCCATATTAATGCCTGTACCTTACATCCACACCATCCATCCATTTTTACAGCTCATTTTAAAGCATGATCCCAAAAATGAAGCATATTGGAATCTCAGATGGACCACACACAGAAAACAGTGGTGATTGACCATTAAAAACTTCTTGTGGGTTACCGAAGTTTTGGATCAAGCTGATATTTTTGTGGTCCCTTCAAATAGGTCTTTGTGACATTGTCAACTGGTTTGATGGAAAATAAACATTACAGTAAACCTAAGAAGTTTCTAATGGTGAGTATCCAGTCACCCTTTTTTTGGTGGGTATTCATCCACAAACCTAACCACATCATCCTAGATGCATCTTATCCCTTTTTCAAACATGGGTGACTTTTAAGTTGTAATAATAATAAATAAATAAAAAGCAGTTGATGTCTTTTAGATTCTAAAATTGTTAGTTACACTACCACATAAGGGTGATACGGTCATTGTAAAACTTGTATGTTTGTAACATGGTTTTTCTAGACAATATGCAGGTGCCCATTGTATTGTTCCATGTTGGAACTTTGTACTAGAAAGACTCATTTGTTGGCAAATTTGATTAAACTTATTTGTTAAAAAAAAATTGTTTCAAAGATCACAAGAGGGTGATTTAATATATATATATATAATAAGAAAAACAAGTAAAATAATGGTCAATCTTAATTTAAAGAGGGAAAACTTTAGAAAATTAGTAAATTTAACAAAAAAAAAAAAACATTTACAATCATCATAAAAGAATTAAATTAAGAATAATTAATAATTATTCTTAATTAAAAAAGAAAACTTTAGAAAATAAATTTTTTAAAAAAAGTAAATTCTGAAAATTCTGAAAAAGATAAGCAATTTATAATCACCTCCCATCATCATAACCATAAATTTATAATAATGATCATAATACTTAAATAAATAAATAACAAATCAAGTGACCTTCTAATAGTCAGTCCTTAATTTGTACACATTTTTTGGTGTTTATTGGCACTCCATTTGCATGAACTCAAACATTTTAGAACCATTTTCATTGTATTCAATGTTTTATGTCCCATTTAAAATCGGTCCACAACTTGAATGGTTTCATTTGACTCACATACATGCACCCTTACAATTGGTTAGTGCGCGCATGCATGTGAACTCCCATGCAATATTGCCAAAGTTCCTCAGAAGTTTGCTTACTATACGTTTCTACAATGCAACTAAGTATACCAATGGCACGTGTGA
Source organism: Magnolia changhungtana (assembly GCA_030180095.1). Classification (NCBI taxonomy): domain Eukaryota; kingdom Viridiplantae; phylum Streptophyta; class Magnoliopsida; order Magnoliales; family Magnoliaceae; genus Magnolia; species Magnolia changhungtana. The sequence goes on along the minus strand of JASAUF010000467.1, from coordinate 1,845,018 downwards.
AAGATCTAAGATGTGTCCCACTGTTTAGATTATGTGCATTTTTATGCAGCCCACTAATCATTAATAGAATTTTCTACCTTTTTTATGGATCAATACCAAATTAAATGTAAACACTTTCCACCCATTCTATAGGTGTACAAGACCAGGCGTTGCGCTAAAAAATAAATATAATTATCATTATTTAGATATTTGCTATAAAAATTTATTCTTGCTAATTATTAATTAGTTTATTAATTTTATTATTGAAATTTTTCAAACTTGCATTATTAGTCCCAAGCCTAAATAAAGGAAATGAGCTGCATCATAAGCAGCCATCATCAAACTTTCGTCATGAAGCCTGACAATCTGAGATTTCAATACTTAATAGAGTTGAAATGCAAGCAGAATTCATGCAGCTAACCCCAAGTAGTTGAGATAAGGCTTATATGATGATAATGATAATTAAGATTAATTAAAACATTAATTACAGTTAATATAAATTAAAGATATTTAAAATATTATTATGATTTTATATATAGAGATTTATATCTTAATAAAAAATAGGTCTAAAAAATATCATCATGACCATTGCTTACATCACCACTTCAAACCATGGATTGTAAAACCAGCCACTCAAAAACAAGCCTGAAGAAGTGGGCCAGCTTAGTCTTTAGGACAGATCACTTTCACGTCTATGTGTTGCTGACCTGATGAGTGGGCCAGCTTAATCTTCAAGACGGGTCACATGCACTGTACGGACCACTATGAATGTCCCTATCCTACAGGCATATGCAACACTAGTACGTGCGGTTCATTTGTGTTTGGCACTTGGACGTGCATGCACTAGTATTATCTATTAATCAGGTAATATCGTAATATGCACCAATTACTAATATTCTCTCAATTAGATTAATATTTTTTTATTAAAATAGAGCTTTATAAAATTTTCATAAATCTTATATTTTTTTATTATTTTCGATAAAATAAAATAAAAACTACAGTTTTCACAATATAGTCTCTTGTAGTTTTATATATATATCCAAGCTATATGGGCCATTGAATCCATTGACCCCATGATTACACGTGGTTGCATTCTAAGCTGCTATTCGACGCAATATATGATGATGTGAAGGTTGGGTTGAAAATGAAAATCAAGGTGGATATACACTGATGATAGATCTAGGTTCTATTTTTTAATGTTAAAACAGGCAATCTTTATCACCTGAAATGAACGGATATTATCGATGAACAATCGAGAATGGAGGGAAAAAATCTCCTGGTGGGGACCTGATATCTCAAGTGTAGATTTATATATAATGATGGAACTACTAGCGCCACCTGATGTGCCAGCGCGGCACGTAGCTATGGGATCCCAGCCATCCATAGAGGGTCCCAATACATAAATGTCTTGGCCAAAAAACCATGTGGGTCCATTAATCAAGTGAACCATATTTCACTGAACAAATACTCTTGCATGAAGTTTTTCTAAGCCATCAACCCATTTCTAACATCCGCAAGATTTAAGTATCAGGGCGATTCACTTAGCTTGTTATAGAATATTTGAGGAGATATTACTATTTAGGTTATAAGAATTCTATCAAGTGGTCCTTATTGATCAACGGTCTAGATTATTCAAAGGGTTGGATAATATGAGCACCAATGAACCCTACTAAGTTGTGATACATCTAGAATTCATGTAAGAGATGGCGCGCTACTACTGTAATACACGAACAGTGTCTAGAACTGGGATTATCAATTCGTGTGGAGCCTTTGAGGGAGAATATCTTTAAATGTTGGAGAGTTTCAAATTAGGATATCGCACTTGTATGCCACACTGGCGCATGTGGTGGCCCTTTGACAGCTGAAGTGTTGTTCTATCTTAGAATAAAATTTTCTAATAAAAAATCATTAGTGACTGTTTGGTTGTCACTTTAAAACTGCACAAGCAATTATGCTTTTGAGCTACTGCCGTGCCGTGCTCTCTAAGAAAATGCTTTTGGATGGATTGATGACCCAAACGTACCATCACAAGAAAGGGCCTCCCTCGAGCTGTTGAAAAAAAGGTGGGCCATGGTCATGGATGCTTTTGAACTAAGTTCTTTATGACCCAAAGCTTTGTAAGACTATACATCCACCTTGCTCATCAATTTTGCCGGCTCATGTTAGGACTTTAGCTCAAAGATGAGATAGATTCAAAATTCAAATGCGCGGCACTATATATAAAAAAAAAAATTCAAATGCGCGGCACTAAAAAAAAAAAAAAAAACAGTGTGATTGCAAGCCCACCATTGAAACTTTGGTGGGACCCACAGAAGTTTTAAATTAAGCTGATATTTGTGTTTTTTTTTATCTTGATGGGAATAACCTTATGAATAATAGGGGCGATGTATAAATATCATGGTGGGGCCATGAAGGTTTCAATGATAGGCCTTTACATACCCCATCTTTGGACACGGTTTGGTGCCAAGTGACCCCAACACTAGCCAGCTAGTTAGTATCAAAGCTCTGTGGGCTCTACCATTATGTATGTGTTTTATCCATACCTTTCCTCAATTTTTCCATCTTATTCTAAGGCAAGGCATGAACCCAAAGACGAGGCATATCTAAATCTAAGGTGGACCACAACACATGAAAATAATATTAATTGAGCGTCCAACATTAAAACCTTACTATGGCCCATTGTAACGTTGATTTGCCATCTAACATTTTGATAAGGTCAAAAAAAGACCTATATGAAGGGAAAACTTTCACATCCCTTTGAAAAATTATCAAAAGTATCCAATTTGCTCTGGTATGGTTTGCCTGAGATTTTGATCTACCTCATTTTTTGTCATATACCTTAAAATAAGCTAACAATGTAAATAGACAGTATATATAACACACATACATCATAGTGGGGACTACATAACTTTGACAGTAGTTAGCTGTCTAGTGTTAACCAAACTGTGCCATCCTCATTCTTTCCTATGATGCGGCTTACTAAACTTTTGAACTTGTCTCATTTTTTAGCATACTAGCTTGCAAACCCAGTAATGGAGTAAATGTCACATGGACATCATAGTTAGGGTTGTACATGAGTAGAGTTAGCTCGGTTAGCTCACTCGACTCGACTCGAAAAAGCTCGATTCGACTCGATTCGAAACTAAGTTTGAGCCGAGTCGAGCTGATTTTTTTAGCTCAAAAAAATTTCAAACCATGTTCGAGCTTGTCGAGCTCGACTCAACTCGAATCGAACTCGGATCGAACCAATTCGGTGACTCGTTTACTTTGATATTGCTGTTACTCACCAAGTGTTTGATGAAATGACTCAATGATGTACAGCTAGTGGCAAGGAAGGTATGTATATGAAACAAATATCCTTTTTTTTTTCTTAATTTTATGTTGCTTACAAAGTGTTTGAAAAAGTACGTGTAAAACCATTGTTGCTGCTTTATATACAGTGAGATTTTGAAAGTGCATACCATGTGTTTGTGAAAATGTCGCACAGGCGAATTCAGCTCAATCTTGGCTCGAACTCGGCTCGAACTAGCCTAAGTTGAGCTGGCCAATTAGGCTCGAGGACCGTGCCGAGCCGAGTTCAAGCTGGGGTCAGCGAGTGGCCAAGTTATAGCGAGCTCGACTCGGTTTGACTCATGTACACCTCTAATCGTGGTGGGCCCCATTTTCAGGTCTACAAAAGGGGTTCAAAGAACCAGGCCACCCCACAATTTTATTTGTGGCTAGAAGCTGTGACAAGCACAGACACCCACCATGTGTGCACCTGTTACAAGAAATAAAAAATAAAAAATAAAAAAAAAAAACTCATCTAACCTATTTTTGGGTGGCATCCAAAACGCCCTTTGATTTTCATTGGTTGTATTAAAAAACCAATAAAGAAATGGGAACATAAAGACCCGGTGGAACGAAATTTCAACTCATTTTCCATCGAAACTATTGTAACCAAAGTTGAACAGCTGGTGGAAATTATCATTTCTGTGGGGCCCACTAAGTGGAGGTATGACATGGATGCACAACCCTTTTGTAGACTAGGGGGTCTAAATAAAATCACACCTTTTTCAACTTAATCCACAAGCAACACTCAACATAAAAAAGAGGGAGGATCGGGAATGAACTCACGCATCTTGAATACAGCATTGTGACGCACCTGAGAACAAATCCGAACCGATAATCATGTGGGTCCCACTATTTAATTTTCAAGATCCAGAAATTGGGTTTATCCACCCATTAGGTTGGCTGCAGATATACAAAAGAAATGGACGGTTTTTATATTCAGTATTCAAGTTTGGCCAAATTGAAAAGTAGACTAGCCTGATTTTTGGGTGGTGTCATTTTCATGTTGGACCCTACCTGATTAAAGGCCCAGATCGTGCACGCGCTTGTTGAGGACACTTAAAATTCTACATTTCTTACTTCTTCCTGCAAATCATTTTTAAAAGACTAAAAACAGCAATCACCAAACATTGTATACATGTCCGGGCCGCCGCATCTCAGAAACCTAACCACATTAGCTACATTCCACCCACCTTTGTCAAACATGGACGGCTGAGATCATAAATAAATGTGGAAAAATAAAATAAAAAGTAATTATCATAAAAAGTGCATGTGCGTCGTCACATGTCACATGTGCGAACACATTTTTTGCATGCATGTCTGGTTTTGCTAACACGTGTGTAGGGCAAAGAGCGTCGGCAATGTCAGCCGTCCAATTTTTTAGGCCACTAACCATGATATGCATTGCAAGGTGTAGATTAATCCTCTAATTAAAGACCCATATCATGAATTTGTCGGGGTGATCTGGTCCACTCCATTGTATGGTTACTGATTCTTGGACCATCCATCTGATGGGCCATCCTTCTGTGGATGATCATGATAGAAAAATGAAATGAACATGTAATCCAATAGTCCAAGTTGCAGACCTTTGATGGATGGTGAAATTTTAAAAGGAAAAAGTAATATCCAATATTTTATTGATCTGATGCTATTTTAAAATTAGGGTGATTTCTGTACAATGAACCATTCTTAATAGGTCCACCAAATGGACGGTCCGTATTCACCAACGGATAGCCGCATATTAGAAAGTAAAAATCCATGACGAGTTAGAAATGAAAGTAGGGTTGAAGAGGAGAATATCATAAGTGGAGTATATGATGATCATGATCCGATCGAGGAACTATAAGATCCTCCAACCAAAGATATCCTCAGCATATTCGGATTTTCAGTTTGAACTAGTGCGGCCCATTATTCATAGACGCAGAAAAATGCTATCAAAGATTTTAAAATGTTAGATTGTCAGGATTTATGAGAGGAAGCTCGGGCCATATTGCCATAATAGTAATGGAAGTTAATCAACCTCGATGTATGTGTTGTATAGCTACATCGTCCACGTGTTTTTCCAGATCATTTTAGAGTGATGCGGATTTCCTGGGAAAGCCTTTTGTAGGAAGTTCCTGCGCTTGGAACCCAGGTGGGGCCAAAAATGAACCGTATCCAATGCTAAAGTGGGCCGAAAATGTGATTATTGAACATACACGGTTGAAATATTCGTGGGCCAAAATAATTTTGAATCATGATATTATTTGTTTTTTCGGTTCATCCCAGTCATGTTATTAATCGATGGCATGTAAACATCATTGTCAAACTTAAGGGGGTTTCAACGGTAGAAATTTCCTTAACCACCTTTTCCTTTAGCACGGCCCACTTAAGTCTCGTATCCTACTCAATTTTGGTTTCATCTAATAAAATGAGCTCACAAAATGGATGGACGGATTGGATTTCTTAAAAACATCACGGTGGACCTCACCTAAGTTTCCAATATAGAAACTTCCGAGAAAAGGCTTTAGCTGGAAATCCACGTCTATTTCAGAGCATGAGCCCAAAAAAAAAAATAAAGTAAAAAAGCATATCCAAATCTCAAGTAGACAATACCATATGAAACACTAGTCATTAAATGCCCACCATTAAAAACTTCCTAGGAACCATAGTAATATTTTTTTTTTATAATCAAATGTGTTAATAAGGTCACATGGACATGGATGAAGGAAAGACTCAAATATTAGCTTAATCCAAAACTTTTGTGACCCTTAAGAAGTTTATAATAGTTAATCACCACTATTTTTTGTGGTGTGACCCACTTGAAAAATCTAGACCTGCTTAATTTTTGGGCTCATGCCCTAAAATAATATGGCAAGATGAATGTATGACATAAATATACAACAAGTACATCAAAGTGGGCCCCACTTTCAAGAAAACACCCGCTACATTGGTCGTGGATAACACCTAATCTGCTCCCTTGGTAACCAACCTATTACAACTAGGGTTGAAAGTCGGGCAAGTTCAACCCGACCAACTGGTGACCGACCTGACATTAGGTAGAGCTCTGGCAGGATGTATTGGGTTTGGTCTCTAGCTTTGGCTATATAAACACCAACCTAATAAAACTTAGTTTGAGCTCAGATTGAGGTCTTAGATTGCCTGACCCAACCCCAACCCGATCAATATGTAAGTTACTTAAAAATTATAATCGAGTGCGGATTATCTATGTTAAAGTCATGAGAAATCCTAGTGCCATTGGGTTTCATTAGTCCACTTCATTTCCGATTACTCAATCTAAAAAAATACACCAGATTTCTCTCTCCCAAATAGATTGCATGCTACACAACATGACTATTAAAGGAGGAGTTGTCCTATATTTTAGCTTGCGAGCCCTAATTACAACCATCATCCTTCATCAGAGCTTTATTCTAATTCACAACTAATTCCAAATGGCTACACAAATCTGGCTAGGCCATTTTACTATATCAAGGACTTTGAAATGTGATTGTCGATTAGTGAGAGAACTTTGGCCATGGTTAGCTACTAGTTGCCAACTTATTACAACCATCTTCCTTTATTTAGAGCCTTGTCTCTACTCACAATTAATTCAAGGCGGCTTCTAAAATCCAGGTTAGCCTTTTTACTCTATCAAAAACTTTGAAATATCATATTATTAGGATTCATGAGAGAACTGTGGTCAGAATTTGCCACTTACCATCAACCTAGCCCAACCATCTTCCTTTATTTGGGTTTATCACAAATAATAAAAGCGCAAAACTCCCACAAAAATAAAATCGCTCATTCTAATTTTTAACTAATTGTGATCAGCTACATGAATTCATTTTAACACTTCTATACTACCTAAAACTTAAAAAATGTCAAATTAATAGTACTCACGAAAGAAATATTGCCTTAACCATCAAAGTTAAAAGTTTACTTTTACCTTCGATTTGTAAGCAACCGTAGCTCAAAGTAAACTTTCAACCTCCATTTGTTAGCAATCATAGTTAAAATTTAACTTTTAACACTGGTTATTTAACAACCGAAGCTAAAATAGTATATTTAGTCTCAATTTTTTTAACCAAGGTTAAAAACCATAGTTAAAGTCATGTTTTCTTATAATGTTATAATTATTATACTTTATTCAAACTCATAATCAGTCATGAGATTACAAAACTCTTTATCTTAAAATAATTCAAAATCTTTGGCAGAATATATGCTGGTGTAATAATGTGATAAGATATATTGCGACTATAAGCTTACGATTATATTAAATGATCCAAATTGCTAATATGAAGAAAGAAAATAATTCCCATTGAAAATCCTATACTTTTAAATTAATAGCGAAGAAAGCAACGCTAGAAGACGACGGAAAATGTTAAATAATAAAAGTGCTAAATTATTTTGATCAAAGAATTTTCTTTTTAGGTATTCTCCATCTACCTTAAGGGCTTGATCTTATAAACGGTATGGATCACCAAACAGAATCCCAGATCCAATGGTTATGGTCCCTACATATCTTACTACAATAGGTTGGGATATATTCTAGCAAACCTATAGTCGAATATGAGAGTTTTTTATAGCAATGTCCATCTATAAACGGTCACATCAGACAAGCGGTATTGATCACATCACCATGGGCCCACTTGTACCAACTAAAGAACTTGAGTATGCTGTGCATGTCCTTAGGTGGAGGATGACATTATTTTTATTTTTTTTAATTTTTATTTTTAAGAATCTATAAGCTTTATTTCAAAGCAAAACACCATCAAACAGGTAAAACAAGGACCGACACCCTCCTTATTGGAGCACTGCCCTGTCCTTCCCATACACGTGCTCGATCTTGGCCTTTCACTTGGTGGACCACTGCATGTCACCTTGCTCAAAAGAAAAGAAAGGAGCAAGAACAAGAAGGATCAGTATATTCTTTGTGTGGATCTTGCACAATGAACGGCTCGGATCTCATGTTTTATGTGATATTTGATTAAAGGTTGAAATTTAGAATTATGGATGTATACTATTTTCACGTTTATTCAAATTATCATGCAGTTGGGGTTGAGCCTCATGGCCCACTGATTAGAATGCAACCGTTCGTTCGTTGGATCTGATGATAATACGATATTTCAACAACTGATCATGAACGGACGGTAGATATTGACTATACACCAAACAACCGTGTATAGTTTGTATCAGTTCCTGCAAACTACAACAGTATTACTAATAACTCTAACAAAATGTTGCATTGTACCCATGAAGAGATGATAAAAACTACATGGGAGTTATTTGCTACTCTGGCTGCATCTTGATACGCAAGCACTTTGGAGATGTACACGTGTAAGATATTGACTCAAATAAAACCAACTAGATTGAGGATCCCACCGTAGATAAATTACATTCTAAACATCATTTTGTTGAACAATCCTAACCTAATCTGATTCGTAGACACTTGGATTTTTTTTCATTTTTGACCGTCCAATAAATGTCCAACAATCTCATTGTCAGATAATCAAATCAAAATACTTTTTGGTTTATGACACATCTAAAATCTGATGTCCATGATTTGGACGGCTTAGTTTGAATTTATTGCATTCCACGTATGCATTATCTCATTAATGTGTAATTGCCTGCGTAATTCATCAATCGCACTCTACCAGAGTACCAAAGAACAAGGCAAAGGAAGGATTCTTTGATAGTTCACCACCGTTTCAAAAATCTCAGTAACTCGTTCGCATGTGGATTTGGACCATCCAAATTAGTGACCGACTATGGATGGAGCATAATCCAACAATCAAATTAATAATATGTTATAACCATCCAATTTCTCCCGTTGGATACTATATTTCTTTGAACCATTTATCCATTGGACAGTAATCAGACGGTTAGTATTGCCCGATCTATGTAGTCTTCGAACCATGCTCCATCCACAACGTGCCCCATAATTTGGATGGTCTGGATTGCCTTTTGTATATGTCATATGTAAAGAAAACAAGCAATAATCAGAAAACTGCCACAGGGTATTCATATATACTCACCAATATACATATGGCCGGAACTCTTACAAGAGAAAATAAAGAAAACTCATATCTATCTCAAAACTACAAAATTCTCATTTAAGATCAAAAGCCCATGGCCCATGAGAGAATGACCTCATTGATAGGGCTATTGGTGAATTGGGTTGATGGGCTTTGAAATGAAAGTGGGCCCATTGTCTCCGGTCGTCGGCGGTAGTGGGCTCATTGTTCTTGGCTGAGGTGAATTGGGTTGATGGGCTTTGCAATGAAAGTGGGCCCATCTTCGCCGGGCATTAAGACAACAATCTTCGGCTCCAGATCTTCTTGGGCTGCAGGAATTGTGGGCTTGGTGGGCTTTTCCGCCATGTCGTCCGATGAGTGGTCCCGGGACCGTCGGTACGAGCAGGCGAGGATGATCAACGCGATGGCGATAAGGCCCATCATGGCGGCAAGCCCACCAAAAAGGTAGGGTAAGGGAGAATTCCACCGGAATCCGGCAGAATTGGACGTGCTTGCAGGCCTCATCTCTCTCTCTCTCTCTCTCTCTCTCTCTCTCTCTGTCTATCTATCTCTAACTTTGTATGTGTGATTTATGGAATGGAAAGGAGGTTGATGGGGTTCGTTATTTATAGGGGAGAAATGTTCGGGTGCTCTTAGAGTACTAATAAGTTATAGTGTTCCTACTTGTATTTGGACACTTACACAATCCAATCGATCAATCTAGACCGTCCATAGTATCTACCATAGACCATAAATATATAACACCAATCTCCTTTTAATATGGATGGTCAAGGTCATTTATAAAAAAAAATAGGTCCAGGCAACTATTTAGGCAGTCTATTTGTTGGGGCCATCACAGATTGATTATGATTCTGAATGGTCAATTCTGTTAGGAAATCCTGACCATCCAATACATGGCTGGGAAATAGACGGCTACAATAATAAGAATAAATTAGGGATGGATTGGCTCACCTGGCCAGTGATTTTTTCTTGGTTTCCCAAAATGTGTTTTATGGAGTTAATAGACGGTTCAGATCAACCGGTTGGACTGTCCAAGTGGCCAGATAGATACAACTAGGAGAACTGTACTTGTAGTGCTATGAGAGCACTTGAGCATATATCTTTACAGAGAATTATAGATTTATAAAAGGTGATGAAAGGGACTTGGTTTTTATAAGAATTACAAAGATGCCACCGGGTGTGAAAATTCAGAAAGGTTATAAAGACCAGGGAGTCTATGGCACAGTCCATGGTTTTTTGAAAAAGATGAAAGGATGGAAATTCGCGGGAGTTCCCCAAATTGTAGTCCGATGGATATCATCAGCCCCAGATGTGGCCCACAAGATCAAAATGATGGTATGATTAAGTGGGCCCACATGGAAAAGGAAGGTGTACAGGATCGCTGGATGAACGGTTCTTACTCAATGCGATGTATGTACGGTCGAGATCTCCATGGCTGCAAGTTTTGGAACACCCCCTAACTTATGAAAATTACAAAAATACTCTTAATTTTGACAACTATAGAGATTATATGGAGAAACTGCTCAATCCAATGCCATCTTCGGCACCACCTTGTCCGGGTAGGACATCAAAGCCGTTCAAAAGATGGGTCACACTAGGAAGATTTTATGCCGCAAAAATCAATCTGACCCACTTGTTATGTGGGCCGCAAATTTACGTGAATCATTCAATCGGCTATCCATCAACACCGACTTTGTGGCCAGTATAATGAACGGACGGTCCTGATTATTGGTCCAGGAGATCTTCATGGGATGATACACCTTTTACACGGTCAGGATGTTCTACAAAAGTGACAAGTTAGCAGGTACGGAAAGATGGTGCATGTATGTCCTCATGTGAATTTGGGTGCGATTCTGTTGCTTATTCTCTCTATGGGTATTTTCGTAATTTCACATTTAATAAGCATAATAAAAAGAAAAAGAAAAAACAGAGAGGAATGAGTTCGTTGTATCCGTCCTTCTTTCCTTATCCAGAAAGTGGGGCCCACCACAGAGGCGTCCTTGCGGCTGGAATTATTCCTTTGTTTTCCATTTCTACCCAAGGAAAAATTGGACTATTTACTAAAATCTCCCTCTCTTTTCCTAGAACTCCAAACAGCTCCTTAACTTGTTTCCCAGGATAGTAGAAGGGAAGTTGGTTAATACTCTGGGAGAGCGATGATTGATACGCGGGCACTTAGAAACTGTTATACGTGGCATACCGTTCGAAATGTCCACCAATCGTCCAATTAAAAAAACGAAGTAAGCTTATATTCTGTTTGATAATGCATCTAATTAGGACCCACAATTCGATCGGTAGTTTGAATTACTTGTGCGCTAAGTATACAATTTTTAGTGCCTGCGTATCAACTATCACACTCGCCCGAGTATCGAGTACAGCCCCATCTCTCAAGGGCTTCGTTTGGGTTTAATTTCTGGCCGTGGTCAGTCCCGGGCCCACATTTTCGGTCCCAAAATTAGCAAGCTGGGCCCATGGGCTCGGGTTCGGATTACCTTGGCCCACCTGTTGATGTCTCTACTTGCATGAAATGTTTTTTTTTTTGGGGTGATCTAAGCCATTGATATAATGGGTCCTTCTGTGGATGGGATCATGAACAAAAATGTTCATTACGGACAATTCATAGCCCTTCATCAGATGGCCAAAATATAGACGGCTAAGAAAGAAAGTACAGCTACAGTACGCGCTCACAATCAACCCAAGAAAGAAAATGAAATAATCTACGGCTAGGATCTTCCAGATGATGGAATTTCGTGGATGGCCCATTAACGGTCAGACAATCTCTAATCGATGTGCCCCACTATAGACAAACCCTAAAGCGACTGTACTGTGCACACTCCCAAATGCGGATATTGCTGGTACTTGTTTTATTCGTTATTGTTCATGTGCCACAGTGTACGGCAGAAAGATAATTGTTTGAACGTCCATCACCTACTGATGAGGTGTGTGGCCCACTATCGAGTGGTGAGCCCCACAGCCTCTTATGCAGGTTGGTAGAGTATATAGAATATGCTCTAGATTATTCCATGGAAAATTGTCACTTTTTCAAAGAAGAAAAAAAAAATGTATAGTGGCAACTTTTAAGGAGACAGGAGAGAAAAAAGATTTACTAACCATCTTTCTGTCCATAGTCCTGAAAACAATGGTCAAGAACATAGAGCCTGCGTGATTATTGGCACATGGTGTAAGAATTCTATAAGGTGGGCCTTATTGATCAACGGTCTGAATTGTCATAAGGGTTAGATAATGTGATTAAGTATATCAGTGGGCCCCACTAAGTTGTGATATATTCAGAATTTCATGTAACGAGTGGAGTGTTACAACTGTGATACACACATAGTATTTTAGAGGAACTAGGATTGTTAAATTCCTGTGAAGCCATAAGGAGAGGAGTTTTGATGGGTTTCAAACTCCTCTGCCCTCTGCATTACAAAATAGGGTTAGGTCCCTAATCCAACACCACTAGAGCTGGGCAATCCTAATCAGATCTGACCCGATCCGAACCGGTCCGACTGCCTGGATTGGTGCGGATCGAGTAGGGCAGCCCAGATCCGAAAGATTTTCGGGTCAGGTTCGGATCTATACCTACTCGGACCGATCCAATTGGATCAAATTCGATCCAACTCGACCCGATCCGGCCCCATCATCATGTATGTGTTTCATCCATTCCGTCCATCCATTTTACATATCATTTTAGGGCTTCATTTTAAAAAATGATAGTGATATAAATCTCATGTGGACCACACCACAGGAAAACAATAATGATTGGATATCCACCATTATAATCCTCCTAAGGTCCACTGTACTGTTTATTTGACATCTAATCTGTTGATTATGTCATAAGGACCCAAATGAAAGGAAACAATAAATATCAGCTTGATCAAAAACTTTTATGGCCTCCAAAACGTTTTCAATGGTCAACATTCATTCAACACTGTTTCCTACAATGAGGTCCACTTGAGATTTCTATATACCTCATTTTTTTTTCTCATAACATAAAATGATCTATAAAAATAGATGGAAGGCATAGATGAAACACAAATCATGGTGGGGCCCACAGAGCACAGACCACGGGCCATTTGCTGGTGGTGGGAGGAGTAGGCGAGTAGCCCATACAGCGTCTGTGCTTCTCGAGCTCTGAGTTGTACAAACGGTTCAAAGGAGATCAAAGTTATATGGGCCCCACAGTGATGTATTTATTATATCTACACCGTTCATATATTTTAAGAGATCATTATAGGACATTATCCAAAAACTGAATAATATCCAAAGATCATCTCGACCACACCACAAATAGCAGCAGAGAATGATTTTCGCCGTTAAACAATTCATGTGGTCCACTTGATAGTTAGATCTGTCTTATTTTTCATCTCAAGCCTTAATACGAGCTCACCAAATGGATGGACAGTTTGGATATAACACATACCCCATGATTAGACCCACACAACTCGCTAATGTCGATACAAAATCACAATTGTGCAAGTTGTGCTTGCGTGAAAAGCAAGTCACAATTTCTTGTCGTGCACGTCAAGTTAACGTCCAGTAAAAACATGAATACGTATATGGAAAGCTCTTTCAGAGCCATGTGAGGCCCACCTTGATGTATATGTTTTATCTAAGCCGTTCATCCATTTGACATATCATTTTAGGCCATGAGCAAAATAATGGCATATATTAAAGGTTGAAGTGGACTACATCACATGAAACGGTTGAATGAAATTCATATGATCCGAATCGTCCCCAACTCGATCCGACTCGATTTCTCTAACTGAGTCAGACTCGGTTCGGGTCAGGCGAATCATGTATCGGATCAGTTCGGTTCAAGTAACCCGGATCTAGTTCCGGATCGGATCGAGTTCGGGTCAAACCATTGTCATTTCGGATCGGATCGAGTTGAACCCAATCCGATCTGATCCAGACCGATGCCCGGCTCTAAACACCACTGACAACAGTTACAACCCCATTACAGCTTCTCTAAAGGGTGTAAGGAGGGGAAGACTCCAGTGATCCTATCTATAACAATGGTGTTTCAATCAAGTACGCCATGTATTCAATATTCTTGATCTCCATGTCTGACGCACACTTCGGTCCTTGTTATTCCGCATTAAGAAAACTAACATATGGCCCATCTAAGGAATGCCCTATTTGATAATTGCTATGCATACAGATAATTAGTAAGAATTAAATGGAATTCGAAGTGTGTTTGGATGAGAGTAAATGCATGAAAAATGTAATGAATTAAAAATAAATACACTTATATATGAGAGATTTAAAATAAATGGAGTGAAATGCTTCTTCTTTTTTACTTTGTTAAAGATTCTCAAATTAACAAAGGTGTCACTAATCACATATCCACCGTACATGTGGCCCGTTGTTGATACTCCGAAATAATTTATTTATTAGCTACATCATCTAGGATTACGAGCTCGTTCGAGTTATATGTGACCCGTTCAACTTGGTCTGGGTGAGTTGGGGTGGTTCGGATCATGAAACCGGGTTGAGAATAGAAGGTGGTGTGGCCCAACTCAACTGAGTTTCAACTTGACTCGAGACTGACTGAGCCTGTTGGAGTCAATGAGTCAAAAATCATGACTTTGACAAATACACATACCTAAATTAGGATGTCCTTTGCCTACGATCAAGTTGACCCAATGGTTTTCTGACTCAGCAACCTGGAATGACTGGTCAAGTCAAAGTCAAGTTGGGTCCTTACTTATACTCCTGTGATAGATTCAAACGAACTTTAACACCAGGTCATGGGTTCAATTACCTATTGTGATGTGAGCGTATGAATGTGTAGGATGTGATATTGCCCTGTGTAACAAAAAATAAAAAATAAAAATAAATAAAATAATAAAAAGAAGAAGATTGAAGTGAAATATCATCCTGATTAAGATATTTAAGGGCCTGGGTGTCTAACCAAATAGGACCCTTGTCTAGCAAAGAGGGTCCTATCTAGTTCAGGTCAGATAGGACCCTCTTTACTAGTAGAGAGGGTATAAAGAGGGTCTTATCTTAAGTATCGAATTAGATAAGATCCCCCATCGGGAATTGAACTAGATAAGACCTGACTAAGCTATGCCACCCCTTTCATGATCCATGGTCTAGGTGGCAAGCTAGGTCGGGGCTATATTACAACTCATTTTTTAGTTTTTAATTTGTTTTATGCTCAACCCTAGCCATAATCAGTCAACTTCATTTTAAGCTCAATCCCACATATACACATCATAAACATGCTTATTATTGGACTAAGGTCAAGCCTCAATGGAAGATTTTGCAAAACTAGGCCTATCCTTCATTGCCTTCCAAAGGCTTCAAAATAGGCCCATTGGGCCTCTATTATAGGCCTGAGCCCGACTCAACCCCACAGGGGAAGGGCCAGACTACCGGTCAGAGGTGTACACGAACCGAGCTAGCTCGGTTAGCTCGCTTGACTCGACTCGAAAAAGCTCGATTCGACTCGGTTCGAAGCTGAGTTCGAGCTGATTTTTTTAGCTCAAAAATGAGTTTGAGCTAGCCCCTGCCCAACTCAACTCGAATCGAACCAGTTCAGTGACTTAGTTACTTTGATATTGATGTTGCTCACCAAGTGCTCAATGAAATGACTCAACGAAGTGTGGCCAGTGGCAATGAGGGTATGCATATGAAACAATTTTTTTTTCTTGATTTTTATATTACTTAGAAGGTGTTTGATAAAATACCTGTAAAACCCATTACTGTTGTTTTACATATAGTAGGATTTTGAAGGTGCAATCCAAGTGTTTGTGGAAATGCTCGATAGGGAACTCAACTCGATCTTGGCTCGAACTAGGCTCAAATTGGCCCGTGTGGCTGACCAAACTGAGCCGAGCTGGCCAGTCAAGCTCGAGGACCGAGCAGAGCCAAGTTCAAGCTGAGGTCAGCTAGTGGCCGAGCCAATTCGAGTTAAGGCTAGCTCGACTTGGTTCGACTCGATGTACACCCCGACCACCAGTTCACATCCATCACTAATAACCAATCAAAGTGCGTGTACGGGCACTTTTCCCTAAACACGTCCAACTTGAACCGTCCAAATTGTGATCCCAATTTAGATAGTCCATGTACCAAAAAATTACAGCCATTCGATTACTCAAATGCCTGATCGGCCAACATTTACCGTACGGATGAAATATATCAAGTGTCCACAAATCATAGCCTTTTAAGATCGTTCAACCAATCTGATTTTGCATTACGACCTATCTAAAGTGGGCCCCACAATTGGACTGTTTAATTTGAGTCGTTACAGAGTACATGTACAAATTTTTAAGTGCCTGAGTATCAACCATCAAACTCCGCCGTAGTATTTATCCCGTTCACACTAATTAATTTTTTTAATTCAAGGATAGTTTTGTCATTTTATCAATGTGCAGGGACATGATGGTAATTTCTCTCCTGACGAAATTGACCGTCGGTTCCATGTCCTTTCTAGAGTTAGTGCCTGGGTCATTGTTATGCAGCTGTTTTTGAGACCGTCGACAGGGAACACATGGGGCCCACCGGTTTTTGGCCTTTTCTCTTGGGGAGATGTACTGTAGATCCGGAAGTACTGTAATATGGTATATAGCCATCTCTCCATAGAACACGTGGAAGGACAATTCCCTATTTCGGACCGTCCATCTAGTTACTCCTACCATGGATGGGAAATATTTCAAAATACACATGAAATGGATGTTTATAACCATTGATTGGTGGCCTTTAAATCAACGGTAGAAAATGAAAATAGTGAGAATTAAATGGGGTTTTCATTAGATGGATGAATCTGATTGATACATCATCCTATCATATCTAATGTGGAGGGAGAGCCGTTGGATGGATGGCCCATCTACAAAAATCACATCAATCAGGCAATGCTAGCCATCAAAATCATGCATTGCTGTCAACTGATGATTATTTTCTTAGTGCACCGTCACTTTGAAGGCACTGTTCATATGGCTAAGGTCATCTGATCTGTTTATGTTTTGAACTATTCATCTTTCAAAGTGGGTGAAGCTGGATGGACGGTCCATAATGAAAAGCCACCCTGCCACGTGTACCATGTGGAAGTGGATGTACCATATTCCGGTACAGCTAGCTCTACCAGAAGGGAGTCGAGATATGTTTGTAATCCAGCCCCATACACACGTCCCAAAACGTATCACACGTGTAACGCATCCAAGCTGTCCGTTCGGTGGAGACTGTGTATTTAAAAATGGACGGCCTCAGTACGATTTATTCAGTCTATACCGTGGAGCCAACTTGATGGACGTCCCAGATGATCCACACATGTGGTGACGTCATGGGGCTGGACTAAGCTTTTGTTAAAAACTTCCATACTCTGGCACAAGTGGTGGTTGATAAGCAGTCGCTAGGAAATTGTATACGTGGCATATAACTAATTAAATTAAACCGTCCAAATTATGGGCCCCCTATTTAGATGGATCATATATAAAAGATTGTACAGATCTAATGTCATAACTGGCCAACTATTCCAAACAAAAACTAATCAATGGTTGAAATTCAACAAATATAAGGTGTAGATCATTCAATCGATCTGATTTTAGAACCTTGAACTACCTAAAGTGGGTCCGACAATTTGGACGGTTTCGATTGAGGGAATCAATGCTAGGTCTACAATTTCTGAGCGCCGGTGTACCGACTATCATGCTCTGCATGAGTATCAAATGCCTCCCATGAATGATTGTGGGGAAGTGGGCCCCGCAAGATTGGGTGCTTACGTGGCAGATTAGGATCAATGAGAAAAATAATAATAATAATGGTGTGGGCCCCATTGGATTACAAAAGAGTGATTGTAGATCTTATTAAGGTGGGCCACATGCACCAACCTTGATCCATCTATGAAAAGATTAGGAAAGTGAAATCAAATCAAAGAGCTTTATTAAGTTCACACGCCTGTACAATAAATAGCTCATGCCTGCGAGATCCTGTCCGTCCATCATGTTGCTATAACACTGTACATGTCCCAAAAATAGATCTGGTCCACTCAGCATGTGGCCCCCAATATTGGAAACAGATGGACGAATTAGAAATTTTCAGCCAAGTTTTCTAGATCTGTACATTTGTTTTACAAGTTGTGGCCCACCTAATCAGTGGATGAAACTGATTCTTCGGCTAGATCATCAATATTAGTGGTGCAATTCGAATGGTTGGATTGGATCTAAGATGTATGATAACATGCAAGCAAATGTATGGCATGTACGTGAGATTTATTGCAAATGCGTGTGGGGTTAGTAAAGCTACAAAACATAAATAATGAAGTGGGTTTGATATTCTAGGATGAAGTTGCTAACTCTTTTATATGTATAATTTTTAGTGCTAAATAAAAAATATAGGGTGGCTGATGCCCCGTGAGAAAAATATACCCAAAAAAAATGAAAATATCACTCTATTTTCGAAAATTTAAAAATATCATTACACTTTTAGGGTAAATTCATTAAATGATATTATCAATAATAATATTATAAGATTTCCAAATCTAGATGGTTTTAATTTGTCACAATTTTTATAAAATAAATATATAAAATTTTAAATTAATTAATTTTTACCCAAATTGTAAAATTTTAATCATTTATTAATTTTTAAAACTAATTTTTAATATCTTATTTTTAAGGAGATTTTTTCAATATAATTGAGAAACACAATATCACCGAGAAACATGTAAAATTTGAAAATCTCTTAAGAAATTCTCCTTGCGAGAAATTGTTGAGAATTGGATTTATAAAAAATGCTCATGTTGTGCCTATTGGGTCACTCAACCAATTAGCACATCTACCACAGTATGTATTGTGAGACATTATATGTAATAGTTACCACATAATTTTTTTTTGTTAATTTTATTAAAAAAATAAATATTTTATTTTTTAGCGAAAATCTTCTGATTTTATTATGAAAAACATGTAAAATTTGAAAATCTCTTGAAAAATTCCCATTGCAAGAAATTATTGAGAATGAGATTTAACAAAGATGCTCATACCGTGCCAATTGAGCCCACCCAACCCATTAGCAACTTTACTCGAATATGTATTTCGACCCCATAGTGCGTAGCAGTCATGATCACCTTTACATAATTACTTTTTATTATCTTTTAAAAAATATTTTTTTAATCTTATTTTTAAAGAGATTTTTTTAATATAATTGAGAAACACAATATCAAGAAACATGTAAATTTTAAAAATCTCTTAAGAAATTCTCATTACGAGAAATTGTGCCGAGAATGAGATTTATCAAAAATGCTCATGTTGTGTCTATTGGACACACTCGACCCATTAGCACCTCTACCACAATATTTATTGTGGCCTCATAATGTGTAACAATGACCACATTTACATAACCATTTTTATTATTTTTATAAAAGTATTTTAAAATTTTTATTTTTTAGCCAGATTTTTCCAATATTATTATAAAAATTGCATAAAATTTGAAAATCTCTTAAGAAATTCACATTGCAAGAAATTACTTAGAACAAGATTTAACGTAGATGCTCCTACCTTGCCTATTGGGCCCACCCAACCCATTAACACCTCTACTCAAATATCTATTTCGACCCCATAATGCGCAGCGGCTATCACCTTTATGTAATTACTTTTTATTATCTTTATAAAATATTTTTTAATATTTTATTCTTAGCAAGAATTTTTTAATATTACTATGAGAAACACAAAATCTAAAAATCTCTCAAGATATTTTCCTAGAATGAGATTTATCAAAGATGCTCGTATCGTGCGCATTGGGCTCACCCATTCTATTAGCATCTTTACCCGAATACATATTTCGACCTCGTAAGGCATAACAATCACTACCGTTACATAATCATTTTTTAATATCTTTATAAAATATTTTTCAATATTTTATTTTTAGCGAGATTTTTCTAATATTACTGTCAGAAACATGTAAATTTGAAAAATCTCTTAGGCGATTCTTGTTGCAAGAAATTGCCCAAAACGAGATTTATCAAAGATGCTCGTACCGTGCCTATTAGGCCCACTCAACCCATTAGCACCTCTACCCAAATATCCATTTCCATCCATAACAAGTAACAATCACCACCATCATGTAACTATTTTTTTATTACCTTTATAACAATGTTTTTAATATTTTAATTTTAGCTAGATTTTTTCAATATTATCGCTAGAAACACATAAAATATGAAAA
The DNA here is from genome assembly GCA_030180095.1 of Magnolia changhungtana. Classification (NCBI taxonomy): domain Eukaryota; kingdom Viridiplantae; phylum Streptophyta; class Magnoliopsida; order Magnoliales; family Magnoliaceae; genus Magnolia; species Magnolia changhungtana. The sequence continues at coordinate 1,824,532 of JASAUF010000467.1, read as the reverse complement.
TCTCATGAGAAATTTCCACTATGAAAAATTGGCGAGAACAAGATTTATAAAAAAATGTTCGAATTATGCCTATTGGGCCACCGAGCCCATCAGCACCTCTGCCCAAATATCTATTTTGACCCCATAACAAGTAACAGTCGCAACCGTTAAGTAATCATTTTTTTATATCTTTATAAAAATATTTTCTAATATTTTATTTTTAATGAGATTTTTTCAATATTACTGCAAGAAAGATATAAAATCTGAAAATTTATTTAGAAATCCCATTGCGAGAAATTGCCAAGAACAAGATTTATCAAAGATGCTTGTACCATATCTATTGGGCCCACCCAACCTATTCCCACTATCTATTTCCACCCCATAATATGTAACAGTCACCACCATTACAAAATGATTTTTTAATATCTTAGCCTCTTGTATAAAGAAAATGGACAATTTAAAGATATTTGTTATTGATTTTCATTTAGTTAAAGCAGCATGAGTAATTTAAAGATGTTCATTAAATGTTGGGTTATGTTTCAACCATCCAAATTATTTGTAGTTGGATTCATTATGGAAGGAGGATTTAGAAAAAAAAAACAAAAACAAAACAAAACTACTTTAAATTGGACTTATGTTATGGCTTTGATTGGAAGACTTCTTTAAAGTGGGCCTAATCAATCAATGATTTATATCTCCGTAAGGGTTGGATGTTATGATCGGGCATATAAGTAAACCCCACTAGGGTTGTGATCAATATAAAATTTGTGTAGTATAAGCTTGAATTGTGATCATGCACAATTTTCTTAGAGACTTAGAATGTTAAAATCACGTGGAACATGTACTTAGAAGGTTAAAATAGTGTTAACCTAAGTAGAATAGTTGTAATAGGTTTCAAACTCCTCTCATCTACAACTTATTTTATTAATTCTACTAATAGATCTCAAATCTACACATACTTAAGAGTCTGAAATTTTCTTCTCATTTCCATGTCTAAAAGGGTGTAAGGTATAGAAGACTCTGGCAATTCAATTACTATTACCATTGCCTGATAATCTTTTCGATTCCACATCTACTTTTACATTGATCACTTAGAACTCTTTTTCTTACAAGGTTGGCTTAGGTCCAACATGGCCATGCGAGAGAGGACTAGGGCCAATACCTTTTAAGCCTTATTCGGGCTGGGCTAGGGCTAGAGTCGAAGCAATTCAGGCTGGGCTAGGGCTAAAGGGATTAGGGCCTGGCTAGGTTCAGCCCATAATCTCCTTTTTTTCTTAACCATGTTGAAATGTTAAGAGTTGTTGGGCTCAGGACATTCTTTTAAGGGAAGTCCAAGTCACAAGCTCATGGGCCCACATATGGTATACACAGTAAAGAAGTTTCGGGTGTACTCATAGCGTGGGTGACACATGTATATTGAAGATGGACCATTTGTTATATTCTTTAATATATGTGTGGCCATGTTAGGAGCATCCCTGCGGATTTTTGCCAAGAAATATAAACAGTGGGCCACACCTGATGAATGGCTTAGATCTAGTCACTTTTCTAGTGCTTGAATTGAGATTGATATTAATTTGTAACGAGTTATTCAATAGGCGTCAGACCCAAGCATTATAATTGGACCTGATAGTATTTTCTACCTTAGGCCATGACTCATGGCCCATGAGTCTAGATCCATTTATATCTGTAACGGGCTTTGATTGGTCCTATCATACAGCCCATGGGCCCATACTGGGCTTGAAGTTAGTTGGCCTCGGCTCGATGAAGACACGGCCGGGGCTCAGCTCATTGACCACCCTAACGACATGACTCCTAAAGTATGTGTGCTTTTGTAGGGAGCCCGTGCAACCAAAAGCTATGTAGGGCCCACTGTGACAAGTACGTGTAAAATCAACTCCATCCATCATTTGAGCCAGCTCATGTTAGGATATGATTCCAAAAATCAGGCTGATCCAAAATTCTAATGGGCCACACCACTGGCAACGGTGGGGATGAAGATGTCACCATTGAAACCTTCCTGAGCCCACCGTTATATCTATACGCCATCCAACCCGTTTATGAGGTGAGTACCAGTAGGATGAACCTATATATATATATATATATATATATATATATATATTCCAATTTTAGGCGTCCCATCACTAGGGCTGTACATGAACCGAGTTAGCTCGATTAGCACAATCCACTTGACTCGAAAAAGTTTGATTTGATTCGGCTCAAGTTGAGTTAAGCTGATAAATTTCTAATTGAGTTTGAGCTTGACGGAGCTTGACTCGACGCAACTCGACTGGGATCAAGCCCAACTTGAATCGGACTCGGATTGAAGGAGTTCGGTGACTTGGTTACTTTGATATTGATGTTGCTCATCAATTGTTTGATGAAATGACACAACGAAGTGTCCACTGGTGACAAGGAAGTTATGCATATTAAACAAATGCCTTTTTTTTTTAATATTACTTACAAGGTGTTTGACAAAATACCTATAAATAGTTGCTGCTCTTTTACATATAATAAGAAATCGAAAGTGAACTACATGTGTTTGTGATAATGCTGCATTGGTTCGATCTTAGCTCGAGCTAGGCCTGAATTGGCCCAAGCTAATGACTGAACCAAGTCGATCTGGCCAGCCAAGCTTGAGGACCAAGTCAAGCCAAGTTCGAGCTAGGGTCAACTACTGGCCGAGGCAGGTCGAGTTGTGCCAAGCTCGACTTGGTTTGACTCATGTACACCTCTACCATCACTAGTTTTCCTTGCGATGTGGCCCACTTGAGTTTGAGAATAGCTTGATTTCTCAATCCGTGTCCGATCATGAGCTGGCGCAAATGATGGACAGAATGGATGTCACAAAACATCACGGTGGGCCCCACTGCTATTTAATTTCCCGGCTCTATCAAGCTCAATACACGTGGTACAAGATCTACACCTTCCATTTGTTGATTGCCAAAATAGGCAGGCCATAACCTGAATTTTTTTAATTATGGGATGACCATAGCCCCTTGATTGGAAGAAACTACGCCCCTTGATCGTGACCAGCATTACATTTTCTTTTTCTTTTTCTTTTCCCCATCTATTTCTGACCATTAATCAGGCCGTTTGAATCATGAAATCGATGTCATTCTTGGACAATATGCTTTCCCTACAAGGCCCACTTAATGAACAGTCCAGATCTAGTCTAATGGCCACAAGAAGATTTCAATGTTAAGCGTGCCCATCACGGATTTTCCCTGTGGCGTGGCCCACTTGATTTTTAGAATGGCCTTATTTTTGGGCTAACATCCTAAAATGATCTGGCACAAATGATGGATGGAGTGGATGTCAGAGCTTTTCCTTGCACAGGCGCTGCACATGCGTAAGATCCACGCCATCCATTTGGTGGATGATCTCAGCCGTTTGATTTGAAGAACTTATTATTATTTTCACTATCTATTAATCAGGCAATTAGAACAATGTATTTGATGTGATTCTTTAACCACGTACTTTCCCCAACAAGGCCCACTAAATGAACAGTCCAGATCTACGTGTGCCACGTGTAAAACCAATAGCTTTCTTTTCATACAAGTATGCACGCACAGGATGCACCATTTCACGGCCTCATTGAATGGCTACTTTTTGCTCCACGTTTTCCGTACTCGGATTGGGTATGACCTCTCCACTAACCAAGTCGGTGGTGGAAAAGTTCTGTGGACCCCACCATGATGTATATTTTTTTATCCACACCGTTCATCCATTTTTTCAGCTACTTTTATGCCATGAAACCAAAAATGAATAAAATAAAAACCTCAAGTTGACCACACTACAGGAAATAGTGAGATTGAACGCTTACTGTTGAGATTTTACTGGGCTCAAAGAAGTTTTAGATCATGGAGATATTTATTTTTTCCCTTCATCCAGGTTTATGTGACTTTATGAACGGTTTGGATGGAAAATAAATATTCCAGTGGGCCCCAAGAAGTTTTCAACGGTAGACGCATTCAATCCCCACTGTTTCCTGTAGTGTGGTCCATTTGAGCTCTATATCTACCTCATTTTTGGGCCCATTTGCTAAAATGAGCTGAACAAATGGATGAACGGTGTGGATAAAACAAATACATCATTGTGGGGTCCACAGAGCTTTTCCATCACCGACTTGGTAGTGGAGGGGTCACACCCAATCCACCTCCTTTCCGTACCGTACGCCCCTTCCTTTTTAAAGAACTGGTCACCTACAGAAGGCTGCATTGCAACTTGTGGTGGGTAGCATCTTTTCCACCAACATCCACACCGTTGATTTGTAATCACCCCATGAAAATCACGTGGAATAAAATAAAGATAATCTCTAGCTTCAGGTTGGCCACACAGTCAGAATTCTTGGAAGACCAACACTACAGGTGTGGCCCACCTACCAAGTCGGTAAGCCTGATTTTTAGATGGTGATCTTTATAGTGCGAACTACTGTTTTCATGGTATGGATGCCATGTACATGTGTCATGGTAGTGGGAAAGATGGTTTTTTTTTTTTTTTTTGCAAATCATGCAATCCGTACTCACAAGGTGGGCCACACCTATTTGTCGAGTCAGACAAACTCTATTGGTGTGGCCTGCTGATGAACAGACCACCCTCGTTTTTTTGGTAGGTAATCCTTCCCTGTGGGACTTTTTGTTTTTTCTGTGATATTGATGCCCCACAGAAGTTTCACGTTGGCATGAAAGATTTTATGGTAACTTAATACATGCACCTCATCCACACTGTCCATCCATTTTTTTAGGTAATTTTAGAGAATGACCCCAAAGTTGAAACATATCCAAAGTTCAAGTGACCACACTACAGTAATCAATGTGGATAATGATTGCCACCTTTGAAACCTTCTTAAATGATGTTTATTTGTAATTTAACTTGCTCATAAGGTCACACGGACATCGATTAAGGAAACACAAATATCAGCTTCATACAAAACTTCTCTGCCCCAGTAGTTTTCTATGGTTGGTGTTCAATCCGCATTGTTTCCTATGAGGTGGTCCACTCGACCTTTCATTATGCTTCAATTTGGAATAATGCCATGAAATGAAAAAAGAGATGTGGATAAGATACATACATCACGGTGGGCTCGCAAAATTTACTCAATAGGCAATAACATACCTTGTCTAATACATTTCTTTAATAAAAGCTTATTTCTAATTAAGAGGTTTTTTATTTTAAAATTTTCTCTGGTGACACGTAGTTCACCTTGTAGATATGGTTGTTAATGGGCTGGACCTAGAAGTGGGCATCGAGTCGAGTCAGACCGAGTTAGGTCCAACTCAACTCAATCCGGTTTTGCCAACTCTTTGACCCGAACTCAATTCGACTTGGGACCAAGTCCAGTAGGCCTGATTCGATCCAAATCGAGTCTTGGCTGGGCTAACCCGAATCGAGTCCGAGTCGGACCAAGTTGACTACGATTCGGATCAGATCCAGCAGGCCCACCAGTGTCACTAGGTCGAGCCGGGGTAGGCCACTAGGTCAAGCCAAGGCAGGTCACCAAGTCGAGCCAAGGCAGATGGTGTGGATACAACACATACATCATAGTGGGGCCCATTTCAGTAGCTAATCCGCGTCCGTACAAAGCCAGGGCAAGCCACGACAGAGGTCCTGATCTCGACCGGACCACCAGCAGCCTGCACTCGAGGTCTAGAGCTAGGGTGGGCCACCACCAACCTACATCGAGATCCCGAGCATGAAAAAATATAGAAAATAATAATTAAAAAAAACTAAAAAAATTAACATCCTCAATGAATGGACAACGATGAACAGTAAAGATCATGTGTTAAGCTGTTGGCTAGCCTACATTCCGATCGGGTTCGGTGCGGCGCCACCACGAGTAGGGTTAGGCGGAGATTTCTTTAATAGCTTCATTTGATTCTAACTTTCACAAAAAGAGTTTTTCTATAAAAATAATTGGTCTATTTTGGAAATCCAATCCAATTGGTTTTATAGGCTTTTTAGTGTTTAGACAAGTGAGAGATCAGATGAGAGTTTGCATAAGTGTTTCTAGACAAACAACACAAAAAGAGTTTTAGCTCAAAAACCGTGCTTGGGCGTCAAATGCCCCATTTTGAAAGTGCATTTAAATAGACTCTTGATGTAGAGTGGGCCACAAACATATTCTTAACACAATTGGACTGAAAAAAAGCTTGAATGGAAGCGGGCATGGTTCGTTAGACCTGAACCCAATCTTATACATAACTAAGCCCTAGGTCATTTGAATCGAAGAAATTCATTATAGATAGGGACATGTTGCCGTTTGAAGTGTGAACTATAAATCGACTATAACGTTTAATCCGTATATCGTTACGGACGCAACGTAAGCAAGTCATATTGGTTCGTTTCATGAAAAAATGTTTCCTTCCAATTCAAAATTACAGTTTTAGGAAAAAAATATTATTTTTAGTAAATTTTAGTATGGACGTATCTTCTTCATTTTAGAGTTTTAATATATGTAGTCTTTTTAAGAATTACTTTTAATTATGCTACAAATCATCTTATATGAGTAAATTGAAAATTTTTATTTTTAGTAAAATTTAATATTTTGGGTAAATTTTAGTTTAGTTGAATTAGAACTCTTAATTAAGGTTTGTTTTTTTCTTTATAAGTGACATAATCGGAAAGTCTAAGCATTGTTGATGAATAAAACTTCAAAATTTTCTTTTTATCCCGGGGATTTATGAATAATCTTATGGATTCAAAGTTTTATATTCCTTGAGGTAGACAGGGATCTTCCTTCTCAGCTCCAAACTTATCTTATATGCTCCAATTTTTATAAGTAATTAAAATAAAATAAATAGATAAAAACTAAAACTAACAAGAGCAACCATCCTAAGGTCACCTTTAGTTAACACTTAAGGTCTCACCTACAACTAGTAATTTTGTAAATGCTACTAGTTGGGGCATGTTGGCTGTGGCAATGACATGTGCATGCATCAATCCAATCTACTATGGTTGGCCCATAATGAAAATGAGGTGGCCATAATGAAAATGAGGTGCCTCAAAAATCATAATAGTCCACCCATCAAGTGGGCCACCAAGTTAGTTTTTGGGTAGTTGTACATTATTTTCTATCATGTGGTCCAATTGATAATTATTTCACCATGATTCTGGGCCATCCAATTTTCATGATGGGGCAATCTTGTTGGATGAATTAGATAACATACATAGACCATGGTGGGCTTGCTTGTGAGATGGCTCATAATTTTATAATGGGGCATCAAATGACAACTAGGTGCTTGCTTTTGAGACATTTGAGAATGAGTTCATCTCATTTTAGTTGGGGATTAGAAATATTCACGATGACTTATGATTTATATAAACTTTGATCTTTAATTTATATGAATTTTCCTATCTGGTAGTTAATATGCAGATGTTGGGCCGATAATTGGTTTATCCAAGTCATTGATCTGATTATCCTAACCACCAAATCTTTTGTATTTTCTCTATTGAACATGGACTTTTGGTAAATTTCTTCTTAACCGTTTATTTAGATGGCAATAACAGAAAGGCAAGCATTGAGCCGATTGAAGAAAAGATCTTTTAGGCACCGTTCATCCACGATAACGACTGTCGGAACTATGGATTGGATCAGTCAACCATGAGCCTCCACATGTATGGATTAGGTACCAAACATGGACCGGCCTTAATATATAATTATTATTGACTAAAATGAGATGAAATTAGCGACCAAACAGAACCCATTAAAAAAATAAATAATAAATAATAAATAAAAATAATTTAAAGCATCCAAATACTTTAGATTTGGTTTCTCAATAGATGTAAGTTGTAAGTAGAGTTGGGCATGGGATGACTCAAATCGGCATATTCGACTAGTCCGATTCGATCTAAACCGAGCAGGTGAGTTGATCTGAACTAAGTAGACTTCGTCCAATCCGAACTCAAATTGAGTTGAGTTTGGGTGACCCAGTAACTCGACTCAACTCTACCCAAAATCCGACTCAGTACTGACTTGACTCAATCCAAAACCTGACTCGTACATTAGAAGAAAAAAAAACATAGATTTGATATTTCACATCTGAGATGCCGTGTAGCTGATAGAGAGGCTACAATTCCGACACGTGCACTTAGGTTCTGAGCTGTGATTTCAACCTGTAGATACCCATTGTACCCGACCTAACTCGATGCTGACTTGACCCGACTCGGTACCTGTGATCCGGACTTGGTCCAGATGAGACTTGGACTCAAATCAAGTCAAGCATGCTAGACTCGGCCAAGTCAGGTCAAGTCAGATGAACCCTAATTTGATCCAACTCGACTCGATGCCCAACTCTAGACTTAAGGATCTCTATATAATTCTTGCTGAGAGTTGGAATAAATGGAAAGTCTAAATTAATAATTTGGACCACCTACATGGCATGGATGGTCTAAATTAATAAGCTTTTTCGAGCTGGGCTCAGGCTGAATTATTTTGGCCCATCACGTGCCTAGGTAGGGCTCAGGCTTATGATAATCAATGTGAGCCGGGCTTTAACAAAGCTTGACTCAGCCCATTGACACCTCTAAAAAGGTTACAATGCATAGGGATGTATTTTAGCAAACCTCAGCCCACACATTTCTATATAAGGCATACAATCTACACACCATCATAAGTGCAATATCCAAGCTATCCACCATGTGAGTTATTCTGTGTGATGTCCCCCCAAAGAACAAAGCTTGTCCACAGATAGGCCATGAAATCAGAAAGAGTTGGAATTGAACACTTAACCGTTGAAAACTTCTTAGGGGCACATGAGTTTTGCATTAAGCTTATATATGTGCTTTCCCTTCATTGATGTCTGTGCGACCTTATCAACAGGTTGGATGAGAAATAAACAGCATTGTGGCCCTAGGAAGATTTCAACGGTGGATGTCATTATTCCCATCCCCACTGTTTCCTCCTATGGTGTGGTCCAATTGATTTTTGGATATAGCTCAGTTTTGAGCTCATACCCTAAAATGAGCTGTAAAAACAGATGGACGGCATGGATCAAACACATAGATCATGGCATCCTGTCCTATGTTTGCACGTGTGCGCTGTGTACTTGTAAAGGGCCTTTACCAACTACGAAAAGCTACTGTTTGCCTGCAAAAGAGATGGATCACTTGAGGTACGTACGATAAAGGGAGTTAGAGAATGTGGGTCGCATTACTCAACCTAAAAAGGTAAAAGATCCAAAAATAATTAATAAAGTTGGTGCTGAAAAACCATGGTTGTTGGATAGGTGAGGTCCACTATAAATTCCCCATGACCCAAAAATAACTATATGATAGGGTAACCACAGACATATCATTAAGGATATAGGAAATGGACAGTTAAGAGTAAATGAATCCAACCATCCATTTTACAAAACCATATTTAAAAGGTTATACTAGAAACCCAGTTGAATCTGAGTTAGAGTCGAGTCGAGTCGAGTTTTTCTGAGCCGTAGTTTTAAGTAGAATTGCATTTTTTCAGAGTTTTGACTGAGTCATGGCCCGAATGAGTCTGGGTGAAATCTGGTTGAACCGAGTCGACTCAACCAGATTGAGTTAATTCTTTCAGTGTTTTTAAATTGTGGTCATGATCAAGGTTTTAAATCTGTGCCATCGATACAGCCCCTTATCGTATCGGGCTGTTTTGGGCCGTTACAAATACGATGATACTTTAAAACATTGGTTGTGATCATCTGATCAGAGTGACATGTGGGCCATGTGAAATATATAGTGGACCCCCTTCTATCCAATGGTTCAGGAGTGACCAGCTCAGCTTGGTGGGACCCATCTTGGGTTGGCTTCAGGCCTAATTTTTGGGCCCAGTAACTGAAGGATTGGATGTGATGATGCATATTTCTAAAGATCTAATAGCTAGGCCGGAACCCACCTGACTTATTTAATATTGGTGAGTAGAATATTCAATCCTGGCCAGAGCTACAGAATTGGGCTTGGGCTTCTTTGTATGTCAGATCCACACCGTTGATCTTTTGGCCTCTATGATGGATGGTTTTGGCTCTTGTTGGACAATCCTGACGAGCTAACCTATTCAATGTGGGCATTTTGTTGACTTTGTTTCACTGCAATCCAGTGAGATGATATGGATCAATCTTAATGTGAATGTTGAATTTCTTAGTTGAAATATAGCGGAACAATAAGGGCCTTCTGAAAATTTAATTCAATACATTCAACTATTGCAATAATTTTATATTTCATAGTTAATATAAATCATATATAGGGGTGTACACTGAGTCGAACCAAGTCGAGGTGGCCTCAGCTTGACTCGGCTCAGCCAATAGATGACCCCAGCTCAAACTCGGTCCTTGAGCCTGACTGGCCAGCTCCGCTCGGTTCGGTCGGCAACTCGAGCCAATTCGAGTCGAGTTCGAGCCGAGATTGAGCTAAGTTTGCCTGTACAGCATTTTCACAAACACATGGACTACACTTTCAAAATCCTTCAAAATCTAACTATTTTACATACAACAATAATGGTTTTAAGGTATTTTATCAAACACCTTCTAAGCAACATAAACATCAAGGAAAAAAATAAATATTTATTTCATATACATACCTTCCTTGCCACCCGCCACACTTTGTTGAGTCATTTCATCAAACACTTGGTGAGCAACATCAATATCAAAGTAATCGAGTCACTGAACTGGTTCGATCCGAGTTCGATTCGAGTTGGGTTCAATCCGAGTCGAGTCAAGCTGGGCCAGCTCGAACTCATTTTCTAGCTCAAAAAATCAGCTTAGACTTAGCTCGAAATCAGCTTCAAACCGAGCCGAATCGAGCTTTTTCGAGTCGAGTCAAGTGAGCTAACCGAGCTAGCTCGGTTTGTGGATACCCCTAATCACATATCTAAGTGAGAAGCTATGTTGACAATAAAAATAAAACTTATCTTCTACACCTTACATACCTAGAAACTTAAGATGGGAGAAGATTTATATATATATATATATATATATATATATATATATATATATATATATATATATATATATATATATATATATATATATATATATATATATATGCGTGAGGAGACTAATTTTATTTATAAGAATGAAAGCTAAAGGGAGTCTCCACATTGAAAGAGTTCATATCTCTCTAAAATAATATGCATACATAGTATAATCCAAGGTGCATCGACATTTACATATTAAACATTTTTATTATTACTATGGAGCCATTAATATGCTTAATTCAAATATCCAATGGTCAATACATTTGATCAATCTAAATTATTGATTGTGTAAGTACACCTAATTGAGGTCTTACATCCTCTCTTTGGGCAACAATGATCAATGTTGTTATGGGTAAAAATGGACTAGCTAAAGAGAAGAAATTAACTAGGACATCTAGACAGGACACGAGGTCGACCAGCACCGGTCATGACCAATGATATCCTTAATGGCTAAGGAAGATCTCCTCCGTCGAAGAGAGGTCAATCACCTACTACGTATAAAGGCAAGTCGGCAGGTCGACTAACTATCCAATGATAAGGGGAGGCTCAAAGCTCATTTGAGTATCCAAGTCGGCCGAGACCACCTCGAACTCTTGAATTCGACTCCCCACAACATATTTCATCCGAAATCTATTAAGGAAATGAGCTCGGCTTCACTAGCCTAACACAAAGTATGAGGGCAGGTCAGCAGGTCGGCAATCTACACGGCACAGAAAGAAAAGTCTAGGCTTACCAGAGAATCCAAGTCGGCATACTAATCCCCTGGTCAGGTTAGTCTCGGCCTCCTACTGCGAGCCGCCCCCAGTTCTTATTAATCAGGTCTTATCCGAAAGATCAGCCCAAGATCGCTGCCGAAGATCTCCATGACAGATCTTCGCCAAGGATCTCAGGAGATCATCCCGACACATTCGGGACTCGATTCCCTTTACAGTACGTCCCTACTAAATAGGGAGATCTCATCTACATCATCGACTCTACTTAACTATAAATAGGAACATCTCCTCCTACTGCGAGCTGCCCCTGGTTCCTATTAATCAGGTCTTATCCGAAAGACCAGCCTAAGATCTCTGCCGAAGATCTCGAGGGAAGATCTTTGCCAAGGATCTTAGGAGATCATCCCGACACGTTCGGGACTCGATTCCCTCTACAGTACGTCCCTACTAAATAGGGAGATCTCATCTACATCACTGTCTCTCCTTAACTATAAATAGGAGCATCTCTAATGATGAAAGGTACACAAAATTATAAGCATAAAACTCTATTTAAGACCAAACCCAGATTCCCTTTCTGGCTTAGGCATCGGAGGGTCCCTTACCGTAGCTAGGGTCTCCTTTGTCCGCTCTTTGTGCTGGTACTCGAAGGTCCAGGGAAGGCTACCCAGATTTCAACATCAACAAATGTTTTTAAAACATTATATAAAATATATTTATTAATTTGAAATCTTTTAATGGGTGCCCACTAAATTATAAAATCATTATCGTTAAATAATATGAGCAATATTTCTTAAATACTGCTTATTAAGACTAATGTTGAATCATAGTAATCTTCGTAACATTTAATCTTTTCAAACTGAGATGAATTACGGTCACGAATACCAGTAATCTCAACAAACGTAAATCAAAGACATGAACGTATGGTATGGAGATCGCACACATATTTTGATCACACTTACTTCTTAATAGGTGGCCTAAATTTCCTTGTTAAGAGTTATATATGTCTTCAATGAGGCCCAAAATTCTACTCAATAAAAAATGTATACAATGAACGGGAAAAATAAAAATAAATTATACAACATAATCATGAAAATTGAAAATAAATGAGAGCTCTAAATGTTTGTAAATAAATCGGATTAAATTAAAACTTTCACTAATAAAATATTTCTCTGGATCTACAACTCCTATACATATATTCTTTATATAGTATTGTGTTATAATAAGAGGTTTAGTGTGTTTATCCACTATATTCTATTTTAAACAATGAGTAATATAAATACTCTAATGGTTTCGTACTCTCGCCTTCACAATAAAATACTTTATGTCAACGTGCTTTTTCATGGATGAATTTTCTTCATCATTAGAGAATTTAACTACAACTATATTATAAACTTCACAATGTTCTCGAGATCTAACATGTAAATGAAAACTTCGAAGCAGAAAATCTTTTAAAATCAATACCTCCGCACTTATTGGATTTATTGGCAACCAATTTAGTTTTTTTATATTACACTAATAGTCTCGTTTGCAACCAATTAACTTGAATCTTTTTTTGTAATAAAATAATATTTTAAACTTTGTTGTCATTTATTACTTTTAATTCATCATTCATGATATTATCCATTGGGTAGAGTTAGCGCTTCCAATATTTTTAGTGTCATTATAAAGGCTAGCATTCTTAATCTCCCCAATCCTAAAGACCCAACTTGAACATAACAGTTTGATGTCTATTATTTTTTCTTAACCTAACTTGAAACTTACATCGAAAGACCTAATGGATACCTAAACTTGATTTGAACCAGGTCTAGGTATTCAAGAACTAGACTCCACCCAGACTCAGAACCCAACTAACTAGAAAACACTGCTCTCACTTGAGGGTGCCCATTGGTCGTACTCAAGCGTAGGGTTAGCCCAAGCTAGGCCCCCTTGCTAAAAGGGCTAAGAACTGTTTGTCCAAACCTGACCCATGACCGATTACCCTCTGGCTTGGCTAGACCATTAAAATTTTCATCAAGCCTAATCCCACCTGACCTGACCCACTGAGTTGTAAATTCGACTAACTCAACCCAACTAACCCTACCCATATATATATATATATATATATATATATATATATATATATATATATATATATATATATATATATATATATATATATATACTCTGCATCCACCCACTCCACATTGATACTTGAACCCATGACCTCGGTGTTGAAATACATTGTGTCTACAGCTAAGACATGAGTAGAGACCAAAGTTAAGTCATCTCAACTGAAACCCAGCCCATTTATTTAATGGGCCATATTTTAGCGTGGCCGAACCCACCTCAAAAGTAGGTTGTTTGAGTTCCCTACCATCACACCAATGAGTGCGACTTGACTGTGACCCATCACCATGGATGTGGGTGAGACACAGACCATAGGTCTACCTCAATGTATTATTTGTATATCTATTACGTCTATCTGTTTTCCAACTTATTTTAAGGATATGGTCCAAGCATGTACAAACTTCAAACTTCACTTGGACTACACCATAGGAAACAGTGGTTTGAACACCCACCGTTGAAAACTTTCCAGCATTGACTGTAATGTCTTCTGACCATCCATCCTTTTGATATAGTAATGTAGACTTAGATGGAATATATATATATATATATATATATATATATATATATATATATATATATATATATATATATATATATATCAGCTTGATCCAAAACTTTTGTGGCCCACAGAGGCTTTTAATGGAATAACCACTGTTTCTAACCTGAAATTCTGCAAGGGATGATTTAAACTGTGATAAACGCGTGGATGACAATTCATACCAAAATAGGGTCCCATCATTTGGTTCCGTCTTTTTCTTTAAAAGATTGTGAAGTGGAAATTGGGATGATTTCGCCCAAAATCCCCTCATGTGTCTTTTACATAGTGATCCAATCCCAATCCGTCTAACATATAAAAGCCACTGTGATTTTATCACCACCCAAAAATCTACCAAATCAATTCATTATATGAGCTACAAATAAGTTTTAATATTTTTGAGTGGTATATATTAGTTTTTATGGTTTGGCCCATCTCACCGTTTGATCTGCCACAATTTTGGTCCTTAAGATAATCATGGCATGGTGCATATATTGGACGGGTTGGATGTCCCACTTAAGATAATATGGTGCATATATGGTACTCATGGGCTCCACAATTTTCAATTCACCACTTCTTAAAGAAAAACTTGAATGAGCTTGTGCAATTTCGGTCGATGGAGGCATTATTCCGTAAAATCCAAAATATCCCTTAAAATTTTGTGGTTTTCTAGAGATATTTTTGAGAAATTTAGCAGAAAATAAAATTACAAAAAGTATTTATTGTTAGTTAATAAATTATTTTTAAATAAGAGCTAGTCTCAAGTCCAACCGATTGGACTATAAGTTATGGTCCACCCACCATATAATTTTCAACCTGTTAAGTGGATACAAGATCCAATACATCCAATAGCTTGGTCCCACCATGACCATCATAATTGGCATAAATCAGTCCTATTCACTCATGAAGTGGGCCACACCATAGAAAACAATGTCCAGCCATTGATAAATAGAAAAATGCAAGTATGGATATTGATGATTTTTCAGCCCTAACTTGTGGTCGAATCTGTTGGAATTAGACTTTATAAAAATACGCATTTGAACTACTAAATAAATCTCCATTAATCTCATTACTGATTATCGTGAAAATATCGCGAGATTTTCAACATCCCGGCTGGATCCACATATCCAGGAAGGGGATTTTCAACTCTGTGGGGCCCACCGTGATTTATTTATTTTATCAAATCCGTCCATCCATTTTAAAAGATAATTTTAGATCTCTATCATAAAAATGAATCATATCCAAAGTTAAAGTGGACCACACTACAGGAAACAGTGTGAATTAAACGTCTATCGTTGAAAAACTCTTGGAGACCACAGAAGTTTTAGATCAAGCTGATTTTTGTGTTTAGCTTCATCCATTTTTGTGCGATCTTATGAACATCACTGTGGCCTTAGGAAGGTTTCAACGGTGGAAATTATTATTCCCATTGTTTTTGTGGTGTGGTCCACTTGAGCTTTGGCTATGCTTCAATTTTGGGATCAACCATTAAAATGAGCTTTAAAAATGGATGGACGGCGTGGATAAACCACATACATTCACTGTGGGCCCAACAGAGTTACTCAGGGGGCTAAAAGGTATGGACGGGATAAACCACGTCCTGCCCCACGTAGACGGACTGGGTCCATGCTGGGGGCTCTGTGGGCCATCGCGATGTATGTGTTTTATCCACACCGTTCATATAGCTTTCATATTATTTTAGTAACAAGGTAGACCCAAGGCTCAAGTGGACCACACAGTGGGAATTGAAACGCAGACTATTAAAAGCTTACTGGAAGCTACAGAAGTTTTTGATCAAACTGATATTCGTGTTTTCCTTTCATCCATGCAGGTCTATGTGACCTCATGAAAAGGTTAGATGACAAATAAAACTAACGGTGCGCCTAGGCCGGTTTGAGCAGTGGCTGTCAATCTCGCTTCTACTTCCTGCTTGAGGTGTGGTCCACTTGAGTCTTACAACTTCTTTTAGAATGGTCCACTCAAATCTTGGATCTGCTTATTTTTGGGTCTGTATCTTAAAATGATATTGGAAAAATAAATGGACTTGGTGATGGACCCCACACAGAACTGAGTCGGTCCAAGTAGGGCTGTACACGAGCCAAGTTAGCTCGGTTAACTTGCTTGACTCGACTCAGAAAAAAATTTCGAACTAAGTTTGAGCTTGCCCGAGCTCGACTCGACTTGAATCGAACCCCAACTTGAATTAAACTCAGATCGAACTAGTTGGGTGACTCAATTACTTTGATATTGATGTTGTTCACCAAGTGTTTGATGAAATGACTCAACGAAGTGCCGGCTAGTGGTAAAGAAGGTATGTATATGAAACAAATATTATTTTTTCCTTATTTTGATGTTGCTTGCAAGGTGTTTGATGAAATACTTGTAAATAGCTGCTGCTGTTTTACATACAGTGAGAAATGTGCACGTGTTTGTAAAAATACTGCAGAGGCTCGATTTTGGCTCGAACTCAGCTCGAACTGGTCCGAGCCGAGTTCGAGCTGGAGTCAACTAGTGGCCAAGCCAAGTCGAGCTGAGGCCAGCTCGACTCGGTGTATACCCCTAGGTCCAGGATGTGGCAGGATGCAATCCGCTTCTCAATCAGTAGTTGTTACATGGGACGTGGATTTCCTACGAGAACCTTTCCGAGGAAGTTCCTTCGATGGGATGCTAATTGGGGCCCATTGTGATATTTGTGAGAAATCAGCTGGGTCATCTATTTTTCTAGATATTTTAAGGCAAGAGAACAAAAACTCAATGCATCTTTTTCTTTTTTTTGCTAGCTTGTTAGTACACAATGTTGTCAATTCACACTTCACTGTTAGCCACCCCCACTAGGGATTGAAACCAAGACTCAGCGTTGAAACAAAAGCTCAATGCATCTATATGAGAGGAAACAGTGAGGATTTAGTGACCACCATTGAAAATTTTGTATGGCCACAAGCTTCATATCAGGCTAGGATTTTTGCCTTTTCACTTCGTCATAATGAGAATGACCTTATAAACGGTTTGGATAACATATAAACATCAAGGTGGAGCCCGAGAAGGTTTCAACATTAGAAAACTCTTTCACTAGTTTTCTCTTTTATATGGCTGCCTTGATTTTTGGATCTGGCTGATTTTTTGTCTCTTGTCCCAAAATGTTCCGAAAAGATAGATTTACAAAGTGAATTTCAAACAAACATCATGGTGGGCGCCACTAGCATCGCATCCATTGTCACTAAGTTCCGTGGGACTCACTATGATGTATGTGTTGTATCACACGTGAAATAGCGAAAATTGAATGCTTACCATTAAAAACTTCTAGGGGCCATGGATATTTTAGATCAAGCTTATATTTGTGTTTTCCCTTCATGTTTGTATTAACTTATAAACAGTTTGAATCTCAAATAAATATCATTATGGACCCAGGAAGGCTTTATTTGTGAGTGTCACTCTCACTACTATTTTCTATGATAGGTCCCTTTATTTTTTTAAATACCTTATTCTTTGACTCATAACATAAAATGTTCTCTCTAAGTAGATGGTTGTAAATATAACAGATGCATCATGATGGGGCATAGAACTTGGTGAGGTCACATCAGTAACAAATCTCAACTACCCATCCTGTCAGCAGTTAACCTGCGCATTTCTACGTGTGCCTGTCGTAAAAGTTATAATTGGCTCTTTATGGCTCAAAAACTCAGAATGATGATCTTTACATTGATACATGTGTATGTGATAGTGTGGATGGAAAATAAATGACACAGTTGATCTCAAGAAGGTTTCAACAGTGGGTGTCCTCAGTGCGGCCGCTTCCTGTAGTGTAGTCCACTTGAGATTTAAATCTTCTTTATTTTTGGTCCAATAATCTAAAATGATATGAAAAATGAATGGATAGAGTGATTAAAAGTCATACATCAAGGAGCGTGATTAAAAGTCATACATTAAGGCGGCCATCGAAGCCTCTGCCTATCCCAAGCTCCAAATTTGGGAGTAGTACATAGTCATATTAGTCTCACCTTGATGTAATCGTTGCATGTACATTATTCATTTTTTTTTTCCCATCTTATGTGATCCCAAACCTTAAAAAGATCCAAAGCTTAAGTGGACCACACCATCAGAAAAAATGATGAATAATGATTAAAAAAATTTTATGAGCTACAAAAATTTTAGATCAAGCTGATATTTGTATTTTTTTTTCCTATTCAAGATTTATTGACATTATCAATAGGTTGGATGGAAAATAAACATTACAAAAACATTACTGTGGGCTCTTTGAATTTTTAATGGTGAAAAACTCAATCACATCTGTTCGGCCCACCTGAGATTTGGATTTGCTTATCCTAAAATGAGCTTTAGAACCGGATGGACGGCGTAGATGTACAACAAATCATCAAGGTGGTACCCATTGTAAGGGTAACACCTAATCAGCACCCATGTCGTTGAGGCATTGGTGGGGCCACCTCATCATATTGGGATCGGATTAGGTGAGACCCCATATCCATGGTTGGGATCTCTGATTGTGGGGCCCATTGTAATGTATGTGACTACATCCACACCGTCCATCCATATTGAAAGATCATTTTAAGGCATAATCAGTTTCAAATCCCAGGTGGACCATAGTACAGGAAACAGTGGTGATTGGCCATTAAAAACTTCTTACGGGCCACAAAAGCTTTGAATAAAGATGATATTTGTGTGGTCTCTTCATCCGGTGGAATCTATGAAGTTGTTAATGGTGGGGATTTAATCACGAGTGTTTTTTGTGGTGTGGTCCATGTAAGATTCAAGTTAGCTTCATTTTTGAGATAATGTCTTTAAATGATATTTCAAAATGGTTGGACGGTATGGATTTGATACAGCGATTTTTTATTTTTATTTTTACACATACCCGGGTGGACCCAGGTCTCACCCAATCCAGTCCCATCACGCTGTGGAGATTCTACGACTCGAACCCTACAGCGAATGTCCCTATAATAATGGCTCTCGCCCCGTTTGGATCTATCAAACAACTTAAATATTTCACGTGGAGTCAATCCAAACCATCCCGATATAGGGGCATGGAGCATATGCTGAGGTGCATGCTGATTGGATGATCGGTACCATCTAAGTTTTCACAATGGTCAGCGATTTGAATTCAATGGACAAAATCAGACGATTGAATCTGCAGATCAATGTGACTTTTTTTTTTTAATGA
This sequence comes from Magnolia changhungtana, assembly GCA_030180095.1. Lineage (NCBI taxonomy): Eukaryota > Viridiplantae > Streptophyta > Magnoliopsida > Magnoliales > Magnoliaceae > Magnolia > Magnolia changhungtana. The sequence continues at coordinate 1,805,084 of JASAUF010000467.1, read as the reverse complement.
TTCGTTGACAACAGCCCACCGTGATGTATGGGTTTTATCCGTGCTGTCCATCAAATTTTCCAAATTACTTTAGGGCACGAGACGAAAAATGAAGGAGATCTAAGGCTCAAGTAGACCACACCACAGGAAGCAGTGGTGATAATAATTCCCACCGTTGAGACTTTCCTAGGGCCTACCATGATGGTTATTAGCCATACATCCTATTCATAAGATCACATAGGCCTAGATGAAGGGAAAACACATGTCAGCTTGATCCAAAGCTTCTATGGCCCCCAAAAAATTTTTAACGGTGGGAGTTCAATCCCCACTGTGTGGTCTACTTGAGACATAGATCTACCTATTTTTTGGGTTTGTACACTATAACGATCCGTAAAAATGAATGAACGGCGTGGATAAAATCCATACATCATGGTGGGCCCCACAGAGTCACTTCCCGGGTGGGGGCAGGAAGCAATCCGCTAACGACAACCTCATAAGTCTACCTCTAGTCAACCCTATCTCGAGATACCGTGCCGGAATCGCGGATTGGGTGAGGAATTACTAGATACGCTAGTAAATTTTGTGGGCCCACAGATAATTTATATATCTTATCTATGCCGTCCATCTGTTTTATTAGCTAATTTAAGGGGAGCCCAAACTTGAAGCATATTCAAATGTTAAGCGGACCACACCACAGGAAACAGGAGGGATAATGACTACGTCCGGTGAAACCTTCCCAAGGCCCACATTGATGTTTATTTGAATTCCCATTGTCTCCTGTGGTGTGGTTTTCTTGGCCTTTGGACAAGCAACCATCTTGGGCTTATGCCCTCGTTTCAACACTTGAGGTCTTGGTATCGATCCCTAGTGCGGTTGGCTAACATGGAGTGTGTATTGACATGGGCGTGCAGTAACAAACTAACCCAAAATAATAATAATAATAATAATAAATAAAATAAAATCTTGGGCTTATGCCCTAAAATGAGCTGGTAAAACGGATGGATGGACAGCGTGGATAATTGTGGGCCCATTGAGTTTACTCAATATCATATCCAATCTGCTCTCCCATGCGTGCAACAAAAAGTTGTGGGGCCCACTAGAGTTGGGCATGGAGTCAAGTCGAACCAAGTTGGGGATAACTCGACTTGATCTGGTTTTGAAATAAGCTTGACCCGAACTCGATCCGACTCAATATTGAGCCAGCATGCCTAACTTGATCCGAGTTTGGTCTAACCCGGACTAATCCAGACTAAGTCCGATCCAGTTAGACGTACTAAGTCAGGTTAAGTTGGCACCGAGTCAGATTTAGAGATGAGGGAGGGAGGGAGTGGAGAGGAGAGGGAGGAGGAGGAGGAAGGTGATGGTAGTGGGTGGTTGTCGGGCTTGGAAGAGGAAAAGGATGAGGATGAGGGAGGAAGAGAAGAGAGAGGTTGGGATCGGGTCGAGGTAGGGTTAGAGAGTCGGGTCGAGTCGAGTCTAACTGGATCAAGTTTTGGGTCGAGTCAGATCAAGTTACTGGGTAACTCAAACTCGACTCAATTTGAGTTCGAATTGGGCGAAGCTAACTCAGTTCGGACCGACTCACCCATTCGGTTCGGGTCGAGTCGGATAAGTCGAGTTAGCCAAATCGAGTCGTCCCGTGCCCACCTCTAGGGCCCACCGTAATGTGTCTTTGATTTCAATTATGTCCATCAGTTGTGTTAGATCATGGTAAACATGACCAAAAGATCACGACCATCCAAAACTCAAGTGGTACATACAGTAGATACTAAATGGGGCTGCCCACCATTAAGACATCTATGGGGCCCACCGTGATGTTTGTATGACATCCAACCCGTTAATAAGGTTTTTCCACGAGGATGAAGGGCTAAGGTAAATAATCGCCTCATAACTTCAGTGTCCCAGTAAGGTTTCAATGGTAGATGTCCACATCCCCACTGTTCTTGGTCGTGTGACCCCCTTGAACTATAAGATCAGCCCTTTTTTTTTTTTTTAATCATTTGTAACATGAACTATTTCAAATGATGGACGGAGCGGATGTTACATAAACACTTCGGTGGGCCCCACAGAGATTTCGGTTGCAACACGCTCCTGCAGCAACTTTTCCATCCTCAACCACTGCTAGTGCTTCACTGAAGATCATCAGTTGGTGGGCCATCATGAATATATCCTCAGCCAAAATCAGGCAAGTCTCATCCTCTCAACGGTCCATATTTCACACACCTTTGCCATGTTGGCACTGGTTTAACAAATCCTCACTCCCTTTATTTTACACCGTTGATTTAATGGCTAAATCTCCTAATCCAAAAATTATTTGCATTGAGAATAAGTTTTACTTTATCCTAATTCAAGATACTACAATCTAAAATAATTCAGAAAATGACAAATATCACGTAAAGAAATCTCTCTTATACTATTAATTGGATTTCTTATCAAAGGAAGCAGAATAAAAAAATTAAAATTAAAATTAAATCAATATTGAGTTAAGGATTCTCAATAATAATTTTTGATTTCATACTTAATTTAAATTGTATATCTAAATAGAAAGTCATGTCTAATATTAATAAATGAGGATGGAATTTGATCTTCTATACTTTATATCTTTTTACAGGAAACGATTTAAAAAAAAATATATGTATAAGTATAATTTAAATTACATATTTAAAGCCATGTCTAATGTCCATAAATGATGATGAAACACATCACGGTGGGGCCCACAAATGGGAGCTTATCGTCAGCTCGAGCGCATTGTACCTTTTCCCATATATATATATATATATATATATATATATATATATATATATATATATATATATATATATAGCGGATGGAACGTCCCATGAGGTTGAGCCGTGATGATGGAATTTGATCATCCATACTTTATACCCTTTTACAGGAAATGGTTATATATATATATATATATATATATATATATATATATATATATATATATATATATATATATATATATATAGGTAAAGGGATTAAGACTTTATTTATAAAAATGAGGATATAAGTAGTTTAATTCATTACAAGTATTTATTTTCTACAGTTTATATATCACAAGAGTTTATGTTTCTCTAAAATATTGTGCATATGTAGTATAATTCACGCACACCACTTCTTATGTATCTGACTTGATTACAACAGCTATGGGCCGTCCAATATGCTTAATGTAAATATCCAACGGTCAATAGTTTTGATTAATCTGAGTTATTGTTTATGTAGGCCCACCTAATAAAAGTCTTATAAAATATTCTCCCATGCGTGCCACATGCACTTGTGTAATAGTTAAAAAATAAGAGAATGTGATTTTGTATTTGGATGTGATAATGTTTGGGTCCTTTGATCATCACTTGAAATCACAACCAATGAATGATCGTAAATATATGATTTTGTATGTTGAATTTGGATTATTAAGATTGTATCATTATGGGTCCACATTTGGACCATCTAGATGGAAGTGCCTAAACTAGTTCGAACATAGGCACCGCATAGAGCATCGATGACTATATGGCATAAAAAACTAAAGAAATTAGGCTAATCTACCCATTAGGTGGTGTGGCCCACCTAGTGAGAGGATTAGCTTGTTTTTCGAAAGGTGATTCTCATTGTAGGATATTGATTTTATAGTATTGGTTTTCTAAAGAAGTGGTATATTTGTTTCTAAACTAAATGGGTCGTCCACACTTTTTTTTCTTTCTCAAACTCTTTTAAATCGTCCATTTATATGCCATCGATTTGGTTTTAGAGATGGCTTGATCGTCCATGATTTTTTGTCTATAATGTTTGTATGTGCCACCTAATCAACAGTTTCAATAAGCCTAAGTAATCTCGGATGGTTGGAACCATTGGTTGGCTACATGAATCCTGTTATGCAATTCTAATATATCAAAAATAATTCTTAGTCTAATGTAATTTTTTTTTAAAAATCAAAATATATTTATTCTTTCATTAAGTATTCTCATATTTGACTTTCGAATTTAAATCACAATTATATTATTTATTTATCTTTATGATGGAGTTGTAAGAACATAATACACACACACACACGCATGTACACACACCCCCACACACTCACACCGTAGTGGAATTTCACCACCTATGGATACTCGAACAAATATTAACTACATATTGTTTGACTAGTTTAAAATTTGAGATAAGGTTCCAAATTAGGTCTATTAATCATATTTGAACCTATGGTACCCAATGGACATGACCTAATTATAAGTCCAATCTTTTGAACCCATTATGAAATTGGGTTGAATTTAGGCATAACCTTTTGGATGCAATTAAAAATTAGGTTTAGTCAGGTTTAGGTCAAGCCTAGTTTAATCTAGGTTGGTTCTGAAGGTCCAATTGGTTAGACCATGAGATATGGTTCACCCAATAAATAACTTCTAACTAATTAAGTGCGTATGAGATCTAACCTTTTCAATAAATTGGCCTGAAATAAGGTGACCTAGTGCAAAAATTAGTCATGTATTTGTTGTTGTTTAATCAAACAAGAAGTCACACGTATAATGAACGGCCCGTATTCAGTCAAATGTACACAATTAAAAATAGTGTCAGGTATGACAATTTCATACTTCGACTCGAATCAATCGAATGCTTGCTACCTTAGGCATTAGTTAAATTAGGATTAGGAAAGTGAAGGTTGACCTGACTGTTTAGTTACCAATGTTGCAACGATTAGGCATTTTAGAAGGAGATAATTAGTCTTTCAATGAGATCTTTTTACCTTGCGTTAATAGCTTATCTTTCAATTGTGATCGCAGTTCTCAAGTTTTCTCAGGAATATGATGATGGACTAATAAGATTAAAAGTAAAGGTTGAATAACTAATTTTATTAATTTACATGTAAGAACTTATAATCAATGAAGAAGATTAAATTAAGCAGAGAAAAATAAAGAAATTAACTACGGCTGCTTGTGTGGATAGAACAACTGAGGTATACAATCTACATAATGTGATTGGTGAGATCTACCAAAGATGGACTCCGTGACCGGTGGGATCCGATGACGTCATGGATATTTAATATACTTTTAAGTGTACTACGACGATGGCACTGGACGGTAGTGAATCTATGCTAAATTAAATATTTCAAATTTTCTTCAGTGTAGTTGAATAGAAGTGGAATATCTATGCTAAGAAACTAAAATCATGATAAATAGCGTTGCGCTGTGTAGGTTGTTTGATTGTATGTGGTGAGGGCCAGAAGCTCTTCATTGAGTGCTGCTTTTATAAGCTTTGAATGTCTGTAAGTTGAACTTGTAAGAACATAAATACCATTGGATGGACACTTTCATGCATTAGCTAAGAAAAAAATATTAGCTACATATTGTTTGACTAGTTTAAAACTGAGATAATGTTTCAAACTAGATTTATTAATGGTTATTTGAACTTGTGGTACCCAATGGACCTAACCTAACTATAAGTCCAATCTTGTGAACCCGTTATGAAGTCAAATCGGATTCAAGTGTTACCTTTTGGATGTAGTTAAAAATTAAGTTTAGTCAGCTTTAAGTCAAATTTAGTCTAATTCAAGTTGGGTTTGAAGGTCTAATTGATTGGACCACGAGGTATGGTCCACCTAGCAAATAACTTTTAACTTATTAAGTGCATATGAGATCCAAACTTTCCAATAAGTTGGCTTGACATGAGGTCAAGTAGTGCAAAAATTAACCAAGTCTACTCATCAGGCAAGTGTAGTCCATTTAATAAGTTGATATATTTAACATTTCCAAAGGTGATCCTCGTGACAGGGCCAACCTACGGATAGATTGGATGTCTCACACACTTGAAAGGTTGGAAGTTATCTGTTGGGTGGACCGTGACCTATAGTTTAAGTAGTTTGACTTGATATCCTTTGTGTGTGTACAAGGAGAGAGAGAGAGAGAGAGAGAGAGAGAGAGAGAGAGAGAGAGAGAGAGATTTCTCAGGTCACACATGTAAGAAAGATATTTCCATACCATATATGTGCAATTCGAAAATGCTCTTGTTTCTCCTAAACCTAACTTGAAACCTATATCTAAAAACCCAATGTATATCTAAACTTGATTTGAATGGGTCTAGGTATTCAAGAACTAGACCTGGACTGACTCGAAAGGACTCGAATTAGGCAAGACTCAGATTTAATTAGCCCATAAACGACTATTATAAGACTGTAACGCCCCGGAAAATCGGGGGTCGTGCATAGACTCGACTCCCGAGTTCCCGAGTGTCACTTATCATGCATTTATGGTTTTTTAATGATTAATCAAATTTAACTGCGCAATTTGGAAATACCTGAGGCACGAAGCACAATCACACCAGTCTTCTGAAATGAAGGATATCCCACATATATACAGGTCCAAAATAATAAAGGGTCGCCCAAGGCGTTGCCCAACAGAACAACAAAAGAAGGCTATGTCCAAAAAGTAAAGTGAGCCCACGGCTCGACAAATCAAATTCGGCCGCGATCAAGCCGATGGAGAGCCGCCCATCGGTGCAAGTAAGAGAGTCCGTCCTCCTTGTCCAAGCTCGCCTCGCCCAGGGCTCCTCATGCCCCGAGTCACCTATTTATGAATGGGTTTGGTTGGTGTTTTAAAACACCGTCCCCCGGAGAGTGGGAGTGAGTGATCAACTCGGTATGAACTATTGGTCTCAAGTTACAACAGCATCAATTGTAATATGAACTTAATGAAAAGCGGACAATCATCAACACCTAATAACTCTTATTTAAATGCATGCATGCGGGATGATATGATGCATGCCCTCGCCACAACACTCCCTCAGCGACTCCATCTAACGATCGCATATGACAACACTCCTCGGAGCGACCTCGACTTCCGAGTCGCCACCCTAACTAATGCGTGCAATGCGATCGTGTTAGCCGAGTTATTAGTTAAGTCCATTCATCCAGCAGGTTGGGGATTCTGATTCACCCTACGTATCACTACCCTAAGCTGGTTGCGAGGCCAAGGCCCCATCAATACGTGAGGCCGAGACCTCACGGTCCGTGATCCCGTCGGGTTCCTCATCCCCAACTCCAAGCACATGAGAAGTGCCAAAAGGAAGGGATCGCTTGCGGTCACTACGGGGAGGCGCGGTACCCCAGCGTAGGCCGACAGCTCGGACATAGTGTCCCATTCTACCATGCCCGGCTCACGAGGCTGTGGACCAGTTTCGGGTGGATTATCGATGGGCTTCAATGGTTACAGGGTGGTTCAGATTCCATACATATGTGAGCACACAGGGTTAACAAACAGGGTTGATCAGTCAGTAGTCTAGACCGCATGAGTCAGGCGAGTGTGAGACGAGTGACCTCGGGCACAAGGGTCCGACGTAGTCGAACTACAGCCGCCCAAAACCCACGATTTAGCCTCTAGGCGGTCCTACCAATGGAGCCACCTTCGCTCATCATGTTCCTGACCAACCTAAGGGTATGAGGGGATCCGTAACATGCTAATTCTACAGATTATCAACTAGCATAGCGACAACATGTTCTCATAACATATACCATTCAGATTCTCATAACAAGCAAGACTAACCATAACATGAAATAAGTACATGTGAGTTATGTGTGTGTGTGAGGAAGTTAAGCACTTCCTCCAATTTCAGAAATCATGTGCACACGGATAATAAATCATACATGCATTGAAACACCCCATATGAGGAAAAATGATAGAGCAATCATGAACAAACTATCACCCATACATAAGATCATGTGAGAGGCAAGATCAACACCATTATGAAAGCTAAGCATGCAATCCATACAATTCCAACAATATACAACTCCTAGGGTTTCTTTAGATTATTCAATCATAGCATCCAAGCAATCAAAATCATTAAACCCATACTAAAATTGGTGCAAGGCCACCTAAGAACAATAGTCCGCACCTAGGATCGTTGGAGGCTTGGAAAAAACGTCCTAGGAAAGAGGGCTTTGCGGTAGATCGGCCGAAATCCCTAAAACAACTTCACATGTTAGATTTACAAGCAAAACCCCCTTCCTTACAGGGGTTTTCAAAGAAAAAGAGGGTTGGATCTTACCTAAACGATCCACGAGATTAAGAGGGCAATTTTCAGATGGGTTTCCCCTTGGAGAAGGTGTAGGGAGAGGAGAGATTGATTCCCTTGGGCCCCACCTTGGTTTAGGGTCCACCTTGTCTTCTTCCCTCTCTTCCTCCTTTCCTCCTTCTCTCTTTTCTCTCTTTTCTCTCTTCCCTTTCCTAGGGCAAATTCGTATGGGAGAGGGGTGCCCAAAAGAAATCCCTTTTTATAATTTCAGTTTTGGTGCAATTGGCCCCAAGTGTTGGGTCTTTACTATACTAACCCTATGGGAAGGTTTTTCTAGCCTATGGGGTGTACTAGTCGATATACATCGTAGGATAGTTAGTCCTAATGATGATCTACGTATGAACACAATCGGCTCGCCATTTCGACGCGCCGATCGACAGGTAGGATTAGAAGTCCGTTCAACGGTCACCGATGGTCGATTGGGGCCGCGGCTATACGGATGTGAGCGGAAAAATATCCTTAATCGACGGGTAAAGTTTAGTCGTAAACCGACGGTCCGAAATCCCCAACTTGGCATAAGAGTGGACGACTCAAATCACTTAAGTTCCCACAATTTTCCAAACTAGCCTTCTAGGGCTCCCTATTGAAGTTAGGATGGCCCTAACGCCCCCCCGGCCACCAAATTCGGCGTGTAGGTGCTTTATGGCCCGACTAGGGCCCATGCAAAAATTGAGGACGAACGGATGGACGGATATATGATCTGAGAAAGCGTTTCTGACCTTTAAGTGGTCCTGTGAGGGCCATTTTGGTGATTGGAGCATTTCTGATGGCCCTCTGGCCATGAAATTTATAGGATAAGTGGTCCATGACCCGATGAGGGGTCTTGCAAAATTTGGGAACGAACGGATGCGGGGTTTGGTCGTACGGGTCTGATTTACGATCAACGGTTACCGTTCTACGATCAGGTCCCAGATTTTGTGGACGGGTGTAGAAAAATATATTAAATCGTCACCACAAATTTGGAAGGAATCCGACGACTGGAACGCCTGGTATCCCAATTTCATTTGTAAGTGCCAGATTCCAATTTTTGGCATTGGCGGGGTGTATTCGGCTAGTGCCAGATCCCAGTTCTGGGTGTCCACTGGGTCCGCTGTCCGTGATGGACCACAAGCCCAGTGAGATCTATGATTTCCTAAATTTTTAGATTTTTCTGACCTTCCTCGGTCGTTGGGCGGCCCACACGGGCTGTTGTTAAGTGTAAACAGGCCCTCTGGCAGCGGGCCACACTTGGTCCGATCATGACCTGACTGGTCTAGTCAAATGGGCTAATCTTAGATTTAATTTATTTGTGATACCTCACCCTGAGTAGTTTAAACGAACGATCCTGCGGCAAATCCGATGTGGACGCCGCAGGATACTGTGCTGGTTGGACGGGACGTTACCATACCCATGTATAAGCTAGCATTGAGTATCAATGGTCAGTAAGTGAAAATATAAGTTAATTACATTAAAAAAAATTAAGGATTCTTGGAAATCCAAAACAATAAAAATTCGGGATGTTACAATCTACCCCCCTTAAAAACAATTTCGTTCCCGAAATTGCCTAAGGGTAATAAATAAAGGTTTTATTATTTCATTTGCCTAGGTTTTGTTGATTTCAAGTTTATATACATGGTAAGGTGTATACTATCTATACTAGTTTGGCTCTCTTTAGTCTACCCCCCTTAAAACTTTTTCACCCAAATGGTTACTACAAAGTTGTTTAATTATCTATATATATATATATATATATATATATATATATATATATTAGGAATTGGATTCATGACGTCGATTTTCCTCCATCTAGAGTAAAAATGTTTGTGTTCAATGTCAGGCCAATACGGAGAGACAGTTGTAGTGGGCTTAAACTCGATACGTCGATCATCTACCTGACCAGGGTAGAAGGCTCATCGTATCCCTTCTTAATCCTGATGGATACTGGTCTTCTGCTCGGTCAAAGCAGTGAGTCCATTAATAGTCGCCTAGGATTGAGAATTGAGTCAAGCCGTGTATGCTTCGCAGGCGTATACTTCCGTCATTCCGTAGTCCGATTATCCTAAATGTTTAGGGAACGACCCTCGTTGAAAAGTTTAAATCTCCTATTTATAAGGTTGTCCTTTGGGTTTTGGCCTACGGGAATCCTCGTTTTAATTTATATCTAATTTAGGGTTTAATAATTCTCTCAACATGCCTATAGGCAATGATCATCCTAAAAAGTTTTTAAAGACACAAATTTATATATGAATTACTATTTCAATCCTATGGCTAGTGGCAGACTACACTTTGGTTTCATAAATTTCAAGAATGAAGGAATAGTCGAGGTTCTAAGGTATCCTGGTGGTTGGAAGTGCTAATAACGCAAATAAGAACGCAGTAAGGCAATCATACATACAAGCATTTATAAGGCGACAAGAAAATTCAAAAACAATCTATACATTCACATTAAATTCAAAGTGCCATTAGTATGGCTTGTTACATCATACAACATGGATTTCATAGTTTTCTAGACATTCCAAACATAAGGGAAAAAAAAACAACTTAGTCAAGCAAACGTCCTAACTATCCTTCAACACAAGCAGGTAGACCTAATCGACTTAAAGCAAACTACTAATTATCGGAAAGGTTATGCTACTACTCTTCCGGATCGGGCAAAGATGGGGGTACTTCTTCCCCTTGAGGAAAAGAATCACCGAAATGGAGAAGAAGAAGGCAACAGTTACTAGGAATGTCATTCCCCTCGACAAGGAAATGGATAGTTGTTGAGAAGGTGCAAATAGGGAAATGGGTTTGAAATGGATTTGTTGAAGGGGGTTCGGGGAAATGAGGATAGAATGGGTTTTATAAATTTGAAGTTGAGTATGGTCTTGGAATGGGGAGGAATGAATTTGAATGTGGATGGTTGTTGTTTGGTTTTGTGATGTGGGATTTTTGGAAATGAGAGGGTGGAGATGGGTTAGGGAGATGGAAGTGAAATGGGAGAATGATGGTTTCTTAAGGAAGATGGACTTTAAGGATGTGGTTTGGGGAAAATGAGTTGAGTGTGGGTTTGAAGAAATGAACTTGAAGATGAGTTGAAGATATGGGATTCGAGAAGGGATTGAGATTGGTTTATGAGAAATGAGGTTTGGGAATGGGTTTGGAGTTTGTCTTATGAATGGGTTTTGTGTAATGAGAAATGAATGGGTTTGATGGGTTTGGGATTGGAGTTGAGTTTTGAAAGTGATGGAGTGGGATGAAATGGAGTGAAGGTCTTATAGGAAGGAATGGGTTTGATGGATTGTGAAAATGAAGTTGGAGGGGTTTAAAGAATGTTAAAAGGGTGTGAATGTTGGTGGGAGTCGGTTGGAAGGGAGGGATTTGAATAATGGGTTTAGGATCTGAAGAATGGATGATTGAAGTATGATATGTGGTTGGAAGAAAGAGTAGGTGGGTTTGAGGATTTGTTTAAGAATGAGAGATGGGAAGGTGGGTTGGAAGTGGGTTTGAGAGTGAATGGTGGAACTTGGTGGATGGGCTTGAAATGGGATTTGTGGGTGAAATTTGGAGAGGGTTTGGCAAGGCATTTGAGAATGAGGTGTGAGGTTGGGTTTTGGAGAAGGGTCAAGTAAGAGGGGTTGAAGGGTTTGGGTTGGGTATGAGAAAAAAAATGGGAGTTAGTTGGAGAGAGTGGGTTTGATGTTGGCTTTGTAAATAAGATTCTGTGATGGACTTGAGAACGGGGTTGGAAAAAAAAAATGGTTAAGAAAGGGTTTAGGAAGGTGGTTTGAAGGTGAGGAAGAGGAGATGGGGAGTTTGTAGGAGGAGAAGATGAATTTTGAAGAGATGGGTTTGAGTATGGAAGAGTGAAGATGTTGGAGTAGGAGTAGTGGGAAATGGGCTCTATTTCTTGTAAGGTTTCTTATACTTTCTATAACTGAATTATTTTTTAAAATTTTTATAATATTTTATTATTGAGTTTAAAGACATCACACAAAATTTCATCTCATTTGGAGTTGTAAATAAATTATTAAAATTCTAGGAGCAACAACTGTCCGAAATCAAAAAAATTTGGACAATTGACAGAACAGCTTAATTTTAGCTATATTAAAATTTTTATTTTATTTTTTCTTATTTTTATATAAAACTAGACTCATCAAGCTTCAATCTGGCTTTTGAATCACCTAAATCGGAGTTGTAACGAGGGATATATGAATTTTTAAAATTAACCTAAAATTACAGGAATTTCGGCGGGGTGACAACGCCGGCGGCGGGGTGAGCAGCGGGGGCCACGCGGCCCTCTGGACCACTGGCGGGGCGGCCACGCGGGTCGGCGGGACGGCCACGCAGGCGGCGGGGTGAGCGGCAGGGTGAGCCCGCGGGCAACGGGGTGACCCCCCGATTTTTTGCCCGGAGGTCCCTTGGCATTCCCGGGCGTCGGAAAAGCTCCCCGGGAAGTGCCATATATGATTTTGGGGTAGAACGAGCTGATCTACACAATGGGCCTATCTATTTCATAAGATTCCTCCCGGTTAGAGGTCAAAACCTGATTTTTTTACAATTTCACTATTTCCGGTGAATTTTCATTCACCCTCAAGTCTTTATCACAGAATGGGTTGGAACTATCAAATTTGGCCTAAGACTATAGTTTTAATCGTCTAATCCCTCAGTTTTGGTTCTATATTTTCTCTATTTCTGATAGAATTTCATTCACCCCTACTTAATTGTCCCCAAATGGGTTTAAACTATTATGTTCGTCCCGACATTAGCCCATTTAGTCTAGATCTATGGTTGTGACGTCTAATCACTTAATTTCGGTTTGTTCCTACCATTGGGCCAAGGTATTGTAAGTCTCTCCGACTCCTTTCTTATCGCTACTACCCTCTCTCAGTCCCCAATACTAATTTCTTGGAAGTCTTACCATCCATCTAAGATTGTCGGTTCCGGTTCTAGGAGGGTTCCTACCATTCTAAGTTTCTACTGTGCTTACCCTAACGTCAGCGGACGCGTTGGTGAGTTCATAACTCATGGCCCAAGTGATTCCAAACTATTGCTCTGATACCATCTGTAACGCCCCGAAAAATCGAGGGTCGTGCATAGATTCGACTCCCGAGTTCCCGAGTGTCACTTATCATGCATTTATGGTTTTTTAATGATTAATCAAATTTAACTGCGCAATTTGGAAATACCTGAGGCACGAAGCACAATCACACCAGTCTACTGAAATAAATGATATCCCACATATATACAGGTCCAAAATAATAAAGGGTCGCCCAAGGCGTTGCCCAACAGAACAACAAAAGAAGGCTATGTCCAAAAAGAGTAAAGCTGAGCCCGCGGCTCAGCAAATCCAAATTTAGCCCGATCAAGCCGATGGAGAGCCGCCCATCAGCTGCAAGTAAGAGAGTCTGTCCTCCTCGTCCAAGCTCGCCTCGCCAGGCTCCTCATGCCCTGAGTCACCTGCATCTATGAATGGGTCTGGTTGGTGTTTTAAAACACTGTCCCAGAGTGGGAGTGAGTGATCAACTCAGTGTGAACTATTGGTCTCAAGTTACAACAGGCATCAATTGTAATATGAACTTAATGAAAAGCAGGCGGGATGATATGATGCATGCATGCGGGATGATATCAACACCTAATAACTCTTATTTAAAATGCATGCATGCGGGATGATATGATGTATGCCCTCGCCACAACACTCCCTCAAGCGACTCCATCTAACGATCGCATATGACAACACTCCCTCAGAGCGACCTCGACTTCCGAGTCGCCACCCTAACTAATGCGTGCAATGTGATCGTGTTAGCCGAGTTATTAGTTAAGTCCATTCATCCAGTAGGTTGGGGATTCTGATTCACCCTACGTATCACTGCCCTAAGCTGGTTGCGAGGCCAAGGCCCCATCAATGCGTGAGGCCGAGACCTCACGGTCTGTGATCCCGTCGGGTTCCTCATCCCCGACTCCAAGCACATGAGGAGTGCCAAAAGGAAGGGATTGCTCGCAGTCACTACGGGGAGGCGCGGTACCCCAGCGTAGGCCGACAGCTCAGACATAGTGTCCCATTCCACCATGCCCGGCTCACGAGGCTGTGGACCAGTTTCGGGTGGATTATCGATGGGCTTCAATGGTTGCAGGGTGGTTCAGATTCCATACATATGTGAGCACACAGGGTTAACAAACAGGGTTGATCAGTCAGTAGGCTAGACCGCACAAGTCAGGCGAGTGTGAGACGAGTGACCTCGGGCACAAGGGTCCGACGTAGTCAAACTACAGCCGCCCGAGCACACTCGCCCAAAACCCACGGTTTAGCCTCTAGGCGGTCCTACCAATGGAGCCACCTTCGCTCTTCATGTTCCTGACTAACCTAAGGGTATGAGGGGATCCGTAACATGTCAATTCTACAGATTATCAACTAGCATAGCGACCACATGTTCTCATACATCTCATATACCATTCAGATTCTCATAACAAGCAAGACTAACCATAATATGAAATAAGTACATGTGAGTTATGTGTGTGTGTGAGGAAGTTAAGCACTTCCTCCAATTTCAGAAATCATGTGCACACGGATAATAAATCATACATGCATTGAAACACCCCATATGAGAAAAAATGATAGAGCAATCATGAACAAACTATCACCCATACATAAGATCATGTGAGAGGCAAGATCAACACCATTATGAAAGCTAAGCATGCAATCCATACAATTCCAACAATATACAACTCCTAGGGTTTCTTTAGATTATTCAATCATAGCATCCAAGCAATCAAAATCATTAAACCCACACTAAAATTGGTGCAAGGCCACCTAAGAACAATAGTCCGCACCTAGGATCGTTGGAGGCTTGGGAAAAACGTCCTAGGAAAGAGGGCTTTGCGGTAGATCGGTCGAAATCCCTAAAACAACTTCACATGTTAGATTTACAAGCAAAACCCCCTTCCTTACAGGGGTTTTCAAAGAAAAAGAGGGTTGGATCTTACCTAAACGATCCACGAGATGAAGAGGGCGATTTTCGGATGGGTTTCCCCTTGGAAAAGGTGTAGGGAGAGGAGAGATTGATTCACTTGGGCCCCACCTTGGTTTAGGGTCCACCTTGTCTTCTTCCCTCTCTTCCTCCTTTCCTCTTTCTCTCTTTTCACTCTTTTCTCTCTTCCCTTTCCTAGGGCAAATTCGTATGGGAGAGGGGTGCCCAAAAGAAACCCCTTTTTATAATTCCAGTTTTGGTGCAATTGGCCCCAAGTGTTGGGTCTTTACTATACTAACCCTATGGGAGGGTTTTTCTAGCCTATGGGGTGTACTAGTCGATATACATCGTAGGATAGTTAGTCCTAATGATGATCTACGTATGGACACAATCGGCCCGCCATTTCGACGCGCCGATCGACAGGTAGGATTAGAAGTCCGTTCAACGGTCATCGATGGTCGATCGGGGCCGCGGCTATACGGATGTGAGCGAGAAAATATCCTTAATCGACGGGTAAAGTTTGGTCGTAAACCGACGGTCTGAAATTCTCAACTTGGCATAAGAGTGGACGACTCAAATCACTTAAGTTCCCACAATTTTTCAAACTAGCCTTCTAGGGCTCCCTATTGAAGTTAGGGTGGCCTTAACGCCCCCCGGCCACCAAATTCGGCGTGTACGTGCTTTATGGCCCGACTAGGGTCCATGCAAAAATTGAGGACGAACGGATGGACGGATATATAATCTGAGAAAGCGTTTCTGACCTTTAAGTGGTCCTGTGAGGGCCATTTTGGTGATTGGAGCATTTCTGATGGCCCTCTGGCCATGAAATTTATAGGATAAGTGGTCCATGACCCGATAAGGGGTCTTGCAAAATTTGGGAATGAACAGATGCGGGGTTTGGTCGTACGGGTCCGATTTACAATCAACGGTCACCGTTCCACGATCAAGTCCCAGATTTGGTGGACGGGTGTAGAAAAATATATTAAATCGTCACCACAAATTTGGAAGGAATCCGACGATTGGAACGCCTGGTATCCCGATTTCATTTGTAAGTGCCAGATTCCAATTTTTGGCATTGGCGGGGTGCATTCGGCTAGTGCCAGATCCCAGTTTTGGGTGTCCACTGGGTCCGCTGTCCGCGATGGACCACAAGCCCAGTGAGATCTATGATTTCCTAAATTTTTAGATTTTTCTGACCTTCCCCGGTCGTTGGGCGGCCCACACGGGCTGTTGTTAAGTGTAAACAGGCCCTCTGGCTTGGCGGGCCACACTTGGTCCGATCATGACCTGACTGGTCTAGTCAAATGGGCTAATCTTAGATTTAATTTATTTGTGATACCTCACCCTGAGTAGTTTAAACGAACGATCCTGCGGCAAATCCGACGTGGACGCCGCAGGACACTGTGCTGGTTGGACGGGACGTTACCATCACCCATGTATAAGCTAGCATTGAGTATCAATGGTCAGTAAGTGAAAATATAAGTTAATTACATTAAAAAAAAATTTAAGGATTCTTGAAAATCCAAAACAGTAAAAATCTGGGATGTTACAAAGACCCCTACTTGAGTATGACCCTTTAATAGCCTCATTCAAACTTTCATGGAAAAAACCACTTTCACATAAGGGTGGCCTTAGCTTCGTTCAAGCCTGGGGTTAACCCAAACTAGACATGTGGAACACCCTGATTCTCAAAACCTGAGGATAGTCGCTCCTCATAGAGAACTCTAGTATTACGTCATGAAGTGAACTAACATACATCTAAATAACAACAAATTCCAAAACATAGAGTAAGGCAATATTGCATAAACTAAGGATATCAAGAGTAACGACAAGGAAGCTTAATACATGTAAATGGGGGCAAAATGAAATCCCACAACAGGGGAAATATTTTATTACAATTCAAACAAGATACAAAATCTGAAATATGAAAGCAATAAATCCTAAATTATCAGTTGAGCTCCAACGGCTCAATTGCAATGGCGTAGAGGCCCTCCTTGCCTAACTCTACCTCAGCCGTCCTTGGGATCCCGTCATAGGTGTCTCCACCTATCATCATACCTATATCTATTTGGTGCAACCGCACTATTGGGTGAGTGAAAACTTAGTGAAAATTTCCTGCAAGGATTCAAGCATACCATATCATTCCAAAACAGTTTAAACCACACGTAATCAATCATATTGAGAGTAATATGGATTTAAATGTAAATGAATGAATGTATGAATGTATGGCAAAGTCACGATCTGGGGATGCACATCCAGCTGTCAAAATAAAATGCCGCCCGTGGTAAGTAGACTACCTGAAAAGGGCCATGAAGGTGAGTGCGCCCAATGATGACCTCCTGGAAAAGTACTCGGGGTACGCCCGATGAGGTATTTAAAATTCCAGAAAAGCCCCATATAAATAGAGAGCACCCAAAGTGGCACAATTGCACATGTTCTGTGAGTCCACTGAAGGGATAACACCTTTAGTAAATCGTACAGGATGTGACTTACGTTGAGCACTCGAAAAAGCTCATATGTCATGCGTGGATGTCATGTACCATGATACTCAAGTACACTCCATGATGTTAACAAAGTCACCTTCATAAATATAGCCAAGCTCGTGATCTTATAATAGGATGTCAAACAATCTAATGTAAGTTCAATATAATTCAAAATACCCTTTCTAGGACCAATGGGGCCCATGAATGTGATATATGGTATGTAGCTAGGGAACCCATCCAACATTCCTTATGGAAGGTAACATCATACATGATCTCATTTAGAGTATTGCAATACCATGATTCTTATCACCACTA
The DNA here is from genome assembly GCA_030180095.1 of Magnolia changhungtana. Classification (NCBI taxonomy): domain Eukaryota; kingdom Viridiplantae; phylum Streptophyta; class Magnoliopsida; order Magnoliales; family Magnoliaceae; genus Magnolia; species Magnolia changhungtana. The sequence goes on along the minus strand of JASAUF010000467.1, from coordinate 1,787,320 downwards.
GTACTACTATACCCAAAGTCAAGCAATTTCTAAATTACTATATAAAACACAAGACTAAGTCTAGATCTTATAAATATAGGATCTGTGGAATAGGAAATGAATTACAGATTCATGTAGAAAATTGAAATAGAAGAAATAGTTCTTATACATATTATTCCAAACGTTGGAACACATTAGATTCAAAGAAGAATGAATCTAACATATATAGAGTGTAATGGAAAATTCTACTATTTATAATATGATTGTGAATAAGATTTCTTTCCTCATGTTTAATAGATAGGAATGTACATGTAACTATGAAATCTCAAACATGTCTTATGGAGTATGATACAAGTCCTTAAATGTACAAGAGTAACAATTCTAGGCATTCACTCATAGTTGATTAATGAACCAAGGAATGAAATGACAGCTTAAATATTTCTACACATTAGGCTCAAAACTAGTTTAGGGTTCAATGAAATGAATGAAGCAATGTGGGACATCCCTCACCTTAGGTGGGTATTCCTCTGATTTGAAGCGTTCTTATGAGGTGAGCGTAATGATCTTGTTTGGACTGATTGAAGGAAGAAATGTCTTCCAAGGTAGACAGTTGATGATTTTACCTTCTATCACGGATGAGATTTCAGCCCGAGCACGCTATCTTCAACGGCTGACTGAGTTGTTAAAACCTGGTCTTTCAAATAGGCATTGAGTTAGCTCGATAACAGGCTGATTGAAGTGAAATTTGCAGGGTCGGTTTGGATGCTATACATGGATCGGTCTTGACTGCTCATGTAGATGGATTGAAGACATGACTGAGGTTGGTTTGAGAGATCAACTGATCTCCACCGTTGATCCAGTCACGATTTTATCCTGAAACTCAGATCCGAGTCACACCAACTCGTGCCTGAGTTTGGAAGCGACTGTGAATACAGTCAACCGGGTGGGTGCAAATCAAACGTGGTTACCTTATCTAAGGCTATTTTCGGAGGTTGGGAGAGTCGAGATTGGATGTGGCTAGGACGGTTGGGATTTGCAGCACGTCAGATCAGGCTTCTGGAAGACTGAGTCGTTGTCGAATCGCCGAGTCTACAACTGAGTTGGGTTAAATCTCAGTCTGAGCTAGCTGCTGGTCGAAGGGCTCTCTAATCCTCACTCTCCTTCTTTCTCTATCTCTCTCTCCTTATGTTGGAATGGGTTGGAAACTGACTCAAACCAACTCTCTGTGGCAACCGAGTCGAGATGCGGCAATAGGCTATAACTCGCGGCTGCCCTCTCTCTCTTTTTCTCTTTCTATTCTCTCATTATCCTCCCTTGAAAAACGCCCTAACAATCGGACATTTATAGCCCTTCTACTTCTAGACATTTCTATGGCTAATCGCTGGGATTAGCGCACTGTTTAACAAATGAAGAAGTTAAGAGACTCACCGTAAGAGCCTGTTTGTTTAGTTAAACATCACCACGGGTCTAATCAATTATTCCTGATGGACTTTTGATGAGGTGGGCCATCCGATGGACGCCCCGAATCAAGGAGAATGTTGCTATCTCAAAAAGTGGGTCCCATAGTCGATTTGGGAGAAGATGGCAGATGATCATGGCATTTTCTAGCTGGGTGTCTTATTCATAGATCAAGGTCGTTTGGACGGTCCAAATATGCTCTAAAAAGGGTATGGGGTCCACGTTCTGGATGGCTCTTAGTTTCCCTAATGGGTCCAAGTGAAACATGCGGTGGAGGAAGAGCGACTCGAACGAAGCCTTAACCGTGGTTTGGAAAGCCCTAGGGCAGATGGCTAAGATAGTTCCACGTGTAAGGCTGTGATGAAAGGAGAGAACTACACGCGGATTGCCAGACTGTCACAGGCAGTTTCCGCTTCCGGAAATGAGTTATGCGCTAGTTCTCGAGTGCACACGAGTGTATATCAACAGGTTTTAAGAGTTGGGTTTTGGTCCGATTTAAGAGCCTAGCAAGATGGACGGTTCGGATCCTCGATCCGCGATCTGATGTTGGGCCCAATTTTAAATGGACGGACATCGTTCGTCTCAGGTAGGAAAAGAAGGAAAGGAGAGAGAAAACTCTCTTTTACTTACTATAGACGAGTCAACATGGTCAAGCAGTGTGATGATTTTAGTGCGCTACGTGTGCAGGCGTTCCCTGTGTACACGCATCCAAGGTGGGGTCCACGTGGTTATAACTCAGAGATCTATACCGTCCATTCAGTTCTAATGCTCCTGATAGTTTATTATGCAAAATTTCTAATAGATCAGGCCGTTAAACGGGACATCAATCCAAATTTTTGGTTATTTAATTGTATTTTTGCCATTCAGATGGCCAAATTGCATTCAAGCTGATCATTAATCGTTCATAGGTTCCTAGGGTCTTTTTAAGTGAGTTCTAACAGTATATTCAATTATCAAATATTAGGATGAGGGTGGTCAAGTAGTGGGTTGTTAACTTAGGCGTTGTAGGCCTATTGATCGATAGGTCTAGCAAGTTGGATTCCATTTAAAGAAGACTTAAGGTCAGGGCCTTCCATTGATTCAAACTCTTAGATCTAAGGTGGATGATTATGTTTACCTATTCAGGAGATAGCAATAGAAAAATAAGTTTCCCTATTACTGTAAGGGTCCATTATAAAAGTCAATCGGTTGAATGACTAGATCTATGGGCGAACAGTGCCCTAGACATTTAGATTGATGTATAATTGTGTTCATGAACTGATCTTGACATTTAAGGGTCCATTGCTGTCACGATCCAAATCAATCGGTCAAGATGAACGGATTTTAAATTGTTGGGTGGTTATGTGTAATGTATGTTATGTGTGTTCCCACACACACTCGTGCTAGATTTAATATAAATGGTTACATTCGTGTACTAGAAAGTATGAGGTGTTACAACATGTTTGCTAAATAGGCCAATAATTCTTGCCCAAACTTGACCCACGACCTATTACGTACCCTCCAACTTGCCCTGTCCCACTTAAAAATTCATCAAACCCCATCCCACTCACCCCACCTATTTAATTTTAGAATTGACTAACTTGACCTGACATGACCTTACTTAGGTCTAAGAATGAATGTGACACTTGGGCTATGCATAGGCTATCCTAGACAATGAATACGGCGTAAGTCATGTGGTTTGCATGGGTGTGAGGTGTGTAGAAATAAAAGAGTTGCGTTCATATATATATATATATATATATATATATATATATATATATATATATATATATATATATATATATATATATATATGGGAAAAGGTACTATGCGCCGACCTCACGATAAGCTCCCATGAGGTCGAAGTTATGTGTGAGCCCCACCGTGATGCATGTCGACCATCAACACTCGTGCATTTGATGGGTCCCCTTTAAATTATGGGATATCCCAAAAATCAGTCAATATACGAACTTAGGTGGGCCATACCATCTAAAATCATGTGAAGACATGCCAAAAACATATAAAAGCACTTGGTGGGGCCCACGAAATTTGCATGCATCCGAAACTTGGTCCAACCCTCATCCAAGTGGGACACACATAATGGATGGGCTGGATTTGCAAACCACATCTCCAAGTAGGCCCAAAAAATGATTATGAATGTTTTAATGGTACACGCCCCTCTCAACTTCTTAGTATGTGGTGTGGCCCACACAAGTCACGGATTGACTTGATTTTTGAGACCTAGGCCCATAATGGAATGGTGCATCGGCGATGGGGTAGATGTTCGAGACACATCACGGTGGGGCCCACATAACACTTGACCTCATGGGACGTTCCCATTTCTCGGCACACACACTTTTCCCTATATATATATATATATATATATATATATATATATATATATATATATATATATATATATATATATAGGGAAAATGGTACTATACGCTCGACGTAAAGTGGTCGTCCATGAGGTCGAGCCGGGTGGGCCCTTAAATGTGATTCCTTTCGAAGATCCACATCTCCACCCATGCAGCTCCAAGTGGGACCCACATGGCTGGAAATCGACCGTTCACCGAACTCAGGTAGGCCATACCTTCTAAAAACATAAGTATACATGTGAAAACATGTAAAATCACTTGGTGCGGTCCACCTGAGATTTGGATACCACCTGAAAAGTGGTATAAAATTACATCCAAGTGGTACACACATGATGGATGGTGTTGATCATCAAAAAACGTCTCGAAAGGGGGCCACAAGTGGTTTTGAATGTTTGAATGGTACACGGCCCCTCTCCACTTCTGGACGTGGTGTGGCCCACAAAAGTCTCGGATAGACGTCATTTTTAGCCGTGTGGGCCCATACAGGGATGGTGCATCGGCGAGGGGTAGATGTTCGAACGGCATCACGGTGGGGCCCACCCCAGCTATACCTCATGGAGACCGCTTTACGCTCGAGCGCATAGTACCTTTTCCTATATATATATATATATATATATATATATATATATATATATATATATATATGAGAACTTTCCATGAGGTCAAGTTGTGAGGAGCCACCATGATGTGTGTCGAAAATCTACCCCATCAGTCAGATGCACCATTCTATGGTGGGCCTCAGGCTTAAAATCAAGTCAATCCATGACTTGTGTGGGCCACACCACACACAAAAGTTGAGAGGAGTTACCCTCCGATTAAAACATTCATAATCATTTTTTGGGCCCATTGAGATGTGGTTCACAAATCCAGCCTATCCATTATGTGTGTCCCACTTGGACGATGGGTCAGACCAAGTTTCAGACACATCCAAATTCTAGGTAGGCCCCACTAAGTGCTTTTATATATTTTAGGCATGTCTTCACATGATCTTAGATGGTATGTCCCACCTGAGTTCCATAAACCGATGATTTTTGGCATATCCCATAATTTAAAGGTGACCCATCAAATGCACAGTGTTGATGTTCAACACATCATGGTGGGGCCTACATAACACTTCCCATGAGGTCAACCGCATAGAACCATTTCCATACACACACACTTACCTTCTTTATTTTATTTGAGTTTTGGGTTAAATTATCTAACCCAACCCATTGATAGCCTAGATGGCCATTCCGGACGGATAAGTTCAACTGAAGCCCAACCCATTTACTTAAATGGGTTATATTTTTAGTTTGACCCTTATCTATTACCCATTTAGCTAAAGTAACTTGAGTCAGTTGATTGCGGGAACTGACCCCTTCCCTCACATCAATCAAGGTGGGGCCACAGTGACAAATCTAACTCTACCAATATCTTGCTTTGAAAATTGGGATTCTTACTACAAAATTCCTTATAATTCCTAATCTACCAAATAATGACTTTACGAAGCTAAATTCCCAGCGACGATTTCGAGGGGTGATGGTATCAAAATGTTCTCATTTTGTCTTTTTGTTTAAAAGTTAGTGAAGTCAAGAGTTGTGGAGCCCACATGGTATGAGTATAACATCCAATCACTGAGCTGGCTACAAAATAAACTTTTGATGTTTATGAGTGGTGTATATTAGTTTCTATAATGTGGCCCATCTTATCATTTGATCTCTTGAAATTTTGGTCCTTAATGTAATCATTATATGTGAGTGGTGTATATTAGTTTCTATGATGTGGCCCATCTTGTCATTTGATTGGTCAGAATTTCAGTCCTTAAGGTAATCATCAAATGTGAGTGGTGCATATTAGTTTTTATGATGTGGTCCATCTTATCATTTAATTTGTCAGATTTTTAGTTTTTATGGTAATTATCCAATGTGAGTAGTGTATATTAGTTTCTTTAATGTGGCCCATCTTATCATTTGATCTCTCGGAAATTTGGTCCTTAATGTAATTGTTATATGTGGGTGGTGTATATTAGTTTCTATGATGTAGCCCATCTTATCATTTGATCGATCAGAATTTTAGTCCTTAAGGTAATCATCAAATGTGAGTGGTGTGTATTAGTTTCTATGATGTGGCCCATCTTACTATTTAATCTATCAGATTTTTTGTCATTACGGTAATCATCGTATGGAGTGGTGTATATTAGTTTCTATTGTGTGGTCCATCTTATCATTTGATCGGTCAGAATTTTGGTCCTTTAAGGTAACATCAAATGTAAGTGGTGTATAGTAGTTTCTATGATGTGGCCCATCTTATCATTTAATCTGTTGGGTTTTTTTGTCATTAAGGTAATTATTATATGTAAGTGGTGTATATTAGTTTCTATTGTGTGGTCCAACTTATCATTTAATCTGTAAGAATTTTCATCCTTCGGGTAATCATCAAATGTGAGTGGTGTATATTAGTTTTTATGGTGTGGCTCATCTTATTATTTGATTCGCCAGAATTTTGGTCCTTTAAGTAATAATCACATGGTGGCATTTGTTGGATGAGTTGGATGTCCAACACATAACTCGTGGGCCCCATTATTTTCAATTCACCACTTCTTAAAGAAAAACTAAAATGAGGGTGTGTAATTTCGGTTGATGGAGCGGAGCCATTATTTGGTAAAATCTAAAAATTCCCTTAAAAAGTTAAGGAGATACTTTCAAATTTTGTAGTTTTTTTGGGGATATTTTTAGAAATTTTAGCTGGAAATAAAATAATAAAGACTATTTATTATTAGTTTATAAATTAATTTTAAATAATATATGTATGCATATAATGAATGATCTGAACTACTAAATAAAATTCTCATCAGTTTTACAATAAAATCACAGAAATTTGAAAATTACTGAGTATCATGAAAATATCGTGAGATTTTCAAAATACCGGCTATATTTGTTACGGTTAAGGTTGTGGGGCCCACCGTAATGTATGATTTTATCCACACCATCCATATATTTTTCCAGTTCATTTTAGGTTATGAGCCCAAAAAAGAGGCAGATCCACGGCTCAAGTGGACCACACAGTAGGAATCTACGAGAGTTTCGATCAAGCTTATATTTCTGTTTTTCCTTCATCCAGTTTATGTGACCACAGGGTTGGATGGGAAATAAACATCACGGTGGACCATAGAAAGGTTCCAACGGTGGCTGGCATTGTCGCCACTGCTTCCTGTGGTGTGGTCCACTTGAGCCTCTGATCTACTTCATTTTTCGGTTCATGCCCTAAAATTATACGGGAAAACAGATGTACGGTGTGATTAAAACCTATACATCACGGTGGGCCCCACAGAGGACCGAGTCTGCAGGATGCAATCCGCTTCTCAGAAAGCGTTGTCACGTGTGCCTGTCGTAAAAGTGATAATTGCCTCTTTATGACACAATAAGTGCAAAAGATGATCTCCGCGCTGTGATTGGTTCAATAACCGTTTTGGAATATGTCGGCAATGAAATGATTGCGCACTGAGTAACTCGGTACGCTCTTATCGTACCAAGCAAACTCAGTTGGGCACACCGTGAATGTATGTAATCTATCTATGCCGTCCATCCATTTTTTCAGATAACGTAGAGTTGAACCCAAAATTGAAGCATATCCAAAGATCAGATGAATCATATAATAGGAAACAACAGGACCAATGATTTCCACATATGAAAACTTACAAGGCCCCACAGTTATTTTTATTTGTCATACAAGCTGTTCATGAGATCATATATACATGAATAAATGAAAAACATAAACACAAGTTTAATCCAAAACTTTTATAGCCCTAATAATTTTTCAACAGTAGAAATTTAATTCACAATGTTTCCTATTGTGTGTTCATTGGAGCTTTAGATTTACTTATTTTTTGGCTCAAGCCCTAAGATTACCTGATAAAATAGATGAATGGACTGGATAAAATACATAAATCAAACGTGGTAGGGTTTACTCAGTACGAAAGTAATGCATTGGTGGGTCACCTGGAGATTCTACCTTGAATATTCTTATAATAACGACTCTCACCCCTTCGATATATCATCCAACTTAAATATATCACGTGGGGTCAATCCAAACCATCCAAATATTCGGGCCACGTTGGATGGAGTACGTGGTGAGATGCATGCTGATTGGATGGTGGGTACCATTTAATTTTCCACAATAGTCAACGATCTGAATTCAATAGCTAAAATCAGACGACTGAATCAACGGATCAATTTGTTTGTTTTTTATTTTTAATGATCCGTTGACATCAAAATTACGTTGCGTCATGCCCCTGCCTAGACGGAATCGTCCGTGAAAGAGCTTTGTGGGGTCCGCCATGTATGGATTTTATCCCGGCAGGCCAGCCACGTTTTTAGATCATTTTATAGCATGGGCCCAAGGATCCAAACCTCAAGTGGACCACACTGCTGGAAGGGAAGCAATGGGTTAACGACGGCCATCATTAAAACCTTTTTAAGACCATGTCCGTGGATTAGGTGTGGCTCAGCCTCACCCAAGATGGTGTGGCTCTTAGCGTGGGGCCCACCTTAACATCAATGATTACATAGAATCATAAGGCAAGAAAACAGGATTTTCCTACTTATGGCATGCAGATGATCCGTATTCATGGCATAGATATAAAATAAATACTTCGAGGTGAGCCAATGGTGAAGGCTACACCATCTTGGGTGAGGCCAGTCGCACACCTGATATGAGCCCACCATGGTGTATGTGTTTCATCCATCATCCATTTTTACGGATCATTTTTGGGCTTTATCACAAAAGTGAGAGGGATATAAATCTCAGGTGGACCACACCACAGGAAAACAATACTGATGGGATATCTACCGGTAAAATCCTCGTAAGGCCACTGTTCTGTTTATTTGACATTCAATCTGTTGATTAGGTCATAGAGACTCAGAATAAGGAAAACAAAAAAGAAGAAAGACCAGCTTGATCCAAAACTTTTATGTCCCTAAGAAAGTTTATAATGGTCAACGTTCATTCAACAATATTTCCTGTACTGTGGTCCACTTGAGACCGGGATATAACTCATTTTTGATATTATACCATAAAATAAACTATAAAAATATATGGACAGCATGGATGAAACACATGCATCATGGTGGGGCCACAGAGCACCGACCATCAGCCATTGGCCGGTGGTAGGGGAGTAGCCAATCCGTTTCCATGGTACTGAGGCGGTGCCGTTTGTTAGGCTTACATTGAAAGAGGAAAAAATCAGAAAGACAGCGGATTAGGTTTGACCGCTTCACCCAATATCAGTAGCTCTTATTGTGGGGCCCACCTTGATACATGAATTCTAAATCCACACTATCTATCTATTTTTTCAAATCATTTTAGTACATGAGACAACAAATGAAAAAAAATTCAAATATCAGCTGAACAATATTATAAGAAAAATTCAGATTAAACACTCCACCGTAAAATTTTTCTCAGGACTCACCCTAATATTTATTTAACGTTTATTTTCCATCCAAACGGTTGATAAAGTCACAAAAATATAAATTAAGTGAAAAACAAATATAAACTCTATTCAAAACTTTTGTGGTCCATAAATATTTTATAATAGCCAATCATTACTGTTTCCTTTGATATGGTCCACCTTAGATTTGGATCTGCCAAAGGAAAGGACGGCGTGGATATAGAATACATACATCATGGTGGGCCCTACGGTAAGGGCCACACCTAATCCACTCCCGTAAACAGCGGGGCCCACATCAGAGAGGTATGGTTGGACAAACACCCAATCAACCCTATTTACAGTTACCGAACCCCACTTTTCCCATTCGTGTGGCCAGCTGAGGTCTTGGATCCGTCTGATTTTTTTTTATCATGTCGTAAAATGAACTATTTCAAATAATGGACGGAGTGGATTTTACATAAACACTTCTGTGGGCCCCACATAGATTTCGGTTGCACGCGCTCCCTGCAACAAGTGCTGAAGAATCCAGAGAATTCAGAATTCCGATCCCCAGCCACGGCTCATGCGCCAAACTGGCACATCCGTAGAAATTCACCGAAAATCATCATTTGGGCCCACCAAGAATATATCCACAATCAAAATGAGGCAGTCCTCATCATCTGAACGGACCAGATCTCACACACCTTTGCCACGTTCGCACTCGTTCAGCAAATCCCTACTCCAGTTTATCCTCGCGCGAATCCCCTTACTACTTCCCGAAATCTTCGGGGGGCCGCCCTACCAGTTGAGTTATTTGATACTCTAGGAGTGTATGACGCTCGATACTCAGTCATTCTTAACTTATCCACGTGGAATACATCTAATCAACCTAAACCGACTAAATCGTGGAAATAGCAGTCTCTTAAGTTAGAATCCCAAAATCTTATCGATTGAAAAATCTTAACCTTTGATTCATTGATACTTGTTTGTTGAAATAGGGCCACCGGATATTTCCATTTTTAACCGTCCAATAAATGTCCACCAATCTCACAGCGATATAAATAAATAATATTGATTTTTTTTTTCATGAAATATCTAGAAAGGACCCATAATTTAGAAAGTTTAAATTAAATACTGATATGCCACGTAAGCATTTTCTAAGTAATTCCTAAGCGCCCGCTTATCATCCGTCGCACATGACACAACCAAACTTTCGCATAGTTATATATAGTAGAAGCCGGTACGTTTCCACAGAATACATGTGTTATTATTTATAGTAATTTTCAGTAATCCAGACCATTGATATGTCACATTTATAATGTATAAACACAAGATTAAAATTATTTTTTTGAAACCAAGCAAACTTAAGATTCGGATCTATATCAAAGAAGTGGACGGTTAATAAGATAAATAAAAAAACGGTAGGGAATCAAGTAAATAACATAAGATTACATAATAATAGAATATAAAAATATTATCTATTTCAATGGTATATATTATCTATCCATGCGTTTCAACCGACGGGATTGAAAATGCATGTATACTGTAAAACGATGCACCGGACGTGTATTATAAAATTTCTCTTGAAAACGAGCTGTTGCTCTTCATAGCATCGGTTTTGAAGGCCACGAGAAATATGTCTGAAGGACTTTCTCAATCTCCCACACTCATTCCTCTCCTTCTGGATCTCGTTCTGATCATCTGAGCCGCTGTAGACCGTCCGATCATTTAAGAGACGGAAATGGACGTAATGGAGATGGTCGGTGCAATCGACTGGGAGGAGGAATCTTACCCTCGCTACCAGGATTTCAGAGGTCTTCTCTTTTTCGCTCTGTTGTTCCCGTCTATTCGGTTCTTCCTCGACAGGATCGTCTTAGAGGTATCTACGGTCGTATTCGTATGATTCTATCCATTTCATTGATGAGTTTTTGTTGGTTTTTGGATTGGTTGATTGTTCGACTTGGATTCGCTTCTTTTTCTTTTTGCTTGTTTTGGATGAAATTTCAAGTCATTTGGATCTGATTTTGTTGTTTTCTTGATGGGTTTTTGTTTTAGTGAAATGGGTCGTCACTGGTTTCATCAGAAAATCGTTTTTGTTTTATTTTATTTTATTTTTCTCAGTTTATAAGCTTGTTTTGATGCTGAATTTGAAATTTTAGGAAATTGGGTGTTTTTTGTTTTTTTTTGTAATTTGTTTGAGGTTGAGACTACGCGAATTTTTTCTTGTCATGATCTGGGTCAGTGAGATATGGACTAATGGTGAATTTGATATGGAAATGGCATTGATTCAACCTCGACCGTGTGTTTTCTTGTGGAGAAAATATAGCGTTTGTCTGGTTAAGCTAATGCAGCATTTTTTGTTTGGGGGTAGTTATTGTATGTGTGGGCCCCACCCACTTTTGATGATCCATACTATCCACTTGGTGGGTCCGGGCCCTGTCATGAACTGGTCATGGCCCGAAATTTTTTCCTGCCGTAAAATGCTAGCCATGAGTGGTGAATTTTTCCTGTTGAATGAGGATCATAGGATAGACTCTTGATTTCCAGAATATAACTGGACAGCAAGATTTTTGATAGGCATGGCTCATTGCTCATGGATCCTGTATGATGGATGGTCTGGATCAGAAGAAAGGTGGGCTCCACTTAGGTAGTAGGCGTCTCAACAAGAAATCCCATATTACTTGGAGGAGCATTATATAAGACTCCAGGGGCAATGTTGCAGCAGTAATCTATCCAGTTTTCAAGCCATTTGACACCTTCCGTCTTTCTAACAATATGACTTTCTGCGTTTCATCTTTCCCTATAATACCCCCTTTTTTTGGTATGTGATGATATGGATTTAAGTATTTTTGAGTCTGAACTGTTTCAACTGAATTCCTTCCAATTCATTCAAGCTTCCTTTTTTACTTTTGCCACTGATTCCTTGTAAATGATCAGTTCTTGAATGCAGTATGTCAACATCAAAATTGTCATTGTTTGAATGTGTAAACAATATGGTTTTTAAGGGTTGTAGACGAGTGGTGTGAAGTTTCATAGGAATTCAATGAAGTTAGGAGATGATGCACCTAATTTTACATCGTCCTTGTTGGTTGTCATGAACAGTTGCTTATGAGATCCAGTGGGAGTCTGCAACTGACCTTTGATAAGATGAATGGAGTTTCTGGTGTTTGTATAGTGTCTAATTGTTCTATAGCACAGTTAAGAGCAGCTATCTAGCATACAATGTGTGCAAGATAGGTGCTTGCATGAGGTTTGGTGGTTTTCAGTGGGGTGTTGCTGGGCTTCTTTTCTTTGTGCTCTATATGCTTCTTACTGGTGGTAGCTTTCAAAGATGTTCCTTGATAAAGTTGCAATGAGATCCATTGCGTGAACCCATTGATCTGTGATTTGCATTTTATTTTTCTTTCTTAGTTGTCTCTTTCATCCATATTGAGACTATGGTTAAGGTGGAGAATTCTTCCCTAATTGATGGAGAAGCGTTTACATCTCTTTGGTTGATGATCTTTTATTCATTTGTTCAATCAAAGAGGGGTACGATAGTGGGTTAGCTGAAATATGTAGTGTGATGTTCATGAGTGGCTTGGTGTTGTGGTGGTCTGTGCTGTTTTGCATAGTTTTAGTGGATTAACTCACTTGCCTACTCCAGTTTGTTTGTCTAGCTCTTAGCACAAAGTGGAAATTGAACCCAAATTGAAAGGACTTTGAATATGAAATACTTTCCAACGCCGTAGAAAAAATTGAAATAATTAAAGGATTGTTGAATGAATTTTAGAGCCTGTTTGGATACCACCAAATAAGTTATTTTTTTCTACTTACAGCAGTAGATAAGTAACTTATTTGAGATAAGTAAGTTTAGTTTAAGATCAATTATAAGTAACTTTTTTACTTAAAGTTACTTAATCACTCGGCTTAATAAGTAGAAACCAAAATAAGCTACTTGAAGCATAAGTAGCTTATCTTAAGTAACTTAAAATCCAAACGCCGCCTTAAAGACTCATGGCTCAGTGGTAGGCACTGTGTGTTTCTACACCAAGGTCATGGGTTTAAGAACCCATGTGGTGTGTTGGTGTGGGTGTAAGAGTGTGTGTATTCACCTTTTTTTTTAAAAAAAAAAGAAGGAAAAAATAAATAAATTTAAAGACTTAATAGGGCATCACACCTTATAAAGGACAGAACTAGGGCATCACACCACTATTTTGGGAGCATCACATCCCACAATCTCGACCCTCAGATGTTACCAGTAAAAGAAGTCTTTAACCATAAAAAGTTAAACATGTAGAGTTCCATACCTACAGCCTTCTATATATAGGCTATGCACAGACCACTTTCCTAGTTTAACTGTTTTTTTTTTTTTTTTGGATAATGTACTTTCCTAGTTTGACTTAAACTCTCTGTGCTTGCTCAGCAAGTGTTCTTTTACTTAAAAGTGGAAACTAACTACTAACCTAAGAAAAAAGAAAACTATGCTTAGCCCATGCATGTGTACGGGTGAACAGTGTACATGGATGAGCATCGCACACATGAAAACATGCTCTGATTGCTTGTGGTGCCCCCCTGATATAATGTTAGGTGGCAGGTTGTTGCAGTCAGAGACCTGGATGCATAATCTGCCTATCCAATCGTGTTGTGAATTTGTGATTTTCCTGCTGAATGTGGACCATTGCGCTTTTTAGTCAACTGTCTATTTTGTAGGTCAATGATTGGATGACTACTACATTCCAACCCCCTTCCACATGGTGGCCCACTCAATTAGTGGAAGCTGAGTGATATGGGACAGATGAATCAAAGAAACACACCTTAAAACCTGATTTTAGGTTTCAAGTTTGAAGTCACTTCAGGCCTGGAACCTCTGGTTGAGCCACACCACCTATAGCAGGATCCCACAACCTGAAATAATCCAATCATAGGTTAGGGAAAACAAATCAAGGAAACCGTTTCATTCAGTACTCAATAAAGAGGTTTTACATGTATATATACTTTTCTCAAAGAGAAAGAAACTACATACTAATCCTAACCATCTATTTAATAAAATCTTAATGACTAAAGTACTCGTAAATCTCCTCACAACCATACAACTCTTTGTAAATCAGCCATAACTCAAAATTTGAGCTTGTTTGAAAGCTAACTCAATGGGCTTTGATATGGGACCAATTTTGAATCACTACAACATTATTTGGCAATAAAAAATGGCATACAAAGTAAGTGACAGTAGACTTGGCCATCTTTAATTCTAACAATTAATTAAATAATAAACTTCTAAAACAAGGACACAGACTACGCTCTATGGACTCGAGGACCTACCATCTGACTGCACCTCACATTACTAACTGATCGGGGTACCCTAGCCCATAGATCTATTAGATCACCATCGGGGTCCAAAAGACTCTCCAAACAGATTGTGGGGCTCAGATCACTGATCAGTCAAATTGTGAGGCCCAATTCTCTGATTGATATATTGTGGGGTCCACTATATTGACTGCGTCTTTTGATACTTCCATTTGTTCGTTCATCACTTATTTGGATTGCTTAGGAACCTTTAGGGGACTTCTAATCTCATTAGTGAAGGCTTCGTGATGAACTTCTTCCCATCTGTCCTGAACGAATATGTATTCTTCTTTAGATCATAAATGACAATTCAATCCTGTATCTGGTCCCCCATAACGATATGGCAATGGTCCATTGGCCTGACAGCACACCTCTTATCTTCAGAATAAGAAGAGACCTTGCAGAAGATCTCTTCATAATTGTGTTGTGAATCTTACTCACATCATAAAATAATAGGAAAGATAGGACAACGGGTAAGAATAAGACGAAGAAAGAGCAACTAAACTGATTTAATACTGTTACTTATATTATTTTAGTAAAGTCATTGAAAAGATCTAAGTTTACTAAAAGTAGAAAATGTAACAAATCATTGATAACATTAATTGATTTTAATGTTTCAGTGAAAAATAACTTCTAAGCTACGTAGCGTGAAGCAAAGGCTGTGTAGTGTATAGAGTATGCAAATTTGTGTGTAGCATAGGCTAAAATTGAGTTTCTTGATATTCTAGTTTGTTGCTTTAAATTCCTAGAGTGGCACAAACTTTTAACTGAGAAAGTGAACTTTATTGTATTTCTATATGTTAATACACTAGCAAATGGAAGTAACTACCTCCAATGGACTAGGGCCTAGGTCGATCCAGCTTTTCCTTGGTTTTGGTAATATAAATATGCTTAGCATGTCATGTGTCCTGAGAATATGTGTGATGCTCCACAGCCATGTGACACCATCAGATGTGCCATTGTCCAAGAGGCCCATGGCTTAGTGCCTCTCTGTGCTCCAAAGTAGGTTTGTCAGTAGGGTGAGTTCGTGTGGGACACTGGTGTAATCATTTTCCAGTAAAAAGAGATGAGAGGGAAAAAGGGAAAAAGAGGAGAAGAGGAGGAAAGGAGAGAGAGAAGAGAAGGAAAGAAGGATTAGGGCATAATCACATGTTTGTCTCTTTGTCTAACACTTCTTATTAACAATAAAAAGTGGAGACCAATATGGTCGTCGACTAACATTTCTTATAAATAATCGAAAGGAGAGACCATTACGGTAGTGTGCATGATTACACATGTACATATATCTCTATACTCTCTAAAATACTCCCCTCAAGTTCGAGTATTAATATCGAGCATGCCCAGCTTTGTAACACGTCAGTTGAAGATGATGGACCAATCGCATCAGTTAAAAAATCAGCTAGTTGATCTTAAAATTTCTCATGTGACATGAATTGCCTTGGAAGCCACCTTCTCATGGATGAAGTGACAATCTACTTCAATTTGCTTTGATGCTAAGTATCAGTAGCAAGCATTGCAAACTATCGGTGATGCCTTGCCACAACCCAACTTCAGTCGAAACATCCAGATCATGTAAAAGAGAACTCCAAAGATTGCAAAACAGCCTTGGGCAACAAACCTATTTCACAAAAAAACACCACCACTCTTCAGTCCACAAATCTTCACAATTCAACTTCCTGGAGTTCCAGGATAAGCATACAGATCATATAGGGATAACCAAAGACCTTCAAAAAGCCCCACTTGATTGGTATATGCTACAAATTGATTTATTTATTATTATTATTATTTTTTTTGTTATTATGAATTTTTCTTTAGATTTGGAAAAACATTAAAGACTCACCATAACAATCTTTAAAAAATCACCGTTAATCTTCTAAAATCATGGTCTCTTATAAGCGAGTCTTTTCCTATCAAGCTGACCATCATTCATATGGTGTTTTCATCAGTGGTATGGTCTGGTATGTCAATAGTGGTTCCCAAGTCTTCAACTTCTATTGGGAGCACTTCTTGCTCTGATACCGAGTAGAAACAGATGAGAGGTAAAAGGGGAAAAAAATAAGAGGAGGCATTAATGACAGAGAAGGAGGAGAGAGAAAGAAAGGAAGGATTAGGGCACAATCACTTATGGTCTCTTTGACTAACATTTCTTGTTAGTAATAAAAAGGGAGACCAATATGGTACTCCACATGACTAACACATGTACGTATGATCTCTATACTCTCTACAATTTTTCGAACCTGATCAGGGGAATCAGATTTGTCTCCTACCAGGTTCTGGATAAATTTAAAGCATGTGAGGTATCAAATCTGGATCTGGTCAGATTTGGGTATCCCATCAGATCCAATTTTTAGCATGAATTTGGATTCCGGCTGGGATCAGGTCTAAAATCATGCACGATTTCAATTCTAGATTTGGACTTGGATAGAAATCGACATTAGAAACATGCTTTCTTGGATGGTAATTGGTAAGTATGATTAAGGGTTCTTAAATAATAAGTATAATTGGATCAGGATAAAATAAAAATTATGGTACTGATCAGTATGTATGTGTGTATGGAAAACGCATACATGGTACCAGCACCACCACTAGTAGTGGTACCAGGCTATTATAGGGTCGACATGATGCGTGCATCAGATCCATCCCATCCATTGGTGTCATCCTTAGTTGTTAGGCTATGGGGCCAAAAATCAGACCGGACAGAAACACTGGTGGGCCACACCACAGGGGACACTTGGGAGGGAATGCCCAACCAATAGAACTTCCCTAGAGTTGGTGGGGCTCATTGTGCTGTGCATATATCATCCAAGCCACTCATCAGATGCCCTACGAGGATGAAGGGACATGATCAAATCAGGCCATTCCAAAACTCAGGTGGGCCACACCACTTGAATTTAGAGGTTTTAGACATGCTTGACACTGTTCCCTATGGTATGTAGCCCACCACAGTCTTGGAACAGCCTGATTTTTGGGCTCTATGATGTACACAAGGGGGATAACAAGATGGACAGAGCAGAGCAGATGCACACCCTGTGGGCCCCACAATATCTTGGTACCACCACAAGTTGTAATGTACTGGTACCATGCCAGCTCACTCCTATGTGCGTGCATTCCCGTGTGCATGTCTGTAAGTAACCTTGATCCTGGGCCTCATGGATGCCTGAGTCAGGCACCCAAACTGACCCAATTTATAATCAAATCTGACTTCATTAATCAGCCCAAAATATGGACTGGGATTTTATTAAATTGGATCAAATACTTTAAGTATCCATGGATCCAGGTACCCATTGACATGCCTACTCACAAGTAAAACTGCAAATGTCAATCAGTCTTGTACCATCTAGACTGCCCCTTTGTGATTGAAGCAACATTGTGAGGATGGGTGTTCTTCTATTTTTGTAGCCAATGTCAGCTTGAGGCTATGGCGATGTGAGCACCACTTCTGCTATGTTGAGCTGAATGGCAATCAAGGGATTCTAATGCATCCATGTATTTATCACATCAATCTTCCACCTACGATTAGATTGGCGTGCCCCATAGGTGAAAAGATTTGATTGGTACCATCAGAGTATGGATCCTACATGTGTGCACTTGTTCACACGTGTACTGTTCAGCATACACATGTAAGCATTTTTTTTTGTAATTAGTTTCATTTTAGTATAAAACTTGCTTAGCAAACAAACAGTTGTGGTTTAAGTTTAGGAAAGTGTCATGCAAGGGTATGGAAATCTACATGGTCCTATGTGGTTATCCTTTTAATGATGAAAAACTTCTTTTCATGTGGGTGATTCTCCCAAAAGTAGTGGCCTTGGTTCTATCCTTCCTAGTTGTGTGATGCTTTAGAAGACCATTTGAAGTTCATTCAACAGTCCTTTATTTTAATTTTGTTTTTGTTTGTTTGTTTTTTTTTTTTTTCCTTCAATTCCTGCTATTCTGTGGAGTCTACTGGGAAGAATTAATGTAGAAGTTACTTCAAAAGCACGTATGTAAAATTCTCAGAGTCAAATTCCTTTTCAATTTGGGCTTAAGTTTGACTCCATACTGTGTTTGATGAGTTGTGTACTAATCACTATAATTTTGGCCTGCTGGCCATCCACATGATGGTCCATCCCACCAGATAAATTGTCCTTATTACCTGTTTGCCAGATGTATGTTGGGGGTGGCATTTCACGGAACTTCCATGAAGCAGGCATCATGATTTCACTATGTTGATGCTATTTCTCGTGATGTGCATTATTTCTTTTTTAATTTTTCTCTAGTTTGAGTGCCTTCTTAATGAGAATATGGATCATTTGTTTGGCTGGACTTTATACTTATTGAACAAGGGAAGCATCCAGTGCCTCCGGGGTATAAGATTTATACATACCATGTATGTCATATGTTTCGTACTTGTACGATGATCCAAGCGATCGATCCCATGCCTCCTTTGATTGGTCACTAATGAAAAAGCTTCTTTACTAGGACAATCATTACATTTTCTTGCTGCATGTGAGGCATATATATATATATATATATATATATATATATATATATATATATATATATATATTCCTCTGGTGTCCATATGTACTGCACTTATTTAACTGTTAGGATTGTCCTATTAGAACGATTTTTGGTCGATTGCCCATACACTATTGGACCTCCTGAATGAATGGTTTGGATCATGTCTGCATATGCCACATCACATGTATGATAGAGATATGGAGGCATGGTAACTCAAACTTCATGGCACTGGTTAGCTTCCTAGTGTGTCAGTGACTGTCTGCATTTTATTTATTATTATTATTATTATTTTTTGCTTCCAATCTATATAGACATTTTTTTCCCCCAATCTATATAGACATTATTGTGCATGCTTGTTGCAGAAAGTGGCAAGGAGATTAGTTCTTGGAAAGGGTCATGACACTTGGGATGTTGGCAAAGAAGAAAGAAGGAAGCTAAATAAATTCAAGGAGTCAGCGTGGAAGTTTTTTTACTATCTTACGGCAGAGGCTTTTTCGGTGGCTGTTACATATAGTGAACCTTGGTTCACAAACACCAGATTCTTCTGGGTAGGACCTGGGGAACAGGTCTGGCCTGATCAAAAGATTAAGTATGGTTATCCTTTGATTTTTTTTAGCCATCAGATTCTGATAGAATAAACCAGCAATCGTTTTTATCCACAATGTTTCTTTTCTGTATGCCGAAATCTCAATTGCATGAAGCCCTATGTAACTTAGACACCAAAGGCTCGTTTGGCAGCACGGAATGGGAGGGATTTGCATTTTTGTTTTTTTGTTTTTTGGGTCTGGTAGCAAGGAATGGGAGGTTTTTGGATTTCAGAGGAATCAAAATCTCCCAAAAGAGCCCATTTTGCATTCCCACTTCAAAACTGATCTGCAGAATTCACTTCATTCCACATGTTGCAAATTCCACGATTGCATAGGATTTGAAACCCATGCTGCCAAACGAGATCTAAACGCATGTTGGTGTCCGATGTTTTGACCCTTGGAAGCCCGGAACTCATACTAAAACAGTAATTGGTGATGTTAAATATATAGTATCACATGGTTACTTGCGTGAGATCCGGCCTGTTCATTAGGTGGGGTGGGTCCAGCATGTTGCTGATCTGGCTCAAGAATCAGGCTGGTTGCAATACACAACAAGTGGATGATTTGGCCAATTTGGACAGGTGGCCATAATACATAACAAGTGGATGACTTGGCCAATGGTCCACATTCAGGGTCTATTGTCCCATCTGATGAGTGGACATTAGGCTGGGACATTGACATGTTGGGCCTGTTCCCCACCTAATGGACAGCTTGGATGTCACAGGTGTGCGACATTGGCACCTTGGGATGTATGGGGCTTCGATATGCGTATTTGGAATTTTCAAACCTCTTTTTACATAAATATTATTTCGTAATTGTAAAAGATAACAAAAAATGTTTGAGAAGATGAGAAAGCATGTAATGTTAACTATCCAGTACTTCGAAAAAATTTCTAATCATCCTGAAGTAAGAGAAACCCTAATATAATCCTAACTATCCAGTACTTCGAAAAAAATTCTAATCATCACCATTTATTTCACTGAAATAGTAAAAATGACCAAAATACCCTTGAAGGCCATCACAACCATGCAGGCTTTACGTAAATTAGTCATAACTCACACAAATGGGTTTAGAATTGCAAGATGTTGGGCTTATTTGAAAGCTAGCTTGACAGGCTTTCAAATGGGACCAATTTTGTGTTATTTGGACATCGTTTGATACCTGAAAAGACGCCCTGTAAAATAAGTGCACGAAATATTGTGGGAAACTTTTAGCGCAAGCTATCACTACTCTACTAACTAATTAAATAATAAAACTATGGCTTGTCGAATTACAGTCCAATCAGACTGTTGATTTGTGTCAAGATATGGCATTTGACCATTGGCATTTGACCATTGATCGAATCCAGATCTTCAATTAGGCTAATTTGGATGATTGGATGGTCTAAATCTTTGATCGGACAACTTGGGTGGGCTGGATGTTTCCTTTGATCAATTATTTATGCTCCTAGGCCTCTTTCACTTATTTTGATCCCAATTCTTGGGCGTCAACTTCCAGTTCTTCTTAGAGGATTTATGGATTTTGATGGATGGATCATCAATCGTGGTTTCATTCACTACTTTTTGTTGGTTTTGGTCATCAGGGTGTATTTTTGTCCCTACTAGCCTCCGACAGGTGCCTTTTGATAATCTTTGTGACAAGACTAGAGTGTCTATTACTACTTTGATATTCATCACATTGTCACGGATATGATCGTTGAGCGATTATGGTCGCCTTGACAATTGAGTCTTCCATCTTTTCATCATTTGATTTAGCAAAAATACCCAACCTATCCTAATTAACATAAGCAAAAGATAATAACAGAATAAGAGCTAGGTGGGCCTAGGTGGGTCATATCTACTTACGTTAACAAGATCCACAATCACTTATAGGTTTATCTGTTGCATCTTGTTTTGTTTCACTTGATCCATCATCTGATCACATATTTTTTTTCAATCCATTAATAAGGCTATTTGTGGATCTCTTGATCCATCCAATGGCAGATTCCTTATGACCATCCAATGGAGGATTTGTTGGGGTCGACTAAATGAATCCCCTTATGCCATTCCACTCTATCAAGTGCGATTCATTTAGTTAGACAATAGGTCATTAAGTCTTTTCTCACTACCAGCATCCATGTTCTTTTGGGCCTTCCCCTTGCATTTTTAGAGCCTTCAACTTGTAACAACTCACTCCTAACTAGTGCAGTTCTTGGTCTCCATTGCACATGGCCAAACCATCTTAGTCTACTTCCCCTCATTTTATTACCTATTGGTGCCACTCCCAAGTTCCCTCTGAAATGGCGGTGAAGACCGCACTAGTTGAAGAAGGAATATGCCAATATGTCCTAGAGGGGGGTGAATAGGACTTTTTAAAGTTTTTATGATTTATTTAAAAATTCTACTTCACTAATCCTATGAATATGCAATTATCAGGATTACTCAAATGTAACTCTACTGGCTTCCAAGCCAGGTAGAGGATCCAATCCCAAACTATTCAAGATATAGCAATATGCAACTTAGTTTATGTTGGATGTGACTGTGTATGTGTGTGAGGTGTGATCAGATATATAGATATGAATGCATTGACATAAATCACACACAGAGAAGAGCAATCACGAACACAGTCATTTTTATAGTGGTTCGACTACTTGTCTACTCCACTCCCGGTAACCGCACTCAACCCTTGAGTGTACCGGATTTCACTAAAGAGGTTTTACAATGGTTCACCTCAAACCTAAGGTTTTAAATCAGGTTCACCTTCAACCTTTATAACCTACACTGAGGCTGACTGTTTATGCTCTCATAAGTAAGGGTCAACACAACGCACCCACTTTTAGGCACACTGGCCAAGGATCTTCCATAAAACCCTACTGGAGGTTTCTACACGGTTCACCTCAAACCAAGGAGTTTTACTGATTCACTCCTAACCAGATGTTTATGCTCTCCACAGAGCAAGGGTCCACACAATGCACCCACCACGTACACTCCCGCCGGAGGCCTCCTTGAGGACTTCAAAGGGTGAAAACCACTTAAGACTCAATCCTAAAAAGGAATGATCACAAGTGTTATCTTGGACTCTAGATACTTACAAATAAGTTGATGAGTCCCGTTTAGCACAATGTCAAAGATCTCCTCCTCCTTGTTGATGAAGAGTCTTCTGCTTTCTTGATCTGCAACAGAATGATTTACCAATACTCGGCTTCGGGTTAGGTCAAGGTCAAGATGGAATCCTACTCTCTAAAGGTTTTCCTATAAGGAAGATAGAGTAGTTCTAACCTTATGCATTCAAGGCATCCCAGCTTAATGATTTGCCATTAAGGTAGTAGCTGGAGGATCCTTGAATGCGAAAGTTTATTCCCCAATCCACTCTATTTAATATTAATAATGAGGGTGGATTGGAGAATGAACTTCCTTGAGAGAAAGGGCTTTGGGTATATGTTCTAAGGTTAAACACTCAAAAGCTCTCTCTACTTTCTCTCTCTCAGCAACAATAGACAAATCCTCTATATATAGACAAAAGGTTCAAACGGATATAAAACGGTCACATTTATGACTGAGTTCGATATCATCGAGCGTATACTCTCGATGGCATCGATGGTCTGCTCGATGACTTGAACTCAAAGTCATACGCTTTTGAAACCTTTTACCGGATGGTCGATAAATCGAAACCACTGTCGATATCATCGGATTTCGAACTCCGATTCCATCGATGGTAGGATCGATCAATCGACACTTGAAAAACGAGAGAGACTTGTATGAAATATTTCGGATTTTTAGGATATGATCGAGGGTCAGCCGATGTCATCGGAATTTGTATATCGATGATATCGAAGGCAGTGTCGATGCATCGATAAATCCAATAGATTTACCAGTAAACTCGCTGGACAGTTTGTGTCCAGTTTCGATGCAAGCAACTCGGCCTCGATATCATCGACATATGAATATCGATTTCCTCGAATGGCCCCCGATCAAAGTTAAAAGCAACCTGAAATATCTGCTGATAAAAATGAGCGCCCACGGTCGATATCATCGATGAACTTCCGATCTTATCGATATTTGATTTCAGATCATATCGGAAGGCGCATCGATATATCGAAGACATTCGAAATTTTCTCTAAAAAACAGGGGCGCCGGAAATCTGCCTGTCGATCTTATTGAGCCAGTTTTGATGGTCTCTAGATTTGAGTATCGATAGGTGTATCGATACATCGATAATTCGTCCAGATATGTTGTGAAGTTGCTAGACATATTTGGTCCTTTTTCCGATCATATCGATGAGGAAGCGCAGGTCGATCATATCGAGGGTGCTTCGATAAAATCGACAAGGCGAGAAAAACTTGGAGATTTTCCTATTTTGAAAAAGTTTTCTCACCTAAAAACCCTATGCTCTTCTAACTTATTTTTAAGGGTTTTATTCACCTGGTGTTTTGGGACAAGGGATGTGAGGCTTTAAATTTACCTGTGGCGAGCTTGCACACATCCGGTTGAGGCAGACGCTTGAATTGATCTTCCTATCAGGCTCTGTAGACGATCTGACTCAACACTCACGTAACTTGACAAACCAGGGCACTTTCACCCTCGAATGAATTCATTTCTAATTCTATCCTTCCTCATCTTGCCACCCATCCATCTCAACATCCTCATTTTAGCTACACATCCTATGGACATGTTGTTACTTAAATGCCCAACATTCTGTCCCAAAAAGCATGGTTGGCATTATAACTGTCCTATAGAATTTCTATTTCAGTTTGAATAGTACACAACAATTACATATAACTCAAGAGGCATATTTCTATTTCTTCCACCTAGCTTGAACAACATGTGCAACATCCTTCTTAATCTCTCAACTCTCATGAATTATCGACCCATGGCATCGAAGTGGTCTTTTGGGGAAACTTCTGGGATGGTTTGGTCAATATAAGGCAAATCAACTACTTTGTATTCTTATGACCAAACCAGCTAACGGTGTTCGAAATATTGGTATCGCGTTACGTATCACACCCTTGGGATACGGATACATATTGGTTATCGCATGGGATATATCGGTTGTATTGTGTAATGTATTGTTGTTGTTGAAAACATTGGGAAATTGGTCGAAATTTTCAATGAAACTTCAGTGATTGTTAAAAAAGACATCAATACACACTTATAAATCAAAACATTATAAAAAAACAAATGCACATAATAGGTTTTCTTTATATGGGGTCCTAATCTATGCGTTGTCTAACTGAATTGATGCAAGTATATTCAAAGTTTATTCATCTAATTTATGAATGTAAGAAGACGTGTGGAAACACAAGAAATACATTCAAAAGAAAAAGAAGAATTACTTGATCAAGTTGCATGTTTGATTTTATGTTTGGACACAAAGATTGCAACCGAATTGTGAGAAATTGGGAAATTTTGATTATTTTTTATTTCAATTTTTTGCAACTTGGCCCATGTCTTCCAAATCTCGAAATCGAAGCTCCAAATCCATGATTTTTCATGCAAAACATGGAAAATCATGGCTTTGTAACAATCTGACATTGATTTACATAAAAAAAGGATAAAAAATCGAAAATGCTCACCAGATCAAACTTGTGAGATATATATCCAACTACTTGTGCGTTTCATATCGCACAGGTGGGATACAAGATAAATCGGCCGATATCATCAATACTTAAAACACTGCCATTTAAGTCTACTTGGTGCCACTCCAAAGTTCCCTTGAATGAATTCATTTCTAATTCTATCCTATTCCTTCCTCATCTTTACACCCATCCATCTCAAGCTACACATCCTATGGACATGTTGTTACTTAAATACCCAACATTTTGTCCCAAAGAGCATGGCTGGCCATCCTATAGAATTTCCATTTTAGTTTGAAGGGTACACGACAATCACATATAACTCGAGGGGCATATCTCTATTTCTTCCACCCAGCTTAAACTAAATGTGCAACATCCTTCTTAATCTCTCTACTCATGAATTATCAACCCATGGCATCAAAGTGGTTGTTAGGGGAAACTTCTGCGATGGTTTGGTCATTATAAGGTAAATCAACTACTTTGTATCCATTGTGTATGCCTATGAAGCCAGAGTTATAGAACTCTCCCAAATAGAAAGCAAATAATAAAGATCCTAATACGACTGGACCTTCTATAAGTGTTAAAGAGCAAAAATGCAAAGAGTATAAAGCATATAAAATAGAATCATTCATAAATAGGAAACTGCTCAGAAAGAAATGTTGCGGCATGTCCTCATCAAGGCCTTTTCTAGTATGGAACGTGCATATGTGGTATGGGATGCGATTGCATCAACCTCTCTCTCTCTCTCTCTTAATTTTCTTTGGTTGTAGATGGAACTGGGACAAGTCAATCAGCACAACTTGCCCTAACGCAGATTAAACTGGGCAGACTCGGTGCAACTCATCCTAATACAAGATGAGTTAGGGGTATTTGTTGTTGCCAAGGTACGGCAACCATGCCTTGGAAGCTCAAGTATTGTATGTATGAGATTAAAAAATATGTTGTTTCTTGGGGAGCCTAATGCTTCGTAATGCCATGTATAGCTAACCAATGGATTACAAAAGAGGGAGGGTGACTCGCTATCTGCCCCTCTGTGTATCTTTCTTGTTGATCTTCTTCTAAAAAGTTTGTTGCCTTTCAAGAAAAATGACTTTCATAAGTCCTCCAATTGGTGGCCAAACCATCCAACTAGTATGATTTTTGGGTGTTGATCGTCCATGGTAGTACTGAACAGATGTTTCTTTGGTAGCTTGTTGCTCCTTTGTACCAAGGATAGCCAATGAGATGGCTGATAGTCTCACGAGAGGGAAAGGTGATGCAGGACAACTAAACTAACCACTTGCTCTAAAAGCTTGAATTGATAGAGTGTGGTGAATCAATCCCTTTATCTCATAGCCCGGGTCAGGCCCTCAACCGAACTCCCCTCATGAGCCCCACTTCACATGGGTCTCACTTCACACAGGCCGCCCATCCCGAGTTTGCCCCCGCTTCACACAAGACACCCCACTTGAGACCGGTGTGAAAATGCCCATGCATTAATCACCTTCGGTAAGGAGTCTCGAACATGAGACATTTCGCTCTGATACCACTTTTGATGCAAGACAACTAACCACTTGCTCTAAAAGCTCAAACTGATAAAGTGTGGTGAATCAATCCCTTCATCTCATAGCCCAGGTCAGGCCCTCAACCAAACCCCCCTCATGGGTCCCACTTTACACGAGCCACCCGCCTCACATGAGCCGCCCACCTTGAGTATGCCACCGCTTCACACAGGCCACCCCACTCGAGCCCAGTGTAAAAATGCCCCTGCATTAAAAGGTAAGAGATCACTCACTGTTGATCCCTCTCTGTATGTTTCTTGTTGTTCTTCTTCTTTTAATAAAACTAGGTTTTCTTTTTTAAAAAAAGGAATTTATTTTGTGGTCGTTAGAAGTCCTCCAATTGGTGGCTAAAATCATCTCTCCAGTATGATTTTTTGTACCACCCACGCATGGTACAATTGAGCAAATGGCACAGGTCTAGATCTTATACACGGGGATTTAAATATTGGTATTAATGCATGAGCATTTTCACACCGGGCTCAAGTGGGGTAGCCTGTGGGATGCGGGGACACACTCAGGGTGGGTGGCCCATGTGAGGCGGGCCCCACCCATGTGATTTAGGTGGCTCGTGTGAGGCGGTACCCATGTGATTTGGGGCCCACAAGGGGGGTTCGGCCGGGGTCCTAACCCATGAGATATGGGGCCTGGGCTATGAGATGAAGGGATTGATTCGCCATGCCCTAACAGTTCAAGCTTTTAGAGCAAGTAATTAATTGTCCTGCATCAGGTATCAATGCACGTATTACACCCTTAGGATATGGTAACATATTGGTATCGCATGGGAAATATCACATGTATCAGGGAATGTATCGCTATTTGAGGGGAACATTGGGAAATGATTGAATTTTTCAATAAAACTTAAGAAACATTGAAAGAAACATGATGACACACTTAGAATTCAAAAAATCAAAAACAACAAGTATGCACAGCTAGTTTCCTTCGTATATGATCCTAAACTATGTGGTGTCTGATGCAATTATATCGAAAATGAGGTCATATAATTCATAATATCATACAATACAAGTATAAAAACAGAATCCCCCAAATAAATTTAAAGAAAATGAATTTTTGAGGAGTTTTTTGCGATTTTTTTTCTTTGTATTTTCAGTAGGGGAATGTATTGTAATGTATCACCGATGCATGTTGCAATGTATCAATGATACATCGGAATTTTATGAAGGGTTTTTGACAAAATATCACAATATATTGATATATCACGATATATTGGTGATACATTGTGATATTTTGTGCGATACAGGGGAATTTAATAACACCCCCCTCGTATATCATATCGGCCACATGCGATATCGATAGTATTGACCAATACTATCGATATTTAAATCACGGCTCATACATGTGTCAAGTGTATAGCTAAAAGTGTTTGATAAGTATCTTAGATGTAAGTGATCAGACCAGATCTTTTCAATCAGACAGAACTGTGCATATTAAAATTGTAGATGCGCATAAATAAATATTTGAAATATCAAAAAATGGAAGTAATATTGTCTGCATTTTGGCATGTGTGTGACACAGCTGTTGATGTGCATGTCCAACATGGCGGTATCAATGAAAAGACTGAATATGTCCTTGTTCCGTAGGTATGATGTCAGTTGGACTGTTTCCTGATGACCAGGTTGAAACTAAAGGTATTGTACATGTTCGCTGCTGGATTCTACACGTATTCAATATTTGCCTTGATTTTTTGGGAGACAAGGCGGTCAGACTTCGGGGTATCCATGGGTCATCACGTAGCAACTGT
The DNA here is from genome assembly GCA_030180095.1 of Magnolia changhungtana. Classification (NCBI taxonomy): domain Eukaryota; kingdom Viridiplantae; phylum Streptophyta; class Magnoliopsida; order Magnoliales; family Magnoliaceae; genus Magnolia; species Magnolia changhungtana. Next base: position 1,758,856 of record JASAUF010000467.1, on the reverse strand, counting down.
CATTCTCATCCTGCTGTCTTACGTTTTCAGGTTTCTTTCCCAGCTTAACTACTTGAGCTTTCTTATATGTTCTCATTCACTTTTGGAGAAGTTTTATGCGCACTATCTCCCACCATCCAATGACAGTTGGTGGGAATCTCAATTTTCAAAATCCCTTTTCAAGATGCACATTGGATTCCCACCAAGAACATCCCCATGTATGTATTTGCAAAAGGGATTCCCGCCATTACTTGTATGGGGCTGGGTTATGCAAGCTTTGGATCGTGGGAGACCTGTGTACGGAGAGCTGGTTCACACTGCGTGCACAGAGGTTATGCCCTATATATTTTATGAGTTACATTATTGCTTTATTCTTGAGAGGAAATTCTGCTACTGTTAAAAAGAAAAAAATAAAATAAAAATTGTGCTGCTCGCATGCCAAATCTGATCCATATGCTGTTGATTCTATTACAACATATTTGTTTCCTCTTGCTTGATGTTATTGTGGTAGATCATCTTTCATCATAATAATCTCATAATGAAGATCCTTTTGCGATGCTTCAGTTACGTTCTTTGTTTCTACCCTTTTTTTTTCTTCATTTTGGGAAATGGTTGAAAAGCCTTTATTAAGAGCAAAAGGAGAAAACAACAAGAGACAAGTACTGTTAAAACAACAGTAACAACAACAACAACAAGAGACTAGTAGCGGTGGCGATGCAAATGGATTATGTGATCAGTTTGCCTCGGGAAAAAGGTCATTGTATTGGATGTGAGACACGGGAGAAAACAACAAGAGACTAGTACCTTTAAAACAATGGTAACAATGACAACAACAAGAGACTAGTAGTGGCAGCGATGCAAATGGACAATGTCATCAGTTTGCGTCAGGAAAAAGATCATTGTATTGAGATACATGAATTTAAGGAGAGTAGTAGAGAAGTGATCCTTAATTTAAGTCCCTCTCATTATCTCCTATTTTGTACTTGCATGGCTTTTTGGATTATTAATAAAATTCCATCATTCAGAAAAATTTCATAACTCTGTAAATATCTACCCTGCTCATACACAAGGTCAATATGAGTGTATGTGTCTATCCACGATCTATTTGTCTATCTTGCTATGTAGGTAGTTAGAGCTCATTTGGGTGTGCCCTCAAATCACTATTAATTAGGCATTTTGATCTGACACAACATGCTTGATGTTTGTGCCAGACCCAAAGTGGATCCACACTGGTGGCTTTCCTTTTTCCCTTTTTTTTTGGTGCCCCAAATAAATAATTAGATACTAACAAGGGTCCTGTTCTCATCGAATTTGTGATTTCATCAGGCCATATCATATCTATGACTGTGTCCTTGGAAGCAGGAACACCCAAGTGGTTATATTTAACTAAGAAAAAAAACACATTTTAGTAAATCAACTTGGTGCTTTTTGTGTTTGCTACTGAATGGTTGAATGGTATTCTTGGAATGGAGTAATTAAGCCTGAGGGCATTCCTAGTGACTGTAATGCTTCACACCTACATGCCTTTTTATCATGAGCTCTCTTGGCATGTCTTGGCATCTGATGCTAGTGGATATTTGAGGCTAAGCTATATGCTGATCACAGAGTCTAATCCCGGTATATAAAATCAGATTACTGCACTTTAAAGACTTGCAATGTGGACCAACCATATAAAACTATAAAATATTAAATATATTCAATTGCATATTGTTATTGGAGGTGTGTGATTATTTGTTCCTCAATGCATAGGCAGCAAGACTACCCAAATTTCCTAACATTTTGTATCTGCCTCTTCATGCAGATTTGCTCGTGTCGGTTCTGTTGTTTTGGCTCTTCATGATATGAGCGATGTCTTTCTGGAAATGGGGAAGATGTCAAAGTATGGTGGTTATGAAGGTTTTGCTAGCTTTTCATTTATTCTTTTTGTTGTCTCATGGATCATACTTCGCCTCACATATTTCCCATTCTGGGTCCTTCATAGTACAAGGTGAGCATAAGTTGTTTCATCTAGGTATTTGTTAATTGGCTGCCACTATTACTAAGTATTCTCTGTTTTCCCACATCTCTGCTTTCATGCACCATAAATCTTATGAAGACAGAAAAGATAAAACTGCAGAGGCAAGTGTGGTTGTTGTTTAAATCCAGCATGCAAGGTTCCTGATCTTTTATGCACGAGGGTAGTTTTGTCAAATTTTTCTTGTTTAGGTAGCTGGAGTAAACCCATTACCTCAACTGGCATGGACACGGTTTAAAATTCATAGACTTGACTCAAAAGTCAATCATGCCAATTTGACACAGAGACTTGGTAAGTTCTTGGTTAAGTCCCGAATGTCAAGACTAGAAACATGAGAACTTAGTAAAATTAGTAAAAAGTACAAAACAGAGAAAAATTTGGAAACACTTTCAAGTAAAAGAAAAATAAAAGGTTTATCATTTCCAAAGAAACCCTTCTTAAATTTACAAGTAAACTTTTAAAGAAAAAACAACAAAAAAAAAAAAAAAAACCAAAACAAAACAAAACAAAAGACAAGACTGGGTCAAACTGTTTGTAAGTTGAGTCGGCCATGTTGAGATGATATCTTCATTAGAGTCTAAGTGAAATTAAGTTTTTGATTGAACCGACTTGAAATCTGATTGAGTTGTGTTTCTTCATGTTTTACTGGCCGGCTTATTGGCTAGCTTGCTGTGGATGCTGGGGTTGCAATTTGATGCTGGGTGTGGTTTGGCTCAAATCACCATAACTGGGAGTCGAGTTGATGCGTGTAGAACTAGGAAGTCTAGAACTACATGCAATGGAATGAATCTAATTCCAATGTCACTGATTTAACCCGAGATAGGAGTAAGGGGTCTGGTTACAAGAGAATGGGTTAGGACGTTAGGCACCTCTTCTCCGTTCGCAGTCTCCACACCAAGAAATATGAACTAAGGAGAGAGAATTCAACAAATTTCAATGCATTTAACAGAAATCAAATACAATTAATGATACAACTAGTAAATATAGGAGAAGTAATAAGAAAACGGCAGCTCTCTAATATCTTCTTGGGCTTGATCTCCTTCTTCGATCAGCAGTTCAGCTCCTATTGCCAGAGTTTGGCTTGTGGACATAGAGAACATAAGCCGGGACAATCCTTTTTGAGTTTCCCTCCAATACATTCAAACTCCAGGTTCTTTTCTTCTCCATACTCCTTGTTTTCTTCTTCTCTAATGCTCTTTTCTCTCCGCTTTGGTAGGTTCTCCGCATATGAGTTTTGAGATCCAAAGGCCTTCTCCTTGTAGAATTCTCCTCCTTTTATAGAGTTCTTGAGTGGCATTCTTGCAAGATGAGAGGCATTTAAAAGGTTATTGTCAAAATTGGGAGGTTTATTCTCACCCATTAGATACAATGACAAGATGGTCTTTACCTCTTTTGGATAAGAACGAGTAGTTAGAAATGAATCTCTCTAGAAGTTGCCTAATTGGGCATTTTTGGAATTTCCTTAGTTCAGGCATTTTGTAGAGAGATTCTTTTAATAAAACTTCAAGGATTGTTAAAAAAGACATCAATACACACTTAAAAATCAAAACATCACAAAAAAAATCAACGACTGCACTTGATAGGTTTCTTTTGTATGGGGTCCTAATCTCTATGTTGTTTGACTGAACTGATGCAAGTATATTAAAAAGCCTATTTATAAAATTTATAAATGTAAAAAGACGTGTATGGAAACACTAGCAATGCATTCAAAAGCAAAACAAAAATTAGGAAACTAGAAATATACCATGAATAATGTGTCTAGCTATGGCTCAGACCTACATAGAGTCGCACGGTAGCTCGAAATCATCAACTCCATCTCGACATGCTAGGCATAGTACTGCTGCTCCACAAACCAAGAATATTATGCCCAGGTTATAATAGAATGATACCAATGAAGATACTCTCTAACATAGCGCTAGTACTCATCCTCTCCGATTTGAGAAAAAATGATATATATATATATATATATATATATATATATATATATATATATATATATATATAAAATTTCCCCAATTTTCCACAAATCAGATCTTCCCCCAAATCCCAAAATTAGAGTGTATGTGATGAAATTTTCATCAAACACTCCTAAATACTTTGAAATGGGGGATAATTGACCATTGATCGAAGTAGAATTTTGAAAAAAAATATATTTTTTAAAAACATTTTTTAACATTTTTAATTAAAAATATTTTTTTTTCAAAAAAAAATCGCTAATTACAAAGAATTACTAGATCAGGCTACATACCTATTTGATTTTGTATTTGACACAACGATTGCAACCGATTTGCGAGAAATTGGAAAATATTGATTTTTTTCCAATTTTCCGTAACTCGGTCCATCTCCCCTAAATCTCGAAAGTGAAGCTCCAAATCCATGATTTTTCATGCAAAACATGAAGAATCATGAATTTAACCATTTGACACTGATTTAATATGATTTACTGCAGAGAGAGAGAGAGAGAGAGAGAGAGAGAGAGAGAGAGAGAATCGAAAATGCTCACCTGATCGAATAGATGGGATATATCGGCACTACCTGTGTGTTTTGTATTTTAGGGGTGGGATACAAGATATATTTTGAGATATATCGGCCGATATCTTCAATACTGAAAACACTGACCAATACCACTTTCTTTCTCTATTACTTTTCACCAAAGCCCAATTTCTCGACAAGTCATCCATTGTCGCAGCAGGATAGATTAGAAATCTCCAACTAGGGCACTAAAACATGAGAGAACAAATCATGCTGATTCAATTGGAGACCTTGACGTCACAGGTCGACACTAGAAGATGGGAAGGGCATTTAGCACATCCCCTCTAGTGCAAGTGGTGTCAAAAGGCCTTCATGATGGTGAATAGAGGCAAAACCGATGGGAGACCTAGATGTCACTTGTCAGCACTGGACAATGGGGAGGCATTCAGTACAGCCCCTAGATCTCCCAGTGCAGACAAGTGCCGAAAGGCCTTTATGATGGAAAGCAGTTGCAGTCATCACAAACTCATTAGAAACAGTCTCCAGTATCTCCAATGATTACACTAGTCAAGTATACTTGATTTCTCGATCACAAAGAAGAATCATTGGGAAGAATCATTGAAATCTTATCTGCATGTCTCCCATCCCATTTTTTAACCACTTCAACTAAACTTTGATTATGTTTATATCAAATCATTGACTATGTCGTTCATCCCAGTCCATATTGGCGATCATCACCCGTTTGATTTATTCTTTTAGTTGCATGCATTCATGCTTGATTCAATAATTCAGGCCTGCTAGAATCCTTACATGGTATCAAACTGGTGTGCTACTGAAGGATTTTTGTTTCTAATTGGTAGTTTGATGATGTGAAATGTGAAATTTACATCAGTGCCCATATGAAATTTCTGAATTTTGATTGCCGTGCCCCTTACAAAAATCAATAAAAGTTGTTGTTGTTGTTACTATTATTATTATTATTATCATTGTTGTTGTTGTTATTACTATTATTATTATTATTATCATTGTTGTTGTTGTTATTACTATTATTATTATTATTATCATCATTATTGTTATTATTATGATTATCATCATCATCGAAATTCAGATTATAGAATGGAACAAGGAAACCTCATGTTTATTGAGGAGGAACAGGAATGTATCCTCTAAGAATTGACGATCACAGTGCAAGCGAGAACTGAAGAATATAGCTCGAGGAAAAAAGAGAGAAGGGCAACTTAGACTTTAAAGGATAGAGTTGGCCTTGTCTTGCATGTTGGGTTTTATTACTCATCAATTGAGAAGGCAGCACGAGCCTGGATGCATTAGTGTATTTCAAAATGGAAGACAACCAAGTTCCAGGCTGAACAACTTTGAGAAAGGACCCAATCGGCAACAATTTCAAGTGAACTGATAGCCAACAACCCTTTTTACAAGCATTTTTCCCTTGAAAAAATATTACAATTTCAAGGGTAAACCAGAATTCTTAAGGCATAGAAAAGGGTTGTAGCGTATAATCAGCTCGATGTGATCAGTCATCCAATTTCAAGTACCATTAGAGGAGACAAAATTAACACAAAAAAATACTGACAGGATTATGTGAGCTCAATAAAGCATTCTGAGATAACTTTTTCTTTGTAAAATTGAAAAGTTAGGAATGATCCTTTCCTAGTTGTCAATGCTTCACTCTCTGCCAAGGTTTCTCAGATCACTCAAAGTGATGGTAAAATAATTGAACTCTTGAGCATTATATAAATGATCATCACAAAATTCATGATAGAAAAAATTGCTTGAACCATTCTCTGGAAATGATCTTTGTGAGAGACCAATGTTGATCGGATAGCTATAAAATACTTTGGAAAGGACATTCACGTGAGAGAGGTCTCTCTACATAGCGCTACTAGACTGAAGGATGCACTTAGAATTTCTCCCAAATAGGAGCCAGGCAGTTTGCTTTCTCAGCCCTAACGTGTGTATCTTTTGCCTTTGGGATGCCAAATTGGTGGACCATCATTTCATTCATTGCCCATTTGCTAGGGCTGTTTGGGGTAACTTCTTTGATTTTTTCCATTGTCAATGGATGATGCCAGAGTCGATAGGGCCTTTTCTCTTGGCATATCATGGGGGCAGTGTTGGCTCCAATGGGATAATCCTATGGCTTCTTGCACTCCTTGTGGGGTTGTGGTCTATTTGGAATGCATGCAATAACTGATGCTTCTGAAATCAATCCTGTGACCTGGTGGGTGTGTTTTGGAAGGCAAAGTTGGAAGTGGCGTTTTGGGCGTCTGCACTTTAGCCTTTTGCAGATTGTAATTTTGTTTGTGTTGAATCCTTCTGGGCTGTTGCTTTGTAATTTACTGAGCGTTGATTCCTCGTCTTTGCCCTTTTCTTAATAAAATTATCGTTACCTTTAAAAAAAATGTGCTTTTTGTCGAGTTAATGTTTCAATTGTTTTGAGTACTGGAAACAAATTAAACTATTATTCTAGGGTTGAAAAGCCAAGATCTAATACTCAGCCATTCAATTTTTCATTTTCCTTACCATCGCAAACACTATGGTAAGTTCCAAACTAAGTTATCCCACACTCAACTAAATGTCGATTTGGGGTGTACTTCCAAACACTACCTACATACATGTACTGGCATGATTTGGAAAAAAAAAAAAAGAATTATACCTGTTCTGTGATTGGTCCGTCTAGTTGGTGGGACTCACACTCTTGAGTATGCATGTTTTTCTACTAAGGTTGATCGGCTAAGTGAGTAAATCACAGGCCGTGCCTGACTGTACAATTTTACGTATTGATTATATGAGATCTTCCTACCCTCTGGCCTGAACTTGGAGAACAAAATTGATGAACAGAAAATGAAATTTCTTATTGTGCTTTTATGAAGTATCCAAAAATAAGTTATGAATAAATTGCCCTGATTCGAAAGATGATGTACATACCTGCATCGAAGAGATTAAACATTTGTTAGCATTTAGATATTAAAAAGAGATGCTCCAATGCTGTCAGAGCATTATAAGTTATAGTGCTCCTGGTGGCGTTTCGACGCTATAGACAGTCCAATCCATTGACTAGACTGTTCATTAGGTAACACACATTTCATGGGCTACCATGTGAACATCACACCATTTAAACAAATATTCCATTTGATCAATAGCCTTTAATATGGATGGTCAAGACCATTTCCATGAAAATAGGTCCATAACAATTTGATCCATCTATTTATTGGGACCCTTCATGATTGCTTATGATTCTAAAGAATCACTCTTGTTAGGCAATTGTAAACATCCCATCCATGGCTTAGAAAAAGGATGGCTACAGAAGATACAGTCAAATCAAGGATTGATTAGATCATCCGATCAGCATGATCTTTTCATTGTAGTCTATGAAATTTGTTTTCGACTTAATGAACAGTTCAGGTTGACCGATTGATTGGACTGTCCAAGTGAACCCATGCAACTAGGAGCATTAAAATTTATAGTGCTCTGAGAAAATTTGAGCATCTCTTAATCATTTTTCCTCTTTTTTTGTGGGAAGTTCTTATAGAAACAAGGTCTTGAACTCGTGGGGTTTTCTCAATAATTCCATTGTCTTGCAGTTATGAGGTTCTTTTGACATTGGACAAGGATAAGCACAAGGTCGAGGGACCCATATACTATTATATGTTCAATACTCTCCTTTTCTGCTTGCTTGTTCTTCATATTTATTGGTGGGTTTTAATCTACCGGATGCTCATTAAACAAATAAAGGCAAAAGGCCAGCTTGGAGATGATGTCCGATCTGGTATGTTCTTCCTTCCGATGATTTTTTGAGGCATTTGCATGAACGCACGGGCACACACTCAAGCATGAACACAAGAAGTATAACAATCTGCTAATTTTGATAAGAGGACACGTATTTGGTGCATGTGAAATGGTGCTCCTTATTTTCAGCTCCTGTAAAAATTGTACTTACAGAAAAAGTCCCTGATCCTGACATTTCATTTTGTGGATCCCATGATAGAAAAATCTTGCCAAGTGGGTGATCTTAACCGTCCGATCATTGACTCAGAAATGGACGGTAGAAGACAGTTTAGCAAAGTTCAGCATTGGATGGGAAAAGGTCCACCAATTGGATGAGTAGGATCTACCCATCTGTGCAATTTGAAGTAGTCCAACTGCAGGACGCACCCGGTGGACAGTTTCAGAACATGGACCACCATTCCACATCTCCAATTTAAGTCCCACCTGCCAGAAAGGGAAAGAGGTGCATGGTGTTGAAATCATGTTTCCCCTTCTCCCTTTTTTTATACACGTCACGCACAATTACCAAAAATTCCCATTCCATAGAAATCACTAACATTTCCAAGATTTTGAAATATAACCAGATTTTGGAATATACATGTCAATGCAGTGACTGCATTGCTCTTTCTTGGCCATTGCTAGATTAAGATCTTCATCGAGTGATCAAGACAATTCTGTTGGCAAACCAAAGTAACTGAGCCTGCATGTTGGTCACTTAACTGAAATGCTTACAAGATTTTTCTATCATCGACTTTAGTTTCACTAGGGAAAAAGTGAAAATGATAAATGAAGTCAGGTCATTATTTATTTAGGGTGCGCTGGTTGTACCAAATACCATGAAATTTCGTAATATTTCATGATTAATCAGTCTAATTTGGTACAAAATAACATGAAATTTCATGATATTTGGTGCGACCAAATGCACCGTATTTATTTATTTATTTATTGAAATGTAACTGAATTTATTTTGTGCTTTATTGATTAGTGCAACGGAAACCATGGAACCTGATTAATCATTTCAGAAAATTGTGGAAGTAAAATCAGTTGGTGACAATGTTTATTAATGGAAGCGAGAAAATGGAGGGTTGCTAATTCCAACTGTGTACCCTATCCTCATACATGTTGCCAGAAGTTTCCACTTGACTAAGTGTGCAAGATCTAAGCCGTCCATCAGGTGGGCCCCACAGTGCCAACACCCTGGCACAAGCAAGCACAGTCAATCAGGTGGTGAAGCAGCATATGAAACAAATGGACGGCTAAAAAGACGGCCAAATTTTATTTATCTATCCATTTGTTTCGTACACTGGACCACCTCATTAAGTGGATGGGCTCGTTTGTTGGGACAGGACATCTATACAGCCAGTACCATTTAAGCTTCGCACACGTAACATAACATTGCTAACATAATAACAAGAATGACGACCTTCACAAATTTATTTATTTTTTTTCTTGCATGTTGCGATCTTGAAACATTTCGGTTTCTTGTGTAGATTCTGAAGATGAAGGAGAACATGAGGACTAAACCATGAGCATGATTAGCAATATCCACACATGAAGGCAAGGATCTCCATCACTTTTGTTTGTGTTCCTTCTTCATCAGATCCAATACAGATACTGGTTATTGAAGAAATGTCCATGTGTTCTGTTCTTCTTGCAGATAAATCTCTCAAACAAGGTTCCATATCAAGATCTTGCGTGCTCCCATTTCGACATGTCAGATCTAGTCAAGTAAAAAACACATGTAATACAAAAACCATCACTGTAGGTGGGGCTTGTACACTAACTTTAGAAACAGTGGATAGTGATCTAATTGATAGTTTGATTCAGTCTAGTTTTCAGACATCATAATTTCCCACCTTTATAGCTTCTCACTCCCACATCACTGAATAATGAGTAGAGGTTTGCGAACCCCACACGCACACGTGCCAACACTAACTAGTGGGTGGGTTGTGAGTGGTGCATTAGGTGGCCCCCACTTTGAAGATGACCATACACACAAAATCGGGATGGTCCTCGCATTGGGTGGGCCACCCCTTTAGAGAATGGAAGCTCTGAAAAGCTTGCCAAGGGTCTGCATTCAGTGTGCATGTAGCCTGCCGACCAGCTTCATTTTCATGCGTCCATCATCATGGTGTGGCCCACCTTATGCACCAACCAGATGGTTCAAGCCAGTTTAGAACATGTAGGGAGGATTGCGTCGCAATCCTCCAATAATTATCTGAAAAGAGGAAATTTGCAAGGAAGAAATTCATCTTGCTGTTGCTTGAACTCTTTGGCCATTCTATGTTTGTCAGAAGTGTTCCGTGGGAGACAGTGCTTCTCTTGCCCGTCGATTGCCTACCATGGATACCTCCATAGCTGCATTTGCGAGGAAACTTTGGAAAAAACATGGAGAAAACGATTATAGATAATGAAACTCCGACAGTCAGCGCGGTATTCCATGATATCTGCTTCTTAGTACAGCATTCCATAAACATGCATTAGAGGTGAGAAAAATGGTGATGTAGGTGTTCTTTCCTGATTTGGAGTCTCCTCTTTATGGTAGTAGATAGCTAGGTTTTTTTTTTTTTTTTTTTTTTTTTTGTTTAAAGAGTAAATTATCCAGTGTACAGCAGGATTTCCAGTAAATCATGATCAAACAGGCACGGCTTCTGTCAATCCCCGGATCAATCAAGGTGGGTGGATCCCTGACTGTGGGGCCCACTGTGATGTATTTTCCTTATATCCATGCTGCCCATCTGTTTCGAAAGCTCATTTTAGGACGTGATCTCGAAAAATGAAGCAGATCCCAATCTCAGGTGGACCACACCACAGGAAACAGTGGTGATTAACTATTAAAAACTTCGTGGGCCACAAAAGTTGTGGATCAAGCTGATATTTGTGTGGTCCCTTTATCCAGGTCTTTGTGACCTTGTCAACAGGTTGGATGGAAAATAAACATTCCAGCCCCTAAGAAGTTTTTAATGGTGGTTATTCAATCACCACTGTTTCCTGTGGTGTGGTCCACATGAGGTTTGGATCTGCTTCATTTTTTTGGATCACCACTAAAATGAGCTTTCAAAAAGAAAGGACGGCGTGGATGTAAGGCACATACATCACGGTGGGCCCTGCAGTCCCCCGGTCAATCCGGGGATCCACCTAAGCCATGCCCTGATCAAACGGTGTGGTCCACTTCCCGAATGGCGTTGTGCTCCAATCACTGTACCAGGCAGTGGACCCCACCATCTGATTCTATCATATAATGGATGCTGATTGTTTTGGTAGAAAGGGAGGTTAATGAAGTTAGCAATGGATAATATAAACCTTTTTTAAATGGGCCCCACTCCAAACTGGGGGATACTTCAATCATTCAACAAGCAAAATTCCGTGCTGAGGTCAAAGAGACATTCACAAAGTAATAAGAAGATTGAAGGATGATGAAACACCTTAAAAGTAAAAATATTAAAGTAGTTCAATCCAAAAACAAAAGGGAGAGAAGGGAATCTCATACAAATTGGAACATGAAAAAGTGTTAGATGGTGGGCCATGGGCTCCCTTTGAAGTCTAGCATGACCTGTTATTCATGATTTTTTTTTTTTTCAAAAAGCTGTCCCGCTATACATGATTCTCCTACCTACTCTTAAAAGGTGAATTTGGACTATAATGCGGGGCCATTTTCACACCAGGCTCAAGTGGAGTGGCCGGTGAGATGGAGGTGCACACTTAGGGCGGGTGATCCATGTGAGGCGGAACCCATGTGAAGTGGGGCCCACGAGGGGGATTTTGCCGAGATCCTAATCCATGGGATGTGGGGCCTGGGCTTATGAGATAAAGGGATTAATTCGACATTATCAGTTTGAGCTTTTAGAGCAAGTGGTTAATTATCCTGCATCATAGTGATTTTAAAGTATTGTTTGTTTTGTCTGGACATTCTAAGTATTACCCATACAAGGAAACTAAAGCATAATGGGAATCTACTGTATGTTGTTTCCTTTCCTTACCCACTCTGGATTTTGGTGGCTACCAGCCTCTCATGCAACACAGGAAATCATCGAAGGCTCCACCCCACCAGAGCATGACAGCTCAGTGTTCAACAGCAGTGAGATGGTTGTTGGTCGTTGCTGAACCCCAACAGGCTTTTGAATCGATTTGGATGAAGATACCGTTTGTTTATGTCCAAAAATGCAACTTTGCATGTGGTGTTGTTTTAGAAGGTAACCAAGAAAAAGTAGGCTTTAGGTATTATTATATATGATAATGTTCAATTAAAAGAAAGGTGTTTCTGTTATTTATTCTGAATGTTTCATGATTTGATTGGCTTGTGCATCCAAACGCAGTGTGGAGGTTGAATTCTATCAGGAGCTGTCTAATTTTACTGAAAACTCTGATTTAGATCAAATGCTCAAGTGAAAGAATGGTGTTTCCATTGCTTAAACTGAATGCTCCGCTATTTAATTGGCTTGTGCATCCAAATGCAGCTTTAGGATTGAACTCTAGTAGAGGCTGTTTTAATAAAAACTCTCATTGAGATCCAATGCTCAATCAAAAGAATAGTGTTTCTAATGTTTAAACTATTGAATTACCCTTATGGGTGGGCCCGCAGGATCCGACGATATCTACATGATTTTGAAATCTTCACACGGACCTAAAGATAGAAGCTCGACATCTAGTAGTTTATCTGATCACCCTTTCGATTCTACATTTTAGGATATGAGACCAAAAATGAAGTAGATATAATCTTAGGTGGACCACACCACAGGAGACTGGTGATTGACCATTAAAAACTTCTCGTAGGCCCAACAGTTTAAGCTGATGTTTTTTTTTTCCCCTTCGTCCATGTCCATGTGACTTTATCAAATAAACATTAAAGTGGGCCCCAGGAAGTTCCGAACGGTGAGAATTCAATCACCACTGTTTCATATGCCATAGTTTTTGGGGGTGCGGATTAGCTGCCAACCGGGTGACAGCTTAGTGGGCGTTACTCTTACCTTGTGGGGCCGACCTTGATGAATTTTTTTTATATCCACGCCGTTCATCCGTTTTCAGCTCATTTAAGAACGTTATCCCCAAAACTTAAGAAGATACAAATCTATTTTGAACCACACCACACCACTGGAAAAGGTGTTGGATGACCATTAAAAGCCTTTTGTAGGCATTCAATCATCACTGTTTCTTTTGGTGTGGTCCACCTGAGATTTGGATATGATTAATTTTTGGGACTTTCTCCTAAAATGGGCTGTAAAAATGGATGGACGGAGTAGATATACAACATATGATCAAGGTGGGCCCTACTGTAAGTGTAACACCACTAAGCTGTTATCCGGTAACACCTAATCGGCGCCCATTTTTTGAGCGGAGATAATGACACACACCGTTGAAACCTTTCTAGGGCCCACAGTGATGTTTTTTTTTTTTTTCATACAACCAGTTCATAAGGTCACGCAGACATGGTTGAATGGAAAATTCAAATATCAGCTCGATCCAAAACTTTCTTAGCCCCTAAGAACTTTTCAACGGTACACTATCAATTCCTACCTTTTCCTGTGGTGTGGCCCACTTGAGTTTTGAATATGCTTAAATTATGGGCTCATGCCCTAAAAAGAGCCGGTAAAAAGGATGGACGGCATGGATAAGATGCATACAGCATGGTAGGCCCCACAAAGATTCCTCAGTAGGCTATAGGACACTGAGGACGCAGATTGCTTCCAGTAGTGTGTTATGGTGATACGTGCCAAAGTTATATCCGCTTCGAACCAAATGCCTTTGAGCCCTTGGCGACAAAATGTATTAGGAGCAGATTTGTATAGGCTGGCTAGACTACTTAACCGCAAATTAACAAGAAATCCAGTAATTTATGAAGAAGAGGATTAGTACTTTGGATGAGTTATTTTTACCTTAAATATAAAGTCTTTTATTACAAAGGTGATAGTTTGATTAAGTTTGTCGACATAATAAACATTAAGAAAGAAAACAGGAAATAAAAGGCCAAATGCCAATTTTATTAATCTGAATGTAGATGTAATACAATCGATAAATAAATGTAATAAAGTAATATAAATTAATGACGGTGGTTCGAACAGGCGAGGCGAGACGGCCGTAGACGATTGACGGTCTTCTTGACCTGGACATTTGTAAGACAATCATGATTTGGTCAACAAACTATGACCAAGGAAATCATTAAGGAGTTGGAGATTATGGGATATTCAACAGTGGGGTGGTCATGAATGATTTACTAAACTCAAATCCAATGATGCATTGGACGGAAGTGGAAAACTAAACTAAACTATGCTAATCGATTCAAACTTATTGCAACATATTGCAAGACAAAAGCGGAGAGGTTAAACTAGGCTATGCTAAACTAAGATAAGTATCCATGTGAAACGAAAGATTAATAGGTAGTGTTGAGCTGAAAAAAGTGTAACGAAAGATTGATAGGCAGCGTTGAGCTGGAAAAAGCTGTTTTGTTGGATTGGTGACGGCCTGGACCTCTTTGTTATGTGCTGTTTTTATAGACTTCGGACCTGTAGTGAAGTGCGGTCTTTAACAATGTGAGAAATTACGATGGCTAGCCATGTGATCTTATGCAATTCTCCTTAATACTTCATGTAAGTGTAGCCTTCCAAATTCAGCCACGTGTACAAGAGGGTTGTTTCCAACAAGTTATGTGACTGTGTATGCTCTCCTAGGCTATTACTCTTGCCATGACTACAATCTTTGAAACATGTAAATGAAGCCTTGCTAGAGAGCTTCCGCTGTTGTACTCTCATCTTAAATGCTTTGCCAGAGAGTTGCTTTTGTTAGAGTCTTACATTTAATGCTTTGCAATACAAACACAGCTAACCTCTTAGCTTTAGAATTCATCTTCACCATGTGCATTATATGACTCTCACGTGGCATTTTTTAAGTCATCTAATTTGATCGTGTCAAATCAACTGTAAAAAATGAACCTCACAGCTCTTTGCATTTAGATAATACGAAAAGACATTGAATCAGCATTGAAAGTTCTTCATCAAATTGGCCATTGGGACATCCATTTCTTTTTATGTTCCTGGGATTCCCATTGTAAAGGATACCCTAGTCAAATTGGTTATTGGAACAACCGTTTCAGTCATTAAATTGGTCACTTTAGCCCTTCCTTCGGCCTTCGTAATTTTGACCTATTCGACCATTAATGGTCGGTTGTGGGTCAGCCATTAGTTGGTTGTTGGTTCTTACATTTTAACAGTTAACTTCGTTGTATTGATGATTGATGACCAACGTGGCAACGTCGCTATTTTGACAACTTCATTTTAATTAAGATAGCCTCACCAGGTGACAGCTGACCACTTTGCGTTGGCCGTGTCGGTCGCAATAAAATTGACCACAAATTGGAACTCAATTCTTCAATCCAAAAGGAGACCAGGAGGAGACCCTTCTTCCCTTAAAACGTCGTCTTCTTATACTTTCTTTTCCATCATATTGTTGGTGATCTCTCTTAAAGCCATCAGCTAATCTCTGCACAGGTACACTTAAAACACACATTACAATGCACCATAATGCCGCTGACTGAATCATACAAAGTCTCCTCAGATTACACAAGCTTTTACCACATCTATACCCGAAAAAGGAGCAAGACGGGGTCCGATGAGGATGGATGGTCACAATAGTTTTTACACACCATAGCAGACCTCTTCAACAAGTTTGGATGAGAACAGACTACACTGACAGTTTGGATCGCTGAAAAAAGGCTGAAGAAGGTTAGTTGTTGATGGTTTGATCACTGAAAAAGGCTAGAAATACATGACCAGACGCCACTTTTTAAACTGATGGGGCTTCATCCACCATGCACATGGCACTCAATCGGTTCCATCCAGACTAACCAAATTATAGGGTTCATTGTGGAGGGAACAAAGCTCAATTACCACAGTGATAGATAGATCCTAACCACCCAACCACTGGTTGCCAAATGGACAGATGAAAGTTATGATGGCCAGAAGTTCAAACTCAACAAGCGAAAACAGACGGTTTTGACCTGTACTAATCACGGTCTCCCCTCCATCCACGACGGGATCCACCACTACCGTACTCATGTTTCTGGTACATGAGAAACCCATAAGAAATGATCATGAAATGTCAGGATCAAGACGGGTGATCAAACCAAAGCAGACCAAACTATCCCCTTCGCTGGTTCAGCCTCCCATTGGGTTCTTGAAATTTTAGTTGAGGTGTGGGGTTCAATCAGGCACGTTAGCATCCAAAGGGGGAAAAATAAATAAATTTGAACAGATGCAAATAGTAATGAGATTCAAATGTCATGAAGACAATGTTACATGCAGTCGTATGACGGAATTTGAATAGCAATTTATTTGAGTTATAAATGCATAGGCTTGGTTTTATACACCTAAGGAGGATCTTAAGCCCTTTTTTTCTTCCAAACCCAAGAGTTAAATCTCAACAATCAAATTCATAAAAATATGAACGCATGTAGAGATACAACCAACATTGAATCAATGATCATTTCACTAAAACTACAAAATGAAACATTACCTTAATGACGAACCAGAACTGATCTGAAATAGATTCCATGTATGCCCAAATGGGATTTCTCGCATGAAAGCCAGAAGTTGCACAGGGATTCGCACCAAGTCCTATCTGGGGCATGCGGGCATTTTTCTCTTTTCCTGAGTTGACTTTATATATTGACATTTTGATCAAGCAGCGTATTTGGATATCAGCTTGTCCACGTGAATTATGATGTCATCGATGCGTGGACGGAGAGCAACCTGCGTTTGGAGCATCCATGTCACAAACTGATGGAGAGGCTCGGGGTAGGGTGGGTCGGGCCCCACGGGCCATTTTATCTGGGCATTCATGACAGCCAACTGTAAGCTTCCTCCAGATTCACCAAGCACGTACTCAAAGGGAGATTCACCATACCTGCAAGCAGCAGCGAAAGATAAATCTAGGACCGCAAGAACAGAGAAACTATCCAGTACGCAACTAAATGCGCGTACATATCTTGCAAAAGATGTGAGACATGATATGATGTAGCATTTTCTCTTATAACTAGTGATTTAATAAATGTTGATTGGCTGAATCATAAGATTAAAGCATTCCCAACAAGGTAGAATAACAAAAAGATTCAATTGCTGAGGGGTCGCTTGTTTGCAAGGATTTAGGGGGAAACGGATTCAAAATCCATTTCACGCCCTTCAGAGGACATTTGGCAGCAAGGATTTTAGAGGATAAGTCAAAATCCTCAAAGAGGACCATTTTGAAATCCTCCCGTATTGTTGTTGTGCAAAATCCAAGGATTTCAAATCCTCCTTTTGATACTCCAGGTGCGTATGGCGCTTGACACATGCACACACAAATTGTACACATGGCATAGGTTAGTTCAATCTAAACTGACTAGCATGTGGACCTCACTGTTGTAATCTATGGTCCCAATATCATATTGATTATCTTGGAAATTTTGAGACAAGTTACATCATCAAATTCATTTACACATGAATATACACAATATAATTCTAAGTCAAAATCCAGGGTGCCAAACAATTTCTGGGTTTCTCAGCATTCGAAATCCAAGCTTCCAAACACACATGAAAGATTCAAAATCTCAAGGATTTAAAATCCTAGAGGTTTTGAATGCAAATCCCCTGATATCCAAGCTGCCAACACCTAAAGGTAATTGACATTTACACCCACCCATTCAGATACATGCGCTAATTTTGTTCCGTCGTGTAGTCATGAGAGAAAAATTAGAAAAGAGAAGGTGCATGTAATAAAAGGAATGGGCAGAAGCAGTGGCTCCAACATTGAAATGCTACAATAAGTCTATTCATGGACAGATAGACCATAATATTAATATCTTCATATAAACATAAGGTTAAAAGGAACAAGAAATAGAATATAGGTTGGTTCAAGGACAGATACCATTTTCCCTTCATAAACATAATGGTACAAAATGGGTTGATGTTTGTAGGCCAAAAGAGGAAGGGGGTGTGGGGATTCATAACCTGGGTCTTATGAACAAGGCTCTTTTGGGAAAATGCGTTTGGAGATTTGGTGCAGAGGAGGGAGGTTTATGGAAGGAGATAATATCAAGTTTGGGGTGGATCGGGGAGGTTGGTGGACCAAAAAGGTGTCTATTCACGTAGAGTTGCGGAAGTTTGGAATTCTATAATTGATTTTAAAGATGTGGTTCTAAGCAGTGTTTAAATTATCGGCGACAATATCGAATTGTCGCCGATAATATCGGTATCGCTAGGTAATCGAAACAGATAACCCATTTTTTCTTTTTTCTACAGGATATCGCCGAAATATCGCCGATAATATCGTTTTTTCGATATTTTCTACAAAATCTCATTGTTCCCACCAACTACCACCCTTTTTCCGATACAAGGTCGATGTTTTCGGCGATAAAATCGTCGAAATCCAAGAAAAACAAAAACCAGAAAAGAAAATACCTGTTTTTTCGTTGTTCATTGCAGATCCGCAATAGCTTGCTCAAGAGGTAAGAATAAACCCCCAAAAAAATTAAAAATCCTATTTTCCGTCGAAAAATCCTCTCCATAAAGAATCGGGAGTGAAAAATCAAAGATCTTGTTGGAAAACATAGGATTTTTTAAATTTTGGGATGAGGGGAGGATTTTCGGGTTGAAAATCGGGAGATATTGTTGGGAAAGAGAGGGTTTTCGAAATTTCGGGACGAGGGAGAGGGAATTTCGGTTGTAGATGGGGTCGGATTTTGGTTTTAAATGGGGTTTGGCTTTGACGCTGCCATGTCGGTGCCCTGTGGGCCCCACCATGATGTATCTGTTTTATCCATGCTATCCAATCATTTTTAAAGATCATTTTAGAGCTTGATCCAAAAAATTAAGTAGATCTAAAACTCAGGTGGACCACACCACGGGAAACAGTAGTGATTAAATGTCCACCATTAAAAATCTCCTAGGGCCCACTGTACTGTTTATTTGATATCCAAGCTGTTAATTAGGTCTTACATACCTGGGTGAAGGGAAAACAGAAATATCAGTTTGATCCAAAACTTTTATAGCCCGCAAGAAGTTTTTAATGGTAGACGTTCAATCAACATTCTATGGCCCACTTGAGATTTTGATCTACCTCATTTTTTGTCCCATATCATAAAATGATCTTAAAAAATGGACAGATGGAATGGATGAAACAGACGCATCATGGTGGGACCACAGACCATGGACCACTAGTGACAAATACCACCATCTCTAAAAGGCGTATGCAAGATTTAATGTGTCATTCGCTAGTGACGTTGATTGATGTTATGTGTGCCATCATGATCTATGTGTTTTATCCACACCATCCATTCATTTTTACACATCATTTTAATATTAAATTTCATAAAATAGGTAGATCACGATCTCAAGTGGACCACACCATGGGAAAACAATAGTTGATTCTACCATTAAAAACCTCTTAGGGCCCACTGTAATGTTTATTTGACATCCAACCTATAGATTACGTCATACAGATCTGGATGTAGTCAAAAAACAAATATCAAGCTAGCTAAATGTTAGCTTGATCCAAAACTTTTGTAGCCCTAAGTTTTTAATGGTGAGAGTTCAATCAACATTGTGTGGCCCACTTGAATTTTTTATCTACTTCAGTTTTGTTTTCATACCATAAACTTATCTGGAAAAATAAATGGATGGCATGGATGAGACACATATATCATTTTGGGGCCCACTGACCACTATACATTGGCCAGTGGCAGGGTGAGTAGCCAATCGTTTCCAGTGCAATACTCTTGGCCCACTGAGTAAACTCTGTGGGCCACCATCGTGTATGTGTCATATCCACGCCGTGCATCCATTTTTGCATACCATTTTAGGGCATGGTCCCAAAATTCAAGAATATCCAGAGCTCGTGGACTACACTACAAAAAATAGTGTGAACTGAACATATACCGTTGAAAACTTCTCGGGTCCACGAAAGTTTTGGATGAACCTGATATTTATGTTTTCCCTTCATCTGTATCTTTTTTACCTTATTAACGGGTTGGATAACAGTAAACATCACCGTGGGCTCTAGGAAAATTTTAGTGGGGGATATCCTTAACCCAACTGTTTACTGTGGTGTGGTCCACTTAAGCTTTTTTTATGCATCAATTTTGGGTAGAACTCTTAAAATCAGTGGAAACAATGGTATGGATAAGCCACATACATCTATATTGTCCTTCCCTATGAGCCCCATAGTCATAGGTCCCACCAACTTCGGTGGATAGGGAGTCTCACATAATCCAATTGCTGGGGAAGTGGACTGCGTAGCGAGTAACTTACTACACGTAGTGTACTGAGTAAACTCTGTGAGGTCCGCCATGATTTATGTATTTTATCATCTCCGTCCATCCATTTTAACAGATAATTTTAGGGATTGAGACAAAAAATGAGGCATGTCCAATGTTCAAATGGACCACACTACTAGAAACAGTTGAATTGAACGTATACCGTTGAAAAATTCTTGGAGGCCACAGAAGTTTTGGATTAAGCTTATATTTGTGTTTTAACTTCATCCATGTCTGTATGATCTTATGAATAAATTGGATGACAAATAAATATTATTGTTGGGCTTAGAAAGGTTTCGACGGTGGAAATCATTACCCCCATTGTTTCCAGTGGCGTGATCCACTTGATCTTTCGATGTGCTTCAATTTTGGGCTAAACCCCTTAAATTAGATGGGAAAACGGATGGACGGCATGGATGGACTACATACATTTAAGGTATTCCAAACTGTGTTTACTTAGTACGATAAGAGCATACTGAGTAACTTAGTATGCAATTCGATTTCCTTTCTTAGGAAGTACCTCAGCTGGGATGTAGGGTGGGGTCCATCATGATGTTTCTAAAAAATCCACCTTGGCCATCCTTTTTATCCGATCATTTCAGGACCTGAACCCAAAAACCAGGTGTATCTAAAACTCAAGTGGGCCACACGAGGGGAAACTGTGGAGATTCAGTGACCACCATTTAAACAAATGCGTATTTTTTTGAATTCATTTACTTTGCATGTCTTAATTATTGTAAGCTTATATTTGTATTATATAGTTCCTATTTGAGTGATTTCTTATGACAACGCATGCCTTTTGGCCCCAATTAAATGAAAACTTATTATTTAATACATTTTTTTTTATAATTTTTTCATTCATGAATATGTAAATATGTATATTTAGGCATGTCCTGAAGTTTCACTGAAAAAATCCACCATTTTCTCTATGTTTTTTCATTTTTCCTTGCATTTCTGGTTATCGGCGATATTATCGGCGATAACGATATTATATCTTTATCTCTGGCTAGCGAAACTTGTAGCGATACCGATAACTCGAACACTGGTTCTAAGTGGGGTGGGTTTTGGGGTGGTTGATGGCTCTAGGGTGAGATTTTGGAAGGATGTGTCACTAGGTAATTAGAAGCTACAAGATCAATTCTCAAGGCTTGCTCAAGAGGCTATGGACCCTAATATTTCAATTAATCATTGTTTTTCATCTCAAGAGGATCGAGGGTTTGGGTTCCCTTGTGTCGAAGGGACCTCCATGCGGACGAATTTGAAGAGTTGGTCTCTTTTGAATCAGCTATTGGGGATTTCTCTTTCGGTAGGCATTGATTCAGTGAGGTGGTTGGAGTTGAAGTCGGGGGGAATTTTAGGTCACATCTCTTCTCTACGATGTCAGTTGGTCCTAGTGGTGGCATTGAAGCGCACACATTCTTCCTTTGGTACTATAGGGCCCCCTCTAACTTGGCGGATTTCACATAGCTAGTTGGATGGAATAGGGTGTTAATGATTGATAATTTGAGAAACAGGCGCCATAATTAATGCTTGTCCTTTATGTTGGTAAGATGAGTCAGTGAATCACCTTTTCATGCATTGCTTGTTCTCTAGGCAAGTGTGGGGAAGATTCTTTGGGCTTTTCAATGTTTCTTGGGTTGGGCCGAGATTGATTGATGATTTTTTCAGGCAGTGGCACGGCAGTGGCACATAGGCAGTCTTGGTAAAGGTGATTCTAAGGTCTAGAGACCCTCCTAGCCGAGCTATGGGCTATATGGAAGGAGTGGAACAATATATGCTTTCGAAACACGTGTGGCAGTCCGAGAGGAATCTTTCTCCGAGCAAAATCTTGTGTCTTTGAATGGGCAGTGGCTTCGAATAAAGTTTTTGCTTTGGATTCTTTTCTGTTTCTTTTTTTTCTTTCGGCTTTGTCATTCCATTAATAAATTATCATCCTTCAACAACAACAACAACAAAAATTTTGTTACAAGGAACACGGATTAGAACAGTCCCTTTTGTCTACTCTTCATGCGAATAATTTGAAATTTACCTCAATCAGGTAAGCATCCTTGAGGTTTGGTAAGCTCGCACGCATGTACAGGGGATATCGTCTCCACGTCGCAACATGTACAGCATGGAATCATCATCATCTAACCGTATCCCAACTAATTGGGTTTGGTTGCATGAATCCTGATGTGCCATTCCACTCTATCAAGGGCCAAACCTCTCTTGGTTCTCATATCCACTCCCTTCCTCCTCAATCTAACTCAAGGAACAGTACCTTTGTAACTTTTCTTAGCATGGTCAATAAAAATTCTATATATTATTGAAAATAAGAAAAGGTAGCAGTTATGCATTTTACAGAAGAACATGTGACTTTATCAGCTGCTTAACAAATTGGACTTCCAAGTGAAGGTTAGTAGCAGACAGATCTTTTAGAGCATAGTGGCTCTCATAATTATAGGGTCCTCATCAGCAAAGTTGCAGTTTGTTGACACGCAAATGTGAAGCAATTGCTCAGTGATCCAACACATTGATCTTATGGGCCTATCGTGAATGGGGAATGACCTGAAAACTGCTCAGAATGAAAGATCCTAAATATTTGGTTGTTGGACAATTTTCCCTTGAATGTGGACCCTTGCAAGTATTTTCTTGCCAACTATCTATTTGTAGGCCATTCATCAAAAGGTTAAGACCTCCTAATGGGATTTTCATGGCATATAATAGTGAGGTTCCCATCTCAACAGCTTAGATCACTGATGGTTCCCAGAAGTACAGAATCCAGCAAGCCAGACTGTATGTTGCTGATAAAAAGTATCCTACAACCAATGTTATCAAAATCATACGATTTACAATATGAATCATACGATTCATATCATATCGTATGAATGTACAATTTGAATCGTACACCCAAATCACAAATCCCAAAGAATCGCATCGAATCGTACGATAATCGTAGATTACATAAATGGGCCTAAAAATTACTTAAAATTCAATTATTATTTTTTTTCAAATTTTCTTCTTTCTATATACCCTTTTGCTCATAAAACATGAAAAAGGCCTCCCCTATTAAATATGTCCTCAATTTTTTCTTTAGAGATAGAGGAGCAAGAGGAGATTTGGGGATTTTGATATTCAAAAACTCAAAACAAAGAAATCAAGATACAATTCACAATGGAATCGAATGCCATTTTTTCTAACATGATTCTACACTTAAGAAAGGTATAAAAGAAAAAAATTATTCAAGGATTCTTGCATATTTTTTAAGGTAAATTTTTCAAAAGACAACAAAAGAAAACAAAGGGAAAAGGCAAAAATCCTTTAATATCATGATATATATACCATATACATTTTCTCAATTGATAATATCATGATATGTATTACTTTTTTGGTACAAGTTGAAGGGAAATGGATGATTAATGAATTCTTAATCTTTTCTGATTTACTTATATTTTTTTATTTGTTTTTTATATGTATATTTTAAAATCAGAAAAAATCTTACAATTTACGATACGGTTTGCGATTTGATACGATTCAACCCCTTTTATGATTTGTGACACGATAACAATTTTGACAACATTGCCTACAACTTTAATTCATAAGACATCAAGTGGTCCCATCCTGATTCCTATCAATAACGAATCACCTTTTTATAGTTTATGTCAACCTTTACAAGCATTATATTCATGTACTAAAAGTGTCTCATATCTAAATCAACCCAGCTGGGGTGTTCTTCAACGATGGATAATTCTTTTATCACAGCTGATATTCCAAAAGAGCGCACAAGTTACAATGGTACCAGAAAGACGTGGGGCTCACATGATGATGATGTATGTTCACCATCCAACCCGTCTATAAGATGTGTCACCTCTGAAAACCCTTACAACCCAAAACTCAGCCCGGTGGGACAAACCAAAGGGAACGAGCAGTGCGGGAATGCCCACCCTTGAATTCTACAAGAGCCCAAATGAGTTGCAAAACAGCCTGAACCTTGGCATGACACTTCATCTAGACGTGGATGAAAGGTAGGAACGGCCTTGACTATATATACACAACACAGTGGGTCCTCCATGCTAATCAACGGTGGTGTTCCCTCTCAATACGTTCCCAGAGCTGTGGCCCATCTGAGTTTTTTATCAGTCTGATTTTGGGCCCTGGAGGTTTTCTGAGGTGACGCATCTTATGGAAAGGTTGGATTCTGTGAAAGCATCGCTGGACCCCACATCTGCCCAGTACCACCGTAAGCTTATGGTGGGACCAGTACCATTGGAGCATGCCCCTATTCCAAAATGCTACAAGGACGTGTCTTAAACATTAGCCAACAGAATAAGCATGTTTTATACATTAACCAACAGAAACACATTTTCTTAAATATAATATTTAGCTGAAAATGCAATAATTAACAAGAAGAAAATAGAATAATGACAAAAATAGTTAATCAAAAAACGTGAGTCACATTGAGATGAAAGTAGGAGTCCTCACATTATTGCGTAGAGAGTACATCCTAGAGACCAAATATCCGTCCTCTCATCAATGTCAGCATGGCTTGGACAATCCCACAACTCAGGTGCTCGAAAAGGAGCAGAACAATGCTCAGCTGCCCATTCCTACACACCAACCAGACAATACAGGGCATCTATAAGCAAATTGGAGGATCTAACTGAACGCTAGTATGAATATACAATCACATTTAGCAATATACAAGGAAGAATTATATGATCTACAACCAGAGGATATCAAAGGGACCTGTGCTTGTGCAGGTTGGGCAACTTTGGTGATCTGGGCCATTAATCAGATGGGCATATTTTGGAAAATCCTAACCCTCAAATGGATGGTCAGAGTAGAATAAAGACCATAAAGACCATGCTCACTAGAAAGAAGGCTAATGAGTGGAGGGCTAGGATCTTCCAGTCTGGTACAGTTTTGTGGAATGGTCCATCCATGGTTGGGCCAATCATATCAATGGTCAAGATTGCAAAACCATGGGCCTCATTAATACAAATAGTCTTTAGGATGCTGCACATATCCTCAGCCTGAGGATCATATAATTCATCTATATATGATTAAGAAGAAGTGTAACAACTTCATTTGGTCTAAATCAATGCAAAGCAGAACAAGCACTTGCCAAATCAATGGGTATAGAACTAGAATTTAAAATAGAAATAAGACCCAAGATGGCAGAACTGATGATGTTGACCAACACCGAAGGTGTTAAATCTGTCACCATTAATATAAATAGATACAGAATTAACTACTGTGAATCGGGGTGGTTCATGTTGAAACTTGAAAATGAAGTATGATGAACTGAATGACTGCCACAGCTGAAACGTTGACAAGTCTAGTTCTGCTGCATACAAGATAGCTTCATTGCATTCCCATATGATATATTCAAGTCAAGGTGTTCCGACGGTAACGGTGGCGACGCTAACGGTGGCCGTAACGGCCACCACCATTACCGTTATGATACGGGCTGTAACGGCCCCTGTATCGGCCGTTACAGCTTTTTTTTTATTTTTTGAGAAAACCGTTATAGGACTGTTACGGTCCGTTACAGGGCCTTTACGGCCTGTTTTTTCTGCAACGGCCGTTTCAACCCCGTAACGCGTAATGGTTATGACCATTACCATTACATAACCGATTTTGAATACCTTGATTCAAGTTAACAGGTAAGACGTCTAGCTGGAAAAATAAAGAATCCAAGTAACTAATAGAAATTGGAAGAGTTGTTTGTAAAAACTTGCAAAAGGTAGACAAACTGAGTATAGGTATGTTACTATGTTTGGAAGTTCATGTTTCCGAGGCTCGACATGATTCAATAGTGCTAAATGAGACTGGTAAGCTTGGTACTCGCCCTACCTCATCTCTTATAAATCAAAAGCATTCTTTACATGAATCTGAGGGTGATAGTCTAACAGACCCTGGCATGTACCAAAGATTGGTTGGGAAGCTGATCTACTTGACTATTACAAAGCTGGATATCACTCAGGCTGTGAGTGTTGTTAGCAAGTTCATGCATTCGCCAAAATCGTCACATCTTGATGATGTGTACCGGATACTAAGATATTTGAAATCTTGTCCACGATGCAGTTTTCTCTATGCTAATCATGGATATGTTCGTATTACTGGATATTCTGATGCTGACTGGGCAGGGTATCCAACTGACAGAAAGTCAACTTTTGGCTATTGTACCTTTGTTGGAGGTAATCTGGTGACTTGGAGAAGTAAAAAACAGTCAGTGGTGTCTAGATCCAGTGCGGAAGCAGAATATCGGGCCATAGGAACTTGTGAGATTCTATGGTTGAGATCTATTATGTTAGAGGTTGATTTCCCTATCAACTCTGCTACTCCTCTCTACAGTGATAACCAAGTTGCCATCCACATTGCATCTGATTCAGTCTTCCATGAAAGGATGAAACATATTGGAGTAGATCTCCATTTCATTCAAGAGAAGATTTCCTCTAGAACGTTGTGCACTCAATTCGTCAAATCAACTGCGCAGTTAGTTGAAATTTACACAAAGGCGCTCAGTTCTTCTATGTTGCAAGAGATTTCGAGCAAGTTGGGTATGACAGATTCATCCACCAACTTGAGGGGGAGTGTTGGAACATTTATTTGTTATATATGAGTTTAGTTGTAAATATGCAAAGTAGCGTCCTTTGTGTAATTTTATATTTATTAGGGGGTTATGATGTAATTTGTAGATAGAGGAAACCCAACATATAAACAGAATAAGAAAAAGAGGTGGTCACGCTTTGAGCTCTCTCTCAACTTTTCCTCCTCTCTCTCATCTCTCTCTACAACTTCTACAAAAACTACTAGACTTACCCATACCTAAACCGAGATTTGGAGAGGCCAATGTAGAACAATGGAAGGTCGGACTGTTCTAAACATGGCCAGGACAAATTTCACCTTGTCAGCTCGGAAGCCCTGCCTACCACTATTTGAAACTACATCCATATCTAACCTAAATCAACTGCCAGAGATGCTCCACAAGGACCACAATTAGTACTATTGATTTTCCATTGGATCGTTACCAGTGACGGATTTTGCACAATGGACATTTGCTGAGGTTCTGAACTTCAAAAGGCATGACACAGTTGTTTCTCATCTTTTTGGTGAGCACTCACAAATATCACCATGCAAGACAAGTTCCAGTCTTTGCAAATTCTTATCAAGGTGAATTGCAGTTGCGAGTCCATGCACAGACCACCCTTCGAAGAGTTCTTTTCTTTTATGAACAGCTTGTAACTTTATTCAAAAAGAAAAGGCAAAGAAGGAAATACAAAAGCCAGCAGCCACACCACAAAGGCCACAGATCAGGCGGAAGGCGAAAACTAAACGCCCCAATCTCCCCTCGAATAGTTGGCATCAATATATGGAGGTTGGAGGCTGCTGCCTTGATTTTTCATGGGATAAGGACCAAATGCGTCCTCCCTTGTGTTTCCAGCACCAACAAACCCCCACCTTTATGTTGTTCCAACCCAAATCCAATTTCAAAAATATCTCGTCAATGTTCCCTATATCTGAGCAAATGGTGGACAGACAATATATATTTTTACTTGGTTCCAATTATACCTCTGTTTATGGGTTAGACTTCTATGATAGTTCATCATAATCTTTAAAAAAGAAAAAAGGTTTCCTCCAAACTATGCACGACGTATAGTTGTATAGCAATCTAAATAATCCAAATCATGGACCCACTCAACAAATGCCGTCGATGTATGTCGCGCAATACCCACATGTAGGCGTACTCATACAGCTTAGGGAGGACGACTATCAAAGGTACATAAGAGAGTTCCTCAATTGGTACAAGCAGAGGATGACCTGGGAACAGTATTGCCAACATGTTGGGCAACAGTACTACTCTCAACTGTAACAGGATCCGGACAATGATTAGGAGCCACCTCATCACTCTATGTGGGGATGAAATATGGCCAGAAATGTGTATTTTTTTTTTTTAATTCGTTTACTTTTACATGTCTTAATTATTGTAAGCTTGCATTTGTATTATATAAACTCATTTTGATTACTATTTGAGTGATTTCTTGCAACAACACATGCCTTTTGGCCCCCGTTAAATGGAAACTTATTATTTAATGCATTCTTTTTGCAAATTTTTCATTTCTGAATATGTAAATGTGTATTTAGGCATGTCCTGAAGCTTCACTGAAAAATTACACCATTTTCTCCATGTTTCCCCCTTTTTCTCCGCATTTCCGGTTATCAGCGATAACGATATTATATCTTTATCTCCGGCCAGCGAAACTTGTAGCGATACCGACAACTCGAACACTGTGAAACACTAAATAAAAATAATACTACCCTGAAAGGCAAAAAATAGCACAAGTTGACGTTGAAAAAACTAATACACCAATAAAATATCCACAGCCCATAAATACTAAATTTATGATAGCAGATACTGATTGAATGAATAGTAGTATAAGCCAACACCTGCAGTTGTAGTGCCTCAGAACGACTGTGAACTGACTTCTTTGCAGGCCCAGCACTTCCAAAATCCATTAGAATTGCAAGGGGATGCTGTCCTTTTCTGTGCGTGATGAGGACATTACCTGGTTTGACATCATTGTGAGCATATGGAGGGTCAAAGCTGTGCATATGTTTCAGTCCTGCACAAAGCTGTTGAAGAGACCTCCATTAGTAAAATGGGCTTTCTGTACATGCATGTAAATGCAACAACACCAGCAGTGAAATTTCACCACTGAAGCATAAAACCTAGAATAAGAAAAGGGCAGTTTTGAAAACATAACAATTCTGAGTTTTTTCTAATGTCCACCGTTGTGGGTGAACACATTGTGTTCCCAGATGGATTGGTCATCCATACAGACCCTCAGACATATTGTCCGCCATTTAGATAAGAGTCCATAAAAAATTCACACTGACCAGATGCCCTGAAGCTTCCAGTCAGGGAATCTTCTGTGGACCTTTTGTTGAACGCCCAAAAGTTGGCCAATTTATCAATTGGTCAGTCCAGTTTCATATTCTTTCGTCCTTTGAGGAACAATAGCATGGTGGGTTAAACTGCCCAAGTGTATGACATGCCCATCTTTACCCACAATCCGTACTTGTGCTCATCAATCCAGACCATTCAACAGATCTTGTACCTCTTGTATAGGCCACATTACAAAAGTGGCATCACTATGACGATCCTAATTAACCAAATTTTAGAAGAAAAAAATTTGTTAATAATGATAGAAAGTAGTCAACTGATTAGGTGATTGGATCACCCATTCAATGAGAGCTTGGGCTATAGCCAATCAAGAGGTGCCACATCCACTCAAAGGTATTGACGGGCAAGCATGTGCACCAATTGTGTTCAGCGAACCTTAGTTCACCTACATGGCAGGCATTAGGAAAAACCGTAATACTAAATACAGTGGTCAAAGAATCCCTCCTAGCCATAAATCCAAATTATAGAACTGCAAACTTTCATTTTCCTTGATACCCCCTCGGATGCTCTCTCTTTGTTTTTTTTTTTTTTTTTGGAAATTTTATTAAAAATTAGAATGCCCAAACCACCCACAAATTGAAACAAACTAAACATGCCAAGGAGATTGAAATTTGTCTTTGAGCCAATTGCCAAGAGCAAATCATCTTCAGCCTATACTGCTGAAGAGAAATGCTCAACAAGAAATCTTGCTCCATGCTTTAGAGGCAAATTCTCATCTCCTGTTTCAAACTTGCAAATCAACAAAATCACCAACATATGACCGTGCAAGGGTTTGGTAGCATTAAAGAATAATGGAATTGCAGATTTTCCATATTGAACTCTTTAAGAAAGGAGTTCCATATCTCTTCCACCACTGAGCAAGGGAGAAGTAGACGGGCAACATTCTCTTTATTTGCTTTACACATTCGACATCTATTTGGGATAACCACGCCACATCTTTGCAGTTAATCCATCTTCAGAATCCTTTGGAATTTGTATAATACAATCCAAGATTTGCATATGGATATTGAGATTCATATTTACCTGCCGGAATATCTGAAGAACATTAATTGTTGAAAAGAACTCCTTTTTTCCTTTCATTACTTTGGCATTGTCTAGTAATGTTCCATCCAAATGAACTGGAAATAACAAGTAAGCTTCATGATTCCGTGATCCTTCCTGGGCACCCTACACATATAATAAAGAATGCTGCATTAGACATTAAAAAAATGACTCTAGACAAATATTCCACAAGAGAACCAAGTATAGAGTACGATTTGTATGGGATCACTAATACCTTGCCTATGAAGCTAATCCAATGATGAAGTTGATGGTGGGCCAATGATCAATGGTTAAACTGTTAGGTCCATCCGGTGGACCGCACATGTACTACGTGCGCATTTAAGTTGGCAAAAGGGGCCAATTTTCAGTTTGGGATTCTGTTAGTTTCCTTTAACAGTATTCCAACAAAAGTGGGTGTGAGGGTACCCACTGCAGTAAGATGTTATGTAATGCTACAGTATTAGTTAGGAAAGTTTTTGTCTAACAAGAGTTAGAGATTGGTAATTACTTGTAAAGTAAGCAATGTTTTAAGTATTGACAATATCAGCCGACATATCCCAAGATATTTCTTATATCCCACCTATGTGATACGAAACACACTAGTAATGGGATATATCCCACATGTTCGATCCAGTAAGTATTTTCGATTTTTGATCCTTTTGTTTATGTAAATCATGTTAAATCAATGTAAAATTGTTACAAACTCATGATTTTTCATGTTTTGCATGAAAAATCATAGATTGGGAGCTTCGATTTCGAGATTTGGAGGAGATAGGTAGAGTTGCGGAAAATTGTAAAAAAAAAAAAAAATCAAATTTTCCTAATTTCTCGCGAATCGGTTGCAATCTGTGTCTAAACATAAAATCAAACATGTATGTAACCTAATCTAGTGACTCTTCTTTTGTTTTTGAATGTATTACTTGTGTTTCCACACGTCTTCTTATATTTATAAATTATATGAATAAACTTTGAATACACTTGCATCAATTCTCGCGAATCGGTTGCAATCTTTGTGTCTAAACATAAAATCAAACATGTATGTAACCCGATCTAGTGATTCTTCTTTTGTTTTTGAATGTATTACTTGTGTTTCCACACGTCTTCTTACATTTATAAATTATATGAATAAACTTTGAATACACTTGTATCAATTCAGTTAGACAGCGCATTATAATTAGGACTCTATACAAAGAAAATCTATTATGTGCACTTGTTTTTAGTAATGTTTTCATTTATAAGTGTGTATTGATGTCTTTTTTAACAATCACTGAAGTTTCATTGAAAAATTCAACCAATTTCCCAATCTTTTCCCATATTTCCAACAACAGCGATACATTACGCGATACAACCAATACATCCCATGCAATAACCGATACGTATCCGCATCCCAAAGTTGTGATATGTAACGTGATACTGATATTTTCGACACAGGGCGTAAGTTACTAAATCTGTCATTTTGAAAAGATTATCCACAGAAAACACTGTACATATGAAACACATAAGCTCTTTTAGAACATAATTTGATGAATAATTAATCTCTTTTTGAAACCTATGATGGTAACAGGATCATTGTTAACGGTGGACTGCCTCTGACATCATAACATAATCATTGTTAATGGATGCTGCTTATGCTTAAGGAATCTGAAGATGTGAACAACCTCCACATTCATTGTTGCTTCTCGCACTCAGTGTGGATGTCAGTGGTGAGGTAACACAATTTAGCAACTGTTCGTTGCTTGGAGAATCCAGCAATCGTGCAAAAGGCGCAAAACCATTTGGCAGTTGTGCTTGGTTGCAGCACTGTGAACAATGCAAGGAGCAAAATTCGCACCTCTGAGGGTCTTTGTTCGTAGTTTCCATTCTAATTCGTAGAGTTACACCTCTTGTTTTCTCGTGGGTGGAAGCGGCAGGTCGCCCACCCCCTTTTGGTCTTGAGGAAGGCCGCACTGCTGGATCAACCTGCTTTTGTGCTTCTGTTTTGGCGCTAGTGTCCTTTTTTATCTGATAAAATTGACTATTGCCAGCTCAAAAAAATAATGGATCCACCTTTCTTCTCCAAGGAGAATCTGATTGTGTTGAAGTGGATAAGACCAGCAGACCTGAAAACTATGCTGCTCCGTCCACGATTCTGACCTCAATTGTATTTACTGGGCCATAAACAGCCAACAAACCCCAGCTAAACCCAGACAGAGTAGATCTAAATTGAACAGATAAGGACCACTGTGCAAAGCAAGAATCGATCTTAACCAAAGCAGCAGATTTCTAAATTATAAGAGCTTCCCAGGACCTCCCCATTGCATCTTTGCTAACCCAGCCACACCATCGATTAACCCAAAGCTCCCTGACTTAGAAGACGTGCTCCTTTTTAGTTTATTGAAGAACCAACACATCCACCTGTGACAATGGACAAGCTCTTTAATTGCCAGTCTCTTCTCCTCGCTCCCCACATCTCTTTCCAGTGTCTTCATGGACAGATGGGACTTAATTGACCTCCCCCTTCAGGGAGCAAGATATGTGTGATCAAACAATAAAGCTATGAGTTGGTTGAATCACTTTCTGTTCAACAGCAGATGGGAAGACCTCCTTCCTGCTGGTCAATGAGAAGCTGTTGTTTTCAGATCACAGGCTGATCCTCGTCCTCAACTCTGGAATCATGGGGACCGAGGCCCTTCAAGTTCGAAAATGTGGTTACAGCACCGAAACTTCCATCCTACAGAGATCACCCCATAGAAGTCTTTCTCAATCTCCATAGAAAACATGGGGCCAGCAGGAGGCTTCAGCAAAACTCAGGCTATTGAAAGATGTTCTTGAAATCTGGAACGGGGAACTGTTTTGGGGACATCAAAGTCTCCAAGGACAAGCTAATGCTGAAACTCAAAGCATTGGGTGGAGCTGTGGAGCTGAGGAGCTGAACCCTTTTTTACCCCGAAGGAGCCGCAAGGAGAGAGGATGTTAAATCAAAAGTTGGAAGATGCCATCCGATTGAAAGATATTTACTAGAGGCAATTATCCCGCTCCAAGTGGATCCAGGGGAGGGCCAGCAACACTGCATTATCCCACAAGATAGCCAGCGCCAGAAGGTCCAACCAAATTTCAACTGTCAGATTCAACAATGAGCTCCTCTGAGACATGGCAACGATTGACAAGTCTGTCTTTGATTTCTACCAGACAACTTTCCCAGACGTCCCGGACAGGGTCCAACTTGCTCGCCTCCCACTACGGAAGGCTGATCTGCCAGAGGCTATATTATCCGTCAATGAAGTCAAGCAAGCTGTCTCAGCATGAAGGGAGACCGGGCTCCAGGCCAGGATGGCTTCACACTTGCATTTCATCAGCAATGCTGAGATTTCCTTCAAGAAGACATCATGGAGATCTTTATGGTGGAGATCTAGCTGGGAGGGATCATAACTGTTCTTCCATTGCTTGTATCCCTAAAAAGGAAGGGGCAGAGGAGATCTGGCATTTCTAACTGATTAGTTTAATCAGAAGCATTCATAAGATCATGGCCAGGTTATTGCCAGGATGCTGAGCAAGGTTATGGAGCAAATCATTCCTCCTTTGCAAAATGATTTTCTGGCAGGTTGAAACATAGCTGATGAGATGTTGCCCATCAATTAATCGATGAAATTCATAAAAAGGAGAGGGAAGGCTTTCTACTCAAGATTAAGCTGGGAAAGGCCTCAATTGTGTTACTGGAGATCTCAATTACATGCCAGGAAGGATGGGGTTTGGGAACAGATGGAGCAGATCAGTTTGTGGGTTACCTTGGTTTGGTTTTTCATCCTGATCAATGGTACATCAGTGGATTTTTTCAAGAGTTGGCCAGTTCTGCATCAAGGGAACCCTATCTCTATTTCTGTTCAACATCACTCATCGCTGAATGTGTAAGCGAGATGTTGGCGAAGGTTTCTGTGGGTCTCATCAGGGTATCCTGATCAACGGTTCTCCTTCATGTTCACTCACATTTAATATGCTGATGATACAGTGCACTTGCGACAGTGGGCGGGTCAGCAATTCAGAGATATTCTTCAATGCTTCAAGTTTTATTCTAAACTTTGGATTAATATTGTGAAAAGCAGTTTAGCGGGCATCAAATTGGATGTGCTGGTGTTGAGTGTCAAATATTGCATATCAAACCCTATTTATTGCCTGAATTTACAAACATAGTACTGATTAACGGTTTAATTTAATCGTGTTTTCGATGCAGGATGTATTTAGGAGCTTAAACTGAACTTGGGTATTAAAAGTGTGTATTTGACGCTCAGAATTTACCAGAGCAAGAGACGAACTCCAGGGGACCAAGATCAACGCCCGAGATCCAAGGAAATCAAGAAACTGAAGCTCAAGTGGCTCGAAGGACATCCAGAATGCAAGATCACAGGGTTCCCGCCATCTGATTGATACGAGACTTCATACGTGGCCTAAACGCCCTATATTAACCGTACAAGTCAAATTTCAGTCGGTGGATCCCCCTAGAAGTGGGCCAATAGATAAATCAGCCCATAGATCGGTGAATTGGGGCCCGCCTGGTAGCTGGATATGCGTCATACATTGGCTCAACCCCTTAAACGGGGTGGTAAAGAAGATGAATGGAATGGATCGCTCACAAGAATCACATGTAGACCCTATCTGAGATGGGTGTGCATAATATACATGTACACTAACAGTGCACCGATCCACCGAAATCGGTCAAATAGTCTTTGATCGACGAATTTCAATTAAAAACGGAAGCTCCTGCATTTTTTTCCAAAGCAAGCTCAAACATCTGAGCTTGGGACGAGTTGTTGCAGCCCACTTTGATTGATCTTCCGGATAATCAGAACCGTTCATCAGACTTCAAAGGGCCACATGATCATGGCCTAGGTGTCGGAATTTGGAAATGCGAAGAGTACGGGATTTCACCCATTCAAACGACGGACGGATGGTAGTGTAGGTAATCTGTGGTCCACCAAGCGCCTGATCCAAAACCAATCACGTCCGACCAAGCTTTGCATCCTGAAGCTAATAGACGGAATAGATTTCTCAGACACTTATCGGTGTGGAGCCCACTAACAGCACAACGCAAGACCGCAGGCCCTGTTTGCGCATATGACCTACGGTCGATCCAGGTGGGCCATAATCATCATCCAGGTTGATGATCTGAACTGTTAATTACACTCATTAGGCTAAACCGACCGTACCCTGATTGGAGGCCTGATTTTCTTGGACATTTCATGTATATTGGGATTCAATCGTTGGACGGACGACGGATTATCAGATTCTGTGGGTCACACCAAAACCAATTCGAAACCGACCTTTCCCAGATGGTTTTTCAAGGGAAAACTAATGGACGGAGTGGATCTTTGCAAAGACACCGATCTTGGGTCCACCGAGCTTCATTTGTGCTGCAAAGAGATTACGCTCCACACCTATTACTTGCAGAAACGTCCGAGACCCAGACGTTGTGGGACTTTTTGCAAGTTTGGAGAGGATCGGTCCGACGATCTTGACGGTTCAGAATCTTACCTTGGGCCAACTGATCAGAGTTATGAAGCCTGAATGGCTCGGATCTTGCACTTAGAAGCCTATTTAACCGAATTCCAATCTGCTGCGTTATTTTTATTTTGCTGCGAAAGGTGTTGCAAAGCCTGATAGTTGCGTAACGAAGGTCGGTTCTCCGACTCCAGTAGGCTTTACAAACAGCTGACGTCCTTATAAAAAGAAAAGGAAAGAGAAGAGAGAGGAGATTGGAGGCAGCGGCTGGGCTTGGAGACGTGAAGAGAGAAGGAGAGAAAAAGAGTTTGCTTTTTTATCTTTTGCTGTTTTATGTATTCATTTTATTTCGAGAGATCTAATCCACTCATGTGTGGCTAAACCTCTTAGCTAAGGCTAAGAGGTGAAGCTTGTAGCGTGATGGGAGGACCTATTGCTTGTGCCTTTGTTTAGACTGAACTAATGTTGATTTGGGTTTAATTAAGGGAATGTTTTCAGTCTTTAATGGTCTATTGTGACTGAAATTACAATGGGTCTGCAATGGCTTTGAGCATGTTCTTTTCCTCTTTATGCTTATGACGTCAGGAAGCCCTGTTGTTCACCATCGTCTCCTGGGCATGGTTGGATGATGGTTCCCCTCCTGACTTTCATGGCATGTTGATGTGGTTGGTAATTAGTTTAATTCTGTTGTTAGCTTTGTCTCCTGGGCATGGTTTGGTGATGGAATCCATTCTAATTCATATACCTTTCATCTCTTGAAAACTATATCAATGGCAGTTCAGTTAATTTCCATGATTTGTGAAGCAGGCATAAGATCTCCCTGATCTCTACAAGTGGATCCTCTGAATCCCTAGTTTCCCTTCTTCTGAATTTCTCATAAGTTTTAGATAATAATCTTACAATTATTCCTCAAATACAAATCAATTTAGATTTCATCTCATTCTAGTTCTACATCCATTTTTAGATAACGTACGTGTTTTATCCTGTGGATTCGACCTCGGTCTTACCGAGTTATTACTACATCACAACCCTATACTTGGGGAGTGAACAGCTGGCAATTAACTCCATAGCTAATTCAATTGGATGTACGGCAACAATCTTCCCCCTACATCTGTTTGGGTGCGGTAAACCTCAACTGAGTGCTAAAACGCTGCAAAACAACTGACATCCTGGAAGTGCAAATTATTGTCTCTAGAGGGCAAAATTACGTGATTCAGTAAGTATTTACAAGTAGACCAATCCAATTGCTATCTCCTTTTTTAGTGTTGTCTCAAGGAGGTTGACAGGCTTGGACCAATTTAGAAGTAGTTCTTATGGAGCAGAGAAACTGATAAAAATAAATATTTTTGGGTCACATGGTCGGAAGTTTGTAAGCCATGTTCCAGGGGCAGTCTTGGGCCTCTTGGCATTATTCCTCTTCAGACTGTCTATTCCTCTCTTTTGGCTAAATGGCGGTGGCGGATTGGAAATGGTGACCCACCCTCCTGTTCTTTATCAGATCATAGTGGTCAAGTATAGTGTGGCAACGAACAGACGGGGCATCAACAAAGTGAGAGAAAAGGTTCACCAATAAGAAATTCAATCTCAACTGTAGTCTGTATGTCATCTTTTTTTCCAAAGCACATGAGATTCAAAATCTGCGATGGGACAAAGGTGCAATTCCGGGAGGACAGCTAGTGCACTAGGAAACCACTTCGGATCCCGTGCGAGTCCTTGAACCAAACTGATGTAAACATAGATAGCAAGGTGGCTGATACATTTCAGTGCTTGACTGGTGGGATTTTTCTGGAACCCAGGTTTTTATTACAACCCCAAAAACAACAAGGTAAAGCTTTTCCCAGTTGTTGAGAAATCTGGATCTATGTCAGCCGTTAGGACTTGGGACCTACAAGCTAAAGGATGGTTCCAGGTTCCCATGCCTCCTTGGTCAGTCCTCTTGATCCTCTTGCCTGGACCTATGTAGTTTGGCTGGCAGGCCCCCTTCAAAAGTAAATGCCTTATGCTGGCTGTTTTGTCAAGATCAGCTGCTCACCTTAAATCATCTCCCTAACATGCGCATCGCTTTACCAAATAGATGCACCATTTGTGCTGCAAAAGAGGATAATGCTCCACACCTATTCTTGCATTGCAAACTGGCAAGGCAAGTATGGGTTGCTGCATTCAAGAAATTTGTGTTTCGATGGGCAGTCCCCAGGTCAATGGCAAAGTTCATTGCGGGGTCATGCCGACATGGTGTGACACATGGAGACCAGTGGAAAAGGGTCTTGTGGATATCACCCCATCAAGGCTGGCCTTTGTTGCATCTAGCTAGAAAGAAACAGCAGGATTTTTAGGGAAGGCATGTTCAGAGGTGGCAATCTTCAGAAAGATGTGTAGTTGGATGGTTGAATGGGAAAAACAGCAGAAGTTGCTGTGGAGGATTCCGGCTGTCCCATTTCAATGCAGTTGGGGGGAGCTGCTGTGCAGTGGCTTTAGTTCTCATAGAGGGCCTGAAATGTGGCCATGTCCTTCCCTTGGCTAGTTTAAGTTGAAAGTTGATAGAAGCTCCATGGGAAAACCAGGACCAACGGGGATTGGGCATTGATCACTAATGATTAAGGTGTTGGATTGCTGGATTTCTCAGGTCCTGCTGGTGTTCTCGACTCAAATGGTGCTGAAGCTGCCACCCTCTGGGCATCAGGCTGGCAGTCGCATGGGGTTTCAGCCCCATTGTGATCAAAGGTGATTCAGGTAGTGTTCTTAAATGGATTAGTGAGTATGCTCCGTGGAATCTGGCTAATATCTTCAATTAAGTTACGAAGCTGTAGAAATATATATCTCACCTTTTCAAAGGTCCACTGGTCAGGCAATCTAGAGCAGATATGTTGGCTAAGAATGCGGTGTAGCTTCATGAGTTCTTGATAGAGGAGTCCTGCTAGCTTTTTTGTGGTGTTGGGGCTCCATTCATCCATGTTGGTGTGGTCTTATCCCCTATTTTTTTACCCTGTCATTGACGATTGTATTTGTTCTTTTCTTTTGAATAAAAGTTTCCATTCACCAAAACGAAAGAAAGAAGCCTAAGCCAGTTTTTGTTTAGGTGCAATGCTCCTTTCTTAGAGGTGCAATTCTAGTGGGGAGGTCCTGTGGATTACTGTTTTAATTCGTTCATAATGGGTTTAAACTTGAGTATACGGTCATATCAATGCACGATTTGACAGTTTTGGACAGGAATATACATAAACGCATAATCATGAACGGTCAATATCGAGTGGGGACACATGGGCACTAATCAATTGATTTTACTAGACTTGAAATTTCCCAAAATTCCTAAATTTCCAGATTTGGAATTCTTTGTATTTTCATGGGATTTTGAAAATTCCAAATTAGAACTTTACTTGATATAGGAAAGTTAAGAGAGGAGAAAGGGAGAAAGTACGTGCACACGTCTCTCTCCCTCTTCATGCCCCGTCAATACGGATGCAAAAGAGGGGAGCCGTACACTATCCTAACAGTGGGCCCCACATGGACCATGGCTCAACAAATAAAAACTGTTCACTTCATTCATTCTCTTCTTTGCACAATGCTCTCTCCATTGATAACTCTTTCTCCACGTGATGCAAAGCCCCATCTCTTCCAGTGCCCTTCCAACTGCGTGTGAGGGATGTCTGGCGCTCCTGACAGGCCCCGGACTGCCTGTGTGCAATGCGCACCCGAGTGACCTGAGCCCTAAGACCCCGCCATATCGACCCATCCCGTCGCGACAATCGTGGAGGTACCACTCGCATGTCTATGCGGTGCCCCATTAGCATGCTACACCGTGAAGAATATGTCGTTTTTCATGTATGCATGGCGTCACACAAATTGCACAAACACCCCTTTCTAGAAGCGCACATGTGGGGAATCTCTACCCCACCTACCTGTGTTAATGTCATCCCCATGACATCACACACACCATAACTCTCCTCTCCATACTAACCCACCCCCCCCCAAAAAAAAAAAAAAAAAACTCATGCTCCTCTTAATCATGTATTAAGCATACCCGTAACATCATTATCCCATACCTCCCATGCTCCTCTTTATCATGTATTAAGCCCCTAATTGTGGAATAGTTCCTTAATCCCAACTTAATCTAACCATGGTTGCATTTTTAACCCTAACCCAACCCAACCTTGGTTAATTCTCTACAAAAGCCCTTATTATTTTCTCCCTAGAGAGAGAGAGAGAGAGAGATTGGTGGGCCATCACTAGATCCAAGCCCTTGATCAAGTGAGTGTTCTCCTTCACTCATTCATTTCTTTTCTTTCCCTTCCGTGCTTCTTTTGGATTATGTAGATGTGGGACCCATTGAAGGTGGGACCAACTGATGGTGGGCCCCACTATGATGTTCGTATGCCATCTGAATCATCCAATAGTGTAGATGATGGGAAAACACAAAAATTAGCTTGATCCAAGACTTTTGTGGGACCCACCGACCGTGGGCCCCACTGTTATGTTTACAGCCGTCCAACCTCTTCATAAGGTCACAAGATCTTGTTGAAGCGAATGCAAAAAATCAGCTTGATTCAAAACAATGGCAGGCCCCAAATCAGTGGAGATAATCTGCCCACCGTTGCGTGATGTATGTGTCTTTCCACCATGTCATTCATCGGTTTTTCTAGCTTATTTTTAGGGTGGGCCCGCTAGTCAATGAGACCCACCTGCTACTACAAGCACACAAATATCCGGTCAATCCAACCATGTGGGACCCACTATGGCCCACTACAATGTGTATGAGAAATCCTAACCGTCCAAATGGTGGACACCATTAGGGCGATCAGAACCTGATGTAGGACAACCTAATCTAACCTTAAATGAGCATGCTATATGAGAGGGGCAGATTCATGCAATCTTAAAAACAAATAAATATCAGCCTAATTTATCCATCATAAACACAAGAAGGAAATAAGGGCAACATAGCATTGATTAGAGCCATCCATCACAAACACGAAGTATTGGATCTTAAAATCTGAATTTAATTGGATCCGGCGAAAGATAGAACTTTCGTCTTGCAATAGGTCCGTCTAACGATCCAAGTGGATTTTCTAATCCAGAAAAATAGGAATTTCCTAGATTGGGAAATCTGGAAAATTCAAAAAAAAATTGGTGGTTCTTCAGATTTAGATTTGGGTGATGGGTTTTATGTGGGGGATGAAAATCTTTTGAGATCTAATTAATTAGATAAAAAGAAACAAGATTTGGCTTCTAAATCTAAAGATTCTAGGAGAAAAAGAAGAGAATGGGGTTAAAGAAAAAATTACCTTGAGAAAAGAGAGAAGGAGAAAGAAGTAGGGGATGAGAAATCGTTTACCTATGTCTCGCGCCCTCTTCCAATCACTGGAAGTCGAAGACGAAATCATCAGAAGCAAAAAAGTTCTTTTTTCTTTTTCATAAAACATCACATAACATGCTATGGGTTTATGGGTTTAGGGTAACCCATATAAATTCGTAATTACATGAAATTACCAAAATACCTCTACTAAAAAAAAGTTTCAAAAAAAAGAAATTCGCACAAAATTGTGCACAAACTGTCTCAAAACTTAATTAATTCAAATGTTCATAAACTAAATGTAAATTTAAGATGCCTGATGGGCCCCCGATGATAGTGCCGTAAAGGTGGTGTAATGAAAGTGGGTTCTGACGATCCAACAGTCCGATCACACCATCCTCGCGATCCAATGGTCCAAATGTCTCCTCTAAGCAACTTACACATGTCATGAACACGTGTAAGGTCTTCAACCTCTAGAGACCCGACCCGTATCCGTCATCTAACCACATTGACACGGGTAATGCACGCCTCCTGTGTTGATATACTTTGAATGGTCTGGTGTCCGCATCACACACACTCCCACATGTGCACACGCAATAATAATAATAATAAAGGGCAGCAACGTGTGCATCAGACGCTGCAACTATCAGCGTGGAAATATGCATGCTGACACGTAGCGTTCTGTTACAACGGCAAACCAGTGATCACCATTTTTTTTTGTAGTGAGGCCCACTTGAGCTTTGGATCTTCCATATTCCTAGGCCCCACATCCACGTCTAGGTCCATATGAGTCAATGTTTTAAATATCAATGATATCGGCCGATATATCCCACAATATATTTGTACCCCACCTGTGTGACACGAAATGCACAAATAGTACCGATATATCCCACATGTTCGATCGGGTAAGTATTTTCAATTTCCAATCCTTTTTTTTTTTGTTGAAATTATGTTATATCAATATCAGGTGGTTACAAATCAATTGGTTCTTCATGTTTTGCATGAAAAATCATGGAGTCGAAGCTTTGATTTCGATATTCATTGGCTCTTCATGTCCATCTTCTTTTTTAGAAAATTTCCTTCAACCAGCTATTAATCGAGACTAATTTTGAAGTATTTAGGAGTATTTGACGAAATGATCATCACAAACACTCTAATTTCGAAATTTAAGTCTAGGTGGTCCGATTTGGGAAAATTCGAGATTAACCCAATTTCTCCCAAATTGCTAGCAATGTTGCACTCCAAACATGCAATCAAGCATCTATGATGGCTGATCTACTGATTTGTTGAGTCCTTGTCAATTTTCGGAAAATAAAAATCATTTTTAATTAAAATATTACTTTTTTTCAAAATTTTCCTTCAACCAGCTGTCAATTGAAACTAATTTCGCAGTATTTAGGGGTGTTTGATTAAATGATCAAATGTTATGCATTCAATTTGAATATAGTTGCATTAGTTCCGTCAGACAACACATAGCTTAGGAGCCTATAGAAAGGGAATGTATTATGTGCACTTCTTTTTTGAGATGTTATGATTTCAAAGTGTGTATTAAGGTCTTTTTTAACAACCTTGAAGTTTCATTGAAAAATTCAACTATTTTCCCAATGTTTCCCCATGTTTTCCAAAAGTGTAATAAATTATCCAATACAAACGATATATCCCATGCGATAACCGATACGTATCTATATCCCAAGGATGTGATACGTAACACGATACCGATATTTCAAACATTGAGCATAAGCAATCCAAGGCCCACCAAGGGTGTCGGGCATTGCGCGCACACACTTGGAAGGGCAGTGGAAGAGACGGGGCCTTACACATTATCTATATCGGGTGTCCACAATCTAACCATCAATAGCTTAAATTGAACCTCATAGATCTATAACTTACATCAAAACCCCAGTTAATCCAGGCCATCTGTGACTCTATACAAGTTGTCATCGAAACAAAAGCATAAAATTCCATAGTGTTTACAACTCGAGAACGATCAAAACAATCTACTCCCATTCGACCATACAATAAAAGGATTCTAAAATAATAATCAAATAAAACCATTAATTAAAACATCAACCCACAATTCATCACTCAATCGGACATTGCGCACACGTGCTCGAAAGGGCAATGGAAGAGACAGGGCTTTACACGTGATCTACATCGTGCGTCCACGATCTAACCATCAATGGCTTAAATCGAACCTCCTAGATCTACCACTTACATCAAAATCCGGATAATCTGGGCCATCTGTGACTCTATACAAGTTGTCATCTAAACAAAAGCATAAAATTCCATAGTGTTTACAACTTGAGAACGATCAAAACAGTCGCCTCCTATTCAACCATACAATAAAAGGATTCTAAAATAATAATCGAATCAAAACATTAATTAAAACATCAACCCACAAT
Organism: Magnolia changhungtana; assembly: GCA_030180095.1. Classification (NCBI taxonomy): domain Eukaryota; kingdom Viridiplantae; phylum Streptophyta; class Magnoliopsida; order Magnoliales; family Magnoliaceae; genus Magnolia; species Magnolia changhungtana. The sequence goes on along the minus strand of JASAUF010000467.1, from coordinate 1,715,179 downwards.
TCATCACTTATCCACAACTCAATCACATTCAATGGAAAGCAAAGGTTTAAATCAGTCCATGTGTCCTCAAATGATCTTACATTCAAATTTCACTGTTGGCGAAATGGTGAAACTAAAAACTATTGGATCTCCCAATCCATATATCCATTTGTGCCCAAAATTTACGTGATGGTTCCTTATCGAGAATACTACCACATGTACGATCAAAATGCTAAACGGACTCCGATAAATTCGCGAGAGAAATCAGAAATCGATGATTACCACGAGACGGGTCAACTCTTATACCATTTGTTGGATTTTTAGGTTAAAAACACAACAGAGTTTAAGTTATCAAAATCCAAATTTATTACACTAATCCCTAAGACTTTGTAGCGATAATGTCATATTTCTATAAGTTTAAACCCATTATGAACATACCAAAATCATAATGCGGTTTTTCCTCTAAAATTCATCGATGCCAATCCTCTACACTAAGAGGCCACTCCCCTATCTATCTCGGGTAGAAGAGATCAGAGAGTTGTCATGCCATCCACGAGGTGGACCCCACAGATTCACACATATGAATGGAGAAGAGGATGGAAAGGGAGATGTGATCTCTCTCTCTCTCTCTCTCTCTCTCTCTCTCTCTCTCTCTCTCTCTCTCTCTCTCTCTCTCATTGTAATGACGACCAAGCAAGTGTGGGATGTCTGTGCTCTCGCATGTCTCTTCTCTAATATACAATCTAATTTCTAAATACTAGTTAGGGTTTCAGGGTTGTACACAAGTATGTGCACCACTACCCGACGAACTTCCTCATACCCTACTGTGACTAGGGAAGTTTGTTGATCCACCTCATCCACCCATATACACATGATCTAATCCTACCCATATACTCATAATCCAATCATTTCACTGTCACAGCCATATATTAGAAATCTGTATCTCATGCTGATCAAATGATGGACCATCAAATCCGGGCCATCAGATCATCATCAAGTCCAATCAAAATAGTTTTACTGATTAAAAATAAACCTCAACAGTTGAAAACCTTTAAAAACCCTTCTAAAACATTTTAAGTGTTCGGCCCAGCAACAAATCACTTGATGAGTTCCCGATCTAATCAAATATAGCCCCATACATGCCCCTAGGAAAACCTATTGGAACCCCTGTTCGCCCTACAAAAATCAAAGGACCCTGATGGACATCCCAACTACACTCACATTTAATGGCCCCTAGGCACCTCAAAAGGAGAGCCAAATCCATCCAATCAAGATTGTGATCCTTACACATCTTCAAGCCTTAAGAATTAATCATATTTCATGCAACATCAAGACTCGATCACATTGACCACATTCCAAGCTAATGGGCCCCTAAACTAGTGACTTGAACTCGATACTCCAATTCAAGTGTCCAAAGGTCTAATACAAAGATCTTATATCCTTGGCACACCTACATTCTCATGTAGGGTAAAGATAAAGGCACGGCCAATGCCAACCCGCCTCCCATTGGTGGAGACCATTCCATCTTTTACCAAATTAAGTCCCTCACACAAGATGATTGTATATCTCATAATATAATGTTCATAGGTGTGTCCTAAATGCCTTAACGATCATGGCTCAATAAGATATTGAGCACCATGAATCACAACTCTCCCTACTCAATGGCTGCCATGTCCAATCTTAAGTTCCCAAGGACAAGCGGAGGAGTCACTCCTCACATAACCCATATCCATGTAAGTTTAAAGCGACACCATTTTAAGGCACATCAAACTATCTAGAAGGACACATGGTCATCATGATCTACGACTAAGATCAACCCTATCACATCCACACGGTTAGTGGAAGGGTTGCATTGGTTTTCCAGGGCACAACTCCAACATTCGCACATTGGATGCCTCCCTGTCTTAGGTGTTTTAAGGCAAGATTAAGTCGGAGCTCTTTTGGAAATCCCAACCTCATTGGAGTTGGAGGGATAAGTGCGGGACAGCAATTGAGTTTACTCTGTTCAGTTTCTCAGGTCCTATTGGAGTTTTTGACTCCAATATTGTTGAAGCGGCACCCAGTGTTTTACATATCAACAATATCGGCCGATATATCCCACGATATATCCTATAACCCACCTGTGCGACACGAAACGCGCAAGTAGTGGGATATATCCCACATGTTTGATCTGGTGAGCATTTTTGATTTTTCGATCCTTTTTTCTATAAATCATGTTAAATCAGTATCAAATTATTACAAAGTATGAAAATTCATGGATTGGGAGCTTCGATTTTGAGATTTGGAGGAGATAGGCCAAGTTGCAAAAAATTGAAAAAAAAAAAAATCAAAATTTCCCAATTTCTTGCAAATTGGTTGCAATCTGTGTCCAAACACAAAATCAAACATGTATGTAACATGATCTAGTAATTCTTCTTTTGGTTTTGAATGTATTGCCTGTGTTTCCACACATCTTCCTACATTTACAAATTATATGAGTAGACTTTGAATATGCTTGCATCAATTCAGTTAGACAGGGCATAGAATAAGACCCCACACAAAAGATACCTATTATAAGCTTCTCCTTTTTGGTAATGTTTTGATTTATAAGTGTGTATTGATGTCTTTTTTAACAATCATTGAAGTTTCATTGAAAAATTCGACCAATTTTCCAATGTTTCCCCATGTTTCCAACAACAGCTATACATTACGTGATGCAACTAATATATCTCATGTGATAACCGATACGTTTCCATATCCCAAGGTGTGATACGTAACGCGATACCGATATTTCAAACACTGGCGGCGCCCATGTTTAAAGTGGTTAAGATCATCGTTGAGTTCAGCCAATTCTCTGCAATTATTGAAGGAGATTCTAAGCAATCTCTTGGTCGCAGGATTGGAAGATTGCAGATTTGGTTGAGGAAGTTAAAGATCTGTGCGGTGACCATCCGACAATTTTTGCTTATATTCCCTGAGGAAGCTATTGAGGAAGCAGATCGGCTAGCTAAAATTGGGGCAGTGAGGGATGTCTTTGTCCTTGTGGATGGGCATAATGGTCCTGATTGAGTGTGGGTCTGTCTCAGTTTTATTTAGTTCCTAGCTTTGGATGTTGAATTTTCTGTTTATTTCCTCTCTTGTCCTGTTGGGTTTTTTTTTCTTCCTTCATCTCTTTCAATAATATTTCTTATTGCCCATCGAAAGAAACAGTCCATGTTATAAAGCAATCAGGTTTTGCAGTCCTTCGCAAAATTAGTAGAAGACAAAAAATTATATAGAGCACCATCAAATAAAGTTGGTCAAGAAATAGCATCCCTTAGCTTAAATAATATGCACAGGTTCAAATTGTATGGGTTTTCCTAGACCCTATGAAGCTGAAATACATTTAATAACGCAACCCAAATTTTTGTGAAATATCCAGCCCATAAAATTAATTTTGGATTTCTCAACTTATCGAAATCCTCTTAACTATTACCAGAACTTGAACAAGCAAAGGAGAGAAGAGGCCAAGACTCCATATTGGCTCTATTACATAGTGATTTATCCTCTCTAAAGTTGACAATTTGGATAAAAACAACAAGGTTGTCAGAAGAGCACAAAATGATCATAGACATTTAACTTAGAAGGAAATCAATGAATAAAAACAACAAGGCTACATAACCTTGAAGAAAGATTACGTCACCTCGTTTGTAATAATATACACAAAAATAACCCGACATGTGATAAACATTATTTTCACAATTTTTTGAAGAACAGAAAATTATGATAGCAATAGATTTTTACAGAAGAGGCAAGTGTGTGAGTGGAGGAAATATGTATAGGAAGTACTATGAGTTCACAAAAAACACTTTGTGAATCTGTTGTTCTGATTCAACATTACACCAAACCCCTTCTTGCAAAGAGTGGACTTCTTAATCAGAACCTATTACCTAGTGAGAAGAATTTTTCTTCAAAGTGTACATAAAACAGATACACTCATAGGAGAGAATAATCCATGTGTCATTACCTTAACCGCAATGATAGCATGATCAAGAAGGGGAAGTAAATTAGGATGATTGAACAGGGATGAAAGACGGATCTCCTGCCTCACCAACTCCAACTGCTCATTATTTTGAATTAGCACTTTCTTCATAGCATATGTGCCATCATCTGCAGGAATGTGGCCCAGCAGAGTTAGACATCATTGATACCACACAATGGGAACAACAAGCGAAAATGAAAAGCCGTCATATTCATCATTGATATTGTTTCCATTGCAAGAAGTTTGACTTCTCAAAGTTGAGCTCAATCATTGTGTGAGTTTACTAACGTAATGTTAGCAACACGTCCATAGTAGACATGACATACATGCATGTTAATCAGGTTCTTCCAAATCATAGGCCCATAGTGGATGGAGCACAGCACAAAAAAGAAAATAAATTAATCACATCATACTCATTGTCCATTTGGTATTCATTAAATGGACAGTTAAAAGAAATGGCGAGCAGCAGAAATTCACTGTTAGATTATCATGTCCAAGTCATCATGGGATGGATAATCTATAGGAAATGCCACGACTTCACTGTTAGATTATCGCTTTCGCAATCATCATCAGATGCACCATCTTCAGCAGGTGCCATGACATCACTGTTAGATCATTTCTTTCCCTGTCAACATGGGATGGTTCATCTACAGCATACATCGAAACATCACTGTTAGATCATTGCTTTCCCAGCCATCACTGGATGGTTCATCTACAGCATACATCACAACAGCACTGTTAGACTATCGCTTTCACGGTCATCATGGGATGGATCATCTACAACAGTTGCCATGATATTACTGTCAGATTATCATTTTCCCAGTTATCATGGGATGGATCATGATATTACTGTCAGATTATCATTTTCCCAGTTGTCATGGGATGGATCATCTACAACTCGTGTCATGACATCAACCGCTAAGAGTATGCACCATCTGGATAATATCTGGATGAAGAGTGATGACGTTGAGATGATGCATGGATTATAGCATTTGCGTGGAGATCATGATGTCGTGATGATGGTGGCATTGAGATGATGCCGTGTTGATGTTGCAGAGAGGAAGATGGTGGCAGCAGCATGATGATGAAGATGATGGTAAAGTTACCAACAATCCCCCTCTAATACCATGTTAATTCATAATATTACAGAAAGAGAGGAGAGAAGAGGGAGGGAGGGAGGGAGAGAGAGAGAGAGAGAGAGAGAGATCATGTCAACTATTGTAGATGATCTAGACATTGTCCGGATGGCACATGGTTTATTTGGAATAGATTGTTACAAGAGATAAGAACACCTTAAACCACAATAAGAGATAGAACTCAAGAAATAAAAGCAAGAGATAAAAGAACACAAGATGAGAACAAAATACTCCCAATATGGTGCTCCGCATGAACATACAGAATATGACACTTTTAGAACTAACAAACATCCAAATGATAAAACTGTCCTCTCAGTGTGATTTTTGGTCTATGCATGCACTGTGGATGTGTTGCTTATGCTCCCTTCGTTGTAGAGAACTCACAATATAGTCTAGGCCCCAGAACACTCAATCACTTAAGTAGCACGACGTAATCATATATGGGATGTGTAACATGTAAATAAAAAATCCACTCCTAAACCAATCTTCTCTTAACTTTATTCCATATTTTATAATTATTCTCATAAAAATCCACTTCCCTGCATTCAAAAAGAAACCCAGGAATAAACTCATTAAGGCTCTGTTTGGAAGTCCTGTGCAAAACAGCACAAAAGGCAGAAAAAAAAAAGTCACACATCATGTGCTTTCTGGTTTTTGAGCATCCCCAAGTGCATGGCAGAATAGATAACCATCAATTCCCCCAAAAAATCGTCACAGCTCACCCGAAAAGGAAAAAGGAGACGGAATCATCAAAATTCAAAGGTACAATTTGAGATTGAGAACCAAGAGCATAGGAAATAACCAGCAAAATCATGATCACCTGTTCAGAATAAGCACAAAATACCCACCATATCATAGTCAAAACTTTCCAGATTAAGAAGCAAAAGGATTTCCAAAAGACAGTGTGTACCATTTAGTATATGGTACAAACCCTATGATACATCCAGGCCATCCATCATCATCAGATGGACCTGCATGAATTGCAGGGCAGGATGTAAAACAACCCATCCTTGAGATATTATCAATGTTTTGGGAGATTTGCGCCTTGCAAAATCATACATAGGATCCTATGCATCATTTGATCATTAGTAATGTTCTATTTTGGGAAGATCATTTAAGACTTAGAATCTTTTCAGTTGTTGATATTTCCTTTTTTGAATGCGAAATTTTGATGTCAATCTTTACGGTATTGTTTAGATCAAATTTAGTAAAGTCTAGATTTAAAATATCTCTTTAGATCTATCCTGTGTTTAGGCATATATAAAGAATTCAAATTCTATATGTATGAGAAAAGTTGATGAAGAATGAGATATAAAGCCTTCTAAGGCCATATGATTTTTAGAATTTATAAAGCCACAATCCAAGAAGATACATGGGAAGAAGCCATCAGTGGACTGATATATAAATCAACCACTGGATCAACAGATTGATTAGTTGATGGAATAGACAATCAACCAACAGTTAAATTAGCGGAGGAAGAGATGAGCAACTAAACGGTCAAAGTGGCGCATTCTATGGTGTATGTCAAAGTTGAGATGGACGTTTTGGTCCCATCCCTACAACAATCAAAGCTCATAAATCGGAGGCCAACGATGATTAGGACATCGCTATGGCAATAAGGAGCTAATAGACTCACAAGTTTATTATTGCAAATGTGGTACTGGCGCTTAAAACGCGGAGAGCATGAAGACAAAAGAAGAAGTGGCATGATACCAAATGTGTGGGAATTCATCATCAACTACCACCAAACCCAAGGATGACAGGTCATAAAGTCATATTGATCAGACAAATTTCTACCAGCTATCAACTCAAGGACGAGTTCTTTTGAAGCTCAGGGAATTGATGCATTCAAACAATCGTCATCAGATGGACACACTTCAATTGTGGGGCAGGATGCAAAACAACCGTTCTCAGGATATTTTGGTTATTTTGAGAGTTTTGTGTCTTCGGAAATCTTTAATAGGACCTTATGTGTCATTAAGTCTGTTAATGCATGAGAAATATGGGTCCTTAAGTCTGTTAATGCATGAGAAATATGGGTCGTACGGTTGTATGGTTCACGCAATGGATATGGACGTGGTCCGTATAGCTGTACAGCCCACCTAGCACCTTCTCTTGTCTATTCTTTAGTTAAATTGGATTAGGACTCTTGGTTAAGAATTAAAGGGAATTTTTGCTTTTGTCACTTAACAGTGTTTTTGTCATTTCACTTGCTTATTATTAATATAAATAGGAGGGGAGGGGATGTCCGGCTCTACAATCCTCTTTTCCTTTCTTTTCACAACTCTCTCCCCTCCTCTTATTTTTTCTTTCTTCTACCTCTAGATTACAAATTTACATGTTATCAAAGCAATCTTGTTTCTAATCTAATCCATCTTTTTCCCATCTACCCTGTCCTTGTTTCCTCTTTTTTTTTTTCGGGCTCTTACATCTGTGCTGAACATCTTTTAAGAAACCTAAGGTTCCTTTTCTTTTTGTTGTGCCAGACCTTTGTAATGGTCCGTGCGTGAGAAGGGGATGAAGTGTTCATGATCATCACCTCTCTTGGGATGTGTGAACATGTGGACTGATTGCCTTCGTTGGATGCCATATTCATGATAATCAACCCTCGTGATTGGTTGGAACATGTGGACGCGTTGGTTATTCTTTTCAAGTGTGGTGTCATACCATGTGAAGCATAGAGGTTTATTCAAAAAATAAATAAAATAAAATAACAACGCATAAGTTGAGTGTTCTTTGGTCATGAAAGGTCAGCCCATGTTCGTATAAGCTTGCGGTATATTCTAGTCCTTTGTTCCATATGGAAGTGAGAAGTGATTCGAGAACTGAATTCATAGATTCATCTAATCTTTTAGGGGTCCAGATAACCTCTATTAAATTAAATGGAACAAACTACCTCCAGCGGTCTAAGTTTATTCAAGTATTTTTAACTGCGAAGGAAAATTTGAAGTACTTAACCACAAAAAAACCTTATAAGAGTTCTAGTACATATAAACAACGGATCGAAGAGAATGCTCAAATTACGACATGCTATGGAATAGTATGGAATCATCCGTCAGTGCTAATGTAAATTTTTTTATACTGCAAACATGGTGTTCCATAAAGGTCATTACGAGGTCGTAAAGGCTGTTACGTAAAGGTAACGGTGGCAAATCATTACACGTTACAGGGTCGTAAAGGCCATAATGGTTGTTACAGAAAAAATGACCCGTAAAGGCTATTACAACCCTTGTAACGGCCCATTACGCTCCCCATAAAGGCCTTCATGGCTTCGTAATAGTCCATTACAAGGCCGATACAAGTTCTTCAATTTTTTTCAATTTAAAAAGAGAGAGAGAGAGAGAGAGAGAGAGAGAGAGACCGTGATGGCTGTTACGAGGGCCATAACAGTCGTTACAAACCATATCGTAAAGGTAACAGTGGTGGTCATTATGACCACCATTACCGTTACAGAATACCTTGACTACAAAGGCACTGAAGGATGCATTATGAGATATGTATTCATTTGAAAAAAACATCTCTCAAACATACTAATTGTTTGAAGAAATATTTGGTTCAACAACGAGATAAATCCCTCAGTGAATATTATTCAAAGATTAAAGGAATGTGGGAGGAACTGAATGTGTACCAACTAAGGTTTACCGTTGCGGTAACGGTGGGCGTAACGATGCCCAACGTTACCGATACAGTTACGGGACTATCAGCTGTTACGGCGCCGTAATGGCCAATACGCTCCCTGTAACCGTCAGAAATTTTTCCGTTCTTAAAAAAATCAAAAAAATAAAATATATATTCATTAAATTCAGAAAATTCTAAATATTCCAATTATGCATTCATTTATAATTTGAATGTGTTTATGGTGGTGTTACAATCCACTCTTTGGTAAGAAAGTTGTATAGGGTAGTTTGATGAATTTATGAACCTGACAACCTTGAATTGACTGCAAAACTCATAGATTTAATTTTCTAACTATCTAATACCAATGAAAGATATATTACAATGAATTTAATATCAAAATATCTCACATGTATAGGTGTTTGCTATTATTTTCCATAATTTACTCTACAATTCTACAATACATACATGTCCTTGAGGAGTGTGAGGTGAGGACATTTATATATTCTATTATCATTAACACACAATATTCAACCATTAAAACAAGAAAATATCGGAAAAAAAAAATGATTTTTCCTCATTTTTAAAAATTGACCAAAAATAGTAAGAAAATTAAAATATATATATATACAAAAAAAAATAGAAAATCAGTTGCATAATCTGTAGAATGCACATTCATATGTTCTAATTTGAATAACACATTATATTCAACCATAACAACAAAGATTTTTAAAAATGTATAAATACCCATTTTTTAAGATTTTTCAAAAAATAGTCCACGGAGCTTTGATTCAAAAATCCTTGAAATAACTTGTTTTGATACTCAAATTCAAGCTAAGAATAGTCAAAAATTGCAGTAGAATAGTTTAGGAAAGAATTCGGAAGAGAAAAGTGCCAAAAATGGAGAAAATCGCAACTTAAAAAATTAAATTTAAAAAAAAAAACAAAAAAACTAGTCGTTTATAACTGTTACGGGGCAGTAACGGCCATTATGGGGCGTAACGGCGATCCGAGCCAAAAACTGGGGGTTACCGTTTCGACCCCTATGTTGCGTAACGGACTCGGCCATTACGACTGATACGTAACCGATTTGGTACACCTTGGTACCAACCTCCCACTACAAATTTGGAAAAACAATGCCAGATGAATGTGATGAGCTTCGGATGGCTAAATCCTTATCTAGTTTTAACTTTAAAGCTTGAATATGAAGGGGTTCGTGCACAAATTTTAGGTGGCAAGGATTTGCCATCTCTAAACAAGGTACATGCACGCCTCCATCATGTATCCTCGAGGTCTACAAGTGAAACCAATGATAGCTCTACTTTTGCATCATTTACTGGACAAGGCAAAGGCAATGATCATGGTGGCATAGGTAATCAAGGCAGCCATGGTGAAGTGGCAGGATGTTGTGGATGTTGTGGTAGACAATAAATCTCTTGATGTGGAAGTTGGGCATGTACCTGTTGCGGTTGAAGAAGACATAATCCAATCTCTTACTTCTGTCGACTCCTCAATTCCCACTACTCAACAATAACTCTACTCGTGATGCAAACAAATAGATAGTGCGGCCAATCATATGATGTACCATCAACCATATCTTCTTCTAAGCCTAGTGATCCAGTGACTTCTCCAAATAAGTCTAATGTTCCTATTGCCTTGAGAAAAGATAAGCGTGTGTATATTGATCATCATATCTCTAAATGTCTCCTTCAATGCTTCCTTCCAACTTTTCGCAAATTTACACATCATTATCCTCTCATTCTATTCACAAGTCATATTAGGAAGCACTATTACATAAGTAGTGGAAGCAGGCAATGGAAAAGGAAATGGTTGCAATTTACCGAAATAACATTTCAGAGCTCACAAGTCTACCTACTGTTAAATGTGTTGCTAGTTGCAGGTGGGTGCACACCATTAAGTTTTGCCCTGATGGTACTATTGAACGCCTGAAGGTTCACTTGATTGCCAAGGGATACACTCAGACCCATAGTGTTGATTATACCGAAACCCAGACCCTTAGTGTTTTTAATACTGAAACCTTCTCTCTTATTGCCAAGTTTAACTATATTCGTGTTATCTATTCCATGGTCGTTAATCATATGACTTGCCCCTCTTCCAACCGAACATTAAAAATACCTTTTTTTCATGGTGACCTCACGGAAGAGGTCTATATGGAGCAACCACCTAGATTCATTGCTTAAGGGGGTCAGAAAAAGGTGTGTAAACTGAGAAAGGCACTCTATGGGTTAAAGCAGTCTCCACGTGCATGGTTTGATAAATCCAATAAAGTTATGATGAAATATGGTTTTCTTCAAAGTCATGAAGATCATTTTGTCTTTGCACAGAAAGGCACATCGGTCATCGGGTCTTATTGTGTTAATAGTATATGCTGATGGCAGTGTTGTTAAAGAAAGTGACGATAAATGGATTGAGAAGCTGAAAAAGTATCTTCAAAGGCATTTTCTCACAAAATATTTGAGTCATCTTCGATACTTTCTAGGTATAGAAGTTGTCAGATCAAAGAAAGGAAGCAATTTATCCCAATGGATATACATTTTGGATTTGCACATGGAGACGGGTCTACTTAGTACCAAGCCAGTTGATAAACCAATGGATCCGGATTACAAACCTATTGTTGATCACGAAGATAAGTTTGAAGACCCACGAAGGTATAAAAGATTGGTTGGGAAACTCATATATTTAACTATTACTCGCCTAGATGTTTCTTATACCGTGAGCATGGTGAGCCAATTTATGAGCTCTCCGAAAGTACCTCACGCGAATGCAATCATTTGGATTTTGTGATGTATTAAAGGAGCACCAAGTTAGGGAATTCTATATAGACGGAACAATCATCTTCAAGTCATCGGATATTCTAATGCGGACTAGGCAAGTTTTTTGACAAATAGGTGATCTACAACTAGGTACATTTGTGGGAGGAAATATAATCACGTGAAAGAGTAAGAAGCAAAGTGTTGTAGCCTAATTGAGCGTTCAAGCAGAATATAGAGCAATGGCTCAGACTGCCTGTGAAGTAATGCAAATTAAGAAACTATTGCAGAAAGTAGGGTTTGTGATGAATCTACTTATGCAGTTGTTTTATGATAATGACGCAGCATCCAACATTGCAAACAATCCGGTCTATCATGAAAGAACCAAACACATTGAAATGGACCATCACTTTATAAGTGAAAAGGTCTCCAGTGGTGAAATCTCTACTCCATATGACCAGTATTAGGATCAACTTGTTGATGTGTTCACCAAGGCTCTACCTCACAATCAGTCTACATGCATATATTCCAAGCTTAACATCGACAACATCAATGCTCCAGCTTGATGGGGAGTGTTAACGCATGGGAAATATGAGCCTTATGGTTGTACATCCCACCTAATGGATATGAATGAGGTTCATATCATTATACGGCCCACCAAGCACCTTCTCTTGACTATTCTTTAGTTAAATTGGATTAGGACTCTTGGTTAGGACAAAAGGGAAATTTTTCTTTTGCTACTTAAGGTGACTTGCTTGTTATTAATATAAATAGGAGGAAGGGAGACACCCAGCCCTACAATCCTCTTTCTTGTCTTTTCACAACTCTCTCTTCTCTACTTTGTTTTTCTTTCTTCTACTTCTAGTTTACAAATCTACCCAAAAAAAAAAAAAATTTTGAAAGGTAACGCTATCAGGGATTGAGCCCTGAATCACTCACACACACTACGTTGTCTCTACCAGCTCATCTAACAAGCCAGAGACTCTGCAAAGTTGTTAGTAATTTTCTATTTTGAAAAAATCATTCAAGATTTAGAATCTTTTTAGTTGATGTTACTTCCCTTTCTGAATTGAGATTTAGATGTCAATCTCTAGGATATGATTTAGATCTAAATTAGTGAAATCTATATTTGAAAGATCTCTTTTAGATCTTTGTCTTTTATATTAGATCTATAGAAAGACCTCTACGGCCATATGATGGGAAGAGTTATTGAATTGTGAATTTAGAATTTTTTATTATTTTTTTTTAAGTGTCAAGTTCAGAGAAAAAGTATTATGTTGCGAAGTGAGAAAACCCTGTAAAAATCAACCCTTTTGAATTATGTGGCGTGTGTTCTTCTCCTCTTCTTTTCTTCTTTCTCATCCACCACCATATATCAAATTGTATCAGAGAAAGTTCATCCATGTACTTTTATAGATAAATGCTAAGCAAGAAGATAAATGTCAATGAGAAAATAGTGGGGAATTGTCATCATTGGAAGTAATGCTCCATAACATTTTGAGTGGATTGGATAATTTGACAACATCAACACAACATCAAAGAGTGCCTCCTTGTGCGTGAGTACGTGGGAACATCTTGGAAATCAGATGTCAGTGGTTCCAACGATGTTCCACTCGATCATCATCATGGTAGAAGAGATAAATGATTGGAAGATTGTGACTACACATAATGTAACACTTGACATGCCTGAGTTTTTCAAAGAAAATTTCAGTAAACTAATCCAAGATTCATTAGAGGAACTGTTTGAAAATCTTACGGATGATGTGCCTAGCAAAAACACCATAATCCATGAGGATACACATGAAGAGCCCATCTATGGATTTGCAAATAAATATATTAACGGATCAATGGATGGATTGGTTGATGGAACACACAACGGACTTGCAGTTAAATTAGTGGAGGAAGCTCAACGTAAAATTGGTGCATTATGCGGTGTAAGTTGAGATTGACATGTTGGTCCTGTCCCAATGACAATTGGAGACCAACATTAATCAGGAGAACGCCGCGTAGACAAGGAGCTAATAAACTCACAACTCCATTACTATAAAGCTAGGGGGTTGATGTGGAGAACGCAAAGACGAAGAAGTGGCGTGATCTATGAAACTATCCAATGTCAGTAGTGTCAATCCAACAGATAGGCCTTCATCATTGATTGTCACGGAAGCCAAGGAAGACAAGTTATAAAGTCAAATTGATCTGACAAAATGCTACAGGATATCAACTCGAATACGAGTTCTTTCGAAGCTAGGGGAATCAATGCATCCAAGCATCCATCACCATTGGATGGACAACCATTGATTGTGGGGCAGGACATAAAATGATCCATCCTCAAGACATTTTGGTTATTTTAGGATACTATTCTCTTCGTAAATATGTAATAGGGCTTATGTGTCATTAAGTGATTAGTATTTTTCTGTTCTTAAAGGATCTTTTAAGATTTATAAACTTGGATTGATCCAATACATTGTTACTGGCTATCAACTCAAGGACAAGTTCTTTCAAAGTTGGGGGAATAGATGCATCCAAGCCATCCATCATCATCAGAGGGTCTGCTTGGATTGTGGGCTAGGATGTCCTCAAGATGTTTTGGTAATTTTAGGAGATTTGTCACTTGGGAAATTTTAATAGATTTTATGTGTCATTAAGTCATTAGTAGTTTTCTATTTTGGAAAGATCTTTTAAAATTCATAATCTTTTTATTTGTTTTTATTTCTCTTTTTGAATTTCAAATTTAGATTTTAATCTTTAGGATATGATTTAAATTATATTAGTTAAAGTCTAGATTTGAAAGATCTCTTTTAGATCTTTATCTTTTGTATCTAGACCTATATACAGACTTCTTCTTCATCTTCTTTTTTTAAGGCAAAGAAGGTTGGCGAAGGAAAAAAAAAAATTGTATCTAGGCCTATATAAAGACTTCTTTTGTAACTAGGCCTATATGAAACCTTCTAAGTCCATGTGCATGGTAAGAGTTAATGAATAATGAGACTGGAATTTTTATTTTTATTTTTATTTTTAAAGTGTGAGTTTAGGGTAAAAGCATTCTCTTGCAAAGGGAGAAACCCCTATAAACCTTTGAATTGCGCGTTGTGTTCAAAAATCCATTCCTCTCCACTCTCTCCTTTTTTCTTTTTTTTCTTTTTCCTTCTTTTTCATCCAACATCACCATACAAACCATTGACCATTGATCACTGCACATTGGCAACAGATTCCAACTGTCCAACTGCAGTACCATCACTTGGAAGAGCCACAAACCAAACATCATGCTGACTGGAAGCACATGACTACCCCATCCATAACCATTGCTGGAAATCAAGAAATGTTTACAGTAATGGTCCAGGAAAAAAAAAAAAAAAAAATCTCCTTAGACCAGATGGTTTATAAACAGCTCATAATGCCACATTTTTCTTGAAATTGGCAAATCTATGGTGCGACCCATCACTTAATTTGTAGTTTCCTGCTCGTTAGATGACCCATCACAAATCTATGGTCAGGATTGATCAACCCATTCCTCCAATCATATAATTTGTAGTTTCCTGCTCGTTAGATGAGCTGGTAGAGACAGTGCAGTGTGTGAGTGATCCAGAATTCAATCCCTAGTTGTGTTACCTTTCCAAAGAAAAAAATATATATATCATATGATTTGTAGGGTTGATGCATACACACTGGATCAGCCCAAAACAAAATCCATTTCTAAGACTTCTAAATGTAGTAACTAATGAAATTCATAACCTTTTTTCACCTCAAATTACAAAAACCAAAATTTATTGTTATAAAAAAAATAAAATAAATAAAAATAAAACAGGTTGAGAATAAAAGAAAAGCAACTTCTGATGCACCTGAAAAAAAAATATATCATTTCTAACATTTTCCCAAAAGAAAAGGTACCAAAATTCATGAGTATGTTCTCTTTAAACTTAAAAAGAAATATATTTTTTAAATCCTTAGCTAGAAATTATCGAATAAAAAGAAAAAGAAAAACCCACTTCTCAAAATCCAAGACAGAGAGAGAGAGATAGAGGAATTCAACTACTATTTACACCCAAACTGATAGATTTTGCATACAACCATTCTCCATCTTGGTTATTGAAAAAGCAACACATTTGTACTATTTCAATAGCGAAGATTGAAATTGAGAGTATGCAAATCAAACAGAGAGCGGTGAATATATCAAATTTCCAATCAGAATCTGAAGGAAAGAGATTGCAATCTGGAGATCTAAACAGACCTGAAACATGAGAAGAGTCCTTGAATTTCTTTCCACTCCCAGTATCAGCAGCAGATCCGTCGGTAGTGACCTCCTTGACGAGATAGACATACGCGAATCCGCCTTCCCCCAGCTGCCTTACGATCCTGAAACGATTCTCGTTGATCCAGACATCCCCACCTCCGTTCACCGCATCGTACAGAGCATTCAAACCAGAGAAAGAACACCCCATTCTCTCTCTCTCTCTCTCTCTCTCTCTCTCTCACTGAGATCAGATCTCAGTTATTCATCTAGAGACCATGCTCTTGAGGACTCTGGCGAGCTTTCTCTCTCTGCTTCTCTCTGCTCTATTCACCACCTTTCTCTCTCATGTTAGAGAAAGTTATGGTGCACTAAAAGAGCACGGTAGCTCATACGCATGCACTTCAGTTTTACACGTGGCATCATTTTAATTGATCCGCGTTAGGGTAACTCGTGCTGGGTTACTTTCGCAGACAAGATCCAACTTTCATGAGATCTACTCCGTCCATCGAGCACAGTACATCATTTTAACCATTGAAATGAAAATTCATAATCAACCAACACTCAGGTAGACCACACCACATGAAACAGTTGGGAAGGAATATCCACCATTACTTTTACGTAAGACGCACCGTGGTGTTTATATGCCATCCAATCCATATAATATATCTCGCTGGGATGAAAGCGTTACCCAAAAATCAATGTTCCAAAACGCAGGTGGGCCATATCAGGTGAATTTAGATGTTTTAGGTATTAGTTTTGTTAGGGTGGCCCACCTGAGAGTTGAATCATCCTAATTTTCGATATTAATGCCCAAAAAAAGATAGGATACCCGACGAACGGTGTGGATTTCGTGCACATAAACGTTTTGTAGTTTCACCTACGCTAGTGAAAGTAACCCGGTAGGTCGGAAGCGGATTGCGTACTGAGTAAATCAGTACGGTAAGCATACTGAGTAAACTCTGTGGGGTCCACCGTGATTTGGATATTTTATCTACTCCCTCCATCCATTTTAACAGATAATTATATGGCTTGATCCCAAAAATTAGATATATCCAAATCTCAAGTAGACCTCACCACGGGAAATAGTGTGAATTGAAATTATACCGTTGAAAATTTCTTGGGGCCCACAGAAGTTTTGGATCAAGCTGATATTTGTGTTTTCCCTTCATCCATGTCTGTGTAATCTTATGAACAGGTTGGATGACAAATAAACAACACTATGGGCCCTAGCAAGGTTTCAACAGTGGAAGTCATTATTGGCATTGTTTCCTTTAGTGTGGTCCACTTAAGCTTTGGGAATACTTCTATTTTAGAATCAACCACTAAAATGATATGGAAAAATGGATGGACGGCATGGATACCTCATATACATTCATAGTAGGCCCAACTGAGTTTACTCAGTACGATAAAAGCGTACTGAGTAACTCAGTACCCAATCCTATTCCCGGTAGGTCGGGGTTTGACTATTTTCCATCTTACTTGCGTTGAACTGTACAAACAGGAACCGGAATTGCGTACAGCACCAGTGGGGCCCACACTATTCTACGTGTAAAATCCAATCCGTGCATCAGGCGAAAAACGTTATTTATACGGTAAATGAAAAATATAAGCCTGACTAATCATTCATATGGGCCACACCATTGGGAAAATTTTGAAATTGCTCTCCAAACCACTAATTTCACACGGTGTGGACCACCTGAATTGTGCATATGGCTGATTTTTTTTTCCTTTTCTTTGATTCATCGTGCTGAATTAGACATGATTAACGAGATTAATCAAAAACACACCATGTTGGCCACACAAAAACCTACGGTTGGTATCCCATCTCTATTGTTCCATTTAGTGTGGCCCATCTGAACCCTGCAATCTATCCGATTTTTCGTCACGTGGCCTAAACTGCAGATAAAACCTGGTGGACGGATTGGATTTTACAGAATTTAGTTAAATAATATATCAAATAGTTTATTTATTTTTAAAAATTGGACCGTTGAAATGAAAATTAATTGAAAGATTTGGAAGAATAAATAATATTTTGAAGTTATGGTCTATCTAAAGTGGGGCAAACAATTTGGATGGTTTGATTTCAGGTAGATCGGTTTCATATCTATGATTGGTGAGTGCATGTGTACGGCTGCCATGAACTATTGCCCGTTGGATCAAGACCATTTCAATGACCCGGCATACGTTGGCCGTAGGATCGAGGTCCTTTTCAATGACCGGCATACGTTGGCCGTAGAATCTAGGTCCTTTTCAATGACCCGGCTCGTTTGTACGATAGAAATCCTTTTGCGTATGGAGGGTATCCAAAAGACTCTCGAATTAAAAAAATTCAACCGTTTGATTATTTGAATATTAAAGAGACACTCCATGTCCATCGACGTGTTGAAATATTCCAGTATTTAAAAAATAAATAAATAAATAAAATTAAAATCTTTTACGTATCTACCATCCAACATTAGGCCCATTGTATAAACGGTTTGGATCTTTTAAATATGACCCTAGATCCAAACACAATACATTCGGATTATTCCCATGGGAGTACAGATGGGCACGAGATGACTGGACCGTAAACTCACTTGTCCTGACTCAATTCAAATTGGACCCAAAATCAAACCTAGTACTAAAACGACTCCATCCAAACTCAAATTCTATATATGGGAAAAGGTACTACGCGCTCTAGCGGATGGGAACGTCACATGAGGTCGAGCTATGTAGGCCATGATGCGTGTTGAACATCTACCCCATCACTCAGATATACCATTCCATCATGGGCCTAGGTCTTAAAAATCAAGTCAATTCTTGACTTGTTAGGCCACACCACATACAAAAGTTAAAAGGGGCCGTGCACCATTAAAACATTCATAATCATTTTTTGGTCCCACCGAGGTGTGGTTTGCAAATCTAGCCCATCCATTATGTGTATCCCACTTGGATGAGGATTCAGACCAAGTTTCAGCAGCATTCAAAACTCAAGTGGGCCCCACCAAGTGCTTTTATATGTTTTTGGCATGTCTTCATGTTTTTAGATGGTATAGCCCCGTATACGGCTGATTTTTGGGATATCCCATAACTTAAAAGGGACCCATCAAATACACGGTGTTGATGGTCAACACACATCACGGTGGGGCCCACACAACTCGACCTCATGGGACGTTAGCTCATTGTACCTTTTCCCATGTGTGTATATATATATATATATATATATATATATATGGAAAAGGTTCTATGCGCTCGAGTGTAAAGCGGTCTCCATGAGGTCGAGCTGGGGTGAAAAGGTTCTATGCGCTCGAGTGTAAAGCGGTCTCCATGAGGTCGAGCTGGGGTGGGCCCCACCGTGATATCATTCGAACATCTACCCCTCAGTCAGATGCATCATCCCTGGACGGGCCCACACGGCTAAAAATGACGTCCATCCGAGACTTTTGTAGGCCACACCACGTCCACGTCGGCCGTGGAGAGAAACGCCATGTTGCCATTCAAACATTCAAAACCACTTGTGGCCCTCTTTCGAGACATTTTTTTATGATCAACATCGTCCATCATGTGTGTCCAACTTGGATGTAATTTTATACCACTTTTCAGGTGGTATCCAAATATCAGGTGGACCCTACCAAGTGATTTTACATATTTTCACGTGTATACTTATGTTTTCAAAAGGTATGGCCCACAATTCTCTGACATTCGATTTCCAGGCCCCTGGGTCCCACTGTGGAAGCGGTGCATCTGGGAGCAACCCAGATCTTCAAAAAATTTCTAAGTGGGGCCCACCTCCTCATCTTGACCTCATGGACGACCGCTTTACGCTTGAGCATCATAGTACCTTTATATATATATATATATATATATATATATATATATATATATATATATATATATATATATATATATATGAGAAATGCTAACTCACAACAACTAGTTGGGCATTAAATGACAAGAATGCCTTTTTTATTCACATGTAATGCCTCTGGTAAAAGATGATGTAATAAAATGTCTTACTCACGTAAGATGGCAATAAGTATTAAAGATCCTCTCCATTCATCAAATAGGACCCATTACTTAGATGTTATTTAAAATTTTTTATTAAAATATATTAGTTATTTAAATCACATTTGATAGTTAAATTTAAATTAATATAATGCATTTCTAACCACTCCAAATTTTTCCTAAAAGAGTGGTACTCTAATCAACTATTGATTAGAAGTGAAAAAATAAAAATGGCCTCTCACATTATCATAAGGTGTTGTACTTGATAAATAGATCAGATTTATGACACATGTAACATATTGTACAAATGCATCACACATATAAACCTCCTAAAATATAACCCGAAAGTCCGTGAATAAGACCACTTTCTCTCCCTTCATTTATTACTCTCTCTCCGATTAAATCTCTTCTCTTTTCTCTCATTTTTAAAAGGAAAGCATAGTTTAAAAATCTCTCTCCAAATAGCACGGAGGAGATGTGGGCTTGGCGTCCCATGATATGCACCGTAAATCCACTCCAACCATTGTGTAAATATTAGAAATTTAACCATAGAGATAAAAATACAAGTAGATTTGTGATTGAGTAGGTCAACCAAGAGACAATAGAAGAGGTGGATGTCAACTCTTGATTTTTATGAGGCCAATGGTGATGTTTATGGACAATCCACTCTGACAATCAATTAAGTCAAATATAGCCATGTCTAGATCCTAAAATTCAGGTTGTCATGCAATTTAGGTAGGTCACACATACTGTTGAATATAATATCAAGTGAGAGGGTAATAAATGATTGCGGAGAGAGAGGCTACCTTTTCAATAAGGGATTATAGTTTGGAGTTGTACAAGTGTAATTTTTTCAGATAATGGATCAAATATGTAAGGGATCTGGTCCATTGAACAAATATAGTACCTTGTAATCATGTGTGTAAAAAGAATAAAAAATTTATTTTATATTTAATAGTTAAAACAATTATAGAAGAAATTTGGACAATTAAAAATGCATTACAAGGATCTAGATTTTACTTGCACCTGTAGGTAAAGAAATAAGTATATTTCGATAATTTTTTTTATTATAAATAATATCCAATCAGCGGGTCATTTGATAAACGGTCCATAACTTTAATATGTATACCCATCTTTATTAAGTAGGATATAGTATACGCAATTTATCCGGGAGATAATTACGTATTCACAACAAGAGTTTTTTCTCCAATTTAATGCCCAGCTAGTTATCACAGTCCAACTAGTTCTGTGCGAGCATTACTCTCTCTCTCCATATATATATATACTCACACACGACTAGTTGGACATTGCATTTCGTCCATGCATTTAATGAAAGCAATCCCTCTTAATTAATGAAAGCAAATGCTTCCACCTCATACTAATTTCATTTTGGCATGGAAAAGGGGCCACGGTTCGAGTGGGCCCCATCATTGTGCTAATGTAAAATCAATTCCAACCATCAAGTATGTCACCCCATATTAGATCAAGGTCTCAAATTTCATCCCCATCCTTAGTTCAGGTCAACCACACGTCAACCACACGATTGGAAACATTGTACATGGAAAGGTTCACCTACTAAACTATTTCCTTTGGTGTGGCTCACATGAATCATGTATGGACCTAATTTTTAGAACCCAGGCTTAGTTTTGGTGTGACATCTAATGAATGGAATGGATTTCACAGTTTCATCATGATGGGCCTAATAAAAATTGAGGGTGGATGCTCCCTCCTCCATTAGTGTGGCCCATCTGAATCATGGGTTAGCCTAATTTACTGGCCTTGTGTGTATAACTTGATTATACATATAGTCGTCGGAGTGGATCTCCCAGACATGTTAGCATGGACCCATAGAAAATCAAATTGCAGGAGTCGGTGTGGTACATGTTCTCAGCACACTACCGCTTGGCGTAATTTAAGATGATAATTAATGCTCCTAGTGCTTGGCAGAGAAGAGAAGTGGCGTTATTTTAGTTATTAATCCTCGTTGTGCCGGTAGAGAAGTGATTTAAACTAACTCTGGAAAATAGTGGCCCGTTCAGGTCGGCCCACCATGGTATTAATTTTAAATCTACCCCGAACATCAGGTGGGTGACCTCACCTTACACCTAAGGTTCAAAAATCAGGTCTATCCTTGTTTCAGGTGGACCACGCAACTAGAAAAAGTTGATAAAGAAAAGCTCACCCTCCAAACTATTTACGTTTGTGTGGCCTACTTGAAAAATAGATGGACTTGAATTTTGGGCCCTAGGCCTAAGTTTTAGTGTGGAATCTAATGATTGGAGTGGATTTGATATAATCTCTACGGTGGGCCCTGTAAAAATCAAGGATGGACGTCTCTATTCCAACTATTTATCTCAGTGTGGTCCACCTGAATCACGGGTGGTCTTGATTTTTAGGTTCTGTACCTAACATAAGATTACACATCTAATGGTTGGAGTGGATCACACATACACATCAAGGTAAGCCCCGTAAAAAATTAAGATAGAGCCTCCGCTGAAATTCTTTTTTTTCCCATAAAAGTCCAAGTTATATATAGAGTTGGGCATTTATTACCCGATCCGCCAGATCTGACCTAATTAGACTCGATCCGGCCCGTTCCGAACAGAACCGACGGCCAAGATCAGGCCTGATCGAGTTCGATTGTTCAGATCCGTTTGATTTTGGGGTCTGTTCCGGATAGACGTCTGTCCGGATTGACCCGACTCGTATACCCGAACCGAAGAGACCCGACCCGGGTGAGCGGGCAGTATAAATAAATTTTTTTTAACCCTAACTTTCCATTTCCCCTCTTTTCTTACCCTACCTGTTTTTACCCTCTTTTCTTACCCTAACCCGAACGACGGACGATCGTCGATCGCTACCCGTCGGACGATCTTCTTCCTCTTCTTCTTCAATGCCGACGTCCATCATTGTCTCGCCGTCCATCACTGTCCCACCGTGGATTTTACAGTGTCGTCCCCGTCTGCATCGATCGGGTAAGTATTTTTTATTTTTTTAAATGCTCACTTGATTTTACATAGATTATGTTGTTGTCATCCACACCGTGAGTGGATCAGCTTGATTTACGTTGCCATCGACATCGGGTAAGCTGAATGCTTCCATCGTCGAGAGAGCCAGAACAGGAGTGAGAGCGAGAGAGAGGGGTTTTTCTTCTTCTGCTTGTTTGGGGTTTTGAACAAGGGATGGAGTTTATGAAAAAGGGAAAGGAGAAAAGGGGTTTGGGTTAATGGCTCGTCAAGCTCAAAATGGTGTGGCAGTCAGTGGAACAGACGGACAGATGAAGCTTTAGACAGTATGGAGAGAGAGAGAGAGAGAGAGAGAGAGAGAGAGAGACCTCACCTCAGGGCACTACCACCTGCCTTCTCACTCTCACTGCTTTTTATTTCGGTACTTCTTCTCTAGTTTGAGAGGATATGACACTACATACTCATGCATTCATAAGTTCAACACGTCTCGTACACATCACTTAAACTAAACAGTTCAAATCCAGGATCGCACTTTAGATTATATCATATTTTTAAAATTGGCTTCATTGGACTATTCTTTCTTTCTTATTACTACTAGATATCATTTGTTACATTCATACCGTTGATTATCTTTTGATTTTAACCATCCACTACATATCTTTGGCTAGTATCAAAATAATGTATTTCCAGGTTTATTATTAAAGGCCACTATTTAGGCAATTTAGATGAGTTTTATGCATGCCACCTGTACAAATCTTTTATTCATGCATACAAACTTCTGCGTTCCGACCCGTAGTTTATAACATTTTCTTTTTTTTTATTTAGCCATTTATTTATCAGATTCTGCCCGTTACTTGATTTTACAAGTTCTCATTCCATTGAAACTTCACCCAATTGAAAGTTCCTAACCATTCAATCTTTGGCCTTTTTCCACGGGCTATTGTTATCTAGGTTTTTTTACTCAACTGTTTAATAAGAACTCCAAATTTGTCAAAGGATTATCACCAACCCCACTTGAATGGAATGTGTATAATGACGATTTTCACATTTATGTACTTCTATTTTGCTAATGAGTTGCTTTAGTATGAATAGCCACACATCATTTTTACACTTTAATCCAAGATTTGATTTTTAGTCTCTATATTTTATTGGCATTGCTACCAGACACATTTGTGGTGATTGATAAGAGATTTTACACATATGCATGACCAAGCTGCTCATCTAGTGGGGGACACCATATAACTTCCCTTGCACAAAATCCAGGTTGTCTGGTCACATCAATGCTAACCGTCCATTTTATTTGCATATGATTTGCATATGAACTAATGCTTGGACTAAGCATAAGCTGTGGTTGAGGTTTCCTAAGCCCACATATATATGGAGCATTGCCCAATCAAATGCAACTACATACACCAGTGTAGCATAAGGATGTAAGACTAAGCTCTCCATCAAGTGGGTTGAAATTCTTAGAACTTCTAGCTTAAAAATTAAGTGTTTCACTCCTCATATGGACTACTATGTGTGCGAGAAATGGATGTTCATAAAGAGATGTATTAGCCATTCCATAAAAATCAAGTGCTTCCTTCCTCAAGTGGACCACTATGTACGAAACAAATGGATGTTTGAAAGAGCTGTATTAACCTTTCTTTTTTCCTTTTTGTATATTGTGCCCAACTTCAAGAGCAATAAACTTGATTCTCGTGCATCTAATGGAAAATTGGGTTCTCAAACAGATGTTCCATATTAGCATGTGTGGCCGCATGTGGATGGTCATAATTCCACATGCGTGTGGGCTTAGCCTCTGTTTTTTGTTAAGTTGATAAGATTTTTTAGTAGTTTAGTAGTACCATATGATAGTTGGTGTTACAATATGTATAGTGTTCAATTGTAGTAGTGTAATTTTTGTTTTATACAGAGAACTCATTAAGGAGCTAATGCATTTGAATTTGTTTGCATTCTATCCATGCTTTGAAGTCACTACTGACCATAAGTACATGCTATATCTAAAGCTGTGCAGGATGCAAAACCATACTGAATTGTGAAAATTCAATTTTATAGAGAGGAAATGACCAAATTGAAATAATTTTTCCATTTATTTAAAGTTAGGAAGTAGCCCTTCAATGGAAATTTACTTCTCATGCAAGCCCAATCATGAAACCTTTCAGATGATTCTAGGCATTTGATAGGAAGTGAGACTTGTGGAAAAACCACAACAATTTAAACAATCTCAGGAAACTGTTCACATTCAATTAAGAGAGTTCATCCCATTTGTGTACAGTCAGCAATTTTGTTCATGTGAAACAAGTATATAGACTTCCAGCCCATAATGACTAATGGTTATTCTATGAATATATTTACTGGATGTATGCTCATTAATATTTAAGAGAACATGAATTCTTTAAATCCGGAGTGTAATTTGGGATGAATTCCTTGAGGTGGTTTTTGAATATTCAAATATGGCAGAGAGGCACACTAGATAGGTTTCATCCATAGAGATGCTTGACATTTATATAGATTTGTACATATAAATTCTGCTATTATCTTTTTACTAGCATTTATATAGTCATCCTCCGCTGAATTTAAAGCTTTTAGAAATGATTTTACACCCTTCCCTATAGTGCAGCTAATGTAAGTCATAAATTTCAGGGAATTTCTAGAATACATGATGAAAATGTGATGGCCCAACTGATGTATCGGATGAATCTGATGCATATTTGTCCACACATGGTGACTATTTAGCTAGTGCAATCCATCTTTTCCATGTGCCTTGCAATTGGTGCCATTGTAGTCATTTCTCTCTTCCTTCTTCTCTCCATGTTGTTACACTGCACATCTCTTAGTTTACTTAAACATGTTTCAGTGATAAAAATGATTTGTTCAAACTCTATGGGCAGGTAAGTTGTGTGTACCCATGCATCTTTTAATGTGGATTTGGTGGCTAAGGACCTGTTTCTTTCACCAATTTCTGGTGTAATATAAAGGAAATGTTCAATGCTTATAAATTACTTTATATATCTCTTAACAACAAATGCATTTTACTGTTAAGTAATGTGTTTGGATTATCAACAGTAAACTTGTAATGATAACATTTTTGTATTACTGTACAGTTTGATTGAATCACTTTTAGCTCTTCCTTTTGGCTATAAATAAGTAACCACCAAAAGCCTTACATGTTGCAGAAACGACCAATAGCATTCCCTGTTGTGGAAAAGGAGCCAGGCAATGAGCGGAAGCAAATTTCTCTTGTCCACTGGAAGAAGGTAAGCATCCTGAACTCATGTCCATCAAGGTCACGAGACTCACGACCAGTAAGCTTAACCTACAAACGAGATTTGTGAGGCCCACCATAATGTGTACATGACAGCCAAGTGCCAACCCATCCGTTGCAGGCACTCCCCCAAGTTTTCCTTGGAGCCCAAAAATCACGCTAATGCAAAACTCATGTCAGCCACATGATGCAAAACTAATGGACAATGTGAATGTCACAAGTACATCATGGCGAGTCCCATATAGCTACCATATTCTCGGAACATCTAGCCACCTGATCACGTGTGGTCTTGGCAATTCACATTTATTCTTGTCCAAAATTTAGAGCAGCTTAAAACGAAAGAAAACAAAAAAAAGTTGAATAGCATGGTTGAAACTTTCACAAGAGCAGATAAGTTTTGCAACAGGACCCTATTTGTTAAATTTCCTTGGAACATGTTACCTTGAATATAAGTATCAAGGTATGTTACAGGATGGTATTAACGATTTGTGTTTCCATCTCTACCATTTCATGTGATGTGGCTCACTTGAGCTTTGCATCTCCCTCATGGATGTTTGGGTGACCCCATTCAATCCATGTCATTCTCTTTCCATTTGGGTCAACACGTGTAAAGGCATAGAAGTTATTGCCACTAACTAATACTTTTCATTCTAAAAGTTACAAGATCCAAAAGAAAAAGAGTCAATGGCAGCAAAATCAGTATATAAACAAAGGTGCATTTGTTGTATAAGCAAAAACATGTTACCCACTTGCTCGGTTCCCTAATCGCATGGGGCCCAAATTGATGTATTTGCTGCATATCAACACTGTCCATCTTTTTTTCCATATCATTTTAGGACAAGATACCAAAATTCAAGAAGATTCAAATATCAGGTGAACCATTCCACTAAAAATAGTGATGAATGAATTGTAGGCAACAGAAAACTACGGATCCGAATCCAGACCTTGCACTCCATCCGATCGACTCGGTTTTTTGACCGAGTCGACTCCAGATCGTCGTCACAAAGACATATTCGGGTCTATCCGAGTCGATTTTCAGTCGACTCGATCCCGGGGATTCTGTCCGCATCGAGTTTGGGTTAGGACATTAAAAAATCGGATCTGGTCAGTTGGGCCCCAACCAACTCGACTCATGAACGCGATGCGCTGAGCGCTCTAGTTTTATATATATATATATATATATATATATATATATATATATATATATATATATATATATATATATATATATAAAAGCCAGTAGGCTAAACACAATTTGGTTGGTTTTAAGGGTGGAAATTTCTATCTCAACTATTTACCATGGTGTAGCCCAATTGAGTGTTGAATTTGCCTTATTTTTAAACCTTTGTCCAAACATAAGGTGGCCCACGTGATGGACGGGATGGATCTACTCCAGATGAACTCTTTCTTTCTGGTCTGCGAAAGTAATGCCCCACTACCCTTAAGAAGGTCATGCAAACTTTATACTAATATATTGGGAAGATGAGACGTATGAAGGGAGAATAAATGTAGGATGGACTGTATGTTATTATAGATTTGGACCATCCAACTCAAAATTAGATCCATGCATTAGATAGATTACACATCAACATGTTAGGGGAAAAAAATAATTTGATGATGTTATGATCAATCATGTCAAATACTTACAAAAAGTGTCGATTGTTAATAAAACGGTCCAACGATCCAAATTTAACACACATGCATACTTTCCTTACAAGTGTTTTTCTTTGTTTTTGGTACATAATTTCTCTTTAATGAGTCTTAACTGATAAATGGCCTAGATCTTTGGCACATGTGTCACTTTACATGGCTATGAAGGTGATTCTAAAATCCCTCAATGTTAGCATATGTATTATATAAAAGAGGAAATTTTCTTATTAAATGCAGGTATAGTTGGACGAAAATGCAATGTCCAACTAGTTGTGTGGGAGCGTTACTCTCTCTCTCTCTCTCTCTCTCTCTCTCTCTCTCTCTCTCTCTCTATCTCTATATCTATATATATATATATATATATATATATATATATAAAGAATGCATAATTGTGCACCTTCTTACATGGGCACCCTTGTACTATCTATGTGATGTAGCACCTCCCTTAAAACCTCACAAGCCCAACTTTCAACTTAATAAAAAACTCTGGTGGGACATAGAAAAATGAAACAATTTACTCTCTTAATTTGAATTTCTCTTTGCTATGACTCATTAGAGTTTTGGATTAGGCTGAAATTTGGGCTAATAATGTTTCAAGGGGTGCCACATTACATGGATTGTTCATGTTATGTTCCCATGACATGTATGCAAAGGTGTGCACGGGTGCTCACGTAAGATGCACAGGTGAGCATTCCTCTTATGTATATGTGAGTGCATGTGTGTCTTGTTGGGATTTATGCTACAGAATCATATAGAGATGGATCTATGATAGCAATCCAATGGCATCAAGCAAACATAAAAGAACACACAAATTTAATAGTGAAAAACCCTTGCGAGAAAGAACCACGACACAAAGCGATAGATTTTCATTATGAAAATAGAAATTACAAAGAGAGAGGACTTACTTGATTCGAACAACCTCAAATCTCACATTTACTACACCCTTTGAAACTCTAAAACCCCTTCTAGAAACCCTTAGAATATCTTAGAAAGTTTTAGCACACATAAGAATGACCATAGAGACTCCTATTTATAGATGGAGAAACTCCACTTACGTACCTCCCTAGAAACTGCATCAAATCTACATAGTCCGCGCATAAACCGTTCACTGTCTACATAACCATCGACTAGTCAAGTCAGTCCCTCGACTGGTCGAGCATCTCGGTAAACCAAGATTTAAGACATCTGTTTTTACAACATGTGTGTGTATAACGTTTCAAATATGAGATGTGTAGCTAATGGAGAAGATGCAATATCTGGCAAGTGCACTCGGGTTTTGAGTTGTGATTTCAACTCATGAATACCCACTGCACCCGACCCAACTTGGTACTTGTGACCAAGTTGGACTTCGATCGGGTCAGGCATGCCAGACTCAGTATCGAATTAGGTCAAGTTTAGGTCAGGTTTATTTCAAAACCAGATTGAATTGGGACCTAAGTCAATCTAATTCAACTCAATGCCTAGCTCCACGTGGAGTGTCAATTTATTATTACGTGGAATTGTTTAGTGTTGTTCGTGTCTACCATTTTATAGCGCAACATTCCTTGCAGGGGACATCGGTCTCATTGTATTGTCATCAGAAGAACCGCTGATCTAAATCAAACTCATTGGGGATCACAAATTGCCTTCTAATCTCATTCATTGAGCTATCCTACTGGCATGTTTGATTTTCATATCAACGAATAAATGCTCTGTAAATCGATCATTATTACTTTTTATATTTTTAGAAAAATTAATTCATCAAAAATCATGCAATTTTAAATAAGTGTAGTGTGTTTTTATATATACAAAAATATAAATCCCAATGTGATGAATATGATATATCTATGCTATTCATCTATTCCACCAGCTCATTTCAAGGTATGTCTAAAACAATAAGGCAAATCCAAGATTTAAATAGACCACACTGCATGAAACAGTGGTTCTAACATACCTCTTTCGTTGAAAGTCAATACCCATGTAGGGCCACACTGATATTTATTTGTCATCCAACCGGTTCATAAGAAAATGCAGATATGGGTAAAGGGAGAACAGAGAGATCAGCTTGATTAAAATTTTCTATGGCACCTAAGCAATTATCAACATATGTGTTCAATTCCCCTTATTTAATTTATTGCCGTTCACTTAAGCTTTAGACCTATCTCATATTTTGTCTCATGTCCCAAAATGAGCTAGGGAATGGATGGACGGCATGGATATAAATTATACATTACTGTGGGCCCATATTTTGTTATCTAAATTTTATTCCAGCTTCTTTGGGCTAAAATAATTCTTTTGCCCGTCAATGTACACTTCTGAATTTTACACCCTCCGTCCATCCATTTTACTGGATAATTTTATTGCTGAGCCCAAAACTGAAGCATATCTAAAGCTTAAATGGACCACACCAATAGACCACACCATGAGAAACAGTATGAATTGAACCTATATTGTTGAAAGTCTCGTGGGCTGCATAAGTTTTGTATCAAGATTATATTTGTGTTTTCACTTCATCCATGTAAGTTTGGATAATAAGTAAATGTCACTGTGGGGTTTCGGTGATGGAAATCATTATTCCCGTTGTTTCCCGTGGCATGGTCTACTTAAGCTTTGGATATAATTAAATTTTGGGCTCAACCCCTTAAATGAGTTGAAAAAACGGATGGATGGCATGGATAAACCGCATACATTAACGGTGGGCCCAAGTGAGTTCACTCAATGGGATAAGAAGATCTCATTTAATAATTCAGTACGCAATCTGATTTGGTAAATGTCAACCTCCGTCCAAAAATACCAGGGAAGAAAGGATGAGCAAGCATTTATATTATAATTTAGGAAACACCCTGATCGATAGCTCTAAGTGGTAGACTGAGTTAAAGATACCTCGTTTCAATACTGAGGTCTAAGTATGGATTCTACAGTGGGGGTGGCTAACACTAATGTGTGAACTGACAGTGGGGTCTACTAACAAGCTAATAGAAAAAAAACAATAATAATAATTTAGGAATCAAACTGGCATATGGATATTGTTGGGATGCCTTGCACAAACCTTTGGATCTAGCCTCCCGAAACAAACCAGAATTATGGATAATAAAGCAATGAAATAAATCAAAGCATCAATCACACAACACACAAGAGATTTTTACGTGGAAAACCCTTAAAGAGGTAAAAACCACGGGACCTCGTCCAGATCAACAATCCACTATGAAGTAGAACGTTACAATCTTCTTCACTCATGCAGGAGTGGATAAACAATAAGAGAAATAAAGAAAACGAAGAGATATAACCAATTATGAGGACTTGCGCATCCCAGTTACGAAAGGACTTTGCGCATCCCAGTTGCGAAAGGACTTTGCGCATCTCAGTTGCGAAAGGACAGCGGGTCAAAAAAATCCATCAGATATTTGGACTTTTCTCCCTTGAATATGGACCTTACTTTTACTTTTTCTCTATATGATCCATTTTTCAACGTCCAATGGGAGGGAAATCAGAGGTGCTTCTCATCAATCGTATGGCCCATCCGATCAACGGTGTGGGTCACTAAAACCTGGGGTTCACATGGAAGGAATTTGTGCACCTTTGATGATGACACCTATAATCAGTAATTAGACGTTCTGACCATTTGCTTAATGATCTGGACCGTCCATCGGTTCCAACCAGGGGACAAAAACATATCAGCGGACGGTAGATAGCCCAAAAATACTATTGGTCGGCTCGTCCCAGCCGCCTCATCGATGGACATTTTGTTTTTTATTGTGGACGGTTCACTGCCACTGGTTTGGCCATTCATTAGATGAGCACGGATCAGAAAAAACTTGTGTGCCCGGTGCATCCGTGCGCTAGGTGCTTGCGTGTGATCTTCCAACCTCCAGCAGAGTATTTTATAATTTCTCTTCTACGACTACGACTCTATGATACGACTTTTCACACGTTGTTTTTGAGAAAAAACAGATACTCCGGCAGCGAATGATTTCTATACACATACATACCTCACATTTCCAAGTGGAATACATAAACTCAAATCAAACCGTTCAATTTTGTGGGGCCCACCGCAAAAAAATGTGATCCAAAAAATATACTGGACTGTGACCTTGGATCTCATGGAAGGCTAATACCAGAAATGAGTCGTGTTCCACTGTCAAAAACCAAATATCCATAGATAAAGCCACAATCATCTAATCAGTCCAGATTCGGATCTACTTCTATCTAAGCTGGGACCTAATATTGGACGGTTTTGATTTTCTCATTCACGACAAGTGTACGACAATCGAGAGTACGCATGTCACGGAGTCCGGCAGCTTGCCAAAGAACTCCTGTATGCCGCTCAAGTCTCAACCGACCGAAACAGCCTCTTTGTTCGACGTTAAATCCCTGCCATTGCCCACTTCCGATGATCTGATCCGTTCATCCAGTGGGGCCCATTACGTAATGGGCGACCGATACATGCCCATCGGATGACCCCAGCAATCCAATGAAAAATGGACAACTAGAGTCAACGATCAACGTTCAGCAGGCCCTGAGGGACATTAAGGACAGTTTGGATTCCAAGATGCAGAGCACCACGCGTGTAGACAATGGACGCGGATTGCGTCCTACCCCCGCCTGTCTCCAGCTACGAACGGGCAGTAGCTTTGACTGGCCACCGTGAGGTATGGGTCTTATCCACACCGTCCATCCGTTTTTTTCCTATCATTTAAGAGATAAGACCAAAATTTAGATAAATCCAAATCTCAAGTGGAACACACCAAAGGAAGCAGCGGTCATAATGAATCTCACCCTTGAAAATTTTTTAGAGCCCATTGTAATGTTTATTTACCATCCAACCTATTCGTAAAGTTACGTGGACTTGGATGATGAGAAAACACAAATATCAGCTCCATCTAAAGGATATGTTGCCTAAGAAATTTTCATCGGTATGAGTTTAATCTCCATTGTGTAGTCCACTTAAGCCTTGGATCTACCTTATTTTTGGACTTATTTTACAAAATGATACCAAAAAAATTGGACGGACAATGTGGTTAAGACCCGTTCATTACTGCAGCCACACAAAGATCCTGCCCGTTCCCAGCTGAAGACGAAGCAGGACACAATCCACATCCATTGACAAAATAGGCTGTGGCCTGAACATATGCTAGTCCATTGACTGTCTAACCATTTAGAAAGATAATTTTATGACATTACAAAAGGAATGAGATAGATCTAAAGTTCAAGTGGACCCTACCATAGAAAACAGTGGGGATAGTGACATCCACCGTTCAAAACTTCTTAGGGGCCACGATAGTTTCTGATCAAGCTGATATATATATATATATATATATATATATATATATATATATATATATATATATATATGAGTCATGCTCCCCTACACACCCATGCACATGCGCACCTTTGCACACGTGTCATGGGTGTTTAATTTGAACGGTCCATGTGATGCGGAATCCTATGAAACCTCATGTCACAAAATTTCACTCCAATCTAAAATTCTGGTGGGCCATAGCAAAGAGAAATGCAAATCAAGGGAGGAAACTGTTCTCATTTTTCATGACCCATCAAAATTTTAGATCAAAGTAAAACTTGGGCCTGAGGGGTTTCACGAGGTGCTGCTTCACATGAACAGTTCTGATTTTAGATCCACATCACGTATGATGGGTTCTCAAAAAAGTTTGTACGTAGTAGGTACGAATTGATTTGCAGGCGAGCATTTCCATATATATATATATATATATATATATATATATATATATATATATATATATATATATATATATATATATACTTTTTTATATCTATCTCTATATTAACTTATGAATAAGTCGGACCTCAAAAGTACATCATGGTCGGCCCTATAAATGTTTCAACAGTGGGTGTGATTGCTCCCACGGTTTTCTATGATGGGTCCATTTGAACTTTAGATCTATCTCATTATTCTTGTATTGCCATAAAAGGATCTTTAAAAATGATTGGACTGCATGGATACAACACATGCATCAGGGTGGAGTCCACATAGCTTGGTGACGTCACTTCAGTGGCCATCTCGATACTGACCTTGTCAGTATCTAATCCGCTTCCGCCACAAGACAACTCTCGTGGCGCGCGTGCTAATCCGACACGTGTGAAGAACGTGCAAGTCTTTCACCTGGCAGACCCGCCACAGAGATTCCGGGCTCAGAGTAAGCGGGTCAACTCATTTAGTTCAGAGATCAACTTTCATACTCTGGCGGAGTCATACGCAGCTCATTTATAAATTGAACGCGTCTTGCAACTGGTCAAATTCTGTTTACAGGTTGATACATTTATTGGACGGTCAGGGGAAGAATCCAACGGATTATTTTGCAGAACAGAAACAATAGAAGTCAATGGTTCAGTGACTGTAGAGCCCATTTTTATGTATTTATTTTATATCTACACCGTCCATGAGTTTTTCCAGCTTATTTTAGGGCATGAGCCCAAAAATGAAGCAGATCCAACTACTAAGTGGACCACACCACAGAAACATTAGTATTGAACGACAATCGTTAACAACGTCGTAGGTCCACCGTAATGTTTATTTTCCATACCGGTCTGATATATTATCAACCAAAACTTATGCTTTTTAATCTCTTAAATCGGTGGACATTAATTAGACGGTTAAAAATGAAATAACAAATCCACCTGTTGAATTTCAACTGTAAAGTGTCGACGAGCCAGAAAAAACGGAAGTCGATGGATCAGTGACCGTGGAGTCCGTTGTGATGTATTTATTTTATATCTACACCGTCCATCTGTTTTTTCAACTTATTTTGGGGGCATTTGCTAAAAAATAAAGCAGATTTAAATCCTAAGTGGACCACACCACAGAAACAGTAGAGATTTAATGTCACCCATTAAAAACTTCGTAGGGTCCCCCGTAACGTTTATTTTCCATCCAACCTGTTGATAAGGTCATACAGACCTGGACGAAGGGAAACCCAAATATCCACTTGATCCAGATCTTTTGTGATCCCAGGAAGTTTTTAATGCCCGCGATTCAATCACCACTTATTCATGTGGTGTGGTCCACCTTAGATTTTTATCTGTTTAATTTTTTATATAATATTCTAAAATGATATGAAAAAAGTTGATGGACGGCTTGGATATAAAACACATACATCAAGGTGGGCCCCACGTAGTGACGGATACACCCAATCCTCCTCCGGTATCCACGACTTAAATAGTTTAGGATTGTTCAAACAGTCTGTTTTTGAGACGGTAAAGCATCAACGGTGGACTCAAAAATTTAGTCAGTTTAATTTTAATTCTCGGATTCCACGTATACAATTTATAAGTGCATGTGTATCAAGCATCATATGATGCCCGAGTACCATATAATTCAGGGAGATCCGATTAACACGGACGCAGCAGTTCTAGAAGTCGTAACGTACAGGTGCGATATCCACGACGTTGATCTAGTGGGTCCAACCATGTAGACGTTCTCAACCAAAAATCAGGGTGGTATGCTCATCAGCTGGGCCACGCTTTAGAAACGAGTGAAAATCTTAGAAAAATTGGCAATATTGATGGTTGTCTCAAGCTTTCCCCCATATTTCAAATGGTTGTATAGTAAAACTCTTTATCCCTTTCACTCCACACCACTACCAAAGAAGGTTTGAAGGATGTTTGGATGGGTGAGATGATGTATGCATGGTCCATATGAGCTATGGTGGGGTCCACTCTTAAGATAGGTTAGGGATTTAGAGAATGGGTGAGGTGAGGAATAAAAATTATTTTTAATGTCAGAGCCTTAAAATGTATAGTTGAGAAAATGATATAATAGGGTGGCTTTATGGAGAGCACATTATTATAATAACATAAATTAGACATGACCTTTGCGTGCTCGTCAAATATTTATTCTTGGTATACATATTGGTCACATGCCTAAGTTGATGGATTTCGTAGGCCTTACGGCTTGGATAAGTGGATCCCAAGGTAAGTGAGTTGGATGGACGATGTGCCATTTTTAGGTCAACCCCAATCAAATGGCTCGGTTCCACCCTATCGAGGAGCATATCTTTGATTAAATCATTGGTCATCAAGTCTCTATTTTTTCTAGTATCACCTATAGGACTTCTTTTCACTTCAATAAAGTCTTTGATTTGGCCTAAACCAACTTGTATTTTATACGTATAAGATAGCTTTAGTGGATTTATTTGAGAGAATGTGGTATATATATTTTAGTTGAATTCCAAAAATAAGCTTTCTTTTAAACTCTTTTCTAAAATACTCATAAGGTTTCAAAATATGGTTAAAAATCACTCGACTTTGAGTAGCGGTTTTCTTATGATTATTTTTAGAGTTGGGTAGAATTCGACTCGATCTGACAGATCCGACCCAATCCGATCCGAACCAAAGGTCAAGATCGGGTCTGATCGAGTAGTCCCACTCAGATCCAACCGTACATCAAGTTCAGTTTGGATCGGTGGCCAATCCGGATCGATCCAATCCTCACAATGTTCGTTCAACAATATTTCCTATAATGTTGTCCACTTGAGATTGGGATATATCTCATTTTGGTTTAATACCATATAATGATCTAGAAAAATAGATGAACAACATGGATGAAATAAATACATCATGGTAGGGTCTACAGAGCACCGACCACGAGCCATTGGTTGGTGGCACGGGGAGTAGCCAATCTGTCCTCTCAGCCTCAGCTCATGGCTCAAGGCACATCGAGCACCGAGCTCTGACACAAGAAGAGAGACGCGGATTTCCTGTGAAAGCTTTTGGTAGGAAGTTCCTGCGTGGGATGCTAGGTGGGTCCCACCGTGATGTTTGTGATAAATCCACACTGTCCATCCATTTTGGGAGCTCATTTTAGGACATGCGGCCAAAAATGAAGTGTATCCAAAACTCAAGCTGCCCTTACGAGAGGAAACAATGTAGATTCAGTGACCACTGTTTAAAACATTCGCATGGCCATAAAGTTTAATGTCGGAAGAAGTTTTTGGTGTTTTCACTTAATCTGAGTGGGAATGACCTTATAAACGGTTTGGATGACATATAAATATTAGGGTAGATAATAGGAAGGTTTCAACGGTAGGAAACTCTTTCCTCGCTTTTCGCTCTCGTCCGGCCTACTTGAGCTTTGGATCCACCTATTTTTTGGTATCATGTCCGAAAATGAGCTCCTACAATTGATGAATAGTGTGGATTTCTTACAAATATTATTGTGAGCCCCACATAGCATCCCAGTGTAGGAAATCCATGTCCCAAGAAAAGCAAGACGGTAAAGGAAGCGGATTGACAGGTGTACCACGCACCAGGCCAGCTGGTGTATTGACGTCATCAAGTTCTGTGGGTCTCATCATGAGGTATGTGTTATATCCAAACCGTCCATCCATTCGGCAAGCTCATCTTAAGGATCGAGCTGAAAAATAAGACAAATCTAAAGATTAAGTGGACCACACTGCAAAAAAGCAGTGGGGGGTTTAACGTCTACCATTAAAACTCATTTAGGGGTCATAGAAGTTTTGGATCAATAGAAATCTGTTTTTCCTCTCTATCCATATAGTTGTGACCTTATTAACAAATTGGATGAAAATTAAACATTATGGTGGGCACTACAAATTTTTTAACGTTGAAAATTATATATATATATATAAAGAAAGATTCGATCTGAACCTTACCCAATCCAATCCGACTCGGTTTCCCTAACCGAGTCGGACTCGATTAGGGCCAAGCTAGCAGTACAACAGATCGGATCGAGTCAGAGGACCTGGACTAGGTCCCGGATCAGATTCAGTTTGGGTCAGTGCATTGAAAATTTCGGACCGAGTCGAGTTGTATCCAATCCGGTCCGACTCGACTCGATGCCCACCTCTAATTATGTCTATTGTATTTGAAAAGGACAAATATGACCTCTTTAACTATTTTTTCTCATTACAAATGTATCGCGAAATCCACTTCAATGATGGATTACACAATGGGCTCCACAATAATGCGTTTATTTGATCCATGTTGTCCATCCTTCGTAAATCATGATTTGAGGGCATGGGCCCAAAAAATGAAAAGATCTAAATCTCAAGTAGACCCTACAAGAATTAACAATGGTAATTAAATCCTACCGTTAAAAACTACTAAGGCCCACTGTAATTATTTGTTTTGCCATCTAACCTGATCATTATGTGGCATGAGCTTGAATTAAGGGGCTACTACAATTCTTTTTTTGCCATCCAATCCCCTAAGAAGTTATCAAGAGTAGGTGTTCAGTCCCTTTCGTTTCCTATGGTCTTGTCCACTTGAGATTTGGATCTGCCCCGTGTTTGGGCTCATGCCCTAAAATTACCTTGCAAAATGGATGGACAGTGTGGATGTACCACATACATCTTGATGGGGCCCATGACTTTTGAAACCACGATATGGAAGTGGTGCTGGAGGAGAGTCCTTAGTTGTGATCGTGGGAGCTGCGAACATGGATTTCCTTAAAAAAAAGCTTTCTTGCACAAGAAAGCAAGGTGGGGTTGTAACACCTGGGCCAATTAGAACAGTGTCCTGAGGCGTCCACGAGTAGATTGTCGTAAGACCACGCAATTCGATCGCTCGTGCGAGGCCCACCACCAATAAATTAAAATGAACTAAGTCGCTAATGCGATCGACTTTAAATGTGTTCGGGTTGAACACGGGCCGTAGAGCTAGTATGCCCAATGATACTTAGCGATTATCTGTATGGGCCATGCAATGCCCAAAAAGAGGCAGATAAATCTGAAACTATGGGAAGCTATGGACCTCACTAGGCTTGTGCTCTATCGCGGGCAATGGATTCAGATGATGCCTAGAAATGGACGATTTGCGCTGTCTAGCCGGCGCTTATAATACGCAACTCTCCTAAGTAATGACCTAAGATATGAATTTTTAAAACAATTAAACCTGCCACTTAGGACAATAAATGATGACATTCCAACCGTTAAATTTCACCCAAACTTGCACCGTAGGTCGAAGATATTGACATGCCCTTGTCCACCAAATCTTACCCTTGATTGAAGGACGGTGACCGTTGATCACGAATTGGAACCTTACAATCAATTTTCGCGTCCGTTTGCCACCAAAATTTGGACAGCCCCTTATCGGACTATGAGACACCCATCCCATGGCACAGATGGCCAGGGGGCCACCAGGGCAGCCCCGAAAACCGTAAATGTGCCCCAAAGGGTCACTTGTGGTAGGAATTGCCACCCCAGGGCTAGTTGGGTAAAAACCCAGGTTATATAAGCCTTCAACTCTCTCTCCCTCACTCCCACAACACATTTCCAACAAAAGAGAGAGAGAGAGAGAGAGAGAGAGAGAGAGAGAGAGAGGAATGGGAGTTGTGAGAGGAAGAAAACTGGGAATTGAGTAATCCCCCTCTCGTACCACCGCCATTCACCGGAAACCGTGGCCTTACCACCGTAGAGGTGGAGTATTGCTGATCTGAAGATAGCCACTCTATAACACCTCGAATTTTCAGGACCCGAGTATATGACTCGTTTCCCAAAAACCCGAGTGTTAACCTTAAAGGATGGTCAAATTCGAGTATATATATATATATATATATATATATATATATATCTTTCATCAGAGTAAGCAGATGAGCGTAGTATGGACAAGTAAGCATAAAATGAAAATTTTAAATTTTATTTATAATATACAAGAGGTTGCCCATAATGACTTATACAAACCAATGTCTTCAAAATTAACAAATACAAGAATTACATGATCCAATACATGAGAAATAGTAGAATGTAAGTAAATTTGAGCCGCGAGACCCCTCAGCTTTTCAAAGTAGATACAGTCATGCAACCCTAGCACTTGAACTCGACTCTTCATTAGCCCGAATCTGAAAATCACTTAAGCCACCCGTACTACCTGTACAATTATATTTATTTGATAGATGAGTGACCAACTCAGTGTGAATTTCCCTCAAGAGTACACACTGCCGCATTAGGTAATCATAGTTATAAAACAAAGCATACAAAATAATACATGATGCAGGTCTTGTTAGATGCATGGATGCGTGAAGTATGCAATCATCACCCCGGGGATGCTCATCGTGCGGACAGTGGGCTCGTCACCCATGCAATCATCGACCTAAGAAAATCATCTAGTCGGACAAATACGTATATCACGTATGATAGTAATATATGCCGGTCTGTGTCATGTAAACATGATTAGCTAACCTGTTATCAATCCAATTACAACCAACCAATTTATATAAGCTCAAAGGTCACTATGGGGAACTCAGAGTCCAGCGTAGGCCGACAACTCGGGCATAGTATCCCATGATCACCATCCCCGACTCATGAGGCTACCACCTTAGGATGTCTAATGGAGACTCGTTGACTAATAGCCAATCATATTACAGTATATGAGACTTACCATCGCATGGTTGTACAAAATAAAACGTCGAACCCATCTCGGGCAAGTACCAAAACAAAACCATGTAGGGTGAATATCAAAACTAAGTCTTATAGGACGAGTACAAAAAAATATATCATATAGGGCCGATATCAAATTCATGAGATAAAGACCATCCTTAAAAATCATTGGACACAACAACCCTGGATGGTAGGCCCACATCAATGGTCAATTTAAACCACTATTCAATAACCACTAAGCCGAAGTTCCATTATAATCACAACCAGTTGGGTTACATCTTAAGTATAGGTGTACATTTATAGGTGGAGGTTTCCCACTGATATACCAGTTTAAGTCTCATAAGCAATTCACAAATAATCCACAAGCATCTAAATAAATATGCAAGATAAACATTAAGCATGTAATGTAGCAATTCAATTCCAACAATTAACATATGTGACTATAAAATGGAGTTATCAATTATAAATTAAAATAAAAACTATAACTTAAGCTAATGGAAAAATTGAAAGCTCAAGGGGAAGAATCATCACCTGATGAACCGAATCACCTTCTAGTGTTGCTAAGTACTTGCACCCTTAGAACCGAATCCTATCATGAATTATAAATTTTATATGGTTAGATCCAAGTTTCATATATTATCTATAGTTATGATCATAACTTATGGTCTGGATCATTTAGATTTAGGATTTTATTCATTAATCTAATCTTAGATTTTGGTTTAGGGTTTGAAGTTCAACTCGTATAATTAAATTGTAATAATATTAGAATGGAGTAAAAATAAATAATAACTACCTATTAATACTAATAATGCTAATCTTATTATTAATAACCTACAATGACAAAATAATAATAACATGATTAATGTTAATATCTATTATATATAATAACCAATACTTAGCAAAATTAACCTATCAATGGTTAGCCACATTTAATAATTGCAATAATTATAGTAACACTAATGATAATAATAAATACTAAGATCTACAATTAAGGATAATGTTTAAGAGAGTTAAATAAGATTATACTACTTGATAACTACAATTTTGTTTATAATAACTAAAATTAACACAAATAGTGTATTAACGTAGAACTAGGTTTTTATCCTAGAGTTCAGCCTTAGACTTAGTTTCTAGGATCGAATGTTTATCGATGTGTAATTAATCACAACGTTAGTAATATTTAGTTGTAAAACCACCATTAATACTAGTAATGTAATTTATAGTAGCTATATGATAATAATAAGCATTACAATGGTAATAAATATTCTGATCCACCCTTAATGGTAATGTTTAAGGGCGGTAAATAAAATATTATTACATATAAAATAACTAGTTTTATTATAACTAACCTACTAACTGCTAATTGTCGGTAATATTAATAATATTAATAATAACATTGGTAGCAATGATAACTGTACATTCAAATAAGTTTGGAATGAGGAGAAGTGGACTCACCTAGTTGACTCAGTTCGAGTCGAGTTGATTTGGTTCAACACAACTACTCTTCTTTCATCTTTCTCTTTTCTTTCTCCCTTTCTTTTCTCACACCCTTTCCTGTCACTGCTCTCTCTCTCCCTCTGGTCAGCGGCAGCAGCTCCAGCAGGCTTGGACCAGGCCCAACTTGGCAGACTCAGCCCCGACTCAACCCACTTCGCTTGAACTCGGTATAGGTTCAAGATCGACATGACAACAGCAACCCCGACCCCCACTCTCTCTCATATTCCCTTTTCTTCCTTCCTTCCTTCTCTCTTTCTCTGGGGTGAACAGGACCGAGCCTGGCCTACCCCAAAACTAAACTGGGCTAGCAACTCGATTCGCTGATCATCAAAGTGGCGCAGATTCACTGCCCCAACTCTCTCTATCCTCATCTAACCCTCTCATTCTCTCTCACTCTCTTTACCTTCTCATTAGCAACCCCTGGACTTGACCCAGTCCAACTCGGACTGAAATAGGCCTAATAACTCACAACCCATCCCGTTGATTCGGCTTGGTTCGAGCGGGTGCAGTAATGCACCACTCTCTCTTTTTCTCACCTTCTATTTCTTTCTTCTTCTCTTCTTCAATCTACATAGAGCGTTGTGGAGATGGCCCACTTGGTGAGCGAAACTGATACGAGATTAAGGGCTGTAACAAGGGTTAGTGACTGTTCTTCTTGACAAGGAAAATGACCTGCCATTAATGGCAGATCACAAACACCCAGGACTTTCTCCAAAACGATGCATGAGAATGGTGTAGACGGGTATATGAGAGCTTAGAGCATGGTCGGATTGAAGTTCTAAGGAGGTTTACGTGGTGGGTTCGATGGAGAAAGCGTGAGGCTGTTTTTTCTCAAGCGGATGCAATAACAGGGAGGAGAGGCCTTGCTGTCCGATTCTCCTTGCCTTATACCTTAACCTACGCTCCCTTAGCACCGTCGGATGAGCGATGGACGAACTAGATTCGATCTAGTAGAAACAGCTTCCCCAAATGGTGGGTAGAAACCAAAACCGGTCTGGTTTTTCTTGGGATGCCATAAGCAAACGGATGGCTAAGATTTTCCCAGACAAACGGTCGGGATATGCTGAAATAAAGGGTTGGGATTGGAGGACTTCTCCTCACGCGGATTACTAGCCTGACAGTTTCCGTTTTTGTAAAGTGGTGTGTTTATAGGACCTGCTTGCAGCAAGGTTCGTGCACTTGCGTGGATGCTCCAGCATGTGAGAGTCACAAGGTTTTGGTCAGAACTGAGGGCCACACCTGATGGACAGTTCCGATCATGGAGGTGGGACGTGATTGGTGGGCCATGGTGGGTAAAAAACGGGCACTGTCCATCCACTGCTTGGGCTTTCAAATAAGGAAAAGGAGGGAAATCCTTTCCTCTTTTGGTTTTTCACGGTCAGACGTGGTTTGACCGAGTCTAGCCGTTCTGGTGGGACGCAGGAGCATGTATGTAGTGTACTCACTACATAAATGTGGGGCCACCTAGATGATCTGGATGGATCTGCCCTGTCCATCAAGTTTTGTGGATCCTATCAGAACTTCAAGCCAAAAATAGGGCATATCCAAAGCTTAGGTGGGCCATACCTAATAAATTTGAGTTATTTTGTTGAATCGAGTTTATTCGACGGTCAAATTGACCTCGAATTGATTGTGAAGGGTTCCTAACCCAGTTTAGATGATCCTCGATGGCACTTCTATTGATCAAACGATTTAAGCGTAGTAGTCGAGTATTAGATCACTTGATATAATCATAGATTAGACAGATGGGTGGTGGATCCATCAATCCTGGGTCTGGTATTGGTGATTTCAGCTAACCCAGTCCTTCCATACTAATTGGGACCAACCCAAAGGATGAGGTAGATCCAAGGTTTAGATGGGCCACACTTAGTGAAACTTGGATTTCATTGTGCATTTTTGTCGATTGGATGATCAGATCATTCTTAGATCTAATATTTAGGCTTCTCACAGATTCCTAGTCAACCTTAGATAGAACTTAACGGCCAGTTAGGTAATGATTTGTTAGCTTACATGTTTTAGGTGTGGTTTGATCTGTATATTAGAGTGATCGACGCTGATAAACAATGGATCTCATGGTCACAGTTAGGCCGACAGCTCGGACACAGTGTCCCATTCCACCATGCCCAGCTCACGAGGTGGTGGACCAGTCTCAATTGATTATCGGTGGGCTGCAACAATGGTAGGGTGTTCCAGGTTCCATACATATGTGAACAAATATGGTTAACAATCGAGATTGGCCAGTAATAGGCTAAACCGCACGAGTTAGGCGAGCACGTGACAAATGACATCGAGTACAATAGACCCACGTAGTCGAACTACTGCCGCCCATACGCACCCACCCAATCCGTGGGTTTAGTCTTAGGGTAGTCCAACCAATGAGACTACCATCTCGCCTCATATTCCTGACCAATCCAAGGGTTTGATGATGATTCATAGCATGTCAACATCAAGGTCATCAACTAGCATACAGTATCATGTTACATACATTCTATCATACAATTCAAATATTCCTAACAAGCATGTTATATTATCTTAAACAAGGTGCAAGTGAAAGGTGTGGGTTAGCGAGGAAGTGAAACACTTCCTACGTCTCAAGGAATCAAAATGCACGAGGGCAAAACATCATACATGTCATAAGCATCAACACATGAGGAAATCATGCAACACATGAGTATATAGTCATCCGCTAGACCTTAAGCACTTGAGAGGCATAAACATAATCATAAGAGAAATACAAACATACAATTTCATACTTCTCCAAACAAACACCCAAATCCTAGGGTCTCTCTAGATTTTACAAATGTCTCATCTAAACAAGCAAAATCATTAGACTCATGATATAATTGGTGCTAGGCCACCTAAAATTAATAGTCCGCACCTTCGGATCGTTGGAGACGTGGAAAATGACCTAGGAATGTGGATTTGGGGGTTGGTAGGCTGAAATCCCTAAAACAAGCTATTGTATGTGAGAAATTCATGCCAAACCCTTCTCAATACATGGATTTCAAGAGGAAGAGGTGAAGGATCTTACCTAGACGACCAACGGACGATTGTTGTATTAGTGGTGGAGAGTTTGTCCTTAAGGAGAGGTATGAAGTTGTAGGGTTCGATTTCCTTGGGCCCCACCTCGATCTAGGGTCCACCTTGCTTCTCCTTCACCCTCTCTTTCTTCTCTCCTTTCTCTCTTGCTCTCCCTTTTTCTCTCTTTGGTGGTTGTAGGAAATGAGGGAGTATGAGAGAGCTAGGGTTTATTTCCTAGACTTGGGTCCTTTGGCCTTAAGTTTCCTCAAATTTTCAAAATAGCCCTCTAGGACACCATCTTGGCTTTGGGGCGGACCCCACACCTCCTAGGCCAC
Organism: Magnolia changhungtana; assembly: GCA_030180095.1. Taxonomy (NCBI): domain Eukaryota; kingdom Viridiplantae; phylum Streptophyta; class Magnoliopsida; order Magnoliales; family Magnoliaceae; genus Magnolia; species Magnolia changhungtana. The sequence goes on along the minus strand of JASAUF010000467.1, from coordinate 1,670,376 downwards.
CAAATTTGGTGTGTAAGTGTCTTATGACCTGATGAGGGGTCATGCAAAGTTTAGGGACAAACGGATCAACAAAATTGGGGTTTGATCACACGGTTCTGATCTTCAAATGGCCCTGCGGGGACCATTTCGGTGATTGGGGCAGTTCTGGTGGCCCCCTGGCCATGAAATTATAGGATAAGTGGTCCACGGCCCGATGAAGGGCCACGCAAAATTTGAAAACGATCAAATATGTGGTTTGATCGTACGGGCCCGATTTGTGATCAACGGTCACCGTGCCACGATCGGGACCCAAATTTTGTGGGCGGGTGTAGAAAAATACATTAAACCTTCACCATAATTTTAGAAAAAATCCGACAGCTGGAAAGCCTGGTATCTCGGTTTCATTTGCAAGTGCCAGATTCCAATTCTATCATTGGTGGGGTGCATTTGGCAAGTGCTAAATCCCAATTCCGGGTGTCCACTGGGTCCGCAGTCTGTGATGGACCACAAGCTTAGTGAGATCTTCAGTTCCCTAAATTTTTAGATTCTTCTGACCCCCCTCGGTTACTGAGTGGCCTACACGGGCTGTTGTTAGGAGTAAACGGACTATCTGACTTGACAGCCCGCACTTTGTCCCATCATAACTAGACTGGTCCACCCCAGCATAAACTAACATTGAGTGCTAATGGTCATTAAGTGATATTATAAGTTAATTAAAAAGAAAATTTTAAGGATTTTTGAAAATCCAAAATAGTGAAAATCCAGGATGTGACAATCTACCCCCCTTAAAAATAATTTCGTCCTTAAAATTATCTAAGGGTAATAAGTAAAGATATTATCATTTCATTTGCTTAAGTTTTGCTGGTTTCGGGTTTATATATGTTTTAGGGTATATATATTAAATACGCTAGCCAAGCTCATTATGATATACCCCCCTTAAAAGTTTTCACCTTTGAGGTTTGAAAATAATGTCAAATCATCATTATTGTGCTAAGTGTTTGATGCTAAAGTTTACCTAAGGGTGGTATATTCTCCTCTTTATGATTGGGCTAATACGGAAAGATAGTTGTGGTAGGCTTTGATCTCATACATCGATCCTCTGTCTGACCAGGGCAGAAAGATCGTTGTATCCCTTCTCAGTCGTGGTAGATCCTGGTCTTCTACTCAGTCAAAGCAGTGAGTCCATTGGTATTTACCCAGGAACGAGAATTGGGTCAAGCCGTGAGTACTTCGCAGATGTGTGGTTCCGTAATTTCATAGTCCGATCATTCCTAACATTGGAAAGATCTTAAAATTTATTAAAAGTTCAAGTTTCACATTTATAATGTTTTAGTGGGTGGTGAGTCTCCCACAGTGCCTATGATCAAACGACTATCCTAGAAAGGTTTCCAGGAACTTAAGGTTCCTCTCGACATTACCATTTTGATCCTATAGTTAGTGAGTTATGGGCAAATCACGCTTTAGTTTCATAAATTTTAATAGGAAAGGAAGAATCGAAAGTTTTAAGGTATTCTGGTGGTTTAGAGTGCTAATAACGCTAATATGGACACAATGAGGTGATTATTCATACAAGCATTCACAAGACGACAAGAAAATTCCAAAACAATCCATATATTCATATCGAATTCAAAATACCATTAGTATGGCCAGTTATATCCTACAGTATGGATTTACATGTATTACTAGATACTCTAAACATAAAGAAAAAAAAGGCAGACAAATCAAGCAGGAGTTTTAACTATCTTCAATACATAGTAGTAGTCCTCACTAACTCAAAACAACTACTAATTTCCGTAAAGTTAAGCTATTATTCTTCTGGGTCGGACGAGGACGAGGGCGCCTCCTCTCCTTTAAGGGAAAGGATCACCATAATGGAGAAGAAAGAGGCAATAGTTGCCAAGAACGCCATATCCCTCGACTAGGATGGCTTTGGCTTGTGAGAAATGTAGGTAGTTGTTGGAGGGGAGTCCCTAAGGATGGTTTTGGGAGGGTCTTGAGAGTGAGGTTTGAAGTTAAAATGGTTGGGTTTGGAAAGAATTTGAAAATGGGTTGTGGAGTGTAAGGAGTTATGAGATGGGTTTTCTTTAGAAGAGGATTGGATCTTGAAAATGATTGAGAGAGAAGTGTTGAAGGTGAGGTTGTTGAGGATGAGTTTTGGAGAGAGTGATTTGTTGAAGGAAGGGGAAATGGGATGGTTTTAAAGGGATTTGAGAGATGGAGGAGGGGTGTTTTGGGGTTTGGAGGGGAGGAGCTTCCTATTGGAAGGGTGTGAGTGAAATGTGGGAGAGGGGGTGGAGGTCCTTAAGTGCTTAAGACAGTGTGGCCCCCTCCAAATCGGTAACTGGATTATTTTTAAAATTTTTGTGATAATTTACCATTAAGTTCTAAGTCATCCCACCAAATTTCATACCATTTAGAGTTGTAAATAAATTATAAAAATTCTAGAAGTAACCACCATATAAAACTAATGATTTTTGGATAGTTATTAATTCACTCCAAATTTAATTATATTATAATTTTTATTTTATTTTTATATAAAACTAAACCTGTCAAGCTTCAATCTGGCTTTTGAATCACCTAAATAGGAGTTGTAACGAAGGAGATATGAATTTTTGAAGTTGACTTAAATTCGCAGAAAATTCTGGCGGGGCAACGCGGGTCAGCGGGGTGGCCACGCGGTCCTCTGGACCATTGGCGGGGAGGCCACGTGGGTCGGCAGGGCGGCCAAGGGGGTCGGCGGGGTGGCCACGCGGATCGGCGGGGTGACCCCTCTGATTAATGGCCCGGAGGTCTTTCGAAATTCCTGGACGTCGGAAAAGCTCTTCAGTAAGTGTCATATATGATTTTGGGGTAGAACGAGCTGATCTACGCAATGGGCCTATCTGTTTCATGATATTCTTCCTGGTTAGAGACCAAAAATCTAATTTTCCTATATTTCCACTATTTCTGGTGAATTTTCATTCACCCCTACATATTTATCCCCGAATGGATTGGAACTATTAAGTTTGGCCCGTATTAGTTCATTTAGTCTAAGACGACGGGTTCGTTCGCCCAAATCTTTTAATTTCTAGCTCGCTCCTAATAATGTATTGGGGGAATTAAGGAACAGAGTGATGGCCAGTGTAGATTTCTAATGAGATAGATGGGAGAGAGGAAATTTAAACTTAGGCCCGTTTGGCTAGTGGCATTAAGCGGTACTAAATGGGATTGCAATGCTAATCCCAACTAAGATTGGGAATGACACGTCTATAATTAGCTTGGGATGAGACTCAAATTTATTTCACAGGCTTTGCTAAACGAGCCCTACGTTGGAAGGTGAAATGTGGGATTTCCATATCCCAGGATGATTAATTTCTAAGTATAGTTGGAAAGGAAGACCCGGGGTTTGCCCTTAATTGAAGACATTCCAACAGGGCATTATAGAACATGGGATGCTCTCATTCCAGGGATAATACCTTACACCTACATTTATCATTACTATAAAATTTATCTCACCCTAATCCCACCTATTTCAGTTGGCCCAACGGGCCCTAAGAATTTGATGGACTAAACTAACTAAATCTCTTAGCCAATCGAATCGAGTCTTGCCACCAGGTTCCCAATTTCTTGCCCAGGAATGGGTCGTGTCATTGTAAGACTCTCGAATCCTCCTCTCTAGCGTTACTATTCCCTCTCTCGCGACCCATTCCTGATTACTTGCAAGTCCTACTTTTCAGCTACAATTGTTGGTTTAGGGTTTGAGATACTTCTTAGCGTTCTAAGTCTCTGTTATGTTTTCTAATACGTATCCTCTCAAGTCAGCGGATGCGTTAGTGAGTTCATGACCCACGGCCCAAGGGATTCCAAACTATTGCTCTGATACCATCTTGTAACGCCCTAGAAATTGGGGGTTGTGTGTAAACTCGACTCCCGAGTTTTCAAGGTCACTTAACTCCAGTTTTCGTTAATATGCGCTTAATCAGGTTTAAATGCGCAGCTTGGAATTACTCGTGACATGAATCACATCCACAACATATATACTGGAATGAAAGGGGTTAGTTACATATACATATACACGTCCAAAATATAAATGAGTCGCACTAGGCATTACCCAATCAAAACAACAAAAAGAATGTTATGTCAAAAAAGATTAGGGCCGAGCTCACAGCTCAGCGATCCATCGACTCGTCTACGGGTCCGGTGCGGTCCCGCTCATCAGCTGGAAATAGGAGAACTCGTCCTCCTCATCAAGGCTCGTGCCGTCAGGCTCCACTTAATCCTCGTCACCTGCGACTATGGAAGAGTCTGGTTGGTGTTTTAAAACACCGTCCCATAGTGGGAGTGAGTGATCAACTCAGTGGGTGCTATTAATCTTAAGTTGTAACAATCATCAGTTATATTATGAATTTAATGAAAAACAGTCATTCATAAACACTTAACTAATCTTATTAATGCATATGCATGACAGATGATATGATGCATGCCCTCGCCACAACTCTCCCTCGAGCGACTCCGTCTAACAATCACGTATGACAACACTCCCTCAGAGCGACCTCGACTGTCGAGTTGCCAACCAAGCTAATGCAAGGTAATGATAATATTAACCGGGTTCTTAGTTAAGTCCATTCATCCAGCAGGTTGAGGAATTTGATACACCCCACGTATTAAATACCCTGAACTAGTTGCGAGGCCAAGGCCCCATCAACGCGTGAGGCCGAGGCCCCGCGGTCGGTGATCCCGTCGAGTTCCTCATCTCGGACTTCAAGCATATGAGGAGTGCCGAGAGAAAGAGATCGCTCGTGGTCACTACGGGGAGGCGCGGTACCCCAGCGTAAGTCGATAACTCGGACATAATGTCTCATTCCACCATGCCCGGCTCACGAGGCAGTGGACCAATCTCAATTGATTATCGGTGGGCTGCAATTGTGGTAGGGTGTTCCAGGTTCCATACATATGTGAACAAATATGGTTAATAATCGAAATTGGCCAGTAATAGGCTAAACCGCACGAGTCGGGCGAGCACGTGACAAACGACATCGGGTATAATAGACCCACGTAGTCGAACTACTGCTGCCCATATACACCCACCCAATCCGTGGGTTTAGTCTTAGGGTAGTCCAACCAATGGGACTACCGTCTCACCTCATGTTCCTGACCAATCCAAGGGTTTGATGATGATTCATAGCATGTCAACATCAAGGTCATCAACTAGCATACAATATTATGTTGCATACATTCTATCATATAATTCAAATATTCCTAACAAGTATGTTATATTATCTTAAACAAGGTGTAAGTGAAAGGTGTGGGTTAGCGAGGAAGTGAAACACTTCCTACGTCTCAAGGAATCAAAATACACGAGGGCAAAAAATCATACATGTCATAAGCATCAACACATGAGGAAATCACGCAACACATGAGTATATAATCATCCACTAGACCTTAAACACTTGAGAGGCACAAACACAATTATAAGAGAAATATAAACATACAATTTCATACTTCTCCAAATAAACACCCAAATCCTAGGGTCTCTCTAGATTTTACTAATGCCTCATTCAAACAAGCAAAATCATTAGACTCATGATATAATTGGTGCTAGGCCACCTAAGATTAATAGTCCGCACCTTCGGATCGTTGGAGACGTGGAGAATGACCTATGAATGTGGATTTGGGGGTTGGTCGGCTGAAATCCCTAAAACAAGCTCTTGCATGTGAGAAATTCATGCCAAACCCTTCTCAATACATGGATTTCAAGAGGAAGAGGTGAAGGATCTTACCTAGACGACCAACGGACGATTGTTGTGTTAGTGGTGGAGAGTTTCTCCTTAAGGAGAGGTATAGAGTTGTAAGGTTCGATTTTCTTAGGTCCCACCTCGATCTAGGGTCCACCTTGCTTCTCCTTCACCCTCTCTTTCTTCTCTCATTTCTCTCTTGCTCTCCCTTTTTCTCTCTTTGGTGGTTGTAGGAAATGAGGGAGGTATGAGAGAGCTAGGGTTTATTTCCTAGACTTGGGTCCTTTGGCCTTAAGTTTCCTTAAATTCTCAAAATAGCCCTCTAGGACACCATCTTGGCTTTAGGGCAGACCCCACACCCCTTAGGCCACCAAATTTGGTTTGTAAGTGTCTCATGACCCGATGAGGGGTCATGCAAAGTTTGGGGATAAACGGATAAACGAAAGTGGGGTTTGATCATACGGTTTCGATATTTAAATGGCCCTGCGGGGACCATTTCGGTGATTGGGGCAGTTCTGGTGGCCCCCTGGCCATGAATTTATCGGATAAATGGTCCACGGCCCGTGAAAGGCCATGCAAAATTTGAAAATGATCAACGGTCACCGTGCCACGATCGGGACCCTGATTTTATGGGCGGGTGTAGAAAAATACATTAAACCTTCACCGTAATTTTGGAAGAAATTCGACGGCTGGAAAGCTGGTATCTCGGTTTCATTTGCAAGTGTCAAATTCCAATTCTGTCATTGGTGGGGTGCATTTGGCAAGTGCCAGATCCCAATTCTGGGTGTCCAATGGGTCCGCAGTCTGCGATGGACCACAAGCCTAGTGAGATCTTCAGTTCCCTAAATTTTTAAAATTTTCTAACCCTCCTAGGTTACTGGGTGGCCCACACGGGCTGTTGCTAGGAGTAAAGAGACTATGTAGCTTGACGGCCCGCACTTTGTCCTATCACAACTAGACTGGTCCACCCCAGCATAAACTAACATTGAGTGCGAATAGTCATTAAGTGATATTATAAGTTAATTAAAAAGAAATTTTTAAAGATTTTTGAAAATTCAAAACAATGAAAATCCAGGATGTTACACTATGCCCGAGCTGTTAGCCTACGCTAGGGTGACGAGCCTCCCCGTAGTGACCATGAGAAAAGACCCCTTCTTAAACCACCTTTGTATGATTTTAATATTGGGAATGACAACTTCAAACGGGCTAAGGATCACAAGAGGCATAGATCATGACCCCCAGGGCAGCGCGATCAGGATAGGGCATTGATCTGACAGAGTGTCCCAGTTTTTCCAAATTGCTAGATGAATAAACATAATTAATCAACTTGGCTAATATCCTACATTACATTGCATTAGCTAGTATCGATGATTCGGCAGTAGAGGTCGCAATGAGGGAGTGTTGGGCACTGCGATCGTTAGATATTGTCGCCCGAGTAAGTGTTGGAGGAAAGAGCAATGCATCATGTCATTGAAACCTGCATTTGTATTAACCGGGGTAATTAGGTTTCCTCGAATGTTTGTTTTTCACTAAATTTGTTCTTGCGTATAATAACATGTGTAACTTATTGTTAATGGTACCACTGAGTTAGCTACTCACTCTCACTCTAGGACGACGTTTTAAAACATCAACCAAAGCCTGTCTTAGACGCAGGGATTATGAAGCTGGACGCGCTTGATGGAGCAAGTGTAGATGATGAGGAGGAGCTGTCATACTTCCGGATCTTTGGTAGATCCTCTTACTCTGTTATAGGGATGATTGCAGGGCACGAGCCAGGGTCCTAGTCATTTCGAGGATGATGTATTGGTAGGGGTGTACACGAGTCGATTCGAGTTGAACTAGGCTTAACCCGGCCTGGCCCGGTCACCAGCTAAACCCAACCCGAACCCGGCCCGGCCCGGTCACCGGGCCAACATGTCCAGCCCAAACTCAGCCCAGTCAACAATCGGGCGAGTTCGGGCCGAGTTTAGACCTTACAACAAGTTCATAACTGGACAACTATGTAACAGGTGGACTTTTATTTCCAACAATGCTAATCATTGCCAATGTTCTTTTCTACCATCCAAATGTAATTTGTAAGTTACGATTGGCCGGTCAAGTTCATCTGAACCATATTGTCAATTCCATTTTGGTTACCATTCTATTTTCTTGCTATATCAAAATGCTTTGGCATTTTAGTCAATTCAATGTTCCGTTTTGGAAAAGACAAATAAAGATAACTTCTAAATAAACCAAGAAAATAGGAAACACATGGATCTAACCCTTTCGTTCACTAAAGTTCTCCCAAAAGGCACCTACAAATACAACCAGGAACCATTAAAAAGTAATATGTCAAAAATGTTTTCTTGACAAAAGATCCTATACGTAAAAAATGTTGTGGCAAAAACTGAGTCGGGCCGAGTCAGGTCGGGTTTCGGACCGAGTTGGGCTGAACTGGGACCTGTTCGAACTCGGCCCAAACTCAGTTTCGGGCTGAAGAAAACGGCCCGTCCCGGACCAAACTCAATTCCGGGTTGGGCCGAGTCGAGCTTTTTTGGGCTGAGTCGAGCGAGTTAACCGGGCTAGCCCGATTCATGTACACCCCTATGTATTGGTGGGACTAGTCTCTCCCGTTCTTACTTTACTTTGCATTTGGACATGGATGTTTTATATTTATATAGTCACACTTGGTATTATTCTGTTATTGATTTATGCTTCATGGTCTGCTAAACTCCATCACTGCTTATGAAATAATCAAAATACATTAAATTCTAAAGCCCAATAAGGCACACGTGGCACTCGAGAATTCGGGACCCGAGTTCCTACTCGACCCCTAAAATTCAGGGCGTTACATGGTTCCACCATGATCTTTGTGAGAAATCCACCATGTTCATCCATTTTACGAATTTATTTAAAGACATACGACAAAAAATGAGCCAAGTCTAAGACTTAAGTGGGCCACACGAGAGGAAGTAGTGTGGATTAAATGACCACTATTGAAATATTTATATAACCACAATAGTTTTGTATTGGAATAAGTTTTTTGTGTTTTTAGTTCATCCGTGGGAATGATCTTATAAACACTTTAGATGACACATAAATATCAAGGTGGAGCACAAGAAGGTTTCAACAATAGGCATTTCTTTTTCTAGTTTTCCCTCTCATATGGCCCATTTAAATCTTAGATCCGGCTTGTTTTTGTTGTTGCATGTCTTAAAAATAGCTTGCAAAATATGTGGAGTGGGCCCCTCAATATCGGATAGTGCTTTGTGGGACCCACCACGTATGACATGTGTTTCATCTATGTCGTCCATGTATTTTTCAGGATAATTTAGGGCATGAAAAATAACATAGATCCAAATCTTAAGTGGACCATGTTATAAAAAAATAGCGGTGATTGAATGACCACCATTAAAGGTTTCTTATAGCCCATGCAACATTTATTTTCCATCCAGCTTATTGATTAAGTTATGTTGATGCAAAAATCCGGTCCACCCTCTTTAGACCTACGAGTACCTACACAGGAAGAAGACAAAGGAGACCCTGGCTAGAGCGGGGGACCCTCCGATGCTAAAGTCAAGCTAGGAATCTGGGTCTTCTAGTATTGAGGAATTTTGAGTAAGAGATTTTGCGTACCTTTCACCATTAGAGATGCTCTTATTTATAGTTGAGGAGAGGTAGTGGCGTAGAGGAGATCTCCCTATTTAGTAGGGACGTACTGTACAAGGATTCAGATCCCGAACGCATAGAGGAATCTCCCGAGATCCTTTGTGAAGATTTTGGGATCCAGAGCGTGTTGCGGATATCCTCCAATATTTTTGGAGAAGATCTCAGGTGGATCTTTTTTAGATAAGATCTTATTATTCGAAATCATCGAAGATATGCAGTAGGAGGCCAAGGTGGTTTCGGTCGACCTGACCTGTGTATAGTCTGCTGACCTTTCCTAGGGGTAGTTTGCCAACCTGACTTAGGTGTAGTCTGTCGACCTAACTTGGGAGTGTCTACCGACCTTTCATGGGGGTAGTTTGTTAACCCGACCCAAGTGTAGTCTGTTAACCCGACCTTTCCTGGTCGTAGTTTGTTGACTTGTCCTGCATGTAGTCTGTCGACCTGACTCGAGTGTAGTCTACTGACCTTTCCTGAGGGTCTGAGGTGGTTCTTGGCTGACCTTTCCTGGGTGTCTGCCGACCTGACATGAGTGTAGTCTGTCGACCTTTCTTGGGGGTAGTCTGTCGACCTTTCCTAGGGGTCCGAGGTGGTCTTGGCCGACCTTTCCAGGGTGTGTCTGTCGACCTAACCCGGGTGTAGTCTGCCGACCTTTCTTAGGTGTGTCTGCCAACCTTTCTTAGGCGTGTCTACCGACCTGACTTGAGTGTAGTCTGTTAACCTTTCCTGGGTGCAGTCTGGTAACCTTTCCTATGTATGTTTACCAACCTTTCCTAGGGGTAGTCTGCCGACCTGACTCGAGTGTAGTGTACCCACCTTTCCTGGGGGTCCGAGGTGGTGTTAGCCGACCTTTCCTGGGTGTGTTTGCCAACCTGACCTGAGTGTAGTTTGTCAACCTTTCCTAGGGGGTAGTCTACTGACCTTTCCTAAGGATCCGAGGTGGTCTTGGCCGACCTTTCCTAGGTGTGTCTTCCAACCAAACTTGAGTGTAGTCTGCCGACCTTTCCTGTAAGGGTGCACATCGAACCGGTAGAACCATGTAACCAGACTGGAACCGTTGGATCGATCCGGTTATAGGGTGCTAACGGTCCAGTTCCGGTTCTAAAACTTACAGAACCGTTGGTTATGAATCGATTCCAGTTTCGGGCCTTGTAGAACCGAACGGAACTGCAAACCGAACCGTCGATCCAAACCTTTAGTTAAAAAAAAAAAAAACTAAATACATTAACTTCCTTTAGCCCTCGACTCCTGTGCTACCACCCCTACCCTACCCCTGCCCTCTCGTTCGCCGACTGCCGCCCTCCCTCTGCCCTCTCTCTCTCTCTCTGTCCCAATCACCGGCAGCTTAGGCCCGCAGGTCGTGCGACACCCTCCCTCTAACCTCTCTCTCTCTCTCTCTCTCTCTCTCTCTCTCTCTCCGTCCCAATCACCGGTAGCCTAAGCCCGCAGGCCGTGCGGCACCCTCCTTTGATCTCTCTGTCTATCTCTCTCTATGATTCCTTATCTCCTTGTGTAAGGTACGCCATTTCCTTTTCTAGGGTTTTTGAATTTCTCCCCCCTTTCAAAATCCTAGTTTGAAATCTCTAATCCATCTCGAATCCTGGCGCATAAACCTCACGCAACCGTTAAGAAGGTAAGTTTTACACTGTTTATAAATGACGCTAGACAAAAGGTAGCATTTATAGTGGTAATTTTCTCTTTATAGGGTAAATTTCTCAAAAACATCACGTCCAGCCATCCCTCTCTCGCTGGCCGTCCCTCTCTGGCCATCTCGAATCTCGATCCGAACTTCAACAATGGCTTCATCATCATTCTCTGTGACGGTAATTACTAATTATCAATGTTACTGTTTTTCTTTTAAATGTTTTATTGAATGTTAGGTGTTTTTTTTAATTTTTGCTTCTTTTTTTTGTATATCTTAATTCTTATTAGATGTCAAGTATTAGAGAGAAATAATCCTTAGGAGCTCTCTATTATTAATTCTTCATCTCATGCAAAATTATGTCTTCGTAAAGACAAGAGTCGTAAATTTGATGTTTGGGGTCATTTTACTAAACTTGTGGATGACGGAGATGGAAAAGCGAAAGGGGCTAGATGTAACTACTGTAATTCATCTTGTGCATGGTTGAGTGAGAATGAAACTAGCACTTTGAGAAAACATATATCAAAGTGCCCCAAGAATTTTCAAAATAAAGACAAGAAACAAAAACATTTGTCAATGCATTCAATATTAGAAGATGGTGGTAGTATCCTTGGTGTTTGAAAATTTGACCAGGATCTATATAGAGAAGCACTTGCAAAAATGATAATTGTAAATGAGTTGCCTTTTAAGTTTGTTGAGCATAAAGGATTTCGTTACTTTTGTAACGTGATGCAACCTAAATTCAAAATATTGTCACATACTACAATGGGAAAGGATTGTATGGCATTGTATGTGAGTGAGAAAAAAAATTTGAAAGATTTATTAGTGAACTCAAATTAAAGAATTTGTCTCACTACGGATTCATGGACCTCAATGCAAAATCTTTCTTACATGTGCCTTACAGCTCATTTTATTAAAGACTGAAAATTGCATAAAAGAATTTTAAACTTTTGTGTAATTTCTAGTCCAAAGGTGAAGAAATTAGTCGAGCAGTGGAGGCATGTTTAATGGAATGGGGTATAGAGAAACTATGCACGCTTATTGTGGATAATGCAAGTTCTAATGATGTTGCTATTTCATATATGAAAAGAAAAGTGTTTAAGAAGAGTGATACTTTCATTTTAGGCAGCAAATTCTTTCACATGAGGTGTTGTACACATATTCTTAATTTAATTGTGAAATATGGGTTAATTGAATTAAAAGATTCATTAATTTGAATTCGTGGGGCAGCGAGGTATGTTAAAAGTTCTCCACAAAGAGAACAATGCATCAAGGCATGTGTAGAGAAAGAGAGGATAACATATAAAAGTTATTTGTGCCTAAATGTTCAAACTAGGTGGAACTCCACATATCTCATGTTAGATGTTGCAACAAAGTTTCAAAAAGCATTTGAAATATTAGAAGAGGAAGATCCACATTTCACCATAGAACTTCATGATGGACCTCCTACCATTGGTGCTTAGGATGATGCTTGTGTTTTTACAAAATTTTTGTATAAATTCTATAATGTGACTGTTCGCTTGTCTAGTTCTTTATATATTACTTCTAATTCATATTTTCATGAAGTTTGTGCTATTGAAGGTTCTTATCCGAATGATCAATCAGTATAGATTCTACTTTAAATATCATGGTTAAGAAAATGAAGATTAAATTTTGAAAAGTATTGGGAAAATATTGAAAATGTGAATATAATGTTATTGATTGTTGTTGTGTTGGATCCCCGTTATAAATTAAAATATGTGAAGTTTTGTTATTCTGAAGTTTTTGAACTTACTATGGTGATTGAGCTCACTAAGATGATAAAAAAGACATTCAATTGTATTTATGACGAGTATCAAAAGTTTCAGTAAGTTGATTTTCTTCAAGTCAAGCCATTTTTGACATGGATGTTGACCAATCAATTAGTTGTTCAAGTAAGCAATTAATTTCTCTCAAATTGAAGTTTCAAAAATATTTGGAAGAAGAAGAGATAAATGGAGGCAAGTTTGAAGTGGACAAATATTTGGAGGAATCTTGTGAAAAAAATGATCCAAACTTTAAAATTTTGAAATGGTGGAAGGTGAATAGCTCAAGTATAGAGTGTTTTCTCAAGTTGCAGGAGATATTTTAGCCATTCTTGTATCTACCGTTGCTTCCGAATCAGCTTTTAATACTGGAGGTCGTGTTCTAGATCAATTTCGTAGTTCTCTTACCCCTAAGCTTGTGGAATACTTAATTTGTGCACAAGATTGGTTACGTGCTTCGTCTCTCCTAATTCAAGTTGAAGAAAATATGACTGAAATTGAAACTCTTGAATCAAGTAAATATTCATTTGATCAATATAATTTTGTCATATAATTTACTTATAGTTATTGTGTTCTTCTTGATTTTAATAAATTATTATATTTTTGCCGGCCTATCTTCTATTTGAGGACTTTCATTTCGAGTTTACTTAGGTGAGGTTCAATCGACTACGATCTACAGGTTGATTTCCTTATGCTTTGTGTTTTCGTGGTCTTTTCATGTTTATTGAGCATTTGCTATTTGTTGGGTGTTAATATGTTTTAATAGGATTGTTGTTATTGTTGGTTTGTTAAAGTTAGTCTGAGTAGCTGCATTCTTGGTACATAGGAATGTGAGAAAAAGTGTCAAAACAACACCCTTTTTTTGAAATTTTAGAAATTCTACCAAGAGTAGGATTTGACAAAATCTCGAAAATTACTATAAAAAAGCTGAACCCTTTTTTGGTTTTCCCTAAGTGATTTCTTCCTTAATGCACCCAAAAAGACAGTCATGCACTCTATCCGTGAGTTGGTGTCTTTTCTGATATTGGCATTAATGCAAGTTCTTAAGAAATTACTTCCCCTGGCACATACACTTTTACATACCTGATGGGTGGCAAAATTCACTGAGAGAGATGCCACTTTTTTTTTTTTGAAAAGATGATGAAATTTCATTAAAAAGGCCACAGCCTAAATATACCAAAATATAGCTGATTCAACTAAAACGACTACCTAGATAAGGAGGAGAGTAGGCATAGAATTCTATGCTTCCGCCCACTCCTTACCATTGAAAAAAGCCATACCAGATCTCACATTCACATTGACATGTAGGATTGAAGGATTAGAACTCCTATTGGGAAAAGTCATTGCATTTATTTGCTAACTACTCATCGGATTACTTCAGGTTCAATTACTAAATGCTTGTTACCTTAGCATGATCAAATTGAATGGCAATTCTTATTAAAAAGCAAATAACCAAATTGTAATTTTCTCAATCTGTGTTTTGCTACCCAAGTGACTTGAATTGCAAATGCTCTGTCTAAATCATGAGGAAATGGAAAAAGTTAGCAATGTTTACTAGTATTCATGAGGAAGTAGTCTTCAAAATTCAGTTATATGCCTTTCCATTCAACTTAAAAGAAGTATAACTGCAATTTGGAGCCCCAACCATCAATATGAATTCTACGAAAGGAAAATAACATTTTAATTATTTTGACTTCTTTCAACTTATGATCGGAGTCCTATTAACTAGTTCATCCAAACAAATCCTTAGCATTCATATTGAGGTTTTGGAATCCAAATTGCAATTACGTTTACTTTCAAGTTGTAGTCAAGCTAAATGTTAGTTTGATTTAAGGTTGTGAAACGACAGTAACTTCTGTCATTTCCTCATTCACACTTCACTTGTGCATCCAAATACATCCATGACCATTTATTTCTAAAAGTTGAATATCCCACTGTTATGGACATGGTCCCTCCGTCTTATTTTTTGGGTGTGTTTGCAGGGCATACAAGAAGCTGACGGATCTTCAGGAGGGTTCTACATCTGTTATGGCATCATCATCATATTGAAGAACTCAACAATCAAGGATGGGTTTGTCATATAATTAATGGCAGATTTTCTCCTTTTTTTGGTGTGTTTGCAGGGCATACAAGATATTCTTCTTTTTTTTTTTTTTTTTTTTCATATCCATGGGAAGATATTTAATATGTTGCTTGATGAAGTCATATCATCTTTGCTGAAATCTCCCAGGCTGGAAGATCCTAGCCTTTTTTGTTGTTGTGGCTTGAAAATAGACAGTTAATAAGAGAAATGTGACATTGGTCCTCATTCCAGGGTGGTGCATGTGGTGACCCTTTCTCTTGCACCTTGGGTTGTAACTGTTCATCGGATCCTGATCTCCTGTAACCTTTTTGTGATGATTGGAATTAAGTCATTAGAGACTTGTTACTTTCATTATTCTATTATTTAATTGGGTACAAAACAACTGTTTATTGGATCTTGATCACTTGTAACCTTTCGTGATGATTGGAATTAAGTCATTAGAGACCTGTTACTTTCATTACTTCCATTGTTCTATTATTATTTGGGTGTGAAACTTGGGATAATACGTCTGGTGGGCCCCAAGAATTCCTTCATGGAGTTTATCTTGTGGATTGAAGGGAGCAGATTATTCTTTTTTCTTCTCTTTCTTCATCTTCATCTTTTTTTTATTTAACTATTTTTTTTCTTTTTCTTCTCTTTCTTCATCTTTTTTTTTTTTTTTTCCAAATCAACTAATTGGGATGGATTTTTAAAAGCTCATAATCATGGAACTGATTCGGAACCGAACCGTTTTTCACGGTCTAGTTTCGGTTCGGTTCTAGGGTGCTAACAGTCCGATTCCGGTTCCAAAATTTGTAGAACCGCTAGGAAAGGTTCAGTTCTAGTTTCACCCTAAAACTGGACCGAATCGACCCGTGTGCACCCCTACTTTCCTGGGTATGTTTGCTGACCCGACTTGAGCGTAGTCTGCCGATCTTTCCTGGGGGTAGTCTGCCGACCTTTCCTAGGGGTATGAGGTAGTCTTAGCAAACCTTTATTCATATGTAATAGGTGATGGATCTATTTTCCTTGGCCATTGTGGAGTTTATTGGTCGTGACAGGCACTAGCCGACCTCGTGTCCTGCAGAAATGTCCGAGCTAACCTCCTCTCTTTAATCAGTCCATTTTTACCCATAACAAGTTACAAATACATGGATGAAGGGAAAATGCAAATATCCACTACATCTAAAACTTTTGTGGCCCTCGATAAGTTTTTAATGGTGAGTGTCAAATCACTACCGTTTCCTGTGGTGCGGTGACATGAGATTTATTTTTGCCTCATTTTCAAGCTATTCCCATAAAGTGGTATAGAAAAGAGGATGGAAGGCTTGGATAAAACACATACATCATGGAGGGGCCCCACAGAGCACCATCCAATAGTGTTCCTTGTTATTGGAAGTGTCGATAGGCAATCCGTGTCCCAATGTGCATCCTTTTTGAACAAACGTTGTGGGTGGGACTTGATTATTGGCCCCACCTCGATGTGCGCATTTGTATATTCATGGGTTGATGTGGCCCTATGAAGGTTTCAACCGTGGGTGTCATTATTCCCACTTTATTGGGCAAGTGAGAGGGAGCTCTCGGGCAAAGGCGATATTGTGGAAGAGATGGAGGGAGAGGTAGATAGGATTTACAAGTAGGGTCGTAAGCTTGGTGCATTCGGGTGTTTGGGCATGAGAGAGAGCACGATAGATGATTTTTGGATATTTTATCAATGAGTAAAAATGTCTTTTGAAAAATATAGTATTTCATACGCAATGATATAAGACAATATGTACTTTTTTGGCTAACTACAAAACCTTAAGCAGATTTTAGGAAATAGTTTAAAAGCAAGATTATTTTTTGAATTCAACTGAAACATAGTAGAGGTGCACACGGGTTGGTTCAGTCCGGTTCCGGGGTGAAATCGAAACCGAACCGTTCCTTACGGTTTTAGGATCTTAGGAACCAGAATCGGATCGTTAGCACCCTAGAACCGGATCGTGAAAACCGGTTCGGTTCCACGGTTCTGGGCTTTTTATAATCCAACCCAATTGCGAGAGAGAGAGAGAGAGAGAGAGAGAGAGAGAGAGAGAGAGAGAGAGGCCGCATGTAGCGGGGTTGGGTCAGTTAGGGACTTGAGGTTTTGTTTTATTTTTTTTTTTTTTTTTTTTATTTTGTTTTTTTTGTTTTTTTTTTTTTTTTTGTTTTAAAGGTTCAGTTCCACGATTTGGATCCATGGTTCAGATCCATAGTTCGGTTCAGTTCTACATACCCCAAACCGAGAATCGAACCGAACTAAACGGTTCTTTGAGTTTTGGAACCGGAATTGGTGCACTCTAGAACTGGACCAAACCGAACCGTTTGGTCATTCAGGTCCGGCTCCACGGTTCTACCAGTTTGACGTGCACCACTAAAACATGGGCATCTATATGGCATTGTCTCCATTTATTTCTCATTCCATCATTTAATTGCATTATTAAAAAATAAAGTAGATCCAAAGATTAGGTGGACTATACTTGGTGATTTGACCATTTAAAACTTCTTGTGGGGCACAAAAGTCTCGGATCAATTTGATGTTTGTGTTTTCCCTTCATCTACGTCCACATGACCTTATCGACAGGTTGGATAGCAACTAAACATTACAACGAGCATTAAAGTGTGCCCTGAGAAGTTTTTAATTGCAGGTGTTCAATGACCATTGTTTCCTATGGTGTGGTCCACTTGAGATTTGGATATGCTTCCTTTCTTGGAGCTGGATAAACAGATTGACGACATGGATATACAGTACATATATCAAGGTGGGCCCCATGGTCATGGTTATAAGGTGTTGGGTGAGGCTAGGGCACTCAAATCTAATGCAAAATGATCTAATTTTTGAACTTGTGACTTATAAATAGTGGGTTCAATGGATTGGTTGGTATAATTTGGGTTAACTTATGCTTCGTATGAGGATGTGGATTGCCTTGAGATGATGGTCACTAACGATGTCCCTGGAGATACAATTCAATGGGGTCCATCGTGATTTGTATGTCCCATATATGTTGTCCATCTATTTTGTCAGATCATTTTAGGACATGAAATCCGTAAGTGAAATTAAAAGCCTGAGTAAATCACAACACAAGAAATAGTGGGGATAATGGCTGCAAAGACACAAATATTAACTTGATTCAAAACTTTTTTTAGCACTCAAGAAGGTTTCAATGGTAGACATTCAATATACATCTTTTCTTATGGCATAGTCCATTTAAATTTTAGGTCTGCTTTATTTTTTGGATCACACCCTAAAATGATCTATAAAAAAGGAGCAGGTCTCACCCAAGATGTACGACCCCTATCATGGGTCCACCTTGATGCATGTATTCTCTATCCACACCATCCATCGATTTTTCTATACCATTTTAGGGCACGATCCCAAAAGTGAAGAAGATCCAAATCTCAAGTGGACCATGATCTCAAAAGTGAAGAAGATCCAGATCTCAAGTGGACCATGATCCCAAAAGTGAAGAAGATCCAAATCTCAAGAGGATCATGCTATAGGAAACAATGAACACCCCACGGTGATTAAAAATAAATAAATTCTTAGGGTGCACCTTAATATTTCTATAATATTTATTTTCCATCCAATTTATTGATATGGTTAAACCTGGAAAAAACAAATGTGAAGTTGGTCCAAAACCTTTGTTGCTCGTTAAGGGTCTATCATTACTGCTTCCTATGGCATTGTCCATATGATAATTATTTTTATTTTTTAGATAATACCGTTATGGAAAAACTGATAAATAGAGTGGATACAGAACACGCACATCAAGGTGGGCCCCACCGTCTCGGGTGAGGCCTAGGCTCACCTGCTCAAGACGCGGTTTGGCTACTACTGCCAGTCTGCCATGCTGTTAGGCTAGTGGTGGGCGCTCCATGGCCTCCACCATGATGTATGTGTTTTATCCACACTGTTTATCTATTTTTTGGGATAATTTTAGTACTTTACTCCCAAATTGAGGCAGATCTAAATCTCAGGTGGACCACATCATGGGAAAATAATAATGATTGAATATCCACATGTAAAAACCTCTTAGGGCCCACTGTGATGTTTATTTGACATCGGACTTATTGATTAGGTCATATGGGCCTGGATGAAGTAGAAAAACAAATATCAACCAGATTCAAAAACTGTTGTGCCCAAAAAGTTTTTAATAATGTGCATTAAATAAACACTGCGTGGTCCACTTGAGATATAGATGTATTTTATTTTTAACATTATGCCATAAAAGATACTGAAAAATGGATGAAAGGAATGAATGAAACACACACATCATGGTGGGGCCAAGAGCACGGACCACTATCTGTTGGCTAGTGGCTGTGTCACTAGCCAATCTATTTCCCACCTAATCCGCTTTGGAGTAAACAAGGAAGCAGAGTAGCTGGTGTACCTCACACCAGCTATTGCCGGTGTACATTGGGGCCGAACCAAGTCTAACTGAGCTCAACCCGGCCTGGCCTGGTCACCAACCAAACCTAGCCCGAACTTGGTCTGGCCCGGTCATCAGGCCAACATATCCAGCCTGAACTCGGTCCGGTCAGCAATCGGGCGAGTTTGGGTTGAATTCAAGCCAGTTTCAAACCTTACAACAAGTTTATGAGAAGGAATTTGGAAAGTTCAAATGATTAGGATAAGGGAAGGACTTTGGAAAGTTCAAATGATTAGGGTAAGGATTTAAGAATATATATATATATATATATATATATATATATATATATATATATATATATATATATATATATATATATATATATATATATATATAGGAGATGGTCACCTGCGCACCTTTTCACGTGAGCACCAATGAGCACCTTTGCACACGTGTCATGTGCACGAGAATTTGAACGGTCCAAGTGATGCCGCACCCTTGAAATGATTTAGGTCCATTTTCACTGATCCATGACTCGGTGAGCCATGGCAAAGAGAAATGCAAATCAATGGAGGAAATCGTTTCCTTTGCCATGGCCCACAGAGTTTTGTATCAGTGAAAATTGGGCCTATGGTATTTCAAGGGTGCAAGATCACTTGGGCTTTCGGATTCTCAGTGCATAACACGTGTGCAAAGGTGTTCATTGGTGCTCACGTAAAAAATGTGCGCAGGGGACCATCTCCCTATATATATATATATATATATATATATATATATATATATATATATATATAGTCATGCTCCCTTGCGCACCTATGCACGTGCGCACTTTGCACACGTGCCATGGGTGTCTAATCCGAATGCGAATCCCATGAAACCTTATGTGGAAAATTTTCACCCCGATTTAAAATTCTGGTGGGCCATAGCAAAGAGAAATGCAAATCAACGGAGGAAACTGTTTTTATTCTTCATGGCCCATCAAAGTATTAGATCAAAGAAAAACTTGGACCCGGGGGTTTCACGAGGTTCTGCTTCACATGAACGGTTCATATTTTGGATCCACATCACGTATGATGGGTTCTCAAAAAAGTTCGTACGTAGTACGTACGAACTGGTTCACAGGTGAGCGTTTCCGTGTATATATATATATAAAAACGGTTGGGTCAAGCTAAGTCGGGGCAGGTTGAGTCAGGTTTCGGACTGAGTTGGGCCAAACTGGGACTTGTTCGAACTCGGCCCGAACTCAGTTTTGAGCTGAAGAAAATGACCTGTCCTGGACCAAATTCAGATCTGGGTCAGGCCGAGTCAAGCTTTTTCGGACCGAGTGGAGCGAGTTAATTGGGCTAGCCCGGTTCATGTACACCTCTACCAGCTATATAGCTGGTGTATTGACGTCAGCAAATTCTGCAGGTCTGATTATGAGGTATGTGTTATATCAAAACCGTCCATCCTTTGTGCGAGCTTGTCTTAAGGCTTGAGATGAAAAATAAGACAAATCTAACTATCAAGTGGACCACACTACAAAAAGTAGTGGGGATCGAATGCTTTGGGGTTATAGAAGTTTTGGATCATTATTGAATTTGTTTTTCTTCTTCACCCAGGTCTTCGTGACCTTATGAACCGATTGGATGGAAAATAAACATTATGGTCGGCCTTACGAATGTTTTAATGGTGAAAATCATTATCTCCGTTGCTATTTGTGGCGTGGCCCAACTGATCTTTGGATATGATTCATTTTTTGTATACTGTTTTCAAATTATTTATTAAAATAGATGAACAATGTAGATATAGTAAATACATCATTGTGGGGCCATGTAACTTTGATATCCTTTGAACCGTTCGTACAACTCGGATCAAAGAGCTTCTCTGCTACTAGTCTTCACACTACGAGTACCTACAGCTATATAGCTGGTGTGCGGTACACCAGTGAATCCGCTTTCTTAAAACAATCGAGGTGGGCCACACAGTCTGGTCTCCCAGCAGGAAACAGCCTGGCTACTCCCTGCCACTAGCCAATGGCTGATGGTCGGTGCTATGTAGGCCCCACCCTAATGTATGTGTTTCATCTATGCTGTAATGTATGTGTTTCATCTATGCTGTTCAACTATTTTTCTAAATCATTTTACGATACAAGATAAAAAAATCAGGTATATTCCAATTTCAAGTGGACTATATTACAAAAATATATATGTTGAATGAAAGTCAATAGTTAAAATTTTGTTGGGGACTAAAAGTTTTGGATCAAGCTCATCTTTGTCTTTTCCCCTCACCTAGGTTTGTGGGACCTAATCAACAAATTGGATGTCAAATAAACAGTACAGTGGGAATTAGGAGGATTTTAACGGTGGATACACAATCACTATTGTTTTTTTTTAGTGTGGTCCACCACCTGAGGTTTATATCCCTCTCATTGTAGGGATCAAGCACTAAAATACTAAAATGATCAGTAAAAATAGATGAACGGCATGGATGAAAAAAATACGTCATGGCGGGGCCCACGGATCACCGACCATTAGCCACCAGGCTGGTGGGAGGGAGTAGCCAATCCGTTTCCCTCCACTCCTCGTCCATTCCCGCGCATCAGGCGTTGTGCTCTCCCGTAGCATCGGAAAACTCAGCTTCTCGTGAAGCGAATTGTGTGGTGTGCAGCACACCACCGACCTCCTGGTGTGTTGGTGTCATCGAGTTCCTTGTGCCTATCGTAATGTATCTGTTCTATCCACACCGTCCATCTACTCCGTGACATCATTTTAAGATTTGAGCTCAAAAATGTGACAGATCCGGATCTAGAATAGATCAATTACAAAAAATAATGGGAGTCAATATCTACCATTAAAAACTTATTCAGCAATATAAGTTCCGGATCAAGTTGATATTTATGTTTTACAGCTGTTTGACTTGTCAAATAAAAATCATGTTAAACCTTAGGAACATTTAAATCGTGGCTACCAATGGTCACATTACTTTGTTGTCCCCTTAAGCTTTGGATCTGCCATATTTTTAGGCCCACGCACTAAAATGATATCGTAGGATGGATGGACGGTGTGGATAGAGCACATACATCATGGTGGGGTCCACAAAACTTGGTGACGTCAACACACCACGGAGCTAGGTGGTGTTTGGCACATCACGCAACCCGCTTCCCTTGCAATTACCCCTCGTGCGAATCGTCTCCCGCGATTTCCACCAAACGCCCTCCGATCTTATTTTTTCCCCAAAACTCCGACTCCGACACCAGCCTCTGAAAATCCCTCCCTCCCGCTTTCTCACTCCAATGACGTCAGCATCCCCGTCGGGCCCACTGCCCGCAACAGGGGCCCAGCTTCTCACCGATCAGAAATCCACCGTCGAAGAAGAAGACGAAGAAGACGATGAAGATTTCAACCCTCTCTCCCACCAAACCCTCTCTCCCGAAGCTTCTTCCAGCCTCAGTTCCGAAAACGAGCACTCCGCCCACGCCAAATCCCAACCGCCCGTGCCGATCAACCCTCCTCAGAATCAACGGCCCACATCCCCCGCCATCGAAGATGAAGAAGAAACCGAAACCGTAATGCAGACCAAAGAAGGCTCTCTAGGGCAGGCTACCAAAACAACGGTGGAGCATCGAGATGACGATGGCACCGAAGATGCGATCTGCAGGCGTACCAGGGCTCGGTACTCCCTCGCCAATTCAACGCTCGACGAGCTGGAGACATTCCTTCAGGAGACGGACGATGAGGATGATTTTTACAATGCCGGTGATGAAGAGGAATACCGGAAATTTCTCACCGCGGTGCTGAACGGCGATGCGGATGGCAGTGGCGGTCCTGAAGGTAATGGGAGCACCTGTGTCGTCGGGGACGACGATGAGGAGAACGACGCCGATTTCGAGATTGAGATCGAGGAGGCGCTGGAGAGTGATGGTGGTGGAGGCGAGCGGCAGCCTGAGACCCGCCAAAAGCGGCGGCAGAAGGCCTCCTCCAGGAGCAAGAAGAAGAATAAGAAGTTTCTGGGGCAGGCGAATGTGCCTCTGCGCCCTCTGTTGCCGTCTGTCTCGAACGGGCAGGTCCTGCCTGCACTGCATCCCCCGCTGCTGCCCTTCAATGCTTTCGAGCGCTGCCCTCGGCTTCTTCAGCCCGATCAGATGATGGGCTTCACGGCCCCCCAGATCGGCGAGCTGTATTGTCTAATACATGAGCACGTGCAGCTTCTTATACAGGTATACTCTCTCAGTGTCCTCGACCAGTCTCGGCAGCATGTTGCAAATGGCGTTGAAAAGCTGATTCTGGAGATGAGCCACACACGCGATGAGGCTTTAGCCTGGAGGAAAATTCCACACCCGGATGTTTGCTTTCAGCCTCCATATGTGCACCCATCGGTGTTTGATAACTTGCCCGGGTCGCGAGGGACCCAATTGGATTCTACGGGTCCGCATCGAAGTTCTGAAGGTTCTATCTGGATGCCTGTAATTAACGGTCCTGTAAGGTCCGTTCTTGATGTAGCACCGCTTAGCTTGGTCAGGAGATATGTGGCTGATGTTTCGATGGGTAGGTGGCAGAGGGATCCATTTGGATGCTCGATTGATTGAATTGCAATAAATCAATTTAGTGAAGAGGAAATGCAGAAAGTGGGGGCCACCGTTTGAGCCCATGACAACAACCAAACCCCTAAATGCAATTCCACATGTTTCCATTTAGACTTGAAATGAGTGCCATGGTTATTTTGTCATTTCTTCTTTGTTTGGTTGATTTATTGCAATTTGATTCAGCTAAACTTCCAAACACCCCCTAAATAGACCTTAGCATCGATCATCTATTTTCTAGTGATTAATCACCGACGGGTTTAACTTTTGGATAGTCTGCCTTGGTTTGCCCATTTCGACAGCCGTAGAAGTGCACAAGCAGTGTCATGTGGAAGCTGTCTACAGCAGTAGCCATTTTGAGAAAGAACCTCTTTTCCCGCTTCCTAGTTCAAGTCCCTCTGTTGAGGAAGCTAATAATGAAGCTTTGAAAGAAGCTGCTCCCACTGCTAAAGCACAACAACCTAAGAAGACTTTGGCTGCCATGCTTGTAGAAAGTACCAAGCAGTCAGTTGCTCTTGTCCCAAAGGACATTGTCAAGCTAGCGCGGAGGTTTTTCCCGCTGTTCAATTCGGCGTTGTTTCCTCATAAGCCTCCCCAGGCATCTTTCGCTAATCGGGTGCTTTTCACTGATGCAGAGGATGAGTGAGTTCTATACATTCTTCCTTGCTGTCCCAGTTTGATGGCTTTTGTTTACTAGATTTGGCATTTTACATGCATTTGTTCATGTTTATAGTAGGGCTGCTATTTGCTGTTAGCTTCAACTGTGTGATTTATTAATAGTCTGGGCAAGTTAATGGAAGTGTATCATATCATGGACATGATATGTGCTGAGTTTCAGGGGGATATGAAATAGGAAAATGCCTAAATTACTTGGAACATTGTACCTTGCCTGCCTGCAAATATTAGTTGCGGTCAATGTTTTTAATATCATCATCGCATAATGTATCGCACCCTTGGGATACGGATACATATTGGTTATCGCATGAGATATATCGGTTGTGTCGCGTAATGTGTCGCTGTTGTTGGGAAACATGAGAATATTGGGAAATTGGTTGATTTTTTCAATGGAACTTCAGAGATTGTTGAAAAAGACATCAATACACACCTAGAAATCAAAACATTACAAAAAAATTGCACATAATAGGGGTTTCCTTTATATGGGGTCCTAATATATGCGCTTTCCAAATGAACTGATGTAAGTATATTCAAAGTCTATTCATATAATTTATAAATGTAAGAAGACATGTATGGAAACACAAGCAATACATTCAAGAGCAAAAGAAGAATCACTAGATCAGGTTACATGTTTAATTTTGTGTTTATATATAAAGGTTGCAACTGATTTGTGAGAAATTGAGAAATTTCGATTTTTCTCAATTTTCAGCAACTTGACCCATCTCCCCTAAATCTCGAAATCGAAGTTTCAAATCTATGATTTTTCATGGAAAATATGAAGAATCATAGATTTGTAACAATTTGACACTAGTTTAACGTGATTTACAACAAAAATATGGATTAGAAATTGAAAATGCTCACTGGATCGAATAGGTGGGATATCGGCACTACCTGTGTGTTTCGTATCGCACAAGTGGGATACAAGATATATTATGGGATATATCGGCTGATATTATCGATATTTAAAACACTGGTTGCAGTGTACATTATTACTTGGAAAAATTCTCTACATATTATTGGTGGCGTACTTCATTTTGTATTCTGTGAATTGAGAATCAGATAGTGACACCCAATGTTGTCGAATCGCATATGCAATCATGTGTGATTGCATATGCCTATGCGCATATGCGATCACACAATCGCATATGCAAACACGTATTTTTATATTTTTATTTTTTTGAATATATATATATATATATATATATATATATATATATATATATATATATATATATATGGGAAAAGGTACTATGCGCTCGACCTCACGATAAGCTCCCGTGAGGTTGAGCTGTGTGGGCCCCACCGTGATGCGTGTCGACCATCAACATCGTGCATTTGATGGGTCCCCATTAAATTATGGGATATCCCAAAAATCAGCTGTATACGGAACTCAGGTGGGCCATACCATCTAAAAGCATGCCGAAAACATATAAAAGCACTTGGTGGGGCCTACCTGAGTTTTGAATGCTGCTGAAACTTGGTCTGAACCGTCATCCAAGTGGGACACACATAATGGATGGGCTGGATTTGCAAACCACATCTCGGTGGGCCCAGAAAATGATTTTGAATGTTCTAATGGTGCACGGCCCCTCTCCACTTCTGTATGTGGTGTGGCCCACACAAGTCACAACTTGACTTGATTTTTGAGACCTAGGCCCACGATGGAATGGTGCATCTGACTGATGGGGTAGATGTTAGAAACGCATCACGGTGGGCCCCACACAGCTCGACCTCATGGGACGGTCCCATCAGCTCGAGCGCATAGTACCTTTTCCCTATATATATATAATAGGGAAAAATTCAAAAAAATGTTAAAAAATAAAAGAAACTAAGGAGAACTTTTCTAAGTTAATAGATAACTAATTTTACATATTTAAAATGCATTTGAGAGAGATAAAATCAATTAAACAATGAATTAAACATCAAGTCATTTGCATTTAACAATATAGTTAACAAGAAGTAACAACAAAATCAACAAGCTATTTATTTATTGTTGTAGAAAATCAACAAGCTATCTTCCTTGAAACTTGAAAGTGCTCGAATCTTGATCTTCCAACTTCCAAGAGACTAGAGAGGGAATGTAGTAGAGAGAGATTAAGATCACTTAGAAGTAGGAAATATAAGAGAGAGAGAGAGAGAGAGAGAGAGAGAGAGAGAGAGAGAGAGAGAGAGAGAGAGAGAGAGAGAGAGAGAGAGAGAGAGAGAGAGAGAGAGAGAGAGAGAGAGAGAGAGAGAGAGAGAGAGAGAGAGAGAGAGAGAGAGAGATTAAGCCCACTTGTAATTAAGAAATGTAAGAGAAAAAAAGAATAAGAGAGTTTTGAAGTGAGAATATTGATAAATGGAGGAGATTTGGAAGCTTATAGGCAAAATGTCGTTTTTTTTTGCAAAAAAATAAAAAATAAAAAATTCAATGTGCCATGGTCAATATGCGATCGCATATGCCGTATGCAATCGCATACATCGCATATTTTCTCATATGCCACGTATGCGATCGCATATGTGCCATGATCGCATATGCCATGATCACATATGTGATTTGCATATGGATATGCGCATATGTAGTCGCTCATGACAACATTGGTGACTCCTTAGCTGTAAAAACCAAAAAAGTCTAAATGATATGAAATAGGAGAATGCCCAAATTACTTGGAACATTGTACCTTGCCTGCCTGCAAATAATAGTTGCAGTGTACATTATTACTAGGAAAAATTCTCTACATATCACTGTTGGCGTACTTCATTATGCTGTGAATTGAGAATCAGATAGTGACACCATAGCTGTAACTTTATTCAATGATATTTGCACCACTCTGTTTAACAGATACACCCCTTCCTTTATACTTTCTGTACTACGATAATAAGAGTAGGCCTCTTGATCATTATTTGATAAAGTTCACTATCTCTGCTGAAAAAATACCTGATTTATTTTGAAAAGGTTGAGAAAGAAGGTTCAAGCTTTCTGCATTGATGGCAAGAGATATGATGAGGCATGTTTTGACAGTAGCCCAATTCAGTGGAAACAACTTCCCATTGTTGGATTCCTTTTTCATCTCTTAAATAAGTTAACCTTTAGTGCCAATTAAAAAATGGGAGTGAAGAGGTAACCAACTGTCTCTTTCAACTTCCTATGTATTATGCATATGTGATTCCGGCTTGATATTGGATCTTCTATTTTTGAGGGGTCGTAACTAAGGATTTGTTGATGCCGTCCAACAAATGTCTCCGTATAGGATGGATGGGAGTGCCATATGCCTTGGATCAAGGTGATATATAAGAATTGTGGGATGACTTGGGCGAGGAGGGAGTAGATTGTTTGAAGGACTTTCGACCTATAAATTTGCTAGGGACCCCGTACAAGATTTTAGCTAAAATTCTGGCGGAACAACTCAAGCTAGTTCTTGGGAAGATCATATCCAAGTTTCAAAGTGCTTTTGGGCAAGGCAGATAGATACCAGATAGTGCTTTGATAGCTCATGAATGCTTGGACTCGCCACTCAAGGAAGGATGCGGCAATGTAGTTTACAAGCTTGATTTGGAAAAGGCATATGATCGTGTGGAGTGAGAGTTTCTGGGCTAGATGTTTGGACGGCTTGGTTTTGGGGCAAAGTGGAGAAATTGAATGTACAATTGTACATGTGTAAGTTTGGCTAGAGTCTTGGTTCCAGTCAAAGGATCGTCGAAGGGCTTCTTTAAGTCATTGAGAGGATTAAGACAGGGTGATCCCTTGTCACTGCTTATCTTCGTGGTGGTGGTGGAAACACTGAGTAGGATGTTGGAGAAAGGAGTCTCTTTGGGCACCATAAGCAACTCTAGGATCTATAAGGGAGGTGTCCAAGTTTCGCATCTCCAGTTTACAGATGATACCCTTCTCATGTGTGATGCCAATGAAGACCACATGGATAGCTTGAGAAAGATTATCCGATGTTTTGAGTCAGTTTCAGGGTTAAAGGTGCATCCTTTAAAATGTGAGATGTTAGGTATTGGCATTTTCTTTGAATTTTTAGAGAAGTTGGCCGTAGTTTTTGGTTGTAGACAGGGCTCTTTTCCTTCTACTTACTTGGGGCTCCCACTATGAATTGGGAAGCTTTCGAAACATCAATGGGATCGAGTAATTGAAATATTTTAGAAGACACTATCTTCTTGGTAGCGATGTAATCCAAGGTGTTCCGTATCTGTTACGATGCGATACGTATAGGTAATGGCTATTACCGTTATGCGATACGGGGGTGAAACATGGCAGTTGATTTTCTGGGACCGTATCGGCCGTTACGGGGCATAGCGACCGTTACCCCGTAACAAATTTTTTTTTCTATTTAAATCCAACCGTTATGCGATACGGGGGTGAAACAGGGCAGTTGATTTTCTGGGACCGTATCGGCCGTTACGGGGCATAGCGACCGTTACCCTGTAACAAAATTTTTTTTCTATTTAAATCCAATCCTCCACCCCCCCCCCCTTTTTTCTTTTATACTTTTGTCATTTCAAAAACTCTTCTAGATCATTTTACAATATATTTTGACCACACTTACTATATTTTTTTATATTAAAATCATATATTGAAGTGATTTGAGTGAATAGAAGCTCCGATGGCCTTTATTTAATTTGAAAAAGTACTATTTATGCAATTTTTCTTATTTATAGTTTTAATGCTTTATCGTGATGTGTAAACATTAGATATATATAATCATGTTCACAAATTAACTAGACAGCCCGTACAACACTCTCACCAAAGAGTGGACCGTTACACTACCATAAACATGTTCAAAACAAAAAAAATGAATACATATTTGGAATATTTACATTATTCTTGATTTTCTAAAAATTTTTTTCAAAATTTTTCGAGCAAAAGAAAATTTTCAACCGTTACGGTGGTTGTAATATTTACATTATTCTTGATTTTCTATATATATATATATATATATATATTTTTCAGAATTTTTCGGGCAAAGAAAATTTTCAACCGTTACGGTGGTTGTAACAGTCGTTACGCTCCCATATCAGCCGTTACAGCCGATACCCGTATCGGTAATTGTGGTGATCGTTAGGGCCACCGTTATCAATACAGAATACCTTGATGTAATTTCTATATGCAGGGAAGGCTCGTTTTGATAAATGCCGTCCTCTCAAACTTACTGGTATACTTTTTCTCTCTATTCAAATGTCGTATGGGGGTGATAAAAAAGCCGGAGAAACTCATAAGTGATTTTCTTTGGAGAGGTGTTGAAGGCAAGAGGAATTTCATTTGATGAGGTGGGAAGACGTGTGTCGCCCGAAAAGTAGTGGAGGGGTGGGGATTAGGCAATTGGTATCAGTCAACAAACTTTTTCTTGGTAAATGGCTATGAAGATTCAGTGAGGAAATGAGTCTTTGGAAAGAAATAATCATCATAAAATATGGGGTCAAGGATTCGGGTTGGTGGCCTAACAAATCCACATTGTATAAGGCCATGCGGATGTGGAAGGCCATAGTAGAGTTGGAAGGTAGCTTCAAGAGGGGGGTGTCTTTCTCCATGGGGGATGGGTAGTGTCTAGGATTCTGCGAAGATATTTGGTTCCAGGGTTGACCCTTAAAGGAGTTATTCCCTTGCCTAGCCTTAGTTTCTTTGAGCCCAGAGATGTCGGTCGCGCTGGTTGCTTCTTTTGGCTAGGCTCTTTAGGCATGTGAATTCCCTCATGCAAAAGGAGTTTGAAGGAAGAAGAGGTTGAGATTCTCTCTTTTGGAGAAGCTTTCGGGGATTGAGCTGAGTTAGGAGAGGGATTGGATGACGTGGTCATTAGAAAAATTCAACTCTTTCTAAGTTAAATCCTTTTATTCACTGCTTTCTGGACAACATCTGAGGGACGACCCCCCACATCCGTCTGGTCATGTGGTGCACCAAAGAAGGTTGTGGTCTTTGATTGGTTGGTAGTTTGGAACAAGATCCTTACTATTGAGAACCTTCACAAACGAGGTATGACCATAGTAAATGCATGTGCTCTCTGTTGGAAGGAGGGTGAATCGGTGGACCATCTCATCATTCATTGTACATTTGCAAGGGGAATTTGGGATAATTTCTTATCTTTGTTTGGAGCCTCATGGGTGATGCCAAAATCCTTCCCCGAACCTTTATGGGCATGGCATCGAGGCAGAATTGGCAAGGTTGGGAGGTGCGTATGGCGCCTAGCTTTGCTTGCTAGAATATGTGAAATATGAAAGGAAAGGAATAAACGGTGTTTTAACAATTCCTCGGGAAGTGTGGAAGGTGTTTTTTGCAAGGCGAAAAGTTTGGTTATTGAATGGGCAGCACAAAATTCTTTCTTAAAAGAAGTTTCCCTTGCTCAACCGGACTGGGCTGATCTGTAAATTTTTGCCTTTTTACCTGAGCCATTTTGGCTTGGGGCCTGTGCGTAGATGTACTATTTGCCGTATATAACTGCTGTTAATATGTTGCTTCTTGGCCCTGCTCTAATAAAATTGGTATCTTTCCAAAAAAAAAAAAGCATCGCGATATTTCATTTATTGACTGAACATGTCATACGTTGTTTAGAGATAGTTACAATCTAGAATTACCCATTAGCTAATGCATTTACTTACATGTAAAGCCAAAACAAGATCTACGAAGCTGATCTCAAATGGCTGGGACAAGGCCATGATGATGATGTTGTGGCAGTGGCACCAGTGAAAACGACTAAGATGTCAATGATGATGATGATGATGGAGGGGGGAGAGGGAGGCTGAAGGAGGGAGGGTTTCATGCTCAACATGTGAGCTGACCCAAGTAGCCGGGGCAAAGTTGTGATGATGCTGATGTTTGATTCTAATAGCATTTAGCCAATCTTTCATATCCCTTGTCCTCTGGTTTTGGTGTTTTCTTCCTTACAAGTATCCCCTTGGTGTACATAATTTTCACTATTAGGACGGACCTTCTGTTTTAGTTGTTGGGTTGGTTATACGGATCTTACTTTGTTGACCTTGTTGCCACTTACATCACAACCATTTGAATGCATTGATATTTTCTGAACAAGCAGCTAGCATCAAAATTTGGTCACAACCTTTTCGCACGAATCCTGATGATATTTTATATGAATTGAGAAACTAATGTGCAACTTAACTGATAATTTTTTTCTTTAATCACATGGAGACTTTTGAAGCCACATGCAATGATGCAACTTTATGGGATTTAAAGGATTGTTAAAGAGATTCATTTGTGGTCTTAGATTTTTCTGTCAATGACTTTAACTATCTGTTATTACAATTTATTATGTATGATTTTTCTGTTAATGACGTTAGAATGCATGATTCCTAATGACAATGTAGTTTTAATCTAGTTGAATTGGTCTGGTATTGTTATGTTCTAACTTTTGGGTTGTGGCAGATTATTAGCAATGGGTTTGATGGAATATAACAACGACTGGAAGGCAATCCAACAACGGTTTCTTCCTTGCAAATCCAAGCACCAAGTTAGTTCTTTTCTTGCACATGTATACTTATGTGTATAATTCTAATGTCTCCACTTTCTTGGGGATACTATCAGTGCCTGTTCGACAGCCTATCATCGTTGTGGACTGTCCATTCATTCATGCTACTAGGGACATGTCTTGGTGCAAAAATCACGCAGATGAATCATCTGATCAATGGCATGAAAAATGGACAGTCAAGACCAAGCAGAGAGTAAAGTAGGTCCAACCATCATTTTGAAACATCTATTCAGTAGGAATAATTCTATAACACTTTGGTTTTGATGATGCTAATTGTCCAATCTATGGTATATAAAAACAGATGGTGGTGAGAAAACGAACCCACACTCAAAGGGCTGGGATCATCTGATTTAGCCCACCCTTTTGTGTAGTCTTTGTGAGATGGCATGTAATAACCTCGTTGAATGCCATGCCACCTAATTTGCGATTCCCTTAATTGAAACTATTGATTGTTCACTAATTCAAAAGGTCTCTCCATAGACATGGATTGGCCCATCAACACAATGATAGTGACTCTACTCCTAATGGACAATGGAAGTTATATTGTCATATTGTCATCATGCTTCCCAAGGCTGTGCTCTCAGGGAAGTGTACGTTCTATATGAGTTGAAACTTTGGTGGAATTTTCTGTAGGTAGAGTGTCTAGTTTCTAGCAGTGGTCCAGTCACACTACCGCATGAGGCCCTTACGTTTGGATGAATGGGAACTGTCCACTTAAATATCTGTCTTCCATGGATGTCTTGAGTTCCAGTGTTTAGTACTGTCCAGTTCGGTTTGATGGAAGAAGATTCTTTATAAATGGCTAGATTTTAGGTTTTGCCAAAAGGTGGGATGTTTCTCCTGTTGAAAAGGGTTCCATCTCGCCTAAACGAGGAAGGGCTTCTTTCCTTCATTCTCACCACCCACTTGTCATCCGAGCTCCGCAACTTGAATTCACGGAACGAGTTGTCAAATAAACAGCATAACTGAGTTCCTAGAACTCTGCTTATTAGAGTCTAAAGTTCCATGAAACTCTATACGTTTCCCGATACTCCAGTTCCATGTGTCCACGCGAACCTTCAGTTACTGCTGCATGTCTGCCTTAAAGGAACTTGATCTCGGGTGAGACATATTTCTTTCCAAGCTTTGACAAACAATTTTGCAGAAGGAATCTTGCCATTGTGGAATTTGCCTGTCCATGTTGCAGCTAGATGGAGCTTCCTTCAAGTCCAATCCAAGACGTATAGACATCAGCAGATGCAGTGTTTCTTTCCATGGATTTTAATTGGCTTATGATAGGTTGTTTCATAGGGCCCCCAATCTTGTTGGACCTTTTCTCTTGTGCAATAAAGTTATTCATTTTTAAAGAATAAAATTAGGTTAAAATTTTAATGATTACCAAAGTATCCTCTAGGGCCCGTTTTGTGCACATCATCGCCACATGCACATAGAAATAACACAATCAGCACATACTATTTTATGTCTGGCTTGCTAGTCCACTATGCAAACAGCAAGATTATCTCAATAACATTATTTTCACGTCTTTTGCCTTCTTTAAATGTGGCATTATCTCTCTCCTTTCCTTTCTGTTAAGAGATAAAGTTAGCTGCTGATGTCGGCGATGCACTCCGAAGTTCATCGGAGAGCAGGGACGATAGAGGAGGGGGCGGGTGAAGATGGGTTCAAAGGAGCACGAGAAAAAGAGGGTAGAAGATACGCAATCTGCTTTGCAGGGGGGAAGAGGAGTTTGGATTAACGTTTCGAGGCGGAAAGGGAAAGGGAAGCAGTTTGTAAGGGTTGTTGCAAGCTACCCGATGTTATACATAAAGGGCTTCCTTGCGGGATGGCTACCCATCAACTATTCAAGAGCATTCGGTAGAGCAGGAACGGTGATGGATGTGGTTATACCTAGGAACGAAGAAAGTGGGGCTTACAGGGGATTTGGGTTGGTAAGAATGAGTTCAGACGACGAACTCTTCAGGGCCATTCAAACCCTTCATGGCGAAAGTTTTGGGGGAGTTAGGTTGCTTGTCCAGAAGGCCAGATTCGGATCAGAACTGAAGCATAAACTTGGAGGACGACAAAAAAGATCGATGAATACTTCAGTGAAGCAGAATCATACAAGTCTAGATCTCATTTTCCAGCAGGGATTAACATCCTACAAAGAAGTGCTTACCAAATCCAAAGAGGGAATCATACCAAAAGAAGCAGCAATACTCACAGTTGGTAGTAGCGGTAAGATGGAATTTGGGAAAGGGTTGGAGATGGCCAAGAAAGGGGAAGACATCTCGATCCATATTAATCATGATACGATCAAGCAATCTAGCGAGGCCCTTGGAGACTCGGTTGTGGCGATCACCATAGTAGGCACAATGATCACCCAAGTGAGACGTTGGTTAGATGAATGTTGTTCAGTCCTGCCAAAGACCTTTACCATTAGACCCATAGGTTTCAGCGAGCTATGGATCAGATTGTGCCCCGGAGTGAATCCGGACCTTCTGATAATGGCAGGGGCATTGCACAAAGATGGCCCAGTGATCAGGATCCTAAGCTGGGAGGAATTTTCGGCGTTCGGAACAGAAGTCGTATGGATGCTGATCTGGTCGGTTCCTCTCGAACTTTGGTACGAAGATTTCTTCCTTATAACGGCAAATCGGTTAGGGAGCTTCATTGAATTGGACTCCAAGACGAAGCAGGGTGAGGAAATGGGGGTCATAAGGGTTAGGGTAAGGAGGAGGAAGGGAGAGTCAGTACCTTCATATATTCAAGTCATTGCTGTTGACAGAAACCTCTTCCCGTCGATCCAAATGTAGGCAAAAGACTCTCCAATCGCACGCTGGGGTGATCTCTGGAGTTTTAGAGGGGTAGCGTCATCGACAGTCGTGGCAAGAGAGGCGGTGGAAGGAATACACCAATCGTATACTGTAGGAGCATTGGTTCTTTCGAGACCCATGTGTCTTGACCCGGTTGGAGGAGATGTCGAGTTCGTTAGTCTTCAAGCGGATCACGTGACATGTGTCCACCCTCTGTCGGATGGCGACATTCATCTTGTCTTAAAAAGCACGTCTCTCTCTCCCCAGCACACGCGGGCGGTTGAGCCGACGCCACGTATCCTCCCAAGGAATGCTGTACCGATTGATGCTGACGTTGCCCGTCAGACTATCGCAGCTTTGGCACGCGTGACAGCTCTATAGCCACGTGTGACGACTTATCGAAGGCATGAGATCCGATAGCCTTTTTGGGTCCAGATTTGGTAGCCACGTGTGACGACTTATCGATGGTGTGGGATTCGGTAGCCTTTTCGGGTCCAAATTTCGGGTCCGAGTCGGGTGCCTTCGATCCGTCGATCTGAGCCACTCTTAATCTTGACCTCTCTCTTAACGCAATCCCTCATATCGAGCGTCAAATGATTCCATGACTATCAAACAGAGAAATCTCTCCCTTAGAGTTCGCAGTTCCAGTAAGGGAATCCCCATCCTGGAAGATTACCCTGCCTCAGCAAGCCTCGCAAGATTTGTTTCCCGCGGAATCGTCGGTAGATCTCCTCGAAGCAGATTGTCTGATGATTGGAGAGAATTTCGTCGACTACCAGGTAGATGGTCACTCTTGGTCCTCGGAATATACGACTTCCCTTTCGTCGTCCCGTTCCCTGGCTTCTAGAGATGCCATGTCAGATCAAGCTCTGGTTACGCCGTTCCAGGAGCAAATCAGGGAAGAAGTTATAGTAGTAGAGCCTTTGCAGATTCGGATGGGAGGAGCCAACGAAGCTATGTATGATGAACAAGTTCCAATGGCGGAGGTGGAAGCTAAAAGGGCGAACTTGGTCAACATAATCCAAAAGAAAAGATGGATCAGAGATGGTATGGGACAATTCGGAAGAGCCATTGGCCTATCGTTTGGCGATCATCCAGAGGACTATATAGCCCTCGTCCAGTGTATCGAGTCTCGTGGCAGACCTCTGATACAAGTAACAAGCTAGATCCCTAAGGAAACTACCACGCAAATCAAGAAGCAACAGGGAACTTCAAAGTCTAATATCCAACCCCAATCTGGCCAGTGGTGTCTACATGGGAAGTGGCAAGAAAGGACCAAGGGGTAGATATGTTTCCTAGATGAAGATGTTGTCATGGAATGTCAGAGGGGTGGGATCAAAACAAAAGAGAAGAATCCTCAAAGATATATGTGGCAGAAGTAAGGCAGATGTGATGTCCGCAGGAAACAAAGGTTAAAAAATTCAATGACAAACTGATGGGCCCTCTATGGAAGGAAAAAGATGTGGGATGGGTAACTGTAGACACAAAAGGAAGTGCGGGAGGTATTGTGCTGGCATGGAAGTTGTCAGTTTGGGCTATGGAGCAAAGCTGGAAAGGAGAATTCTCAGTTTCGGTTATCCTAACGGAGGTATGTTCTAATTTCAGATGCCTTATCACCTCTGTTTATGGCCCAAATCAGGAGGATAAAAGAAGCGTCTTCTGGGAGGAACTGAAGGAAGTTC
Source organism: Magnolia changhungtana (assembly GCA_030180095.1). Lineage (NCBI taxonomy): Eukaryota > Viridiplantae > Streptophyta > Magnoliopsida > Magnoliales > Magnoliaceae > Magnolia > Magnolia changhungtana. The sequence continues at coordinate 1,633,995 of JASAUF010000467.1, read as the reverse complement.
GTCAGAATTTTGAAGGGCCCTGGTGTCTGGGAGGGGATTTCAACATTATCAGATATGCTCAAGACAAAGACGAGATAAGGGAAGGAAGATAAGACGAAATTTCATTTGGTGAATTGGAAGGAGGTGTGTAAGGAATGGAAAGATGGTGGAGTAGGGGTGAAGGATCTCAAAAGAATGAATCGAGCCCTCCTAGGTAAATGGACTTGGAGGCTTGGGACTGAGAATGGGACTCGGTGGAATAGCCTAGTTAAAAGTAAGTATGGCCGCTTAGAGGGTGGTTGGTGGACTAAGGACTCGTCTCGGTACAGAGCATCAGCGCTATGGAGAGATGTGCTATCCGTAAAAAATGAGGTTCTAAAAGGTATTGGTATTGTTCTAGGAGACGGAAAGAAAATTCGTTTTTGGGAAGATGTTTGGATAGGAGAAGCTACCCTCAAAGAAGATTTTCCGAACCTATTCCGTTTATCCCCGAAGTGATCCATCAAAGTAGCAGATTGTTATTTAGTTGAGGGGAATGAAATCGTTTGGAATCTTACGTGCAGAAGAGACCTCCAGGACTGGGAGATTGAAGAATATTTGGCTCTCCTAAGCCGCATAAATAATTGTAAACTGGATCAGAATAGCGAGGACACCCTAGTATGGAAACTAGACAAATCCAACACGTTTTCAATAAAGTTGGCAGCGATTCCTCTACCATATCTGAGAACTTAAAAGGGCGAGTGTGGAAAACTAGAGTTCCTCCAAAAATTGCGGCATTTGGTTGGCTAGTTGATATGAAGGTGGTCCTGACAATTGATAACTTGAGAAAAAGGGGCATGCCAATCACGAATGTCTTCCTGTGCTGTATGGCAAATGAAGAATCTGTAGACCATCTGTTCATTCACTGCCTGTTTGTCAATTAGATCTAGCCAACAATTCTGTCCCTCTTTGGCTTGTATTGGTCCTTTCCAGACTCTACCGATCGACTGCTTAATGCCTGGCAAGGTGCTATAGTAGGAAATAACATAAAAGAGATATGGAGAATGGCGCTTCTAGCTATCTGGCGGTCCATATGGGAAGAAAGAAATGGGAGGTGCTTCAGGGATGCCTCTAACTCGGCGGAGTCCTTTCTTAAGAGGGTGATTTATCTAATAGTAGAATGGACCTCTAATGATGTTTCCCTTAAGGGGTGTAATTTTTCCTTTTTAGGTGAGTAGTCTTCCCGCTACCTCAACGGGTTGACTCTCCCTGCCTTTGTAATCCTTTCTGATCTAACATAGATCCGTTATCTTTAAAAAAATAAATAAAAAAATAGTTGGGTCTGAGAAAGAAGTAGGAGTACAATTATTTAAGAGATGAGAGTTCGTTTGGCCTCCATCGCAAACCGTCACAATTGAAGATCAAACGTTTGTCACCATCCATGGATGCCTGAACGTCGAGGGTACCGATGATTGGAACCGTCCATGTGAAAAAAAGAAGAAGAATGTGCCATGTAGGCCACATTTTGAAACTTGCTCTGGAAGGGTGATTGGTACCACCACTATCTTTAGATGAATTTGGGACAATAAAAAGAAAATTTCAATGGTTCACATTCAACTGTAAAAATTGAAGTTGAGGACCATCATTAAAGAATCTTTAGATGAATTTGGGACAATAAAAAGAAAATTTCAATGGCTCACACTCAACTCTAAAAATTGAAGTTGAGGATCATCATTAAGGAATGATTACACGATAATAGCTTATTTATGATAGTAAATAGAATAAAGACGATTTAAATCATCTAACCATCAGCGTATATTGCCACCTAATGATGCCCACATGCTAAGTTTTCTGATGATCAGAACCGTCCATGTTTGTGTATTGTGTGCAATATAGGCCAAAGTAAATATGCAAACGGATGATTGTGACTATTGACTGACTTTGAACAATGAGAGGAAAACTTTTAACGGCTTCTATTCAACTCTAAAAATCGATGATTAGGATTAACACACCTAATCGTGATTATTGGATAATAGCTTATTTATGGTAGTAATGAGAATATGGACGGTTCAAATCATAGGACCATCTCTGCACGTGTGTTCTAATGGGTGGTGATGCATTAGATTGCGAGTTACCTCAGAGGCAGGGAACTCTACTTCTAGAAGTTGTTTCGTTTGGAAGTTTATAATTACAAGGATTGTGCGTGGGCCCCACCCTGATGTGTACGTGTCATCCAACCTGTCCAGCAGGGTAGCCCAACCATTAGAGTTGGACACTCTTTTGGCTAGAATTAGATTGTGACAACTCGTCTACAATTGGCGTTTTTAATGGCAATCCATACCTTGAAAAGGTGAACACCATTATGAATATGTGGTAGCCTAAAAATCACACGGGTAAGTGATCTTAGCCATCTACTGTCTGAGTTTTTAGAATCTTAGATTAGTAAGTTTTAATAATACATTATTAATGTAACTTAATTATTAAAAAAATAATCTACACATTTTATCAGTAATTCATGGAATGCTAATTTGTGTCATCAGAACATCAGAGATCACTATTCAAACATGCTTATTTAGATAGTCAGAGTCACTACCAAACACAAATAGCCACTATCATGACAATAGTAATCATCATAAAATAACTGTCCGGATGACTCTACCCACATAGCGCTATGGCGGCCCCAAACAGGCCCTAGTGAAAGAAATGGTCTTTCGTGAAGACACTTAGGTGGTTTGACAAGCTATCCTGGGCCCTCTTGCTACCATGAGTTTTGTGCTAAATAGAAAAACAATAGTTGCCTTTTTTTCTTCTTTAAATTAGAAAATGTATTCCAAATCGGTTTTGATAGTTGTAGGATATATCCATGTTATTGTACCTATTCTCTTGGGGGGTTTTGAATGTTGTAAGAATCTTGAGGTTTTGAAAGGTTAGGTTCTCTATCTATGGTAGAGAGATTTACCTTCTTGTTGCTTTCTACCATCAAGAAATGATTTTGGCATCCATTGTCTTTGTTGGTTTGTCTTTATACCTAATCTGAACCACCATTAAAGAGATTTGCCTCCATTTTGTTGGTTGGTCATTGGGGTGTTTCTTTCAAATCAATAGAAACACTAGATCTTTATTTAGGTGCCCATATCTCTCAATGTTTGATCATGTCATGATTTCTCTGAAGTATGGCTTTTGATTTTTTTTTTTTTTTTTGAAAGGTGATACTTTTATTGAAGGAGAAAGGAGAGAAGCAACAAGGAAAAGGAAACTAAAAACTACAAAGAAAACATAAGATAGGAAAAAGTAAAAAACAAGAAAAGGAAAACTCCTAGAGACGAAGCCAGGCAAAGTGGAGCAAATGGGGAAAAAAAGAAAAAACAGAAGCAAGAAGCAAAAGAGAAAAAGGAAAAAACTAAGGGGCCCAATCTCTAAACAGAACAAGCACTCTAGAAATGACCCCTACTGAGGAGATAGAGATATTCCTGAAGCAGTGATTGTTCCGCTCGTCCTAGATCGCCCAGATAACAGCCAGGAGGATAATCCTCTACTTTCTTTTACCCAGATCTCCACTTGGATTTGGGTGCGATCCACTATAGAGGCTCTCCATGTTATGGGGCATGACCTAGGAAACCGCTGCAAGTCTGAAAACACTCCAAATGTCCGCTGAGAATGGACAATGAAGAAGCAGATGATCCACCGTCTCTTTTGCACTATAACAGAGTAAGCACATATTCGGGAGCTGCATGCTGCGCTGCCTCATATTGTTGATGGTCAGAATCATTTTTTTGCTAACCAACCAACCAAAAGCAGCTACCTTGCGAGGGACTCTATAGAACCACATAGGGTTGGTATTGTCAAACAACCATTTACTCTAAAAGCTTAAGCTGTCAGAGTATGGTGTATCCATATATATCAAGGGACTTTATCACTCCAACACCACCCTCGACACGTGCGGGGTGGGAACTCCGCACGGGAACCAAGGTGTTTTGTTGCGGTATAGGTGGGCGTAACGGTGCCCACCGTTACCGATACGGATACGCCCCGTATCGGCCGATGCGGGGCCGTAATGGCTGATATGGGGAGTGTAATTTTTTTTTTTTTGGAAAAAAAAATTATGGAAAAATATCCATTAAATCCGGAATATTCTAAATATTCCAAATATGCATTCATTTATAATTTGGAACATGTTTATGGTGGTGTAACGGTCCACTCTTTGGTGAGAATGCTATATCAAGCTGTCTGATGGATTTATGAACCTGATAACTTGGAATTAATTGCAAACCTTTTATATTTAGTTTTCTAACTATATAATATCTATATAAATTTACTATAATGAATGTAATACCAAAACATCTTATATTTTCAAGTTTTCCTTTTTTTATAGTGCTACTGCATTGCATACTTCGTGACTCACATACTTTTCATTTCAATATGTAGAGTTTAGGGACTTTTGTATCCTATTATGTAATTCATATACCCAACAATTTGATATCATTTTCCCCCATAAATCTTTAAAAAAATTAAAATTAAATTGAGGTAAATAGTGTTGTCGATTCGAGGTTGATTTGGGGACCATTTGATGCCCTAAACTAGCCTCAAATTAATGCAATCTATTGGTACTTATCCCACTAATGGGTTGGTGGACATTTATTGGACAGTGAATAATGAAAAATTTCAAATGCCTATTTCAAAAAACAAATATCTGCAAACTAATGGTGAAAATTGTAGGAGTTATTTAATTTTGGGATTGTGACTTGGCAACAATGGTCCCAAAATTTAATTGGTTAATTTTGAGTTGATATATACCTCATGTATAAATTTTTAGGGCTATGTACTGGGGTCCACTCGATTATGTATTATATATCCATGTGATCCATCTGTTTTGACAACTCATTTAATGGCATTGGAAAAAAAAAAGGTAAATCCATATCTCAGGTGGACCACTAGTTGGCCAGGCGGGCCACCTTGATGTATTTGTATATCCATGCCATCAATTTGTTTTGCCAACTCATTCTAAGGCATGGTCCAAAAATTCAGGTAGATCTAAATCTTCGGTGGACCACTAGTGAATATCCGTTTAAAAGTGGGGCCCACCTCAATGCATTTGTTGTATATCCATGTGGTCCATCCTTTTTGCCAACTTATTTTAGGGCATGGTCCAAAAAATGAGGCCGATCCAAGCCTTAGGCGAACCACAAAATAAGGATTTAATTCCCACCATTAAAAATTTCTTATGACATTTTTTTTTTTTTTTGGGATCAAGCTGTTATTTGTGTTCTCCCTTTCATCAAGGTCAAAGTCTATGTGACCTTATCAACAGGTTGGATGGCAAATACATACTATAGTGGGCCTTGGGAAGATTTTAACAATGGGCATTCAATCCTAATTGTGTGGTCCAATTGAGATTTGGATCCCTTCACTTTAAGGATCGTGCCATAAAATGAACCTGAAAAATTGATGGACGACATGGATATACTACACATAAATCAAGACGGGCCCCACGTTACAAAATAGTGCATGTGCATTGTACTGGGTGCGCCGCAAAGCATTTAAAAAAATAAATTGAAGTGAATGGCTGTTTCACAGCCATGCAGTCCATTCATTTTTCCAAGACTGAAAATGAAAACAAGAGAGAGGGAAATTGAAAAGAAAAAGAGGGAAAGAGGAGAGGGAACTGAAAAGAGAGAGAGAGAGAGAGAGAGAGAGAGAGAGAGAGAGAGAGAGAGAGAGAGAGAGAGAGAGAGAGAAGAAGAAGAAGAAGAACAAGGGCAACAACTGCTCCCGCTGCAGCCGTAGCAGCCCGACAAGAAGAAGAAGAAGAAAAGAAAGAAAAAAAAGTTACTTATATTTTTTTTTTTTTGGGGTCATTTTTTCCTATTTTCTTTAGAGGGTTATGGCCCGTAACAGTTGTTATGGTATCGTGACAGCCGTTATGGGTACAAAAAAGAGGGGGTGGCTGTTACAACCCCGTAATGCGTAACAGTCATGGCCGTTACCGTTACGTATCGGCTGTTATGGCCGATACGTAACCGTTTTCAAATACCCTGACGGGAACATACTGATGAGGGTGGAGGGACACTCACACCGTAAATAAGCAGGGATTGATTTCCTGGTCCCTGGGTCGGATCTGATTTTTCCTAACCTCTCGTGGGAGAATAATATATTAGCGAGGCATATTTGCTACTCTCGAGAGATTCGAACATAGTACCTTCCGCTCTGATACCATGTCAAACAACCATTTACTCTAAAAGCTTAAGCTGTTAGAGTGTGGTGTATCAATGTATATCAAGGGACTTTATCACTCTGACAGGTATGACATGGAGTGTTGAATGATGAGGCAGCTAGGGAGGAGTAGAAAGACCGCACAAAGAATAGACCTGTGGGCGACAATGCTCAACGAATAAAGTCCTTAGGCTTGATAGGTAATGGAGTGGGTGCCGCTTGCAAATATGAGAGGAGATTAATAAGTTCCTGAAACTCAAAATCAGAAGGATTCCTATGGAGCAAAGGGTTCCAAATCCCGTCACTACCATCTGGACAGAAATAGTCTCTAACAAGAGTGTTTGGATTCTCTGAAATAGCAAATAGAGCAGGAAAAACTTCTGCCATAGATCTATTCCCCAGCCAAATGTCTAACAAGAATCTAATTTTGTCCTTTTCCCAAAGAGAATGTAATTCTTTCAAACACATGTAGACGATTTGGCTATTCCTTTGCACAGGAATGAAGCACGATGGTAGAGGAATTTTTGGTCCACCATCCAGTAATGATATGCCGAACTTAGCCACAACTATCTGGTGCTAGAAGCTATCCTCCTCACACCCAAATCTCCACACCCACTATCCTAGGAACGCCTTTTGATGCAAGAGTCTAAAGCTAATTTTGGCTGTTCAAAATGAGATTGGCAAAAATGGCAACAGATTTGGAAGTGTCCAAGACTCCAAGGCTAATTTTTGCAGCTCAAAATGAGGTTGGCAAAATAGCGACAGATGTGGACTCTGGGACATTTATCAGCTGCCCCCCTGTGAACATGTCCTGTCCTACAAACAATTGCCAAATCTATGATTGTTCATCGTTTCTCATTTAATTGGTCTAGGTGGGGCTACGGTTATCACTGCAGTTGCGGTTCCTGTTCATGGAACAAAGCAAGAAAAAGTCAGAAAAGAAGGGAGAAACCTTAGCTAAAAGAAGCTTTGTATCATCAAATAACATATTCTTTTCTGTTATATTTTAATGTTAACAAAATATTAATATTGTCCATGCTACATAACGTTCATGTCTCAATATTAAAAGAAAAACACATCTTTTAGCCAACAACACAATGCGACATTCTCAGCAATACCTTTTTGACTCAGTCAGTTGAGTCACTAAATCACAAAAAAAAACCTTGAAAACTCACCAGAGTCACCTCAATGGTGTGTCCTCACAAAGTTCACTTTCTCCTGACTTCATGTGTCACTGTTTCGTAAAATATAGTTGATTGGGTATGTCACCCAGAGATCGACTTGTCAACTCAACTGACGTTTGGTTCACCTCAATAGTGAAGGGATTTTTTGGTGCTTATAGTTGGCACTTGCATGGTTCATTTGACCATAAATTAACTAGGTAATTTTTGCACATTTGTTTCAAAATTTCTTAAACAAATCCTGGAAGTAACAATATTGGTGTACTGGATATGTTCTGTCAAGGATTACATTAGTAGCCCACTGTTAAAAGAAGGATTTCATTAGTAGTCATATTTGTCTTTCCTTTGATCATATGGTAAACTTGCAATTCTTTAACTGTGCTGCTTTACATTTTGTAGATCTTTGTAAGGCAGAAGAATCGCAACTCCTCAAAAGCACCTGAAAATCCAATAAAAGTATGCATTTAATCTCTGGTATTCATTCTCATATATGTTCATTGAGGTTTTTAGTACTTTCAGATATTGGTTTCTTATTATATTTGCCCATGCATGAGTGGGTGTTTTTGCATGTGAAGCTGTGCTTTGGAGTTTGTTGCTTATTTCTCTTTGACGTGAATAATAGTACTTTATTGATCTGGAGAAGCGGACGAAGGAAAACAAAAGGAAGAAAAAGAACAAAGAAATTAAACAGCCTTTACAAAGGTTAAAAGTTAAAGCGGCCAACAAGATTGCAGTGGAGATCTAGTAAATACGACAAATATGAACGCTTAGAGACCCCATCTTCTGCCAGAGATATGCAAGCTTCTTAATGAATGTGTGATTAAAGGAGACCCAAAGAGTGCATAATAAAAAGTCTCCTCTAAAATGCTTGTCTTGATAGTGGAAATCCTTATTATTCTCCCCTATGTTAATATTACATTACTAACTGCTATCTGCCATAAGGGGACAGAAGAATTAAGGGTTGAAATATTTGTAGACTTTGTGCAAGAACATTATCTTTTGCTTCATTTAAGTGAACACCAACAAGACCAACTAGGACCACTCTCACCTAATGTAGGACGGCCTAATCCAACCATAAATGAACATGGTATTTGAAAGGGGCAGATTTATGCAATTTTTAAAAAACAAATAAAAAAATCAGCCTTATTCATCATAAACACAAGAAAGAAATAAGGTTAATGCAGCAATGATTATGGCCATCCATCACAAACATGAAGTATTGAATCTTAAAATATGAATTTAGTCCGATCCGACGAAAGATAGAACTTTCGTCTTGTAATAGGTCCGTCTAATGATCCAAGTGGATTTTCTAATCCAGAAAATATGAATTTTCTAGATTAGGAAATCTGAAAAATTCAGAAAAAAATTGGTGGTTCTTCAAATTTAAGCTTTGGGTGATGGGATTTGAAGAATGTCAAAATATGTAAATGTGGGGATGAAAATCTTTTAAGATCTAATGATTTCGATAAAAAGAAACAGGATCGGCTTCTATATCTAAAGATTTTAGGAAAAAAGGAAGATAATATGATTAAAGAAAAGAGTAACTTGAGAAAAGAAAGAAGGAGAGAGAAGTAGAGGATGAGAAATCACTTTCCTGGGCCTCACGCCCTCTTCCAATCACTGGAAGTCGAAGACAAAATCGTTAGAAGCAAAAGGTTTTTTATTTTTATTTTCCCTTCTTCTTAAAACATAACATAGCCTCCTTTAGGTTTAGGGTAAAACACGCTTATAAATTCATAATTACATGAAATTACCAAAATACCCCTATTAAAAAATTTTAAAAAGAAGAAGAAATTCGCACAAAAATTGTGCGCAAACTGTCTCAAAACTTAAATACCTCAAATATTTATAAACTAAATTCAAATTCAAGATGCTCGATGGGCCCCGATGATAGTGCCGTGAAGGTGGCGCCATGAAGGTGGGCTGTGGCGATCCAATGGTCCAAATTACACCATCCTTGCAATCCAATGGTTCAAATGTCTCTTTCAAGTAACTTACACATGTCACGGACACGTGTAAGGTCTTCAACCTCTAGAGACCTGACCCGTATTCATCATCTAACCACATTGACACGGTTAACGCATGCCTCCTGCGTTGATATACTTTGAATGGCCTAGTGTCCGCATCATCACCACACCACAACCATCTTTAATCAGCACAACAACCCCATAAGGACTTATTTGCCAAAAGAACCACTGTCAAAGTTCATATATAGAACTCGAGTGGGAAGCTTTTCTTGAACATCCAATTCATTCCAAGTCCTGTTGAAGTATGCACTTGCTATAATTCCACAATAAATGGACCAGCCTTGGCAACTTTGGTATGGTCAACAATAAAATGCAGGCAGCATTTATCTCCTAAAAAAGATTGTAATTTCAATCAAAATGTATGTCATCAGTGCCAAGGACTAAACGTGTTCGCTTGTTTGGGCTATTGATTGAATGAATGCCTTTCTTGCAAGGGTAGGAGTCCAAAGACACCATTAGCTTTTGAAAGGGGATGCTACCTTTTTATGCTAGTCAAAGTAAACCAAGCAATCTTATGCAGTAATCATTCAAATATCAAAATATTGCTCTGGTAGGACCCTCCATTGCTTGGTTGCATGGATAGGATCTACGACTCACAACTGGGAGGTGTCTCACTCCTGAATGAATCCTTCCCATGATGCACTCAGTCCCCACACAATACCCTTGTCCAGTCTGATAACTCCAAGCAGTCTTTAATGGCTTCCAAATGGAAGGACTTATCCATAGCAGCTCGTCCACATTTTAGTCTTATTGGTCAAGCCTACATGCCATCTGGAGCTGGGTGTCCTATTTCACTGCTTTAGCTCACAGGTACCACATCTTCCAGACGAGTTTGGTCCACAAACTCTTTGTAAAGTGGGTGCAATGAGCTCCTCAAAATCCCATTCGTTCCAGCATCATGCCATTTTCAATCATTTCTTGGGCATTAATTATTAGGATCATGTATTGAAGTCCAAGAAAATGGGAGCAAAAGAACTAGAGATGCTGGTTTTTTGCTGATGCGCTCAACCAAAAGCGAGTAGGGAACCAGGCATTCTACATACTTATTTTCCCACCAAGCACGAGAATTACAACCAAGGCTCTCATCTGGTATTACGTATTACATAATGCCTGTGTAAATAACACTATGAAATGCATTGTGTAATATGTTGTACTAGTACGGTGCTCAACTAATATTCTAGATAGCTAAAGATATTTACACTCAATGTTATGATGCACAAACCCCTTTTTCTGCTTTTGGCTATGCTTAGAACTAAAAAAAGTGGAAGACATAATAGGAAGTGTGCACAAAAGGTGCTATGAAATGAGGGTGTCATCAGTGTTCATAGTATTGTTATCATTATGTGCATCAATGACTGGGGTTACAGAAACATGTCGTTATCACTGATATTTGGAAAAATATTGCTGACTGAGGGAAACATTGGGAAAAAGGTGAATTTTTTAGTGAAATTTTAGGCGATGCTAAAAGACACATGTTTACACATTTAGGAATCAAAATATTGCAAAAAACAACTATACATCCATTTTATAGGGGCCTAAGCCATGTGTTGTCGGTAAAATGCAGTCAATTATAACTAAAATGAGTTCATATTATTCAAATACCATCAAATGCAAGTAATAAAACATAAATTACATATTCACAAAGTAAAAAGAATGGAAAAACATAACTTTGCCTCAAATCCACATGGAGTTAAGATGCAGCTTGAAGTCATCATCTTTGTTCCCACTACATCCATCCATGCATCCATCCATCCATCCATCCATACATGATAAATTCATACCTCCATTCATACATACATATGTACCATGCATACATACGTACATCTCACGCATGATATGTCACTACATGCATAACACATCCATCCACACATGCATGCATAATTGGGAAACAACATAATTGTTTTTTGATAAGTAAACAAAATTTTAATTTTAATTTTTTTTAAAAACTTTTAAAATCATTTGACAATATCCCCTGTAGTAGCGTTAATATCAACCATATTGCCGATACAAAATATTTGTGCTAGCGGGTCAGTGGCATATCGGTGATATTTTGGTGATACGGGTGATGTTTTTGCCAATGAAAGTATAACTTTTTTTAAAAAAAACTCCAGTATCTCTATTGGCCACCCAACGATACCAATAATATCAACAATGTTTAGAACGCTGGGTGTGATATTGGCTCTTTCACAGGAACTTTATTCCATGTGATATACATAGATCGATGGTATTAGAGACAGTGAAGCTAACCATGCACTCATGTTGTTTCTTATTTCCATATGATATACACAAATCGACAATATACACCCTCTCTCTCTCTCTCTCTGTAAATTCAATAATAGTAATGCAACATGATGGCAACCATTTGGATGCATTATTTTTCCTGTGATCTAGTGGACTATACAAGGAAAGGTACTTTGAATTATGGGCATACATGCCAACATGATACTGTAGGAAAGCTACACTGTGTACTTGGTGTATGTATTGGGTGTGTGGGTGCAGAGTGTTATGTACTCTCTTAGAGCATGTATATTTGTTTGTAATGATATAATAAAACAAGCCCTAACACACACAAGGCAAGCCTCTCTCTCTCTGTCTCTCTCTCTCTCTTTCAATACTTATTCTCTTTCCTTCATTTCTTTTCTTCCTTCCTCACTTCAAATCTCCTAAAACCAACTTGGTATTAGAACCTAGTTCCTTGCATTGATCGGTGACACATAAATCTGCTGATGTCAACAAGTGTACGAACTGTATGACTTCTTTTTGTTCGGGAAGAATATGGTTTGATAAATCTCAAATTGAGAAGATTTGCGGTGATTTTTACAAGATTTATGGAGCCCATTTGAGGTACATTTGGGTCACATTTCACCTTGAGCTGGAAAATCCCAAAATTAAGTTTTTCGTCGAGTTTTCTCAAATTGTAGCTAATCCTTAAGATTCTTCACATATGTTGGGTCAGATTTTCTCTATCTACCTTCTCAAGAGGTTGTTTTTGGAAGAACTAGGGATTTGGAGGTGCTGTTGAGCCATACCAAGGTGTGGTGGTACCGTTTTTGGGTCCTTGGGGGTTTGGAAATACATCGAAACCCTCCATGTATGTCTTGAGGCTTGATTCTCCTGTGTAAGGCATTGTTAATGCTTGGATCAAGCCTTCTATGATCTTTGTTGTGTGTTTCCTTCTTTTCATCTGTTTCTGGACCTCCAAGCCATCATCTGAAGCTAACTTGCCATAGATCTATGGTTGTCACTGATCTGTGGCTCTTCATTGAGTTGTTTATTCTTGGGTTTTGTATGTGTGGATCCTTATATTGGACAAGATTCCTTCCGGATCTGGTATGGGATCTTCAGAAGCTCATCCCTTGTTAATTACAACAAGTGTTTTAAATATCAACGATATCAGCTAATATATCCCACGATATATCTTGTATCCCGACTGTGTGATACGAAATGCACAGGTAGTGCCGATATATCCCTCCTATTTGATCTAGTGAGCATTTTCGATTTTTTTTTGCTGTAAGTCATGTCAAACTAGTGTCAAATGGTTACAAATCTATGATTCTTCTCGTTTTCCATGAAAAATCGTGGATTTGGAACTTTGATTTCGAGATTTGGGGGAGATGGGTCAAGTTGCGAAAAATTGAGAAAAATCTAAAGTTCTCAATTTCTTGCAAGTCAGTTGCAATCTTTGTATCCAAACACAAAATTAAACATGTATGTAACCTGATCTAGTGATTCTTCTTTTGCTTTTGAATGTATTGCTTGGGTTTCCATACATGTCTTCTACGTTTATAAATTATATGAATAGACTTTGACTATACTTGCATTAGTTCAGTTGGAAAGCGCATATATTAGCCCCCATACAAAGAAACCCCTATTATGTGCACTTTTTTTTTTTTGGGTAATGTTTTGATTTCTAAGTGTGTATTGATGTCTTTTTCAACAATCCCTGGAGTTTCATTGAAAAATTTGACCAATTAACCAGTGTTCCCATGTTTCCCAACAACAACAACGATACATTATGCAATACAACTGATATATCCCATGTGATAACTGATATGTATCCGTATCCTAAGGGTGTGATACATTACGCGATAATGATATTTAAAACATTGATTACAACTTTCAAGTTGAATGGCAACAACTATTTGTAGTGGGCTCAATCTGTAAAGTTTTTTCTAGGGGGAAGAGATAGACTTTTATATATATTGGATGAAGCTCCATATTCAACAGATATACATGCTCCAAGAGGGCACACAACACTGTGCACTCACACACCAAATACATACACTAAGTACACAATGTAGCTTTCCTATAGTTATACATGAGATAATTGACCACCTGATGAGTGGGCTTGCTTTATTTTTTGGGCCAGCGCTTGTTGAGAGTGGTTTCCATCTATGAACGGTCCCATATTCTTTACAAGTGTGATGTTTTACTGTGAATGTGAAGTTCTCTACATCTAACATGATGGGATAGTGTCGATGTTCCTTTTTCATGTGGCCAATATTAGATCATTCTGATCCTGGGTCAAACTTTCTATCTGCACATGTTGAATGTCTTTCTCCATGCACAACCATGCATCTGGTGGTTCCCAACTAGTTTCAGAAATTAAAGTGTAAATTTTTCTACCTGCTGTCAACCATCCTTGATTGTTAGGATGCTATTTTTGAGAAACTTTTTTTTGTCCATCACATCTGCACCTGCAAATGATCAGTTAACCTATAATTTTTGGTAGATTGCTTGCCCTGAGCCATACACTCTTGATATAACATATGCGCTTTCTGTTCCTGCCTTATTGGGGATTAAGTCAGGAGACTTGGTTGCTTCTATTGTTCTGTTATGGAAAAGACATCTCGTTTTCCCTCCATATTATCTTTTGGATTTATTTCAAAGAACAATTAATGGTATCATTTAAAAGAATAATGCATCTATGGACTGGTTGGTGTTTATTAGTGTAGAGCTTTCAAATCAATGTTATAGTTACAAGCCTAATGCACATAGCTGCTATAATTCTTCTTTCAAATAACTGCGATGGTTTCATACACTGGAAACTCAATGCCTGCTTGGCTAATTTGACAGTTGCACTCCTCATGTTCAACTGCATTAATATGGACAACTTAATTGTCTTCCCTTTTTTTACTGATGCTTTCTGATATCAGGCTGTAATTTCTTGGCTAATACAGTGGAATATTCAGTTACTATTTCTAGTTGGCCATTTTCATGTCTATACCTAATGAGCTAGTCTATCCTTTCGACTTAACACAGGCAGTTCGACGCATGAAGACTTCTCCATTGACTGCTGAAGAAAAAGCACGTATTCATGAGGTGATTATTAATTGGCCATTCTGCTTTCTTATCTCATTTCTTTACAAATCTCCCACTTGGATTATATAACCATCATATGCCAATTTTGTAATAACCAGGGACTCAAAGTCCTAAAGCTTGATTGGATGTCAGTATGGAAATTCTTTGTCCCACATAGAGATCCATCCTTGCTGCCCCGTCAGTGGCGAATTGCACATGGGACTCAGAGGTCATATAAGACAAGTGATTCTGTGAAGGAAAAGCGGCGATTATATTTATCAAAGAAAAGAAAAATAAAAAAGGCTTTGTCTGGTTGGCAAAGTACATCAGAAAAAGAGGTGAGTTCAATTTATGGTTGATCAGCGAAATCCACAGGGTTCTAAAACATTGGACCCTGCTATTGGGATCTCTTTGGGATTTTTGTGGGTACATGAAAGTCAACATGGCACACGTGTGCGGGGTCCAGGCTGTTCATCGGATGCCCCACCCCACATATCTTCTGCCCCAAAATCAGGCCGGTTCACTCATCAGGTGGATCACACATGTACAAAATCAAAGGCACTGAAAGAAAGTCCAAAGGTCCACATTCAACATGCATTTGTAGCCAACTGGATGATTGGACTGGCCTGTGTGCGTCAGGGCATCTAGAAGGTGTTCTCTCTCCTGATGAACGGCCAGTTCTCGAACAAGTGTTTCCATTAGATGTGTGCCTGCCTATCTAAATGTGCGTGTGGTGTACACATTTCTTGAAGCATTCTAATGACCTCATCATGTGTATGCTGAATGTTTGGTTACCAGGTTGATAATGCTGATGGAGGGGATAATAGTGCAGAAGGTAACATGGATGATGAAGATGAAGCCTATGTGCACGAAGCATTCTTGGCAGATTGGAAACCTGGAAGCTCCAGGCCCATGTCTTCTGAACTTCCTCTCTCAAATTTTAGCAGTACCCTCCTGCAATCTGGTGGTACCCTGGCACAAGTTGGTTCACATGGTGGAGAAAAATGGACTGGAATTATGAATGAATACGAGGGATCTGGTTCCATGCACGAATATGAGGCTGCTTCGGAGTCCCCTGGTGACCAGCAAAATGCATCTTGTTTTAATAATGTTAGGTACAGTGCATCTCACACTGTGGGTTCTGGCCAAATCACTTCTGATTGGAAATCGAAGCCTTTCAGGCCATACCGAATGCGTAAAAGCAATGCTGTTCAGCTAGTCAAGTTAGCACCCGATTTGCCTCCAGTAAACCTTCCCCCATCTGTCCGCGTGATCTCTCAATCTGCTCTCAAAAGCTCCAACTGTGAATCACCAATTTCTAAGCACCATGGTTGTGAAACAGAAAATCCAGTTTTGACGTCTCCCCATGTGGTAAGATCAAGTGCTCCTTCCATGACTGCTGTAAAATCCAGAAACGTACTCCCCAAAAACAGTACTGAAAATCATTCCCAAAAAGACCCAAGAACATCTCAAAATCAACCCGTCACTGAGGAAGGTGTCCCTGAATCAGATCTTCAGATGCATCCTTTACTACTCCAGGCCCCTGACGATGGACGCGTGCCATATTTTCCAGCGAATGAGAATGCTAATGGTTCTAATACTTTCAGTTTCTTTCCAGGAAATCCTTTTCAGGCTAACCTCAAGCCCTTCAGCAAGTCCCAACATGTAGGTAGCACCTTTGATTGTTTCCATCCAGCTCTAAGGTCAAAGGAAACACCTTCTGACTCGTGCACTATTGACTTCCATCCGCTCTTGCAAAGATCTGATAATGTAGATGGTGACCCTGTAATTGGATCTTCGGTGGCTCACATGTCTGGTGATTCAGAATCACTCCAAGGCAGTTCTGCTCGTATTTCTAATTCATCTAATCCCATTCCGATATCACAAGTCATTGATGATCAGTGGACTACCAATACTGCACCTTCCAGCCCTAATGAAAAGGCAAATGAACTGGACTTGGACATCCACTTATGTACATCAACTAGCAAGGAGAATATTAAGGGAAGCAGAGGCATGGCTGAACATGACCTTGGTGGACCGACCACAAATGCACTGGACCATAGAAACATAGAAGAAAGACAACAGAGTAATATCCAATCTTATCACAACGAAGAAAACTGCTCTTCAGCTTCTTTCGCAGCCAATTCATGTGTGAATGCAGTGGGAATTGGTAAAACAGACTCGCAGACAAAAGCTAGCAATGATACACATGCTATAGCTCATGAAATGGCACTATCAGGCAACAGTATAAGCAGATATGGTGAAGATAATCAATGTGAGCAGTCTCTTCAAGAAATTGTGATGGAACAAGAAGAATTGAGTGATTCTGATGAAGATATCGGAGAAGATGTAGAATTTGAATGTGAGGAGATGGCTGATTCTGAAGGAGAGGAACTGGATTGTGAACAGCTTGCTGATATACAAATTAAGGTACACCAGTTTCTCATATCTCAATGCTCAGGTTCTTGTGGGAGTTCTAGGGCTTGTCTGGGTGTTACCTAAAAGCGCAGATTAGAGTGCAAGTTGGCTTCCCGGGATGAGAATGAGATGGTAACAGTTCTAACCTTTACCATTTCATTCTTGTTTTGGGTAGTATGTTTCTGTTGGGAGCATTTAGTGCATCCTGCCATGCTCAGTTGCAGCACGTGCCTACGTCTCTAATTCTGGGAAATGTGGATTGGTAGATGGCATCAGCTGCTGTCCTCATTCTGGGTACATCCAGACAGCTGCCAACGCTGGATATTAGAATATAGTAACTGTATTTTAATAAAGCTTCAATATTTTCTACTTTGTACTACTTTCTTGGCATAAGTACATAATACATGCTTGTATACACATCCAAATGTGCTTGTAGTGGAGATAAAACTTGTCGTTTATTTATTTGATGGTTTTCATACTGGCCATACTCGTTCATCACTAATTGGAGACCCTCATGCTGGCTTGTTCATCACTAATTGGAGACCACCATTCTGGCTCCAATCCTATTCTTTGTATGTACACAACTTGTTGGAAGAATACTTGCCCCATACATTTGCAGAGTTTGCCTTGGCCAGAGTGCTTGAATGCACACATGCATTTGTACAAGTGTCAGCATGAGTCAACCTCGCACAAATAGGGTATTTGAGCTGCGAATTAGGTGGTCCCAACCTTGGATGAACCGGCACAAAAGTCATGCTGCTCCACTCATCATATGGGCCACACATGTACATTGAACAAGGTCTCTGTAAATACTTTTGAAATTTGAACCATTGTCTTTGAACATTTGTTTCTACTTTATGAATTCACCCTTCTAAGTTTTGGGCCTGTCATCTCTACTGTGGTGCCACATTTACATGGTTCCGATATCCCAAATGTGCTAGGCTGGCACATACGGCTGTGTAGATCTGATGTGGATTTAGCAAACCTTATCTTTGAAATTTAGTTTATTGTTATGCATAGGGGTGTACATTGAGCTGAACCGAGTCGAGCTGGCCTCAGCTCGACTCGGCTCGGCCACTAGCTGACCTCAGCTCAAACTCGGCTCGGCTTGGTCCTCAAGCCTGACTGGCTAGCTCGATTCGGTTCAGTCAGCAGCTTGGGCCAGTTTGGGTTGAGTTCGAGCCAAGATCGAGCCGAGTTTTTCTGTGCGGCATTTCCACAAACACCTGGACTGCACCTTCAAAATCCCATTGTCTGTAAAACAGCAGCAAAGGTTGTTCAGGTATTTTATCAAATACCTTCCAAGCAACATAAAAATCCATAAAAAAGGGTATTTGTTTCATATACATACCTTCCTTGCCACCAGCCACACTTCTTTGAGTCATTTCATCAAACACTTGGTGAGCAACATCAATATCAAAGTAACCGAGTCACTGAACTGGTTCGATCCGAGTTCGATTCGAGCTGGGTTCGATCCGAGTCGAGTCGAGCTGGGGCCAGCTCGAACTCGGCTCGAACTCATTTTCGAGCTAAAAAAATCAGCTCGACTCGGCTCGAACTCAGCTTCGAACCGAGTCGAATCGAGCTTTTTCGAGTCGAGTCGAGCGAGCTAACCGAGCTAGCTCGGTTCGTGTACACCCCTAGTTATGCATTCCATGAAACTATTGCAGAAATTATATCCCATCCTCATGTTTCAATTCTTGCTTTTGCTTTACTGTTTTGTTTCCATAATGATTGCAGCCCTCGTACAGTTTGAGAATAGATTCTCAACCATACTGGAAAAAAATAATATATTGCTCCCCTTTATGATCTCGTAAGTCTCAACCCACTTCCTAGAGTTACTTCTTAAAAAAGAAGAAGAAGAAGAAGAAGAAGAAGAAGAAGAAGAAGAAGAAGGAAGAAAGAAAAAAAAGCTTCTTGGAGTACCTAATAACCGTCTTTACAATCCAATTTCATCAATCATTCCTATCAAAGCCCTATTCTTTGTAAGTTTGCCTTTATATTTCTTCTCACCACTTCTATCCTAGTAGATGTCTTCCGCATGTCCTCCTTTTAGGCGTTTCAATGCTAATTAGAGTTCCCTTCCTGACCGGGCTTATTTTAGTATCGAACCATCTCAATCTCCTCTTCATCACTTGATCCTTGATTGTTATGATGCAGCATACAACAAGACTAAACCATCTCAACACGCTCCTCATCATTTTATCTTTGGTTATTATGTAGTGGTGTAGCTCATGACTAAACCATCTCGATCTGTTCACCAGGTCTCCATCATTTTCCATTATTGGGGCCAGTGTTTTAAATATCGATACTATCGGTCGATATATCTGCCGATATTATCGTTAACGGCCTTTGTCGACACGAAACCCCTTAAAAAT
The DNA here is from genome assembly GCA_030180095.1 of Magnolia changhungtana. NCBI lineage: Eukaryota > Viridiplantae > Streptophyta > Magnoliopsida > Magnoliales > Magnoliaceae > Magnolia > Magnolia changhungtana. Next base: position 1,614,522 of record JASAUF010000467.1, on the reverse strand, counting down.
ACGAAAAATTTCCAGAATTATTTGTATCGTGCGATATATCGCACGATATCGCACTATATTTTGTGATATTGCCATTATTATCATCTTTCTCATGTTTTATTAAGGGATTTTATCAAATTTGATGCCTAATTGCTCAAAAAAATTGAAAAAAATAAAATAATAAAAGAGAAAGGCTTTCAATCCACGTAAGAGAGGGGATTTCGGTACCGGATCGCGTGATCGAAAGTATAATTTGGTGGGCCATGATCGACAGCGGCGCGCCGTGCGAAAAAATCTCAATTTCTCCGTTTTTTTCTTCACATAGATGATAGATTGAAATTGCAAAGGTGATTTTGGCGACAAATCAGCAAAAATCTTGGAGTTTTGGAGTTTCAGCGAGAGATTTTAGGGTTTCGAAACCCACTTGTTTGAAAAATGGCTTTAGAAGCCCTTTTACAGGGAAGCCACCACCAACCTAGCTGGTGTGGGTACGTGTCGTGTGAAAATGAGCGTTGACACTCCTCGTGCTTTGAGTTGTATGAAGGTTCAAACGAGATCAAAGTTACATGGTCCCCACAATGATGTATTGATCATATCTACACCATTCATCCATTTGGGGAGATCATTTTAGATCTTGATCCCAAAATGAGTAATTTCCAAGGCTCAAGTGGACCATGCCACAAATAGCAGTGGGGACAATGATTCTCACCGTTAAAATATTCGTAGGGCCCACCGTGATGTTTACTTTCCATCCAATTTGTTCATAAGGTCACACGGACCTGGATGAAGAGAAAAAACAAATATCATATTCATCCAAATTTTCTATGACCCTCAAAAGGTTTCAATGGCTGGCGTTCAATCCTCCACTGATTTTTACAGTGTGGTCCACTTTATTTTTTGATGAGTCATATTTTTCAGCTCAAGACTTAGTACGAGCTCACCAAGTTTTTGGATAGTTTGGATATAACTCATACCTCATGATGGGACCCACAGAACTTGGTGACGTCAGCACACCAGCTAGTGGTGGTGTGTGGTACACCAGCCAATCCGCTGCCCTTTTACCCTACGAGGTCTCTAGTTATAGATGGACGGTCCTATTGGGGGCTTTGTGGGTTCCACCTTGATGTCATGTGTTTTATCTGTACTGTCCATCTATTTTGGATGATTAGTTTAGGGCATGAGCTGAAAAATGAGTTAGATCCACATTTCAGGTGGAGCACACTAAAAAAAGTGGTGATTTAACGGTTAAAATTAAAAACTTCTTTGGCCAATGGTAACATTTATTTGCTATCTAACCACTTGTTAGGGCCCGCTAATTTATCACATAAGATTTGGATGAACAAAAAACCAAATATCAGCTTGATCAAAACTTTTGTGGCCCCTAAAAGTTTTTAATGGTGACCCTTGTTTTGTGTGGTGTGGTCCGCCTTAATTTTGAATCTGCCTTATTTTTTAGCCCATGCCCTAAAATCATTTGCCAAAATGAATTGACGGTGTAGATACACCTTATTACATCAATGTGGCCCTATGGTCAGGGTCTCACTCAATGCCACAGTTGGCCACTATTCAAGGAAGCGGTTTGTGTAGTGTGCGTGGATTTCGGAAAGCGGACTAAACTCTTTTCGGCCTACCTCGATGTATGTATTGCATATCCATGTTGTACATTTGTTTGGGCTGCTTGTTTTATGGCATGGTCCCAAAAAATTAAGTAGATACAAGTTTCAAGTGAACTACACTACAAGAAATAGTAATGATCTCCCACCATTAAAAACTTCCTAGGGTCCACCGTTATGGTTATTAACCATCCAACCTGTTGAATCTATTTTATTGGATCTGCTTTATTTTTTGGATAATGTCCTGAAGTGATATGGAAAAACGGATGGACAGGGTGGATATTGAATATAGTTGTCTTAGTTCAATCAGACAGCACATAGCTTAGGACCCTATACAAAGGAAACTTATTATGTGCACTTCTTTTTTGAGACTTTATGATTTAAAAGTGTGCATTAAGGTCCTTTTTAATAATCCTTGAAGTTTCATTGAAAAATTCAACCATTTTCCCAATGTTTTCCCATGTTTCCCAAAAAGTGCGATAAATTACGCTGATGCAAACGATATATCCCATGCAATAACTGATATGTATCTGTATCCCATGGGTGTGATACATTGCGCGATACCAATATTTCGAACACTGATTGGGGCTACTCCTAAGCATGAACTCAAAGCCTGACCACAACCTCATTCTTGATTCTTTCCTTCCCAATCTTACCACACATCCACCTCAACATCCTCAACTCTGCACCTAACATTTTTCAGTCCTCACTTTGCCCATGTACTGTTGCAAACAGAATACCATTCTAAATATCCCTTTGAGTTTAGTTCTGCACTCTCCAATGTCCCACGCAGTGATCAACTTTTAGAAGATTTTCAACCATTAACACCTAACCATGCCAAAGTTACCTCTTTGTGAGGGGACCATACAAACGACATGTGACTAATTTGGCTGCCCGATGAAAACTCAGAAATAAATATGCAGAACAATTTGACTGAGAATTTACCATATTTCTCTTTCAACGACAATATAGAATCTTGCTCACCAACTGTTACTGATACGGGTATCGGCTGTAACAGCCCATACGGGCCCCCCCGTGATGGTTGGAAAATTTTTTTTGACTGAAAGTTCTGAAAAAGTACCTAGAAAATCCATAATAATGTAAATATTCGAGATGTGTATTCATTTCTTGTTTTGAATATGTTTATGGTAGCGTAATGGTCCACTGTTTTCTGACAGTATTGTATTGGGTTGTCTGGTGAGTTTATGAAGATGGTTATGTATTTCTAATGTTTACACATCACAATCAAGCACTGGTATTATAAATGGGGAAAAAAAAGGCATATATACTACTTTTTTGATTTTTTGAAAAAAATGGCCCTCAGAGCTTCTATTCGTCTAAAAACTATAGTACAAGTGATCGAAATCTGCTGTAGAATAATCCGGGAAAGTTTTTAGATTGAGAAAAGTGAAAAATTGAGGAGAAAAAATGGATTTACATAGAAAAACAAAGTTGCCATTTTTAAAAACCATTACGGAGGTAACGGCCATTACACCCCGTAACGGCTGATACAGTCCAAAAAAAACAATTGTCTTGTTTCACCCCTGCATCACGTAACGGTCACGGCCGTTACCTATATGTATCGGCCTTTACGGTTCTATCGTAATGGATATGGGACACCTTGCTCTTGATGCAAATATCCATAACCATTAACCTATGTTGCACAATCAAACTCTTTCTTGGTATAATCTTGTAATCCTTACATATTGATAATTCTGTCATCCTTAGTAAAAAGAAATCTATTTGGCTTATATATGATCCACTTTTGAAAGCTATTAAATGTTCATGTCTTCCTGTATGTGTTTGCTAGAGCTAAATTGTATGCCAATAGTGAAATCAAGGATAGGATCCCATTTCTTCTACTGCAAAATCATATCCTCCATGCACTCTCTAATATCATCTACTTTCTTTCTTACATGATCATTCAAGTCTCCTCGTACAAAAATCCTCTTTCCGTTCAGAATTTCTTACATCAATCCATCCATATCCTCCTACAATTGCCTCTTGATTCTATACCTTTCAGAATTTCTTGCGTTAGTCTAACCATATCCTCCTATCTCTCTCTCTCTCTCTCTCTCTCTCTCTCTCTCTCTCTCTCTCTCTCTCTTCCCTTCTGTTAGCTGGTTAGTACACCCCACTGTCAGTTCACACTTCACCGTTAGCCACCCCCACTAGGGATCGATACCAAGACCTTAGTGTTGAAACGAGGTATCTTTCACTCAGTCTACCACTTGAGCTATGGATCAGGGTGTTCCTAGAACTGTCTCTTGATTCTAAGCATATGCACTGATAACATTGATTATCTCCTCTCCTAACATAAGTTTTATTAATAAAATTTTACAACTTACTCTCTTAATATCTAAAACTTTATCCTTCAAATCTTTATCTACTACTATCCCTATCCCATTTCTATCATTGTCCTTAACTATACAGCATGGTTTATATCCATCAATTTCGTTAGTTTTTTGAATCCTTTCTACTTGGTCTCCTGAATGCAAGCTATTTTAATTCTACTTGGTTTCATCATGTCTACTAGCTCCATACTCTTACCTGTCAGTATTTCTATATTCCACGTGGTAAGACGAATCCTATTCTTCTGGACTAGCTTCTTTACTCTTGCGCGTCTAGAATGGCGTAAGAACCCCCGTGTACTTCTCATCACTACCAGGTGTTGTTGTGGGGGAGTCGCTTCTGGGGGACACACTAGCCAACCGTTGCCCATTTCTCACTCCACATTGATATTTTTTGTTCAATGGTTATGCTAACTATTAACCTTTCTTTTTCATTCAAATGTAAAGGTAAAATGATAGTACATTTTACCTTTGGAATGAGATTCGTAAAATTCCATTTGGAATGAAATTCAGTTAACTGTAAGTTTCACTTGTGAGATGGTAATGAGGTTTGGTACCCAGTGCCATAAAAGGGTAAAATCCGATGGATGGAAGGAGGTGTGGGTTCCAGGATGAGAATGGGTGATACCCCTGTGCCATAAAAGGGTAAAATCTGAACCCTCCTTGGGAGGGGTGTGGTTGCAAAGGATGAGCTGCAAAATTGTTGTTTGCAGCAATTGTTGTATATGGTAGAGAGAGAAGTGTATCAGTACTGCCATTGCTCGGTTGCATTATAAATTATGTGTTGCATTCTGATATGTGGACAGTGCAATCAACAAATCTGGATCGTTGATTTGGTCCAGCACCTGTTCATTGGTCACCGTGCAAAACTCACTCTTGACTTGATGATCAAATCCATCTGAATGTTAGCCTTTTTTAGCATAGCTGTATGTTTTGCAGTCACTGATGGGATCTGTTTAAAATGGTTCTTTGGATCCATAAGATTCCAAGTTGGGACTACAATGGATTGTCTGGATTGATTATTGGGTTTGGACCTATTTCATTTAAATGATCCTGACCAATAGGATACTGATTGGATGGTTAGTTGAATCAGTGTAATCATTTTCCACTGGCCTACAAGTGTCCTGGATCAACAGATGGTCCAGATCGGTTGATTAGGCTCTTCATGTGTTGATTTCTAAATCTGTCTTGTAGCACCATAACTTGCACTGCTATGAAAACACTGCATTTCTCATCTTTATACTGCAATATATTAGTGTGATCAACAAATCTGAATTTTGTTTGGTGAAACACTTTTAGCTAACATCGCCACTGTAAGCAGGTGGGCTCGACCATGACAGCAAATGGAGAAAAGATTGTGGCCAGCCAGGATCATGATAGACAAAGGACATGCGATCCGCAAAGCAATGTCCGTATTGCCAAGAGCAACACACGTTCCCGTAAGTTAGGATCGACTGAAAAACAAAAAAATGCTGTGAGTTTTAGCTCTGAGACGCGCACCCCAGGGAGTTCTGGTTCAAAATCCAAACGTGAAAGAAGGAATCAAGATGATCAAGACCTGAGCAACGGACTCGGATCCCGTCCCAGCAGATTGAGCAAGAGGAAGCCCAAAACGGAGGGTGCAACAGCACGTCCTCGAGAATCTCCACTGCCCCATTTAAGTTCTGCCGCTGCTGAACATGATGGTATTCTGTTAGCGAAGAAACCTAGAAAGCGGGTATGCAGAACAAATCCAAAGACTACAATGAATAAGAATACGGTTTGCTCGGAGCCATTGCCATCAGCCAAGACAAAAGAAGGTACGAAACTGGAGCCTGATACGGTTTGCTCGGAGCCATTGCCATCGGCCAAGACAAAAGAACGTACAAAACTGGAGCCTGATGGAATTCCTTAACCTCCATTGTAGGTTGGTTTTGTAAATATTTTCTCATTGAAATGGCATTAGTTATTTTTTTGTGTAAATCTTGACTGGCCCGTTAGCTCACCAGGGAATTGGCATGTGCAATGCATATTGAGAGAGAGAGAGAGAGAGAGAGAGAGAGAGAGAGAGAAAACCCGGAAGGAATGTGACTACATGAGAAACAGAAGGTTGTCAGTGGTGGACCCATCCAGACCTTTTTCTTTAAGAAAAAAATAATCCCCTATCGTGGCCCTTTGGAGTTTTAGATCTGCCTCTTTGTTTGGGCTAACATCCTAACAAGAGGCAGTGCACTTATGTAGGAGATGTTACACGGTTATCATGGTGGGCTCCATATAACCTTTGTTAGATGGGCTCGTGTGCACTTGCCCATAGGGCGGATTAGGTGTTAATGTGTTACCCTTACTGTGGGGCCCACCTTGATGGGGTGTTGTATATCCATGCCATCCATCCATTTTTCCGGCCATTTTAGGACGTGGTCTCAAAAATCAAGTGGATCCAAATCTCAGGTGAACCACACCACTGGAAACAGTGGTGATTGAATGCCACCCATTAAAAATCACCCAGGAATCACTATATGCAGATCCGTAATATTTATTTGTCATCCAATCCGTTGATAAGGTCAACCAGACCTGGATGAAGTGTAGCTGATCGGAAACTTTTGTGGCCTGTAAAAAGCTTTTAACGATCATTCACCACTGTTTCCATTGGTGTAGACCACCGGCGATATACATCTGCTCAAGTTTTGGGACCACGTCCTAAAATGAGCTAAAAAAACGGATGGGCGGCCTGGATATACAACAAATTCATAAAGGTGGGCCCCACACGGTAAGGGTAACACCTAATCCACTCCCAAGGAATGTATATTTTACCAAATAACGCCAGGACCATTAGAAATTACAAGGAGGTGCTATCTGAGGGATGAAATTACAGAATGCCTTCATCTAATTTTTCTCTAAAAAACAAGGTAGTGAAAGTTGAGACTTGTGGGGCCACATGGTATGTGTGTAACTTTCAATTCATCCAAGTGTATGAACCCCATCGTGATAACATGGAAAAAAAAAAGTTTGATCAAATCATCAAATGGTATACACTTACATGGGGTTATTTTGAGGGGGTATATTTTATTTTTCATGGATTGGCCTGCCTTATTTATTTATTTTTTATTGGTTACCATATAATTGGATTTGAGATATTTTTGGTCTGTCTAACACATGCCATATGGGCCCCACAATGTTTTATTCTTGCCTTGGCAGAGAAAAAATCAAGGTAGTAATATAATTTTTTTTAAAAAAATTACTGAAAAAGCAGTTTAGGAATATCGTTCGGGGAGGCACTGTTTAGTAAAATCAGAGTTCCGGATGAATTTTGCAGTAAAAATCCCAACGAGGAGTTGCATGGTAAAGCTCCCATACAACATTTTGTGTGTGAATATTTATCCTAACAGGGGTAATTTGGTCACTTTCATTATCATTCTAAACTAATTCTCAAAAAAAAAAAAAAGAAAAAGAAAGAAAAGAAAATAAAATCTAAACTGCAGAGTATTTTCGTCTTTGTAATTTTAAAAAATACTTTTTATAAATGATCCGTTGCTAGTTCAATAAAAGAGGAGAACGTCCAATGATTCTAAGGGCAATTTGGTCATTAGGAATTATATGGAGAAATGATCCGTATATGTTCCCTATTTGCATCGCCACACTTGGGACGGTCCGATTGATAAAAAGGATGGATGGTCAAGAATAATTGTGTAAAAATAGGTCCAATCAACAATCTGATCCTTACATATCATGGGATCATCATAGATCCTTATGTTTCTGAAACGGACGGATGCAAGCAAAAAAAAAAAAAAGAACTTACAGGTGGATCGGATCATCTTATCCGTGGATTTTTTTTTGCATGGTAGACCAAAAAATCAGTGCATCACCGGATGGACGGCTTGGATTGATTGATCGAATTGCCCATATGTCCAGCTATAACATCAAGTCATTGACTCATTTCTCCATTATATGATACATTATACACATCTTTACACCATTTGCCTATGGTTCGGTAATCCAAACCGTCCGATTGTTGCATCCACCGTGGATGGGCCATGTGGTGAGGATGACCTCAAAAAAAAAAAGGAACTTTATTATTCATAGGAGTTTGTAAAAGGCAGCGTGTATCATCAGGTTAGGTTAGCCGGTACACACAATAATTTTTTTTCTGAAGAAATTCAAGTACAAGGAATTGTTTAAAATAATTTTAATGACATTAAAATTATTTTAATGGATTTTACTGACAAATTCCTAACAAATTCAATATTTTAACAAGAACTGTTTCAGTCTTCTCTGACTACTCTAAGTTATAGTGCTCCTAGTTGCACTGGGACATTCAGACTGTCCATCGACTGATCCAGACTGTTCGTTTACTCCAACGGGCCTTTCTAAGGTTATCATTCAAAGATCAAATGAATCTGATAAATATTAACCATTTGATGAATAGCCTTTATCTTAGACGGTCAAGATTGTTTACAAAAATAGCTCTAATCGACAGTTTGATCCATTCATGTGTTAGGGCCCATCAATAATCATGGATTGCTTATGATTCTTAGGAATCTTTTTTTAGGCAATCGCAACCATCCGATCAATGGCTTGGAAAAAGGGTGGCTACTGAAAATAAGGCTAAATCAGAGGACCGGATCATCTGATTTCTTAGATTTTTGTCTGGTAGCCTATATAATGTATTGTGGAATTAATAGACGGCTCACACCGATCGATTGGTCTGTCCAAGTGAACTGATGCAACTCGTAATAGTGCTATGCGAACACTGGAACATTTCTCTGTTTTAACGGGAAGTAAATGATCACGCAAGTGTAACTGTTTAGTTCTTGGACAGAGGATATACACGCCGGGTCCCACCTGATATAGGCCCCAGTGAGGTGGCCCAGCAAATCTCTTGTAGTCATCAATTTAGAGGTGTACACGAGTCGAGCCGAGCCGAGCTGAGCCGAGCTTTGGTCAGCTCGTGCTCGACTCGGACAGCTTGAGTCTCAGCTCGTGCTCGGCCTTCGAGCTTAGAACAACAACTCGTGTTCGGCTCGGCCAATAGCTCGGTCTAATGCGAGCTGAATTTGAGCTGAGTTTTCAAGTCGAGTTCGAATTCGAGTCTTCGAGCCGGTTTTGAGTTCGAGTTTTCGAGCTGAGTTTCGAATTCGAGTTATATATTGAATTTCATTTGAATTTGAATTCGATTATTTCGAAATTGAATAAAACAATAAAATATGTAAAATGCATAATTTACGATTAAAAAACTTCGATGACTATATTGTTCAAAATTACAATTTACAACTAATAACCTCCATAGGATGAGTGTTTTCCTGTATTGTCATCTGATTCATCCGAACTACTATCTAATTTTTCATATATCTATTACTTCACTTCCTCTGAGTCGGAAGATTAAGAGATGTTTCCTTCGTACTCTTTTACGCTTTGAACTAGATTTTTCAAACTTTCTTTATGTGAAGATTTGTATGTAGTACCTATTGCCTTATAAAATTCATCGAGACGGGTGAAAAATTTTAATTTGTTACTCTTTTTATTCTTCTTGCTTGTCGTACTCGATCCTGCTTTAACATCGTATTGTCTTCGAGAATATCGTTGAAGTCTATAAACTTTTTCCATATTGCGTTTTAAGGCGAATTGGAATTGTTCTTCCTCCAAAGCTTTTAATCTGGCTTCCTCCTCTGCATCTTTCGTGGAAGTCATTCATGTACTAGATCCAGAACCAGAAGGTTTGGATGGAGTGGAAGGTTTTTTATTCGAATTTAAAAGGGTCTGAAAAAAGAATTTGGACATCCTTAAGGGCATTGGGGCATGGTTTTGCATCACCACCTCGATATGACAAGTGTAATCGAAACTGATGAGTCTTGTTCATAGACTTTGCGCCACACAAACCATACACAATCTTTGTTCTTCCAGACCTTGGTGGCAATTCAACTAGGGAAGCATAGTCCCAAATGTTTGTTGATCGGTCAGATGATGACATATCTACACTTAATTTTTGATAAAAAATCAGAATGTTAATAAATAATTTAAACTTGATATAAGAACAAAATAAAAATAATATAAATATATCAAAAATAAAAGCAAATGAACAATAGTGAGTAAATAAATATCAAAGTCGTACAGATCACATTCCATTACTTTCATGTTTCAAGTTAAACAATATTACAAATCATTCAAGTTTCAACCAAAAAGAAAATAATTGAAAAACCGAAAACGCCTTTATGTGTTTGTTGCTGCAGGTAGAGACTCATTATGAATCTCAATCACTTCTCCATCATTATCATTAGTATCATCTCCTCCCCATATATCGGGTGCAACTAATCTTCCATACAAATCAATGCTTCAACTGTATCTGGTGACAGTGAGCTTCGATACTTGCTCACAACCCTGCTCCCTATGCTGAATGTGGATTCTTATTTCACTGTTGAAATTGGTATTGATAATATGTCCCGTATCATCACAGATAATGTAGGGTATTTTGATTCACTGACCCTCATCTTCCACCATTCCAACACATCAAAGTTGGATCGCATTATGAATGACTCATTAAGGTACACCTTAGTCTTAACTCCTATTCGTTCTTGTGCCAAGTATGATATGTATTCATTTAACACATCCTTATTATCAGGTATAGAAACATCTGCATCTCTACTTTTTTGAACACCTGTTACAGGTAAAGTAGTAGTATACGAATTATACAAATCTTCAAGGGCTTGACGACCTTGAATGTTTCTGTTGCCGCTCTTTCAGGAGGATAAATCTTCATGAAAATAAACTTGACTAAACCCATATTACAACGAGGATCAAGAGCAGCTGTTAAGGATACCAACAAATGATATTCATCCTAGTATTTATCGAACTTCATCTTCATACCAATTGTCATCTAGCATATGAAATCTGGACCCACATTGACATTTTTCTGTAGAGCATCCTTAATCTTCCAAAGAGACAAAAGAAATAGATTCGCAGTTGGATACTGGTTCCTGAAAAAATCTTCGTGCAATCGTAAAAAACTATGAGAAAGGTGTGAACTTGTTTTACTTTGGTCCAATCATCTGTGCTCGGCAACTAAGAATACGTTCTGTCACGCGCCGCATATTCAAAAAATACAAGTTGTAATTCCATTGCCGCATTTAACATTTCATAAGTCGAGTTCTAACGTGTACACAAATCCAATTTCAATGTTTTTTTAGATGTCGTATTCAAACGTTGGATGATGTCATTACATACACTCAGTCTCGATGGTAACCCCCTTATATATTTCACACTTTCTCTTATGTTCCTTACAGTGTGGTCAATTTCTTTAAGCTCTTCTTATACAATTAAATTTAGAATATGGGCATAGCATTTGACGCGAAATATTTTTTCATCAAAGAATAAATTTTCTGTTGCCCTGAACTGGTTACGTAAATATGAAATGACACTGTCATTTGCCGAAGTATTGTTTAAAGTTATTGCTGAAATTTTCTTCTCAATGCCCCAGTCTTGTAGACAACTGTAGATGCAATCTGAAACAAGTAAACCAGTATGTGGAGGAGGAAGATTGTGGAAGTTCAAAATTCTCTTACAGAGTTTCCAATCTTTATCTACATAGTGAGCAGTTAATGAAATGTATCATTTTCTTTGATTGGACGCCGTATATAAATCAGACGTCAAACCTATTCTGAATACTGAAGCCAAAACTTCTTTCAGTTTCATCTTTCCTTTATGTACATATTCATGCACTCTCTCTATACAGTGACGTGGGAGACATTCTTGGCTCGAGAGTTAAGGAATTGATAGAAAGACCTAGAACTTTTACTTTCTATCATTCTGAAAGGTTTTTCTTTGAGAATCACTAATCTAGTATACTACTTTTTTAGTTTTTCTTTATCAAAGTTATGAGTGGATACTATGCCTTGTGAGTCATCCCCCTTTGACTTTGTAAATGACAATAATTGTTGGCCTTTAGGAGGGAGTCTTGGTCTCTTAGGAAACGTCTTCAAATGTCTGTTTAAATATGTTGTGGATTTTCCTAAAATCTTATTGTATAACGACTTACAATGATTATACTTTATCTTCATCACACTATTAATTGTGACTTTTTCGAAGTTATCCCACACTGCTGATCTCTTCTTCCCTTTGCCTGTAGTTGTAGACGTGTCTCCCTCTATAATTAGAAAAGATGTGGCTGATGCACCCACTCTGGGGGTATTTGGGCTTTCGTCTTGACTAGTTATCTATAAAATAAAGTTACTGATATGTTATAATCTCCGTTACATCGCTCTATATAATTGCAGAATATAATGCTTACCTTAGTTACCTATACGGGTATACCTAGATCATTAGAGGGGTATACTTGCTTAACTGTCTAAATCAGTTACCCATTCAAAGTTGGGTAGATTGTAATGCATTCATTTTTAATTTAAATGCTATGCCGAAATTTCGGCAACATCTCTTATTATGTTTCCAGAATATATTCATCCTATATTTGATTCCCTTGTCAATCATCAACACAAAGTGTGGATATTTGACGACGAAAATAAATACAAGAAATATATCCAAAGAGAAAAAGAAGAGACGAAACCATAACATGCATATGCATTTAAATTGGAATAAATGAAGACATTACAATTTATCTAACCCTGAACTGTCCAAAAATAGGACAATTTGAGAATTTCTATGTCTTCAAGAATACACTGTATGTATGTTTGACATCATAAAAATGTTTAAATAGGTAACTGATTATCTATCCTTATTCTTTACAATCTAATAATAACATATAAAAAACAACTTAACTAATTAAAAAAATTAACATTTACATCTATCTACATAAGATAATATCACAGTCACAGATTCACAATTATCACAATTTAACAAATTAAAGACAATTTAACTAAAAAACAACTTAACAAATATCAATTAACAATTTAACAGTTAACAAACATAACTTAACTAATAAACAAAAACAATATCATAATTAGAGGTATACATTTTAACAATTTATAAACAAGTTAACTCAAAAACAACCTAAGCAATTAAATTGTAAATTAACACTTACATGATAATTGATACATTTATGATCTAACCATCATATCATCCAAACCAAAATCATCCATAAATCCATCATCATTCATCAAACCATCCTCCCATACATCCATGATCCATCATCATTTAAATCAATTATATATATATATATATATATATATATATATATATATATATATATATATATATTGTAAACAGAGGTTCGTCTGAGCCAGTGGTGTCTGACTGTACCAGAGACACTGTCCGACTGTACCAGAGGTTCGTCTGGCCAGTGGTTGCTGGTTGGATGGGTTTGGACTGTACCAAAGGTTCGTCCGGCTAGTGGTCGATGGTCAGATGGGTTACGCTACTCGGACGGACGTTACTCGCCGGAAAAAATGGAGAGAGTGGAGGAGAGGACTCACTTTGGAAGATGAGCTTGTTCGAACAGATGCTAGAAGAAGGAATGTTGCTGGGCGGTGGAGAACGGTGAGAGTATTGGGCGGAGCTCATTCAGACAAACGCTGGAAGAAGGAATGTCGCTGGGCGGTGGAAAACAACGAGAGTATTGGGCAACATACGGCCAATTTGGGTGAAAGGGAGGGAGAAATGGGTTAGGGTAGGGCGATTTGGGTGATTTGGGCGAAAGGAAGGGAGAAACGGGTTAGGGTTGCTCGATTGGGCGAACTGGGTAGGATTTTTTTTTAAAAAACCCTTATATACTCACTTAAACTTGAGCCGAGTCCAGCTCAATACTGAGTCGAGCTAAGTCTAGATAGGAATCGACTCGAAATATTCTGAGCTCCCAAAAACTAGCTCAACTCAGTTTGAACAGCGTTTCAATCCGAGTTGAGTCGAGCTTTTTCGAGCCGAGTCGAGCGAGTTACCGAGCTAAGTCGGCTCATGTACAGGTCTAGTCATCATCGTCATTCAATAAAAATCGTTGACTGTTGATGGACAACGAAAACTTGGTATCGCTCCACATGGTAAACATGTAGAAGGTCCGAAACACTTACTCTGTGGGCCCATCATGGATGTTGACGGTTCTAACTTCAAATCAGGACATGCGTTATTCTCATCTCGCTGAGAACGAGTTCCTCATTTTTGTTATCAACCGTCCATTTGCACGCAACCCGGAGAAAAACTTTGATACTCTGGCAGTGTGTGGTGGACGATACACAGGTACTTAGAATTATTTAGAAATTTCACACGTGCCATAAAATCAAGTCAAAACTAAGCCGTCCAAATTATGAGCCCATTTCAGATGTATTAGCTACCTGATTAGCGGATTGCTTGACACTCATTGGACGGTTAAAAATGAAAAAACAGATCCAATGGTCCTATTTCAACAAACTAGTGTCCACGAATCAGAGGTTCAGATTCTTTATCCAATCTGACTTTCAGCACTGTGACTTAGCATCAATGGTTTCCACAACTTAGTCGGTTTGATCTCAATTATTGATTGCCACGTCTACAATTTCTGAGCGCCTGTGTATCAAGTCCCATACACTGCCAGAGTATCTTACAACTCCACCACAACCAATTGAATTAGTCCATGATGTGATGTGTGGGCCACGAAACCATGAATTTCTTTCTCCCTTCTTTTTACAGTACCAAACAAGCCACCAAATCAATCAAACCGTCGACTTTCCGTACTCGAAATACAATATCGTTTTCAATACTTCAAAACCTTGTTGTGCTTGTACGTTTGGCCCATATGTGATCAGAACCGTTCATTCAGTGGGCCCCACCCTATACAACATAACCCAAAAGCATCATCTCTCGGATAATCCTAACCGTCTGATTAGTGGCCTACGAACTGAAGGTTAGAAACAATGATGGGTTAAGGGAAACATAATATTCGAAGGAAACTCGACCCAACTCGCCCGAGTCTTCTGAGTTAACTCAACTCGTTTTCTGAGTCGATTCGTCTGGTTTTTAAACTATGAAAATCACATCCAAAACAATTAAATAGCCGAAAAAAACCCAAACTAGTTAAAAAATGAACATGCACGTGGGGCTCATTGGTCTCATTTTCTGGCCCACCTGGTCACACGTGTGACCACTTGCAGGTGGACACGTGGATGCTTGCGTGTGGAGCAGATTTTTAATTTACTACAGAATTCAAAACCTATCCTTAAACACAAAATCGGGTTGGTAATTATTAGCTAAGTGAGCAGAGCACCCACCAACCTAACCATGTCTAGTATGGTTGCATCTTCTTTTGACTAAGAAATAAATCCTTTCCATGGCTTCACATAAAAGCTTGTAATATAATTTTATTAAATAATGACCAATGATCTGTTGCTCTTTGGAAACTTGGACAGTCCAATCCATCGATCTGAACCGTCCATTAGTTGCGGCACACGTTTGATGGGAAACCATCTAAAAATCACACGGATCAGATTACTGTAAACATTAGATGAGTGCCTATCAAATGGACAGCCGAGATTGATTATAAGATAAGGTCTAATCAATAATCTGAACCATCTATTTGTTTGTAGTTATTATGGATCACTTATGGTTCCAAAGTTAGCTCACATCAGGCCATCCTAAATGTCCCATCCATGGCTGGAAAATGAACGGCTATGAATAATAGGGGAATGCTCACATTGTACCCGTACAACCACTATTAGTGGTGGTGTCAGCTATTGTGGGCCCGCATGGTGCAACCATGACTTCCAACCAATCCAACCTATGATGTGTATTAGCATAAGAATTAGGCTAATCCAATCATCAGTGGGCCATACCATTGTAAACAATGCACAACCATCCAAATCCCCCCAAATTCAGGTGTTTGGATCCACATGGTGTATATGAAATCCAATCCATCCAGTAGGTGTACCCCCCCATATGGATGTGATGCTCCCCAAATCATGTTAATCCAATCATCAGGTGGGCCCTACCATTTAATTTAGGTCTCTTTTACTCAATTTTACATTTTTCTCTAAAGTATGGCGCGCCTGATGGTTGGATCGTGCTGATTTTTGGAGTGTCTGTTAATCATGGTGGTTCACACCTATTTCATGGATTGGATCTGATTCAAATACAACGTGGCCCCCACTACATCCCAGTCCCATTCGAGCTCCCCCAGATGATCCGATACTTCGATTATGGACCCATATCCCATGAATGCATGCTACACCTAATAGACGGTCCGGATCAATCAGTTGGACCGTCCAGATGTTCAGATGCAACTAGGAGCACTATAACTTGTTGTGCTCTAAAAAGCACAGGATCATCATTCATAAATCAAATACTTGTAATAAGAGATCTTCCTCACCCTCTATATAACTCCAACGTCCCATTCATTCCCTCCAATTCTCACCCTCTCTCTCTCTCTCTCTCTCTCTCTCTCTCTCTGAAAATGGCAATGGTAATTGCCTTGATCATCTCCATCATCAGCATCATTAGCAGTAATACAAAGGCAGAAGACCCATATTATCTAACCTTGGATTACTACTCAAAATCATGTCCCACTGCTTTGGAGATTGTACGGTCCGAGATGGAGTGTGCCGTGCTCTCCGATCCACGTAACGCAGCTTCCATCATACGGTTGCATTTCCACGATTGCTTCGTTCAGGTCAGTCCACCATCTGATTTCCTAACAATCGAGAAATCTCGCGTTTTATTTGAATTTATTAAGTTTTGTGTAATCATAATTAAGAGAAATTATCACTTCATGGCCCACTGGCCCACTTCCTATGATATCACATTGATTGGATGATCCTATCCATCCAAGTGCTGTCCTAGCTAGGGTGATACTTTTATGATCATATGACCAAAGTGATTCTTCTGTGGAATGGATGGATAGGATTGATGATTGATCTTTTTTTTTTCCTGGAAACAATCTTGACCATCCGTTAACCTATTTATTAAGCTTGTGGTGAGCTCGTCCCATTTATCAGAAGGTCCGGATAGTTCGACTGGACTGTACAAGGCTGGGTGAACATGGTTCGGTTTGATCTGTTTCCGGGGTGAAATTGGAACTGAACCGTTCCCAATGGTTAGGTGAAAACCAAAACTGAACCGGACCGTTTGCATCCTAGAACCGAATCGGAACCAGACTGTAAAAACTGAATGGTTCAGTTCTATGGTTATGGGCTTTTTATAATCCGGTCCAATTGCGAGGTATTTTTTTTTTAAAATAATCCATTCCAATTGCACCACTTTTTAAATAATCCAGTCCAATTTCATGGTTCTTGAGAGACATACAGGCCGCGAAAGAGGAGTGAGCATAGAACGATTAGGATTTAAAAAAAAAAAACTTTTTATGTTAAAAAAATTAAAAATTAAATATTTATTGACTGAGGGATCCTATTTTAGGTTCAGAACCAAACCGAACTAACCGGTTCTTCGATTTTCAGAACCAAAATTGGAACCGCAACTGACATGCTTTAGAACTGGACCAAACTGTGTGGTCTGGTCGGTCCTGGTCCGGTTTACTGGTTCCACCGGTTCCATGTGCACCCCTAATAGCACACAACATCTGTCGTGTTGGTAGAGATGAGTAGTGACTCGGCTCAAAATCTCACTGAGTTGACTCAGTCGAGTCACCGAGTTTCAGAGCAAGTTATAAAGTAGTAATGATCTGATGCTAGTCACTACATTTTAATGAATGTAGGGCTGCGATGGGTCGATATTGCTGGACGACACGATCACACTCCAAGGTGAAAAGGAAGCCACCCCCAACGCGAAATCTCTGAGAGGATTCGAACTCATCGACAGAATCAAGAACAAGCTCGAGTCGGAGTGCCCGGGCATCGTTTCTTGTGCAGATTTACTCACCATAGCAGCAAGAGATGCAACAATTCTGGTAAAAGAACACTTGATTTTCCACTTGAATGTTCCTAATCTATCCGTTGATCAGGTGGGCCACACATTCACAAAGAAATACACATCTAGAGGAACAAAATCAACGGTCTACATTCTAGATGCATGGGTTGCTTAATCAAGGATTGGAATGGAATACTTGTAGAATATAAGACATGTACAAATGAAGATGGCTGGGCCAGATCGGGCCCGGTTCATCTCTCCGGTCGATCGCCACCGTTAAACTTACATAGAAAAAAGCTAGATGGGTTGAGAATTCATGGCCACTTGATCTTTGTACTCTCTGCTAAAATTTCTACTAAACGTTGGAATTATTGAACGGTGCAGGTTGGTGGGCCCTACTGGGATGTCCCACTGGGTAGAAAGGATTCCAAAACTGCAAACTTCGATCTAGCAAATTCAAACCTCCCAACTGCTGATCAGGGCCTTCCTTCTCTCATAGCCTCGTTCCTCTATCAAGGGCTTTCAGTCACAGATATGGTGGCTCTTTCGGGTAAGTCCGGACCGCATACGCAAGATCTGGGCCATTCATCAGATGGGACCTACCACCATGGCTAGCTTGTTGACTTATCAAGCAGGCTACACGTGGATGTTTTACAAAATACGTGATCCACTTGATATCTGTACCAGCTTGGTTTTCAGGCCATGGTGTGGTCCACCTGATGAACCGTCCAGATGGTACGCTGGCCACATTGGTTGGCTCTTAGAAGCATATCTAATTGCACAAACCAACATAAAAAAAAATCACTGGTAAGGATCTTATCATCACAGTTCTATAACTCAGCTGAGTCAACTCAACTGGGTGAGCTTCCGAGCTGAGTCACCGAAAAACTCAATTCCTTGCTTGACTCAGCTGAGTTTTAGAGAGACTCGTTGAGTTGACTCATAAACCCAATGGACTCAACTCGCGCGACTCTCAGCTTTATTGCACTCGTGCAGTAAAGCTCATGCATGCACCACACATATGCCAGCATGGCATGGTGGGTGCAAGATCCGATCCATCCATTAGAAAGGAACCACTATATTGATGCTCTAGCCCAAGAATCTGGTTGTTCCCCTAGTTTGGTGGGCCACAACTTGTACATGAGCCTTATTGCACACGCGTGCGTTAGGGCTGAAAGTCCGGCGGGTTGGTGCTCAACTGTAGCCCAACCCAAGGTTCCTATACCTCAACCCTAACCTAATCGAACCCAACCTCGGGTTGGGAATTCTCAACCTAAGCCCAACCCAAGCGGGCTCCGTTGAGTTGGTCGGGTGGATACATGCTAATATTTTCGTTATTACATGAGTCATTATATTTTCAATACAGGTCTTATTTTTTGTGTACATATGATTTTATTAATTATATATGTATTTATTTATTGTAAAGAACTTTATTTTCTAAACAAACTGGCTAAAATATAGGATAACTACTCTTTTGAAAGTTGTGTTGTGTAACATGCAATCTATTTGGGAGAGAGAAATTCAGCAAATCTTGTTAACTTGAGTCATCGGAAATGACGTTGACCAATGAAACCCGCACTGGAATTTCTTGTCCCTTCAACACAGATAATCTACAGTCAATTATAATTTATAAGTAACTTATATATCGATCGGTTTTGGGTTGGGTCAGGCAACAGGAGATCTCAACCCAAGCCCGACCCAAGTTTTATCGGGTTGGTGTTTGTCAAGCACAAGACCGATCCTGATACATCCTAGCCAAGCCCAACCCAATGTCGGGTCGGTTACGGGTTGTTTGGGTTGAACCCACCCGACTTTCAGCTCTAGCATGCGTGCTTAGCAAAGTTCTATTTATTATCAAATATTGACTTGAGTCACTTAGACTCGGTCGACTCAATGAGTCAACTCGATCCAGCTAGACACTGAGTCGAGCTGAGTTTCGGATTTTAAACTATGGTTAGGATGAGATAAACCAAATGCTGTAACAGGTTCACATACGGTTGGCATGGCCCGCTGTGAGAACTTCCGGGCGAGGATCTATGGCGATTTTCAGTTGACGGCGGGCTTCCATCCCCTCAGCGAGGCATACCTCAACAAGCTGAAATCCATCTGCCCTGAGAACGGCCAAGGCAATGACAACATTAGTCCAATGGACTACCACACACCAAACCTTTTTGACAACTCCTTCTACCATCTCCTCCTGCAAGGAGAAGGGCTGTTGAACTCAGACCAGGAACTGTACACTAGCTTCATGGGATTTGAGACGAAGGAACTCGTCCAAAAGTACGCCGAAGACTCGCTAGCTTTCTTCCAACAATTCTCTGATTCGATGGTGAAGATGGGGAATATCACTAATCTCGAGAGCTTCTCCAACGGCGAAGTGAGAAATAATTGCAGATATGTGAACACTTGAGGTGTTTTCTTTCTATTTCTTGTTATTATTATTATTGTTACGATAAGTGTATTCGATGTGATTTTTGTGGTAATAATTGTAATGCGAAGGGGATTGTTTTTCTTTGTTGGGTGGGGACTATTGGTGATTTCTTTCTCTTTAGCAATGCAATGTATAAGTTAGTGATTTTGGGTTTAGGTACCAATGCAAGAATCTTATGTTGTTTGTGATATGTAGAGTTGGTTTTGAGTCTGTATCAATGCAAGAATCCTATGTTCTTTATGAATGTAGTGTTTCCAATGCAAGAATTCTATATTGTTTGTGAAATGTGGAGTTAGTTTTGAGTTTGTACCAATGCATGAATTCTTTGTTAGTGGTGAAATGTAGAGTTGGTTTTGAGTGTTTGTACTAATTCATGAAGAATCCTATGTTCTTTATGAAATGTACTGTTTTGTTATTTATTTATTTATCAACATCATCTTTAGATATATACTTTGTTAAACTAATTGCAGAATGAAGGATTGCATTATGCATCAAGGTCATGATGAATCGGAACTTAAATCATCTTTGAATCTCTTCAATGGAACTAGGTTCTATATATCATGTGGGTGTGGGAACAAAGATATGTATATATAAACATAATGACGGAAGTAGTTTAAACCCAACACAACTCCTTTATGAATCTTCACACTAAATAAAATCTAAGTTTATCTGAAATACTGCACGTACGTGGAACCCTCATTCAATGGCGGAATCGCCATGTCTCGATGTACTCGAGCAAACAACTAACATGCATGAGATTTACAATTCCCACAAACGAGTAGAAGGAAGCCATCTACATGCCACCATGTGCCAAAGCAGCCCATGTGTGAAAGATCCAAGCTGTCCATCTAAGTAGGTTCGACCATCCAGATCCCCTGACCCATATAGAGCCTGACTTAGATGGTCATTTTCTTGGTAGTGGCAGATCAGCAGAGCTGCGGTTTATGAAATAAAAGACTGCTAGAGAAAATAACCTTTTTTTTTCCCATGAGCTGTCCTCTTGCTTCCAACATAAATGCCCATTTAATGAAAGGACTCTCACGATTTCTGGATAAGGGAATCCACCCAATGGATGGATTTGATCCCACATGCCTCTGCCACGTCGACGCATGGGGTTGTGCATGGGCTCTCTTATAAATGTGTGTGGGCTTAGCAAACTTCAGCATGCACATTAGAAACTAGAAAGAGATAGAAGAGGCTGCAGGTTGTACGCCTCTACATACATCTACAAGATAGGTTGAATTATTGCAGGCAAGTCCTATCTATTTAGTGGCGTCTAAGTACATGTCCACATGTTCGACTCTAATTGTTAAATAGGTTAGGTCTGGGTCCTTTCAAAATCAACTTAACCTGAACCGACTTGGATCCAGTTTTTTAATAGATCCGATTTGGGTCATACTTAAATGGACCCGACTTAGATCTCCTCTCAGATTCGACTGTCTTTTCAAAAATAAGGGTGAGCAGCCAATAATCTTTAGTTGAATCATAAGGGGGCGTTTGGCGCATGGTTTTAAATGGGATTTGGTGAGAGTGGGTTTTAATATCCCATGCATCACAACGTCTGCTTGAGAGTTGAGAGTTGAGAGTCAGGTAAGGTATGAGTTGTTAAGGACGCGGATTGCATCCTACACCTGCCCAGACGGTAATCCGTTTGGGCAGGGCTCTGTGAGCCACACCGTGACTTAAGTGTTTTATCCAAACTGTTCATCGCTGTTATTAGATTATTCTAAGGTATTTTCTTAAAAATGAAGCAGGTCCACAGCTCACACCGAAGGAAGCTGCAGTGATAATGACATCCACCGTTGAAACCTTTGTAAGGGCCATCGTGATGTTTTGTTTTTAACCATCCAACCTATTCATGAGGTCATTTAGACTTGTATGAAGTGAAAAAACAAATATAATCTTGATCCGAAACTTCTCCAGCTCCTAAGAAGTTTTTAATGGTGGACGTTCAATCCCTACTTTATAGTCAACTTAAGCCATGTACGTGCATTGATTTTTGGCTAATGCCTTTAAATGATCGGAGTAAAGCGATGAATGTCTTGGATAAAACACTTACATTACGGTAGCCCCCACGGAGTCCTGCCTAGACGAATTAGGGTGCGGGCGGGATAGGACGCAATCAGCGTCCGGCTGTGAAGCCCCTTCTTGCAATCAGCCCCGGGCAAGGGTTTCTGCAATTCTACCTTGGGTTTGTGTAGCTAGTGGTCAGTGCTATGTGAACCCACCATGATGTATGTGTTTTATCCATGCCGTCCATCCATTTTGAAATATAATTTTAGGGCTTATCCCAAAAATGAGGTAGATATAAATCTCAGGTGGACCACACCATGGGAAAACAGTAGTAATTGAATTACACCATTAAAATCCTCCTAGGGCCAACTGTGCAGTCCACTTGAGATTTGGATCAAACTCATTTTTGGGATCATACCATAAAATGACATGGAAGAATGGGTGGGCCATAAGAATTAGCATGACTTCCAACCAATCCAAACTATGATGTATATCAGCATAAGAATTAGGCTAATCCAATCATCAGGTGGGCCATACCATTGTAAAGAATGCACAACCATCCAAATCCCCCCAAATTCAGTTGTTTGGATCCAGATGGTGTATATGAAATCCAATCCATCCAGTAGGTGCACCCCACCATATGGATGTGATGCTCCCCAAATCATGTTAATCCAATCATCAGGTGGGCCCTACCATTTAAATTAGGTCTCTTTTACTCAATTTTATATTTTTCTCTAAAGTATGGCGCACCTGATGGTTGGATCGTGCTGATTTTTGGAGTGTCTATTAATCATGGTGGTTCACACCTATTGCATGGATTGGATCTGATTCAAATACAACGTGGCCCCCACTACATGCCAGTCCCATTCGAGCTACCCCAACCAAAAAAAGAAAAAGAAAAAAAAGAAAAAAAGGCCAACTTGGTCAGATGATTCGATACTTTGATTATAGACCCATATCCCATGAATGCATGCTACACCTAATAGACGGTCCGGATCAATCAGTTGGACCGTCCAGATGTTCAGATGCAACTAGGAGCACTATAACTTGTAGTGCTCTAAAAAGCACAGGATCATCATTCATAAATCAAATATTTGTGATAAGAGATCTTCCTCACGGCACCCTCTATATAACTCCAACGTCCCATTCATTCCCTCCAATTCTCTCTCTCTCTCTCTCTATGAAAATGGCAATGGTAATTGCCTTGATCATCTCCATCATCAGCATCATTAGCACAAATACAAAGGCAGAAGACCGATATTATCTAACCTTGGATTACTACTCAAAATCATGTCCCACCGCTTTGGAGATTGTACGGTCCGAGATGGAGTGTGCCGTGCTCTCCGACCCACGTAACGCAGCTTCCATCATACGGTTGCATTTCCACGATTGCTTCGTTCAGGTCAGTCCACGATTACTACTCAATTTATTAAGTTGTGTAATCATAATTAAGAGAAATTATCACTTCATGGCCCACTGGCCCACTTCCTATGATATCACATTGATTGGATGATCCTATCCATCCAAGTGCTGTCCTAGCTAGGGTGATACTTTTATGATCATATGACCAGAGTGATTCTTCTGTGGAATGGATGGATAGGATTGATGATTGATCTTTTTTTTTTTTTTTTCTGGAAACAATCTTGACCATCTGTTAACCTATTTATTAAGCTTATGGTGATTCCACTACCACTAGAGCTCGCCCCATTTATCAAAAGGTCCGGATAGTTCGACTGGACTGTACAAGGCTGGGTGAACATTGTTCGGTTTGATCCGGGTGAAATTGGAACCAAACAGTTAGGAGAAAACCAGAACTGAACCGGACCGTTTGCACCCTAGAACCGAATCGCAACCGGACTGTAAAAACCGAATGGTTCAGTTCCATGGTTACGGGCTTTTTATAAACAGGTCCAATTGCAAGGTATGTTTTTTTTTAAAAAAAATAATCCAGGCCAATTGCATGACTTTTTAAATAATCCCATCCGGGAGTTTTGGGTTGAATACCGATATTTTAGCAACAAATCTAATAAATCTAAGTGTAGTGCTCACCTCGACTTTTTCAAAACAGGTCCAAGTCAAATAGCAATGATTCAGAGCACTTCTTTTTACAGTATTCCGGAAACCAAGAACTGGATTGTAAAATAGGTTCTTGAGAGATAGAGAGGCCACGAAAGAGTAGTGAATATAGAAAAATTAGGATTTTTTTTTTTTTCACTTTTTATATTTTTTTAAAATAAAAATTAAATATTTATTGACTGAGGGATCCTGTTCCAGGTTCAGAACCAAACTGAACTAACCGGTTTTTTGATTTTCAGAAGCAAAATTGGAACCGGAATTGACACGCTTTAGAACTGGACCAAACTGTGTGGTCCGGTTGGTTCGGTCCAGTTTACCGGTTCCATGTGCACCCCTAATAGCACACAACATCTATCGTGTTGGTAGAGATGAGTAGTGCCGCTCAAAATCTCACTGAGTTGACTCAGTCGAGTCACCGAGTTTCAGAACAAATTATAGTGTAGTAATGATCTGATGCTAGTCACTACATTTTAATGAATGTAGGGCTGCGATGGGTCGATATTGCTGGACGACACGATCACACTCCAAGGTGAAAAGGAAGCCACCCCCAACGCGAATTCTCTGAGAGGATTCGAACTCATTGACAGAATCAAGAACAAGCTCGAGTCGGAGTGCCCGGGCATCGTTTCTTGTGCAGATTTACTCACCATAGCAGCAAGAGATGCAACAATTCTGGTAAAAGAACACTTGATTTTCCACTTGAATGTTCCTAATCTATCCGTTGATCAGGTGGGCCACACATTCACAAAGAAATACACATCTAGAGGAACAAAATCAACGGTCTACATTCTAGATGCATGGGTTGCTTAATCAAGGATTAGAATGGAATACTTGTAGAATATAAAACATGAAGATGGCTGGGCCAGATCAGGTCCGGTTCGTCTCCGGTTGATCGCCACCGTTAAACTTACATAGAAAAATGCTAGATGGGTTGAGAATTCATGGCCCACTTGATCTTTTTACTCTCCGCTAAAATTTCTAGTTTTAAACGTTGGAATTATTGAACGGTGCAGGTTGGTGGGCCCTACTGGGATGTCCCACTGGGTAGAAAGGATTCCAAAACTGCAAACTTCGATCTAGCAAATTCAAACCTCCCAACTGCTGATCAGGGCCTTCCTTCTCTCATAGCCTCGTTCCACTATCAAGGGCTTTCAGTCACAGATATGGTGGCTCTTGCCGGTAAGTCCGGACCGCATACGCAAGATCTGGGCCATTCATCAGATGGGACCTACCACCATGGCTAGCTTGTTGACTTATCAAGCAGGCTACACGTGGATGTTTTACAAAATACGTGATCCACTTGATATCTGTACCAGCTTGGTTTTCAGGCCAGGGAATGTCCATGCTGTGGTTCACCTAATGAACCGTCTAGATGGTACGCTGGCCACATTGGTTGGCTCTTAGAAGCATATCTAATTGCACAAAACCAACATAAAAAAAAAATCACTGGTAAGGATCATATCATCATAGTTCTATAACTCAGCTGAGTCAACTCAACTCGGTGAGCTTCCGAGCTGAGTCACTGAAAAACTCAATTCCTTGCGTGACTCAGCTGAATTTTAGAGAGACTCGTTGAGTTGACTCATAAACCCAATGGACTCAACGCGACTCTCAGCTTTATTGCACTCGTGCAGTAAAGCTCATGTATGCACCACACATGTGCCAGCATGGCATGGTGGGTACAAGATCCAATCCATCCATTAGAAAGGAACCACTATATTGATGCTCTAGCCCAAGAATCTGGTTGTTCCACTAGTTAGGTGGGCCACAACTTGTACATGAGCTTTATTGCACACGCATGCGTTAGGGCTGAAAGTTGGGCAGGTTGGTGCTCAACTGTGGCCCAACCAAAGGTTCCTATACCTCAACCCTAACCTAATCGAACCCAACCTCAGGTTGGGAATTCTCAACCTAAGCCCAACCCAAGCGGGCTCCGTCGAGTTGGTCAGGTGGATACATGCTAATATTTTCGTAATGTCATTATATTTTCGATACACGTCTTATTTTTTTTACATATGATTTTATTAATTATATATGTATTTATTTATTGTAAAGAACTTTATTTTCTAAACAAACCGGCTAAAATATAGGATAACTACTCCTTTAAAAGTTGTGTGTGTAACATGCAATCTATTTGGGAGGGAGAATTCCAGCAAATCTTGTTAGCTTAGGTCATCGGAAATGACGTTGACCAATGAAACCCGCACTGGAATTTCTTGTCCCTTCAACACAGATAATCTACAGTCAATTATAATTTATAAGTAACTTATACATCGATCAGTTTCGGGTTGGGTCGGGCAACGGGAGATCTCAACCCAAGCCCGACCCAAGTTTTATCGGGTTAGTGTTTGTCAAGCACAAGACAGATCTCGATACATCCTGGCCGAGCCCAAACCAATGTCAGGTCGGTTACAGGTTGGTCGGGTTGAACCCACCCGACTTTCAGCTCTAGCATGCGTGCTTAGCAAAGTTCTATTTGTTATCAAATATTGGCAAGAGTCAGTTAGACTCGGTCGACTCAATGAGTCAACTCGACCCAGCTAGACACTGAGTCGAGCCGAGTTTCCGGGTTTTGAACTATGGTTAGGATGAGATAAACCAAATGCTGTAACAGGTTCACATACGGTTGGCATGGCCCGCTGTGAGAACTTCCGAGCGAGGATCTACGGCAATTTTCAGTTGACGGCGGGCTTCGATCCCCTCAGCAAGGCAGACCTCAACAAGCTGAAATCCATCTGCCCTGAGAACGGCCAAGGAAATGACAACATCAGTCCAATGGACTACCATACACCAAACCTTTTTGACAACTCCTTCTACCATCTCCTCCTGCAAGGAGAAGGGCTATTGAACTCAGACCAGGAAATGTACACTAGCTTCATGGGATTCGAGACGAAGGAACTCGTCCAAAAGTACGCCGAAGACTCACTAGCTTTCTTCCAACAATTCTCTGATTCGATGGTGAAGATGGGGAATATCACTAATCTCGAGAGCTTCGCCAACGGCGAAGTGAGAAAGAATTGCAGATATGTGAACACTTGAGGTGTTTTCTTTCTATTTATTATTATTATTATTATTATTATTATTATTATTATTACGATAAGTGTATTCGATATGATTTTTGTGGTAATAATTGTAATGTGAAGGGGATTGTTTTTCTTTGTTGGGTGGGGATTATTGGTGATTTCTTTCTCTTTAGCAATGCAATGTATAAGTTAGTGATTTTGGGTTTAGGTACCAATGCAAGAATCTTATGTTGTTTGTGAAATGTAGAGTTGGTTTTGAGTCTGTATCAATGCAAGAATCCTATGTTCTTTATAAATGTAGTGTTTCCAATGCAAGAATTCTATATTGTTTGTGAAATGTGGAGTTAGTTTTGAGTTTGTAGCAATGCATGAATTCTTTGTTAGTGGTGAAATGCAGAGTTGGTTTTGAGTGTGTGTACTAATTGAAGAATCCTATGTTCTTTATGAAATGTACCATTTTATTTATTTATTTATTTTTTTTTTTAAAAAAAAAAATTATCAACATCATCTTTAGATATATACTTTGTTAAACTAATTGCAGAATGAAGGATTGCATTATGCATCAAGGTCATGAATCG
Source organism: Magnolia changhungtana (assembly GCA_030180095.1). Lineage (NCBI taxonomy): Eukaryota > Viridiplantae > Streptophyta > Magnoliopsida > Magnoliales > Magnoliaceae > Magnolia > Magnolia changhungtana. Next base: position 1,586,712 of record JASAUF010000467.1, on the reverse strand, counting down.
GACCTTAAATCATCTTCAAATCTCTTCAATGGAACTAGGTTCTATATATCATGTGGGTGTGGGAACGAAGGCATGTATATATAAACATAATGATTGAAGTAGTTTAAACCCATCACAATTCCTCCTTTATGAATCTTCACACTAAATAAAATATAAGTTTATCTGAAATACTGCACGTACGTGCAACAGTCCAAGTGTATCGCCCCTTACCTATTTGAATTGATCACAACTGTTGTGGAGCCCACCATTATGATCAATCCAATAAATCATGGGTCTAATCCAAATCAATTATCATGTAGGCCTACCTAATTTAAGTCCAATATACTTCATATCAATTAGGGGTTGTTTAAATTGGTGGAAAAGAGGATTCAATAGTAGGAAGGACATCAATTGCCTCAGGTGAGATCTTTTCAATAAGGGTGTTAATGGGCCGGGCTCAGACCTAAGAAATCAGAAATTGAACAATTCAAAACCCGGATCGAGACCTACCCAAGCCCGGCCCGTTGACACCCCCAGTTTTCAACCGTTTGTGACAGCAAAAGCAGCTAAGGAAATTGGATTTCCTTTCTACTGTTCTAAAAAAATTAGGGTTGTCAAGATCCTGGGTTCATATTGGGCTAAGGTTAGTCTAAGCCACCCGTATTAAAGGAATTAAGGCCAAGCCCTGAGCCCTTAACATGCCAAAATGTATAGGCTTGTCCCTGGTTCCGTAAGCCGGTTTACTCCGAGCCCACATATTAATTGCTATTAATAAGTTGTCTAATTTAAATATATTTTCGGAAAACCGGCTTTATGGATAGCCCAAGCCTATCTCACTTAATAAACGGGCTTCATTTTTAGGCCCGGCCCTCCGACTACATATTCCAACCCAAATCTAGCCCGAAGCAGGCCAAGCCCGGAGCCCGACTGGTCAAAGCCCGGCCCATCAACAGCCCTAATCCATGTGCATTATATTTTTAATTCATTCTTTTGATATCCTTTGACAGATGGCTAAGATTTTTTAATCAGCCCTAACATCTCCTGGCATGTTTGGATTTAAGTAAGTGAAAGGTTTAATACTGTGGTAGAGTGTAATGGATGATACACAGGCACCTAGAAATTACTCATAATTGGCAATTTGTAGTACACAATTAAGTTTAATGAACCAAAAATTAAAATTATTTATTTATTATCTGAATACTGGATTCGTAGACATATAATGGACAGTTCAAAATTAAAAATATCCATTGGTCCCATTTCAGTGAACAAGTATACACAAACCAATGGCTAGGATTGTTCAACCAATCTGATTTTGGTACTGTGACCAAGTGGTAGTGGTCCCACGTTTTGGTCATTTAACGTGAGTTAAGGTATGTTGCCCGTGTATTAAGCATCATATGATTCCTGAGTATCGTATAACTCCCCTTCAGCTTCAAGATAAGAGGCCGGATCCTTGAACCATGTCTATGAAATAAGCTTCTACTATCACTCTTGCAGATGGGGCCCACTTTTTGTTTTAATGGCATCTAGACGTTCCAGAAGGGTCATTAAATCATTAAAATGGGCTGTGCCAAGCATCACATTAATCAAACCATCCCAGGAAGCACTATTTGAATTTAGAGATTTTTGGGTGGTTGTATGTTATTTTCTACAGTGTGGCCCACTTGATGATTGTGTATGTGTGATTTTTTGGAAATACCATCATCATGATATGGCTAACTTGATGAGAGTGTTGGATCACATAAAAACAAATTTACGAAGCACACCATAGAAAATATTGATAGCCTCTGATCTAAATGATGGCTTACATGGTGGTTATATTAGCCTGATTTTTTAGGTATCCCAAATTCATGGTGAGATAATCAATTTGGACCGAAGTGATGGCTTATATGATAGTTCTATCAATCTGATTATTCCAAATCATGGTGAGATAGCCATTTTGGACGGTTTAATTCCCATAGAAAAATTATGGTGTGGACCATTCAGAAGGATTGTAGTGGAAGATTTTGCATCTTTTCCTGTGCATGAGATCTGCACCATCCATCAAGTGTGCTGCCTAATGTTTGTCCTTGATCCTAAAATTCACGCTGATCCAAAACAAAGATGGGCCTCATCACTGGGGACAACATAAAATCATGCCTAAAACCTAATAAAATTCATGCGGTATAGCCCATCTGTGTTTCATAACAACATGATTTTTTAAAACTTCCCTTCATCATGGCAATCCGCATTAGATAAACAGATTGGATGGCATACATAAACTATGGTAGGCCCCACTATCAACTAATGGTGGGCATTCCATCCCAACTCTTCCCTAGGGTGTGACCTACTTACATTTTGGACGGGCATGATTTTTGGGCTGGAGGGTAAGGTTTAAGACAATGGACCTGATGGAGGTGGTAGATCTCATGCATATTGCCTCCACTTGCTGCTCGATTAGTAGTACCAATGGGGTGGGATGGCTCGCATACTTTTGGGCCTCCCCTATCAGGCCCAAGGGCCCAGCTCCGGCTTAAAAATCAAGCCCAGTTCTCAATCAGGCCAGGTTGGACCATGAACAATAGCTCCTCATCCTAGCCTGTTGGGATTGCATTGGTTTTAAATTTTTTTTTTTTTTTTAAACAAAACATCATTTTATACAATTTTTAAGAGAGGCAAGTGATGGACCGCTGAGGTGGGTTCTACTGTAATGTTTACGTGAATTTACACCGAATCACTAGATGTATCATCTCATTTTAGGCCAAGGGCTAAAATATCATTTAAATCCCTGATTCAAGTTGAGCACACCATTAGAAAAAACATGTAAAGGGTAACACTCACCCTTCAAATTATTTCTCTTGTTATGTCCCACCTGAATCACTTATGAGAATGATTTTTCGGCCTCAGACCTAAATTTGGTATGGTATCTAATGGTTGGAGTGGATTTCATATAATCATCATGATTGGCCATGTAAAAAATCAAGGCTGACTCTCTCTATGACTGTTTCCCTTGCTGTGGCCCGTAAAAAAAAATAAAATAAGGGTGGCTTACCTCTCCCAAATGTAGAGAGAGAGAGTGGCCCCCACCCTAATCAAAATGATGTTTTGTGGGAAGAATCCCAATCTCAAGACAAATCTTTTTTAGAACTTGACAATATGCTTTTGTCCAGTCACATAGTATTGGCATGATTAACGAATGTGATAATGATGGCTAGGTGGTCCACTCTATCCATTCATCTCTGACATGTACGAAAGTTAAGTTAGGCACCTGGGCCCCAATGTCCATTCAGGACTTGTAGACATAAATATATAGGTGTCCACATCAATCAATGGTCAATTTTCTTTCCGCTTTGGAAGAATTTCCATAGTTCGGCAGACAACAACCAACGTTTAGCTCATGTGAATTTGATGGTGTATGGTCCACGCATGACTAAAGGACAGAAATTTGAAGAAGCTAACCTAACAAGCCAAGGCTTGTAGTTCAAAAATGGGCTCCGCATCTTTTCAAGTTGTTGATATTGTATGTGAGCAAGGGAGGTTCCTTTACATGTCCTTGTAAAATAAGCTTGCATGTGGGGCCCATCCTAGTGTGTGTATGGCATCCAACCCATCGAGTAGGATGGCTCCATGAAATTAAGTTAGATGTTCCAAAACTCCAACTATCATGTGGGTCACAAGGTGAATTTCTAAGTTTTAGGGTTGTTGTCCATTGTTTTAAGTGGACTACCTGATGACTGCTAGGTAGATTTGATTTTTGGGGAATGATATAGTTCTTGGGTTGGATGGTGTATGGCAAGACAATGATCTTGAATAGATAATAATGCCTGAGTAGGTAAGTAATTATTTATGTAAGAGTAAATAACTTATGTCATAAGCTTATTCTCTAATAATTTGTATATAAATTTATCTTGTGCGCTTACCAGAAATGGTGACAAAGTCCAGACAAGTTGAAAATTACAGGGTAGAACCCACATAACGAACGAATGAAAGAGCATGTGGGCACCTTTTGCTTACATGGCAATTTTTTTTTCCTTAACAATAATCTAACCTTTTGTACTTGGGTCCTTGATAAGTGCTTAAAAATGAGTTCATCTCATTTTAGTTAATCTAAATTATGTATTAAAGATCATATTTCTGTAATTCATTAGTGAGAAATCAAATATTTGATGGCAGTTGTCATCTTTTGGTAGCATCAAGCTGTTCAATGGTTTGGATCAAGTCAATATGGGCCCACACGCAGAGAGACAGCTACACTTATATGATTCATATATAGGTGGCCAAATTCGGAATGCTGTGATCATCTTCCAATGTGAAATTAACCCACTGTTTTCCGTTTAAACATGAAAAGGCACGTAGTATGAACATGGACGGATTGTGGAAGGGCCAATGACTGCGGCCATTAATGGGATGTGTGAGAAGTTCTTCTTGATTGCATATTGAGATTTTACTGATCTCGCTTGTACCTAATACTGTCAGAGGCTACAAAGTCAAACCGACTATAAAAGATGGATATGTAGGTCGTCCCACGTATATTCATGTACCTATCAAGGGACATGTTGGCATCTTTTCTTTAAATACACAGGTGAGATTAGTATTTTTATTTTATTTTATTTATTTATGTGTTTTTGTTTTTGAACTGGCACGATTGTCCAATCTTGTGCACCGATGTCATGGCTTGTATTGCATTGTCTCTTTCCTTTCCTCGGCTTCCTCTACCTTAGGATAAAATGCAATAGTATAGTATGAATTCACAAAAGATGTGAAGAGAAATCTTTTATGATCATTAATTAATGGGGTGTTTGGATGGTAAGTTAATTTTGATTAAGCTATAAATAACTTATCTAGGCTTCTACTTATTCCGTAGATAGGTATATTGGATAAATCACATAGTTAATCAGCCAAAAAGTAGATAAGTTAATATCACGTGTATTTATTCCTTAAGTTTGTTTAGTTTCTCTTACATCCACCCACCCTTTGATGTGGACCGTTCTTTATGTGGGCTAATCTTTAATGTTGGTCATCTATCATGTGGGGCCTACTTTGGATGTGGGCCATTCATTATTAGGGGCCAACTTTTAATATGCATTGTCTATTATGTAAGGCCCACCTTTGATGTTGGCCATCTATCATGTTTCCCATGATCATCAATGTTAATGTCCATCATGTCGAGTTCACTTTCAATATCCATTGCCCATCATGTGGAGCCCACCTTTGATGTGGACCGTCCATCATGTGGGCCCCGCCTTAGTTATGATTTGTCGTTCATGCAGGACCTGCCTTAGATGGGAGCAATCCTTCATGTGGGGCCTGCTGCCTTATATATGGGCAGCTCATCATTAGGACCGACCTTTGATGTGGATTGTCTATCATGTGGGGCCCACCTTGATGTGAATCATCCATCATGAGGGGCCTGCCATTTATTAATTGCCCATCATGTGGTGCCCACCTTTGATGTGGACTGCCTATTATGTGGGCCCCAACTTCAATGTGGGTTGCCAATCATGCCGGGCTCACCTTGAATGTGGGCTATTCATCATTAGAGTTCAACCTTTGATGTGGACTATTCATCATGTGGGGCCTAGCTTCCATATCCATTGCCCATCATGTGGAGCTCATATTTGATGTGGACTATCTATCATGTGGGCCCCACCTTTGAAGTTGGTAGTCCATCATACCCGCCCATTGTGCATGTGGGCTATTTATCAGTAGGAGTCGACCTTTGATGTGGACCATCCATTAGGTGGGCCCATGTTAATATGAGTGATCCATTATGTAGGACCAATCTTTGATGTGGACCTTTTATCGCGTGGGCCCCACCTTCGATGTGGACAATCTATCACGTGAGACCTTCTTTGATATGAACTATGATTGAGAGAGAAGTAGAAAATTGAATAGTTAAAATGCAAAAAAATAATAATTATGGATATATGTAATTTTAAGCACATAAGTTACTTTTACTACTTAAATTGAAAAAAGTAACTTACCACCTAATAAGTATTTTTTTAAAACTTATGTTAAGCAATTAAGTTACTTTTTCTACTTAAATTAGTTTGGTAAGTATTAATATAAAAGTAACTTATGTTCCATAAGCTACTTCTCTTGCTAAGTAAATTTGTTTTCAGCTTCTCAACTCATGGGTTGACCTTTGACCTTTGTACTTCTTTCTTACTGTACATGTCAAAGGAGGCTCTGTTTCATTGTCCATATCAAAGGAGGCTCCATGTGGTGGACTGTCTAAATTGAAGGTGGGGCTCACAAGGTAAACAGTTCACATAAAAGGTGGGCCCCATATGGTGGATGACATCATATTAATGTGGGTCCACATATAGATGATCCACATCAAAGTCAACCCATGATGATAAAAAGCCCACATCTAAAGCGGGTTGGTATGATTGACAACCCATTTCAAAGGTGGGGCATACATGATGAACAATCCACATCAAAGGTGGACTCCACATGATGGGTAGTGAACATTGAAGTTGGGCCCCACATAATGGATGACCCATATTGAAGTGGCCCCACATAATGGACGGTCCACATCAAAGGTTGGCTCTTAATGATGAATGATCTACATACAAGGCGAGCCTTTCATGATGCACAACCCACATTGAAGGTGGGGCCCATATGATGGATAGTCCACATCAAAGGTGGGCTCCACATGATGGGCAATTAATAATGGTGGACCTAACATAATGGATGGTCCACATTAAGGTGGGCCCCACATGATGGATGATCCACATCAAAGGTCGGCCTTAATGATGAGTGGCCTATTTGTAAAGGAGGCCTGCATGATGGACGACCCACATGAGAGGTAGGGCCTACATGATAGATGGTCCGCCATAAAGGTGGGCTTCACATGATGGCAATGGATATTGATGTGTGCCCCGCGTTATGGACAATAACATTGATGGTAGTGTCAACACTGGATCTTGAACGGGATTGACTTGTGACTTCCATGAGTTGTCTCTTTCTAGAGCTTTTGTGTTTGCACATTTGAAGGAGTTTTATATATGACTAGAGTTGCCACTAACTAATCGCTTTGATCTTATAGTCGACTGACCTTATAGAAATGCTTAGGAGGGAGAATCAAAAGATTTTCAACTCTAAGATTACTCCTTAATCTATGGTCGAAAATTCGAGGTAAGTAACCACGATTACAGAGAGGGAATGTGTTAAGCACCCACTCTAACCATATATTTACAGATGTACGGTCTCTACTTAACAAGATCTGAGTAACTTTTGAGGGTTGGGATTAGTTCTTGCATGCTAATGATGCGATGGTATATATGTAATAATGTGTTAAATGTAATATGCCAACGATAAGTTATAGTTTTTATTGGATAGATCCACCTTGACTGGCCACTTGTCATGCATCAATCCAATGAATCCAAGTTTGTGATGGACAAGATTCACCTATATCTCACAGAGCATATGTGTGATCTGATTGGGTGTTGGGTGCTATGTATGTGATGTGATGTATGTGAAATTGTGATACTGTGTTACATGCAATGCTCATCACAAAGCGTAAGCTAATTAATCGAGTTTTTGATGGGGTCCGATTATATCAACAAGCCACATAGTATATGCACAAGTCAATTAGGTGTGAGAGGTGACATAATGCAATGCGAAGATGATGAATTTAGTGAGCAAATGAATTAAGAGAGGAATGAGTGTTGCGTTATAATAATGTTGGGTTGGACGAAGCTGATTAAAGATCGAATGATTAGATAAATGAATGTGTTGTAAGAATGGGATTGAGCGACCTGTATTGGATTTTAGTTGGCTCGAGAGGCTAGGATAAGGGCCAAGCTAGATCAAACAGGGATCTATTGGATGCTTGAAATGGGAAGGGGAGTGGCTATTTATAGTCCCCAAGCCGGTTTTCTAGAAATTCCTGGTAAGTTTATGGTGAAAAGTGTGCCGATAGTTGTGATTTGAGATTGCCACATGATAAGATCTCCATGAATGGATGGGACGGTAAAATGGTAAATATAAGTCAAGGAGGGGGATACCGGCTGCCATGTCATAGGTGGCTCCTTAGGATCCACCTGTGCCACATAAGCCCTCCTGCTTTGATAAATGAGCTCCACCATTTGTGTGGAGGCTCTACCTCAAGAGGTGTTGATTTGCTGTGTGTTTTGGATTTTAGATGGGCTTAGGTTTAGGCTTGGTTTGGGCCTAGTTTTGGGGATGGACTTAACTAGGTAAGTTGACTAGGTTAATGGATTGGTTAGGTTGATCGGGTGAGTCGACTCAGCGGGTTGACTCTGCACATTGACTGGATTGACTAGGTTTTTTTGGATTAGGGGTTTAGGGTTTAGACCATGGGTTTTAGGATTTAGGCCATGGGTTTTAGGGTTTAGGTCATGGGTTTTATAGTTTGGACAAGATTTTAGGGTTGGGGGTCAACCATCCATCAAAGTAGTCCAATTTTAATCAACTTATTAGCTTGGGTGGGGTGTCTACAAGTAGGTCCACTTGATGGATGATCAACATCAAAGATGACCCTACATAATGAATGATGCACATTAAAGGTCAGGTCATAATAATGAACGAGCCACATCCAATACAATAAATGCTCCACATCAAAGAATGACCCGTATGATGGACAACCTACAACAAAGTGAGGCCCATACAATAAATGGTCCTCATCAAAGATTGGCCTCATATGATGATGGATAGTGGATGTGAGGGGTACCAAACAAATTTAAGGGATAATTGCTTATAATGTTGAACCAAACATACATATCAATTTAATGAGTAGAAATCAAAATAAGCTACTTATGGCATAAGTAGCTTATCAGAAGTAACTTACGATCCAAATGCCCCCTTAACAACTTAATATAAATTAAAAGTAACTTATTCGGGGGTATCCAAACTGGTCCTAAATGACTGTTTGGGAATAAGGAAAATAAATGCAAGAAAGCAATTTCATATTTTATGGAAAAAAGTAGAAATAGAGAGATGACCAAATACATTGGCTGTATCTAACATAAAAAAACAACTTTTTTTTTCAAAGCTTTTCATATGTAGAACATAGGATCTGGGAAAGGTGGGCCATATCATGATCATCACGTGGTACAAAAATCAGGCTGATTTACTATTGGGTGTACCAGTTCATTGAATCATTCCATTGGTTGTCCATATATTTTGACATTATTGACAACTTATGAGTGAATAATACCGATTTTCATGCCAGCTGATTACTCTCGTGCGTCCGACCTTGTATGAAGTGAATATTCTACACTTGCCACGTGGGAGTGGCGATGGGTGGGGCTTGGGTTAATCTAGGCTAGGCCCGGCTTGGGTTAATCTAGGCTAGGCCCGGGCCTAGCCCAACACCGAAGACCTAAGGCCTGAGCCTAGCCCAAGCCCTAGCCTGAAAAAAACTGGTTGGGTTTGGTTGGACCTGAGATGGCTTACCTTAAAATAAAGTCCCACTACAAGAAAGTGGAGAATTTTCTGAGCCTTTACTGGCGGTTTTAGTGTCCCTAGTAGGTTGAAGTTGGAGTACTCAAATTCAAGTCAGACTTGTTAGGTTGGGTGGGTACCTTGCCCATTGCCACCTTGGTGACACATGGGCATGAAAGAAATGATTGAATTTTAAAATTCACATGCAACCGCTGTAGCTGATCATTTCTTAGGGAAAGAAAAGTACTGACCTATGTCGTTTATAAGAAAGGGGACAAATTAGAAAACTGGGATCTTCCAAAACTAGCTTATTTGATAGGCAATCCTCATCAATGGTGCTGCCAACCTATCCATTGGTTTGGATCAATTAATCAAGCTTTCATGCAATGAGACAACTACAATTACAAGAGTAGATTTTGGAAGGTTACGATCTTCCAATATGAGAAACCAAAGATTTTTCCTGGTACGTGGTGGGGCCTTCATGGCCAATGGTTTGGATCAACTAAACATGATCCCAAATAGCACATGATCACCATCGTCATCTAGGCCTTATGCTAATTAAATGGAGTTAACTATCTAAATCTTGATTTTTTTCACCATAATCTTTTATAAAATGAAAGACTATCTATCTAACCATGGGTTTTGAAGTCTTTTCTTACTGTATCTGTTCACGTCCTTTTAGGCTTTTCCATTACAATTTTAAAACCTTAACTTGCACGAACTCACTCCTGACGAGTATAGTTCTTGGTTTCTGTGGCACACTACCAAACCATCTAAGCCGAATTCCCTTCTTCTTATTACTTATTGTTGTTAATACTAATTTCCCTCGGATGCATACTTTCTAATTCTATCTTTTCTCATCTTATCAATCATTTATTCCAACGTCTTCATTTCAGCTACACTCATCTTATAAATATGTTGTTCCTTAACTGCCTAACATTTTGTCTCATAAAACATGATTGGTCTTATAACTATCTTATAAAAATTGTAGAAGCACATAATCAATTGTTCATATAAGACACCCTTGGGTGAAGACGATTAATTCTTCACCATCTAGGAGGCTTGCAACCTAGATGCATTTATAAGTGGATCTGATTGCAAAAGTCATTTGGCCTAAGGGCATGCTTGTTTTTGCAGAATACTCTCGCAATCAAAGAAATTTTCACAAAATCCCACTTATCCTCTATTTTCCAAAAAGAGAGTGGAATGTATTATCCATTTCCAGGCCTTTTCGGAAAAGGTTAGTGCATTAATGTTGCTCAAAAAATGCGTTAAATCATGACGAATTTAACCATGGATTCCATTGTTTCTTTTTCATATTCATGTTCATTCTCAATCTTAATCTTGTGTTTCATAGATAGCGACGAAAGTGAAACAACTTTATTTGTGATCTAGGCCATTAACATGGTGGAACCCACATGATGGATTGCTTGTATTACACTTAGAGAGAGATGGAAAAGGACTTGGATGGGAGGTGAACTAAGTAAGAAACATTACTAAAGAAAAGATTTTATTAGCTTTTGAATGAAGCAACAAGTCTTTATCTTCCGCTACACTTGAATATTTTTTTAAAAAGTTTTCTTTAAAAAGTCTTCAACCCAAGTGGATTTTACACATCACTATGGTGACATGATGTAGAGCGGGTTGCGGACAATTACATGGCAAAGATGGATCAGAAAAGGCCCGGTCGGCGACAGAAGTGATCTGGACCATCAGACCTTAAATCAGGCGTATCTCGCAATCCGGGATGAGTTAGCCGACGAAAAATATATGATTTTGGGGTAGAACGAACTACTTTAGCCAACCAACCCAGCTACGCCAGGTTGCGACGCTCGGAATTACGGGAAACCCCTGATTTGATGGTTGTTTCCCTATTTCAATTTCGTTTTTACTATAAATAGTAAGTTTTAGTTTGTTTATAACTCTTCATCCGTCGGGCTTTAGGAGTTGCGCCCAATGTGAAAAGAGCTTAGAATAATTAGGGGAACGGTTTGGTGAAGCCAAATAGGACACTTATTATTTTTGGCCGAAAACCTTGCGCACTAGTAGACATCATGACCGTCTATAAATAGTAAGTTTACTATTTATAGCAAGTCAGGAATTCTAGGAGTTTTAGTTGTAGTTTGATTCTGATTTCTTTCCCATTGCTTAGTACCCTTATTTAAAGGGTTGTGAACTCGTTTCTATTCATTCATTAATCTATTTCGAATTTATTTCTATTTTCTGCTCTCTTTTCTCGTGGATTCGAAAAGTCTCTGTGAGGAGTCCAGAGAAGTTCCGTGGATTCGGAATAATTATCCTCTTGAGGAAGACGGTGCTCGACCTCACGTCCTCCCCTGCGTCATGACAGCCGCAAGCAAAAATTCAAAACTCCATAAAATACTCTCTCTCATCCTTCATTGCACCAAAACAAAATAGCCCAAGTAAAAGACAACTTCCTCCAAAAACCAAACTTGCCGTTAAATAAACATTACTCAGGAACAACTCTATCTGTGGTCTAGGCCTTCAGCATGGTGGAACCCACCTGATGGATGGCTTGTATCTCATACTCATGTGCCAGGTTGGCACACTTAGAGAGAGAGAGAGAGAGATGGAAAAGGACTTGGATGGGAAGTGACCTGGGTAATTAAGAAACATTAGTAAAGAAAATATTTTACTTGCTTTTGATTGAAGCAACAAGTCATCATCTTCCTCTGCACTTGAATTTAAAAATGTTTTCAACCCAAGGGATTTTACACGTTCCTACGGCGACGTCCGCATGTGAAAATTCAAAATCTCTCTCTCTCTCTCTCTCTCTCTCTCTCTCTCTCTCTCTCTCATCCTTCATTGCACCAAAACAAAATAGCCGAAGTAAAAGGTGACTTCCTCCATAAACCAAACTTGCCATTAGATAAACTCGGGAACAACTTTATTTGTGGTCTAGTCCATCAACATGGTGGAACCCATGAGTGATGGATGGCTTGTATCTCATAATCATGTGCCAAGTGTTAATTAATGTCTTAAATCTATAAATCAATAGGTCTGTCAATGATAGGTTTGATGCCATAACATTGAAGGCTTATTCGATGCTATTGGAAAAATCCATGTTTCATTGTCGGAATGTTTTGATGTTAAGTTCGATGTCATTGAAGATGGTTCGATAACATTGAAGCATGTTCGATGCCATCGAAGTCCCATCGAAAGTACCATCAAACGATCGCGAAGAGTTGCGCGGAATTACATATTTGCGGGTTTTGTTTTCAATTCCGATTGTGATTCTCCTAGAGGTTATAAATAAAGGAGTAATCTGGATTATAGTGTATCTAAGAGCTTTCTAATTCGTTCTTAGGGTATTCAAGGGCTTGTAAGGGAAGATTCGAGGCTTGTTCGAACCGGGTATTCTCTCTCTCTTACAATTTTTTACTTTCATAGTAATATATGTCGTTTTGTGTCGTGCTTTTCCGAAAGGATTTTTCCATGTTAAATTCGGAGTCTTTATGATTGGACTTGGTTGTTGCGATTGGAATACTTTGCTTAATTGATCTCTCATGCTTCTGCAGTCCCCCAACACGGTCAGCTTGGCACACTTAGAGAGAGAGCACACACGCAGAGAAAGATAGATATGGAAAAAGAGTACTTTAACGGGGAGTGAAGGTAGAGGTGTACACGAGTCGACCTTGTGCCAAGCTCGACTCAGCTCAGCCACTAGCTGACCCCGGCTCGAACTCGGCTCGGCTTGATCCTCGAGCCTGACTGGTCAGCTCGGTACGGTTTGGTCAGCAGATCGGGCCAGTTCAAGCTGAGTTCGAGCCAAGATTGAGCCGAGTTTGCCTGCACAACATTTTCACAAACACATAGACTGCACATTCAAATTCTCGCTATATGTAAAATAACAGCAACAATTTTACAAGTATTTCATCCAACACCTTGTAGGCAATGTCAAAATCAAGAAAAAAAAAAAGATATTTCTTTCATATACATACCTTCCTTGCACCAACCGACACTTCGTTGAGTCATTTCATCAAACACTTGGTGAGCAACATCAATATCAAAGAAATTGATTCACCGAACTGGTTCGATCCGAGTTCGATTCGAGTTGGGGTTCGATCCGCCAAGCTCAAACTCAGTTCAAAATTTTTTCGAGATCAAAAAATCAGCTCGACTCAGCTCGAACTCAGTTTCGAACTGAGTTGAATCGAGCTTTTTCGAGTCAAGTCGAGCGAGCGAACCGAGCTAACTCGGTTCGTGTACAGCCCTAAGTGAAGGTAAGAAACATTAGTAAAGAAAAGATTTTATTAGCTTTTGAGTGAAGCAACAAGTCATTGTCCACCTCTATACTTGAATTTAAAAAAGTGTTCAACCCAAGTTATTTAACACGTTCCCATGGCGACAGCTGCCGAAATTCAAATCTGACATAAAATACTCTCTCTCTCTTCCTTCATTGTACCAGAACAAAAATGGCACGAGTAAAAGGTGACTTCCTCCAAAAACCAAACTTGCCCTTAGATAAACCTAACTCATGAAATTCAAAGATGTTGACAAAGGCCGCCACTAACATGTCAGAAATCAATCATCTCTTGAAAAAGTTCCATCCAAACCAAAAATACAAACATGCACCGATGGAATGAGTATAAATCCAAGCACATGCTACGACACTGATAGGATTGGCATCATCCACATGGCAAAATTTATTTTATTTTTTAATTTTGTGGGAGTGTTTGAAAGACAACAAATAAAAGCTCTCAATTGAATTAATCTTTTGATAATTTGTTCTTTTGCTTTGAACATGAACAATCATCATAACATTTGTTTACTAAGAGGTTTAAATATTCAATCTGAAAGTATTTTTTCTACTTATTGAAAATGATCTCTATTTTACATATGATGAGGTCTCAAAGCTAACTTGTTCGAGCAAAAACGTAGCACATCCATTTATCAAATGGACCATGCTTGTATATTTTGTGTCATTTTTTAGTGGCTACCCATTCATTTCTATGATATTCCGTATATGATGATTGAATGGGGCTGATTCTTACATAGGGTGATCCTCATTGTGGGGCCAACCTATTGGATGGGCCTGATTTCATAGACATGAGAAGTTGGAAGTTATCCACTTGGTGGATGGTTACTTATAGTCCAACTGGTTGGACTTCAGACCATCTTCTAGAATATTTATTTATTATTTAAGCATTTTTAATTTAAACAGATGATATTGTAGACACCCCACCCAAGATAGGAAAACCTAACTTTATTTGAACCGGCAGTTAAAATTGATTCTGAAAGTAGCCAAATCCTATAGTCAGCTTGAAAAACTCTTGTACCCTAACATATATAGCGTGCCCCAAATTATAATAACTGACAAAGACCTTTGTTTCACGGGATAGTTTCAAATGGAGATTTTCAAGATTTTAGGGTCGAAGGTGAACTTCTCTTTGACCTTGCACCTTAAGACATGATGAACTCCTCTGTGCTGCTTCTAGCGGTCTATCTACATGGTCATGATCGCAATAGAACTGGTTTAGTTTCATCATTCAAAAATTGAAGTCCCAAAAAATAAAGATCTAAATCAGGTGGTAAGTCCCAAAAAAATTCTAAATCCTGTAAAATAAAGATCGACCATACTTTAATACAGGTGGTAAGGGTGCCTAACTCTTCCTTCTTCGCCACCAAGGCCCTTATTCAAAATCAACTGCAGGAGATTGACTACAGGAGTCACTCACATTAGAGAGTCTTTGATTCCTCGATCCCGGTAGGCCTATGTTGTCTAGCCGACTGTAGATTTTGAGGTCAGTGGCAACTTCAAGTGATATCATATCATCCATAGTTCAACCGCACAACATTTATGTGCTTGAGTATTCAAAGATGTACTCCTAGTTGTAGTGAGACACTTGGACCACTCAATAGATCCATCTCCATTAAATCCACCACACAGTGCATTCCTGCAATGCTAAATTCACGTAAAAACAGTATATGTTCAATTCACACTGTTTCCTGTGGTATGGTCCATTGGATATTTTTATGTGCTTTATTTTTGGGCTCGGACCCTAAAATTATTTGATAAAATGGATGGAAGGAGTGGATAAAATATATAAATCACGGTGGACCCCACTGAGTTTCCTCAGTACGCTAAGCATACTGAGTGTTGGGGATTGAGCTGCAGAATCATACAGAGATGGATCTAGGATAGCAATCCAAGAGCACCAAGCAAACACAAGATAACACAAAGATTTAACGTGGAAAATCCTTTCAGGAAAAAACCACGGCACAAAGCGACAAAAATTCACTATGAAAGCATAAATTACAAAGAGAAAAGACTTACCCGATTCGAACAACCTCGAATCTCACCCTTGCTACACCTTTTGCAAACCCTAGAATCATTTTAGAAACCCTTAAAATACCTTTAGAAAGCCTTAGAATGATTTAGAATAGCCCTAGGGACTCCTATTTATAGTTTAAGAATCCTCACTTACGCATCGACTTCAGAATAGTTCGGAAACTGCCTTAAATTTATGCAGTCCGCGCGCAGTCTACTTAACCTTCAACTAGTTGAGCCAAAGCTTCGACTAGTCGAAGGACCCCTTCAACTGGTCGAGCCTGTCCCTTGACTGGTCGAGCGTCTCGAAAATCCCAAATACATCGTTGCTGGACTTTGAGTCGAACTTTCTTCGATTAGTCAAGGATTTCAAGAACTTTTCAGATTTAAGACATCTTGTTAAGTGTGAAATATTGCATATTTCTCTCTATTTATACCTTAGTTTTATAAACATGATAGTGCTTAATCGATTTAATTATGCATGTTTTCATGTGCGAGGTGATTTCGAGAGCTTAAGGTGAAATTGATGTCAAAAGGAAGATTTATGCTCAAAAGATTATTAAATGAAGATTTGGAGATTTGAAAGTCATTAATGAAGAATTCACATGCTAAAGATACAAGAAAACTAGGTGAGGAATGAAGAGAATCAAAGATTTGAAGTGAAGAAAATGAATCTTGAAATTGTCCTTAAAACAGACATATTCATAAAATTGTCCTGAAAAAGCATATTCTGAAACTTAGAGTCTATTTTAGTTGTACAGATTGAAGTATATTTTGGAAAACTGAGTAGCGTGAAGTTTAATTTAGTAAATTACGAAGAGTACGTAAATTTGTGGCGGTTTCTAGATTTTTTCAATTAGGTGCGAAAGTTGGAGTTCCACAACTATAAATAAGACCCCCCTAGGATGCTTCAAAGCATCTTAAACAGTTTGGAAAAGTCTCAAGGAGCATAATAGAGGGGTGGAGCAGCCGCCAAAGAGTTTTTCTTCTTCCCTAATTTATTTTTCATGCTTTTTTTAAGAGATTTGGTTTCAATCGTATCTATGGTTGGCTAAACCTCTTAGCTAGGGCTAAGAGGTGAAGCTTGTGGTGTGTTGAGATGTTTATTTTGTATTGATTCTTGTTCTTATTGAAATTCATTGATTTCTAGTTTGATATTAAAGGAATATTTTCAGTTTTCTATAATTTATTGTGACTCAAATTACAATAGATGTTGTGATAGCTTTAGATATCTTCTTTTCCTGTTTTGAGATGGTGAGATTGGTAAATCTCATTGTTCATCATCGTCTCCTGGGCATGGTAGGGTAATGGAATCCCTTCCAATCTTCACAATTCTCCTCCATTGAGAATTAGGTCAATGAAAAGTTCAGATTTGATTTAAATTACTTTATCTTCCAATTGGATAGGATAGGACTCCAATTCCAATTATGTTTATCAAATCAAGCAAGGTAGCATCTTAATAGCTACAAGTGGATCCTTGACACCCTAGTTCCCACCTTTTATTAATAATTTAAACATTATTCACAATTACTCTCTTTTATTACAGAATTCAAATTTAGATCTTCTTCTATTTCTTTTCAGAATACGTACAAGTTTAGTCCCTGTGGATTCAACCTCATTCTCATGAGTTATTACTACATCGCAACCCTACACTTGGGGTTGTGAACACATCTGTTAACAACAATCTCCACCATATTTTTAATCTTCAACTATATAGCTTCTTGACCTCTTCTCTTATTTCTACATCGTATCATTGCTTCATCAATGCTTTTCGTGCTCACTCAGTCATTCTTTTCTGCTATCGCTGAGCCTAGAGAAGTTGCACATAATTTGAACTTCTCTGTAGGAATGACCTTGGTGAGCATGTCTGTTAGATTCATACTAGTGTGAATCTTTTCTTTTGTTACGCCTCCTTCCTCAAGTACTTATTGGATAAAATAGTGACAAACATCAATGTATTTAGTACAAGAATGATAAACATAGTTTTTAGCCAAATTGATAGCACTCTCGCTATCACAGTTAACCGGCATAATCTCTTTTTGAAGTCCTAACTGATTTATCATGTTTCTTAACCAAACACCTTCCTTAAATGCTTCCGTCACTGCCATATATTCTGCTTCAGTCGTGGAAAGAGCCACCACAGACTAAAGTTTCGACATCCAACTGATTGCTCCACCTGCTAGTATAAACAAGTATCGTGAAGTAGACTTTTTGGAATTCACGCTACCTGCGTAGTTTGAATCCACATACTCTACCAACTTCTTTCCTGTCTATTCAAAAGTTAAGACATAGTCTTTCGTACCTCGAATGTATCGAAGTAGTCATTTCACTGCTTCCTGATGTTGTTTGCTGGGGTTTGACATGTATCTGCTCATAACATCGACTGCCTATGAAATATTTAGTCTCGTACAAACCATGATATATATTAAACTGTCAATCGCATTCAAATAAGGCACATGAGACATATCATATTTTTCCTCATTTGATTTAGGACATTGTTATGAGAAAAGCTTGAAGTGAGTCGCGTGGGGAACGCTGACTGACTTTGCTTGGTCCATCCTATACTTGATCAGCACCTTTTCAAGGTATTCTATCTGTGATAACCAAAGTCTGCTCTTCTTCATGTCTCTATGAATATCTATGCCGAGAACTCTTTTTGTACCCCTCAGATCTTTCATCTCGAATGTCCTTGATAACCGAGTCTTTAGTACGTCAATTTCTAAATATCATGATAGGCGATCAACATATCATCAACATACAATACTAGGATGATGAATTTATCATCACTCAGTGTCTTGTAATAGACACAGTGATCGTATTCACTTCAAGTAAATTTCTGACTCAACATGAAAGACTTAATTTTTTTATATAATTGCCTAGGCGACTGTTTTAGGCCTTACGAGGACCTCATTAATCTGCAAACCTTTTTCTCTGCCCATTTAACTACGTAAGCCGTCTGGTTGCTTCATATAGATCTGTTCTTCCAATTCCCCGTGCAGGAATGTAATCTTGACATCCATCTGTTCCAGCTCTAGTTCGTATTGGGCAACCAACGCCAACATGAATTTGATAGACACCTGCTTAACTACCAACCTTACTTTGTATCTATCCTATTTTCTTTTGAATAACCACTGCATCCAATCGCTTTTCGGCCCACTAGAAGCTCCACCAGCTCCCATGTGTGGTTTTTGTGCAACGCGTCCATCTCATCATCTATAACCACCTTTCACTTTTCTGCATCAAACTCATCAAGAGCCTCCTGAATAGTAGACGAGTCTCCCTCGTCTATAATGAGGGCATATGCAATATTAGAGTCGTCTCTGTATCTTGCCAGTAACTTGCGATCACGCAGTAGGTTTCTTCTCACAAGCGACTGCTTCACCTGATCCTGTACCTCTGTCTACGCATTTATCTCTGTCGGAGTATCACCTGTGTTAATCTCGACATCTAGGATCAACCTTTTTGTTCATCTTGCTCCTCTTGATCATTCTTCAAAATAAAAAGCTTTCATCAAATTTGACATCACGGCTAGTGATGACCTTACGTGTGACCATGTCGAATAACCTATACCCAATGTTCGAGTTGTCGATATCGCTACAAGTTTTGCTGACTGGAGATGAAGATATAATATCGTTATCGCCAATAATATCGCCGATAATCGAAAATGTGAAGTAAAATGGCGAAACATGGGGAAAATGATGAAATTTTTCAGTGAAACTTTAGGGCATGCCTAAATACGCATACTTGCATATTTAGAAATTAAAAAATTACAAAAAGAATGCATTAAATAATAAGTTTTCATTTAATGGGGCCCAAAAAGCATGCTCTGTTGTAAGAAATCACTTCAATTGTAACCAAAATGAGTTCATATAATACAAATGCAACTAGCATATGATAATTAAGCCATGCAAAAGTTAATGAACTAAAAAAGTACGCCTTTCTTGAGACATGAAATCTAAATAGTGGTATACTTGGTGATGGATGGCTTGGATATGACACTTGTTTGGTATACTGACGCATCCATCCAGTTTTCCAGATCATTTTATGGAATAAGCCTAAAAAATAGGTAGATCCAAATCTCAAGTGGACCCCATCACAGGAAACAGTGTTGATTGAATGCCCACCATTAAAAACTTCTTAAGGGCCACAAGTTTTGGATCAAATTGGTGTGTATGACCTAATCAACAGGTTGGATGTTAAATAAACATTACAATGAACCCTAGGAGTTTTTAATGGTGGACATTCAATCGCTACTATTTCTTGTGGTGTGGTCCAGCCGAGATTTATATATGCTTGATGTTTTGGATCAAGATCTAAAATGATCTAAAAAAATGGATGGACAGCGTGGATCAAATAAATACATCACAATTAGGCCCACATAGCACTAAGCACTAGCCATCTGGCTAATGTCACTAGCCAAATCATGTCCTGGCGTAAGAACTTTGTGTACCCACCGTAACACAGTTGTTTTATCATGTTGCCAATAACGAGGTGGCTACTGGACAGTGTTCCATGGGCCCACCATGATATATGCCAAAAATCCACCCCATTCATCCATTTCAACATATCATTTTAGTACATGGTCCCACAAATGAGATAGATCCAAATCTCAAGTGGACCACACCAAAGGAAACAGTAGCAATTGAATCCCACCATTAAAAACTTCTAAGGTGTCACAAAAAGTTTTCGATCAAGCTGATAATTGTGTTTTCGATTATGATGAAGCATATCCAATAATCAAAAGGACCACCCAAGAGGTTGGATGGCAAAAAAACATTACAATGGCCTTAGGAAGTTTATAATGGTGGTGTTTAATCACCACTGCTTCCTTTGGCGTTGTCCAGCTGAGATGCAGATCTGCCACATTTTTGGGCTCATGCCCTAAAATTATCTGGCAAAATATATGGATGGCATTGATAAAATATATCAAATCATAATGGACCCCACAAAGCCCCGAGCCATAGACCCTGGAGACCTAAACAAGTTGGACATTGGGAAGTTGATTACGCAACGTGTAAATTATTACGTTGAGTGGACCAAGTCAACTCTGTGGGGCCCACTGTGATTTATATACTTTATCCACTCCGTCCATCCATTTTACCATATAATTATAGGCTTGATTCCAAAGATGAAGCACATACAATGATCAAGTGGACCACACCGCGGTGAATAGTGTGAATTGAACGTCTATCGTTGAAAATTTCTTAGGGGCCATAGAAGTTTTGGATTCGTGTAATTTTTGTTTTCTCCTTCATCAATGACTATGTGATCTTATGGACAGCTTAGATGACAAATAAACATCACTATGGGCCCTAGGAAGTTTTTAACGAAAGGAATCATTGTCCCCACTAGTTTCTGTGGTGTGGTCCACCCAAGCTTTGGATCTGTCTCATTTTTTGGCTCATGACCTAAAATAATCTCTCCAAATGGATGGACCGTGTGGATATAACACATTCATCATGGTGAGGTCCACGGAACTTGGTGACCTCCACGCCACCAACGTCGCACGCTCCACACCAACACACATAACACCTGATCGGCTTCCACTCCCTATAAAAGGGTTTTAAAACCCTAAACTCCCGAAAAATACTCTTTAGAAAAAGCGCATAGAAGAGCTTCCAGAAGGGAACCCTAAAATCCTAAAAAATCTCAAAAAATTCCTAAGATTTCGCATATTCTTCACCGAAATCATCATTTGACAGGGTCGTGATCAACGATCCTATTCTACAGGTACACTTTCAAAAGTTTCTTTTTCCCCATTTTTTCTAATTTTTTTGGGTACTTACGCAGCCCCCTATATTATCGTCGAAAAGGAGTTCTTGGCTACAGTTATCCCTTGACAAGGCCACGATTTCTAGTCGACAACTGTATTTTACATGAAAAATTGATAAAATCGCCGAATATTCACCGATATTAGGAAGAGAAATGAAAAAAGTGAGTTTCGGTGTTGTAACTCCGGCAACACTGATAATATCGGCGATATTATCAATTTTTCACCGATAATATGAACATCGCCTGTACCCTTTCACACTAACACCATAGCAAACAAAAATATATATTTTGGCTCTATGGTCTAACTTATCTCTCTCAATTGATGGTACATGAGAGTAAGCCTCACAACCAAATATGCGCAAATTTGAGTAGTCTATCTTATAACTACTCTATACTTCCTCTTGGATTTTACATTCAATTGCCGTAAAAGGAAACCAGTTTACCAAATAACAAGCCGTGTTAACGGCCTCTGTCCATAGGTCCTTACCCAATGCAGCATTACTTAACATGCATCTGGCCATCTCTAAGAGAGTCTGATTCATTCGTTCAGCCACACCGTTTTATTCAGGCATATGGCATACTATATTATGTTTAATGATCCCTTCATCCTTGCAATATTCATTAAATTCAGTGGAAGTAAATTCTCCACTATCGTCAGTCCTTAAAACTTTTATTTCTCGGCCTGATTGTTTTTACACCATTGCCTTCCATTGTTTGAATATGGTGAAAACTTCGGATTTATGTTTCATAAAATAAACTCAAACTTTCCTCGAGTATCGTCAATGAATGAAACAAACCATGACGACATCTCAATAGAAGACTCTTACGATGGCCCCCATACGTCAGAGTGCACATAATCAAGCACTCACTTACATGTTTTTCAGATTTAAAAGATAATCTATATTATTTACCATATATACAATGCTCGTATATATCTAAATCAGAATTCTTAAAAACTGGAATCAAACATCAGTCGGATAGTAATTCATGTCCCGCTCGCTCATGTGGCTCAGATGAGCATGCCACATACGTATAGACGTGGAATCTGCAACAGTTATTGATGCTCCACCTGCTAAAGTGCTCCCGATCAACTTATAAAGGTTTCCGTGCCTTCATACTCTCATAGCCATGAGTGTCCCTTTTGTTACTTTAAGGACACTATCAATACCAGTGAACTTACACCTTATAGCCTCAAGTGCACTGAGAGAAATCGGACATTTCTTCATGTCAAGAACGTGCCTGACATCAGTCAAGTTACGCTCCATCACATCAAACATCTTAATGCTCACCATACTAATAGCCATAACATTACAAGCATTGTCATTGCCCATAAAGACCTGTCCACCATCGCATTCCTTATAATTGGCGAACCAACTCCGATGAGGAATTACGTGATATGATATTCCTGTATCAAGGATCCATTCATCTTTATAATTGTCATGCAAGTGACCAATCATGGACACAGACAAAGCATCACCATCACTTGTCTCTTCATCAGATGTGACAACATTGGCCTCTTTGGAAGGAGCATCTGAGTTTTCTTTCTTCGCTTTAGAATTAGTACAATTCTTCTTCATGTGTCCAGATATCCCACAGTTTCAACACTTTAGTTTTCCTTATCCTAGTCCTTGGATTTGGATATAGGTTTCGAAGATCTTGTACCTTGCTCAGAATTTCTGCCTCTCATAATCAGTGCATTGGAAGATGTCCCCATGTCTTCATTTAGCTTTCTCATGACATTCCCTTGAAGGGCTGAGATAACAGCGACACTCATGATTTTATTTATGGTGCACATTGTGTCCTTCAATGACTCATACGATGTCGGAAGAGAATTTAGCAATATACATGCTCGTTCCTCATCTTTGATCACTTCCTCCATATCCAGCAATTTGTAAACTAATTTATTAAAGTTGTTGATGTGGGCCTCCAGATCTCCACCCTTTGCCATTTTGAAGTTATACCACAGTCACTTCAAGTGTAGGCGATTTTCAAAGGATTTTTTTGCATAAATATCCTCTAACTTCGCTCATAAACTAGCCGCAGTTTTCTCCCTTAAAACATTATAGAGAACCTCATCCGTGAGACATAAACAGATTGAGGATAAGGCCTTCTTATCAAGGGTATTCTATTAATCATTAGTCATGGTAAACTTTTTCACCTCAAGAGCACCATCCTCGCCTTGCTTGGTTAAGGAACTGATCATCTTGATCTTCTATAACTTAAAGTTATTTTTCCCTGAGTACTTCTCAATATCATACCTAGTGCTTCCCATTGATGTTAATCCTGCAAATTCAAATCTGTACCCCAACGATTACTCCGATACCACTTGTTGGGGATTGAGCTACGGAATCACACAGAGATGGATCTAGGATAGCAATCCAAGAGCACCAAGCAAACACAAGAGAACACAAAGATTTAACGTGGAAAACTCTTTTGAGAAAAAACCACAGTACAAAGCGACAAAAATTCACTATGAAAGCATAAAGATACAATTTGTACATATGCAAAGCACCTAAAGAGTACACATAAAGTAATGCTAAGGTGGTGATACCTAATGACACACATGACCAGATTAAGTAGACATGCACAACCAAAGATCTCCAAGCGATGCACCGAGAAGAGAAAACGGTTTGAAAATGAGAAATTTTCGACTATAAACTCCACCTTTTATGCACCGTCTTTTTTAAACGCTCCCAAACTTTACTTTCCCAATCTAAACCATTCTATACGGACATACTATTTGCAAACGAAAATACCCTTGACTTATGGCCATGGATTAAAACCGTAGCCATAGGATAACATGAAATTCAACGGATTAGCCATAGGTTTGCCTCATTGAATTCCACTGGCTACGGTTATAATCTGTAGGTATAAGTTTCACAGTGCCCCTTAATGCAAGGGTATTTTTGTTTGCAAATATTATGTCCGTACATAATGGTTTAGTTTGGGATCATTTAGAAAAGACATTGAGTAAAAGGTGGGGTTTACAATCGAAGATTTCTCTTTGAAAATGGAAGTACACATGACAACACAATGGTTGGTTAGCCTCTTTTCAAAATAAAAGCATATTGAGTTAAGGCCATTAACCGATCGGACCATTGATCCTGAATGCCAAGAGACCATATGTAAGAGGACCGCTTAACCCAAGTCTATAAAAGCAGTAGTGAATGAAGAGCTCTAGGACATCGCCAGTTTAATCAAACAAGCCTCTCATTCAACTCAACGCTACCTATTAAATCTTTCGTCTAACATTGACATTTATCTTAGCTTAGCCTTGTTTAGTTTCTTTACTTCTATTTACCACAATGTTGCAGCATGTCCAAAAATGGAAATGCACATGACAATGCCATGGTTGGTTGGCCTCTTTTCTAAATAGAAACGTATTAAGGGCACCGCTGTAAACACCCCTCCCCAAGCTGATAGAATTTGAACAGACGGATGGACAACCATACCCTAATCAAGTCTAAACCCTAGGAACCCCGGTCCTAAATCCCAAACTTAACTTATTCAACCCAGTCAACCCGATCAGCCTAACCCTAAACACTAAGAACCCAAAGCCTTATAGCCTTGAGTCAACTCGATGAGTTAACTCACCCAATTAACTCACTAAGTTAACTCACCTGGTCTGCCTACCCAAGCCCATAACCTAATCAACTCACCTAGTCAGGCCCAAAACCAAGCCCGAACCCAAGTCCAAAACCAAGCCCAATTGGAGAAATGGTCAAAACTTTAAAGCACCGGCCCTCACAATAGAGCCTTCACATGTTTGGAGGGTGTTGCCTGCCTAAGCAAGGAGCCCAAGTGCGGACCAACGCCAACTAGGTTTCCGCCGACCACGTGGAGCTCTCCCTCTTTCGGGTAGCATCCCTTAAGCATGTGAGTTGCTCCTTTTTCGAACCTTAAGTGTATGGTTGAGGTACATTTACTCTGATGCACATCTCTTTACCCAAACTCATCATTTAACCAACTCATCCAACCCAGGAAATGATGCCATGTGGCAATCTCCAATCTCATTCATTCAAACATATTTTACCCCTAAGATTGCTAGGAATTACTAGAAAACCAGGTTGGGAGACTATGAATAGCCCCCCTCCCCTTCTCATTTAACACACACCAAGCTTCACCAAGCATCAGAGAGCCTTCTCATTTTAGAGAAGCTCATCCCTTAGTCTTAGCCATCCTTCCATCAAGGAGAGTGAGAGTGAGAGAGAGCTCAGCCCTAGTCTAGCCTAGCTTAGTCAGAGTCCAAGCCTCCTAAGCCACACAAGTTCAAATCTAAACCACTCAATCTAACTTTGCGACACTACCGTTCATCCTGCAGTTCAAGCCTCTACTAGTTTCATTAAATCAGTGCATCAGTATCATACAACATTCATTCCTTTCTTAACTCCCCAGCTCCTCACACACACACACACACACACACACACACACACACACACACACATATATATATATATATCTGCATTATATTGCGTTTGCATCGTTTTCATCACATTTGATTAGTGGGCATATGCTCTGTGGCTTGCCGATTTAATCACATCTTGCCTGTCAAAAACCTTAGCCAGTTAGCCATCGTTTTAACATTTCATCATTTTTCATCATATCTGACTGGTGGGCATATGCTCTGAGGTCTGCCGATATAATCACATAAGCTCCACCAGAAACCTTAGTTGGTTGGCTGTCGTTTTATCATAAGCATTCATATAGCATCAAGCATCCTTTGCACCCCTACATTTGATTGTTTTGAACTTATGCTCTGCGACTTGCCGATATAGTCGGATCCCACCCATTAGAAATTCAGACCGATCAAACACTAGTACCATTGCATCACATTACATTTTCAGCACGCTAGAACAACCATTATTCTTCAGAAATTAGTATCAGATTCCTCGATTTGATATTTACAAGTGCAGCTAGGGACCTTGAAATTCACAATGAATTGGTTGATACAGGCACCAAGATGACCAATACATATAGATATGTTTACCAGGAGCTCTCTCTCTCTCTCTCTCTCTCTCTCTCTCTCTCTAAATTTCACTTCTTTGGGGAGAATGGGGGATTTGCGAGCTTTGGATCATTACATACATGATTTGAGCAAGGGGAAAAAAGTTAAAATCGAAAAAAAAAAATGTATATAAGCTTTTGTTGATGGATTATATTTGGAATAATCATTTTAGGGAAAATCTTGGTTAATGCTTTCATTTTTTTTTTTTGCTTTTGTCATTGGATTTTTGTGCATTTCACTGAAACAATCCATGAACTAACAAGTTATGTTTATTTTGAATGAGATATATTTTAGGTTTACATCATCATCAGCATTAAAGCCTTATCCCAACTAATTGGGTTGGCTACATAAATCCTCTTTTGTTATTCTACTCTATTAAGGGTTAGAACTTCAGCAAGTCCGTACGGGGAGAGTGGGTGTCAAATATCTTCCCTTTCTATAATTGCGGTCCATTATTTGGAATCTCTGGAATGTAAACTCATGAGTCATTTTAAGGTTAAGAATCTTCGGGTTCTCAACTCTAAGCATTTTTACGGGCTCTAATCGATTGTAGAATCATAACAATTGGTTAGTGGCAACTCTGGTCAAATATCACATCATTTATTCATTTTTACAAAAGTCTTCGAGTGAGGCAACCAGTGGAAAGAAGAGAGCAGATCTTCTGTACCCTTGGGGAATCCACCCTCCGGCGTCCACAATCACTTAACCCAAGTCTATAAAAGCAATAGAGAATGAAGAGCTCTACGACCTCGTCAATCCAATTAAACAAACCTCTTATTCAATTTAATGCTGCCTATTAAATCTTTCATCCGACATGAACATTTATCTCAGCTTAGCCTTATTTAGCTTTTCCACTTCTATCCGGCATTATGTTACAGCAAGTCTGGATCAAATAGCATAGCTTTAGTTAATTTCTCTACTTTTGTTTAACGCATCGCTGCAACAACTCAAATTTAGCTCAATTTTACACAAGACCTTTTTGGACTTCAAAAATCCCTATGTCTATACTTAGTGATTTTCTCGATCATGGTCGTTGGCTAAACGACGATTGTCTTATTCAGTTTAATAAAATCAATCATCAGCCTTATATTTATTATTTTTTCTTAAAGTGTGTACTTTTTTTGTAAATGCGACAAAGTCCTTGTATTGAAGGCAAAAGGAACTCATCTAAAGAATTATGATCTTTATGAGAAAAGTCTTTGTTTTTAAGGTAAGAAGATCACCTAATTCTTTGTCAATCGGTAGTTGAGTAGTCAAGCTAATCTCAACGAATCTAGTTCTAATCCACCTATTTCAGAGCCTAGGGTCACGAGGTGTTTAATTTGATTCGAGTCAAATACCACTATGCCATATACTTGACACATATATTTACTTATGCACAATCAAAATCAGGCAATTTACTACACATATGGCATGTGTTCTAAGCCCAATTCCATCGTATACACGGTTTTGGTCATTGACAAGAACCCTCGTTCAATGTGGCGGAATATTGGCCATGTATCGATGTACTCAAGCAAACAACTAACATGCATGAGATTTGCAATTCCGGCAAACGAGTAGAAGGAAGCCATCTACATGCCACCATGTGCCAAAGCAGCACGTGTGAAAGATCCAAGCTGTCCATCTAAGTAGGTTCGACCATCCAGGTCCCCTGACCTATAATGAGCTGTCCTCTTGCTTCCAACATTAATGCCAATTCGATGAACGGACTCACATGATTTCTGGATAAGGGAATCCACCCAATGGATGGATTTGATCCCACATGCCTGTGCCATGTCGATGCATTGGGTTGTACATGGGCTCTCTTATAAATGGGTGTGGGCTTAGCAAACCTCAGCATGTTCGTTAGAAACTAGAAAGAGATAGAAGAGAGGTTGGTTGTACGCCTCTACATACATGTACAAGCTAGGTTGGATTATCGCAGGCAAGTCCTATCAATTTAGTGGCGTCTAAGTACACGTACATGACAGGCTGGAATATTATTGCAGGCAAGTCCTGTCTATTTAGTGGTGCCAATGGGTCGGGTCAACCCAACAGGTCATAGAACCCAACCTACCCGGTTAGACAATTAAATATGGGTCTGAATCCAAAATTAATTAGACCCATGAGGCTAGTATGGATGTCCACATGTTCGACTCTAATTGTTAAATAGGTTAGGTCTAGGTCCTTTCAAAATCAACTTAACCCGAACCGACTTGGATCCAGTTTTTTAATAGATCCGATTTGGGTCATACTTAAATGGACCCAACTTAGATCTCCTCTCAGATTCGGCTGTCTTTTCAATAATAAGGGTCAGCAGTCAATAATCTTTAGTTGAATCATAAGGGAGCGTTTGGCACATGGGTTTAAATGGAATTTGGTGAGAGTGGGTTTTAAGATCTCATTGATCACTGTAATATCTGCTTGGGGCTCATCGTAAGACATAGGTTGCCAAGGACGCGGATTGCATCTTACACCCGCTCGGACGGTAATTCATCCGAGCAGGGCTCTATGGGCTACACTGTGATTTAAGTGTTTTATCCAAGCCGTTCATCGCTTTTATTAGATTATTTTAAGGTATTTTCTTAAAAATGAAGCACGTCCATAGCTCCAATGGCCCACACCAAAGGAAGCTGCAGTGATAATGACATCCACCATTGAAACCTTTGTAAGGGCCACTGTGATGTTTTTTTACCATCCAACCTATTCATAAGGTCATTTAGATGTGTACGAAGCGAAAAAACAATTATCACTTTGATCCGAAACTTCTCCAACTCCCAAGAAGTTTTTAACAGTGGACGTTCAATCCCCGCTTTGTGGTTAACTTAAGCCCTTTACCTGCATTGTGTTTTGCCTAATGCCTTAAAATGATATGAGTAAAGTGATGAATGTCTTGGATAAAACACTTACATCACGGTAGCCCCCACGGATCCCACTTGGACGAATTACCGTACCGCGGGGGTAGGATGCAATTAGCGTCCGGCTGGGAAGCCCCTTCTTGGAATCAGCCCAGGCAAGGGTTTTTGCAATCTTACCTTGGATTTCGTGTAGCTAGTGGTCAGTGCTATTTGGGCCCTACCATGTTGTATGTGTTTTATCCATGTCATCCATCCATTTTGAAATATAATTTTAGGAATTGATCCAAAAAAATGGGGTAAATATAAATCTCAGGTGGACCACACCATGGGAAAACAGTAGTAATTGAATTACACCATTAAAAACCTCCCAGGGCCAACCATGGGGTCCACTTGAGATTTGGATCAACCTCATTTTTAGGCTCATACCATAAAATGACATGGAAGAATGGGTGGATGGCATGGATGAAACACATCCATCATGGGGGGCCCACAGAGCACCGACCAGTAGTGGCAAGATGAGTAGCTAATCCGTTTCCACATGAAATGGTATGGTGACACAGTGTAATCATTACATTTTGGTAACTCCATCTAACTTAAACCCATATAATCCCATGATCTAAACACCCCCTAAATTCTTTAATAAGATCGGGAGTTTATTTGGATTCTGATTAAGAGGATTGAGGTGACGAAGAAAATAGTTATTATGAATATGGGTCTTTTTTATTTTATTTTATTTGATGTTTTCTTTTTCCTCTTGATCAGGTTATACCACATTTCTTTTTTCTTATAAAATGTGGATTTTTTTTTATTTTTTTTTTTGAAAAGGGTGTGATACAACCACCTATCACGGCCGAGGACCTGCATCCCTACTCATGTGGTCCATGCACATCACTCTCTCCAAAAGGGTAGTTAAACATCCACTGCCTATAATAAATATGGATTGATAAAATTGTGGGCTGACCGTCAATGGATGATATACCCAAAATTACAACAACTAAATTACTCTGACCAGTTGATTTTATATGTTGGATTTGGATTTTTGGTCATTTTATTCTTTATCATGAAAATTGACAGCAACCATCAATTGATTATTTAGAAATCAAAACATTATTTAAATGAAAACTCATTTGTAATTTCTATACTTGAACCAGATCCAACCCATGAGATAAATGAGCTGGATTGGATCCTATCATGCCCATATCCTAATTGTTAAATAAACGAGTTGGCTATTATTAACTTGGACCCTACCTGGACAGGCCTAAATTTTATTTGTAGGTAAATTTTGACTAGGTCAGGTTCAGATCTCCCTTATTGGCACCTCTACCTGTACTAGAGACATCCAATGAATCTGTACCAAATAACAACTGAGGAGTTGATGTTGCCTGAATGTGGGGCCCACCATTACATATGAGTGGTATCCAATTAGCTATATTGCTCCCCATAAAACCGGCCATAAACAAATAAGGCATATATATTTCATTATCAAGTACCAAAATTAATGGACAACCACCCAAAAACCTTCAAATCCACATGGTAGGCCACATGGTTAGATCTGTTTTATTAATGGTTAGATCTATTTTATTTTTTAATGTCTCCTTTTCATGGTAGGGTGACCCTACTAAATAGTTCAGATGACATACATGCACTGCAGCGGCCGGAACTACTAGCTGCAGCATACAAATCTAATAAACAGTTAATTACTCAAAGATAATGGTGTTGTTTCCTTATAGCTAGCTTTATATATGAAATACAAAAAACCTTGTGCATGTAGAACTCATGTGAAAGGTCCTTTGGGAATGTTGTCATTTTCCATTTCATCAGCGGATGACGATGATGTGCCTGATTTTTTCCCTGGTCATCTTCATGGTGAGCCGAACCTTTTTGACCTTCTGGATGTCAAAAACGGCACGTCGACAATAATGCACCAGGTGGACCATATAACACTAACGGTACGGGTACTTGCATTGGATCACTATATATATATACGTGTGTGTGTGTGTGTGTTATATACCTCAAAGATCATGAAAATGCTCCGGTCAGCCGGGCTGACGATCATGATCTACGGTGGGTCTCATCATGCTGTGGACCGTTGCTTACACATCTGACTTGCCATTGAGCTCAAATAGATTGCAAGAGGTGTCCAGTGCAGGAATTGCATTGATCATGGTATGTAGTTTTTTTTT
This sequence comes from Magnolia changhungtana, assembly GCA_030180095.1. Lineage (NCBI taxonomy): Eukaryota > Viridiplantae > Streptophyta > Magnoliopsida > Magnoliales > Magnoliaceae > Magnolia > Magnolia changhungtana. Next base: position 1,555,254 of record JASAUF010000467.1, on the reverse strand, counting down.
TGTTTTTTTCTCTGAATGGATGGGTTTATGTCTCCGATGATGATAGGTGGACATACATACGGATTTATTCTCCAAGTTGGCCAATTTGTATCCATTGATTAAAATGGCGACGGATGAAAATGACCAAATTGTAGTATTTCGTAAGTATGCACTTGAGAATGTTTGTATACAGTCTTTGTATGTGAATTTTCAAAGACAAAGATTTTTTTATTTTTTTATTTGTTGTTTATTTGTCAATTTTATAAAGCATCCTAGCTGTGCATGAGATGGGCCGCATCATGAGGATTGACTAGTGCAAAATTAGGCACTGAAGTTGTTAGCAAGGTATTCCGTGACCGTAACGGTGGACCTATTGGCCAACATCATTACTTTTACGATACAGGCGGTAATGGTTGTTATAGGGCCCTTACGCCCCGAAACCACTCTTACGGTCTCTATCTCTCTCTCTTTTTTTCTTTTTTCTTATTTTCTTTTTTCTTCTTTTTTTTTTTTAAAAAAATTCTATTGAAAAAAAAAAACCTAAAACACTTGTATTGGCCAGTAACAAATCGTTGCAGACCATATTACAGTTTTTACATGGGACGTAACTGGCCATTACAGGGGATATAATGGACTTTATGAGTCATTTTATCTGTAACAGCCATTACAACCTTTACGATCCCGTAATGTGTAACGGTTGTCACCATTACATGTACATGAGAGCCTTTATGACACCATGGTTGTTAGATTATAGAATGCGTACATGTATAGCTATATATACTATAAATAGCTATGTTGATGGATTCATGTACATCAGGTAGGATTTCTATATTTTTCTATGATCTTATGTATATTCATTCCATTCTCAGTGAAATACACGTTTCTTTACACCGTATAGTTTCTTCGGATTAATAATAGTCAATAGGTGGGCCACAGCCGTACATTGACTAAAACCATTGTTTGTTCATTAATTTAGTCGGGTAGCCTACCTGACTAGTGGGCCATCATGGTTTTCTATACTGTATAGTTTATGACGTGGCTCTCCTTTAGCCAGGCTGGGATGGTCTGCCCAAATAAATGGATGGCTGGGATGTTCAGCACAAATACATAAGAGGTTGGAAGAAAAGAAAGGGTTGCATGTGATAGTAAACTTGCATAGTTGTATGTGAACATTTCTCTTTGGATTTTGTTACACTGATAATGCAATTCAAAATTGGTCATTTTTTAAATCTGAATGTGAACAGTTGCTGTATCTCTCTTCTTAACTGTCTATTTTCCGAAAAAACACTGAAAGGATGGGACTATCAAAACCCTTCCTTTTCTTTGGGAATAGACCATTCATGGTGGGACCCAACGAATCAATGGCCTGGATCACTCAACCATGGGCTATATTTGCACAAAATGAAGATCCTCCTTGTCACAGTTTCTTTAATGTGGTGGTGTATATATTCTTTAAAGTAGGTATGCTTTCTAGCTTTTCAAATAAAAAACAAAAACGTGTCCCTATCGATCGGCACCATGCATCTCAAGAAAGTCCACTAAATTGATTGAGAGTGAGAGAGAGCGTATAGTCGGACGCGGATTGCCCCGAACGGGCAGTTCGGTGGGCGGGCCTACACTGATGTATCTGTTTATCTAGTCCGTCCATCCCTATTCTTATATCATTTTAAGGCATTAATACAAAAATGAGATAGATCCAACGCTCAAGTGAACCACACTAGATAATAAGATTGGTTGCATTGAACGAAGCATTAAATGCTAGCTACATTAAATGCAAAAGTCATCTGTGGTATGGTCCATTTGAGCGTTGGATCTTCCTATATTTGTGTTAATGCGTTAAAATGATACGAAAACAGGAATGGACGGCTGGGGTAGGACGTCCACAGAACTGCCCGTTCGGGGCTAGAGACACATGGACGCATTCCGCGTTTCTAGTCAGTCCTGCGTGTGGACACATCCACATGCAAGCACCACACGCCAGTACGGCACATGCATGTGTTGTTCAGGCTTTCCATCAGGTGCGCCACGATGTTTAGAACTTCTCGCCAAAATACATGGCAGTTGTACTTCTCCGGTGGCAGGCAACAGTGCCCAGAAAACGGGGAAACGGATTGGATCTGTGGGCCTCAACATGATGTATGTATTTCATCCATGCTATCCATCTATTTTTTTAGATCATTTTATGGCATGAGACCAAAAATGAGATATATCTCAATCTCAAGTGGACCACATTACAACAAACAGTCTTGGATCAAGCTGATCTTTGTTTTTTCCTTCATCTAGGTCTGTATGACCTAATCAACAGATTGGATGTCAAATAAACAGTACAGTGGGCCTTAGGATGATTTTAATGGTGGATATCCAATCACTATTGTTTTCTTGTGTTGTGGTCCACCCGAGACTTATATCCTTCTCATTTTTTGGATCAAGCCTATAATGATTTGTAAATATGGATGAACGGCATAGATGAAACACATACATCATGGTGGGGCCCACAGAGCTCCGACCACCAGCCACTGGGCTAGTGGCAGGGGAGTAGCCCATCCGTTTCCAAAAAAAACAGACGGCTAGAATATTCTTTTCATAGCCATCCACTTGTTTTGGATACCGTACCACCTGAGCCAGGGGTGGAACTCAGGCAAAAAGTGAACCGACCCTGACCCAACTCCAAGAGGGCCTATGACCTACAACCAGACCCGACTTGAATTCAAGCCCAAGGTTGAAACCTAAGGGCTTGTTTGGCCAGGCAGATTGGAAGGGATTGGAAGATAGATCCTGGGATTGGCCAGGCATGCCAAAAAGACACAGGATCCTGATCTCGGGATATAGCAATCCCATGAATCTGAAGACAATCCACTGACATGATCACCATCATCACCTTTAAATCCCATCCAATCCACCCTAAGCCCTTCAAAATTGCTTGGAATGTTTTTGAGTTGGAAGGATCCGATTGGCGGCGTGCCAAAAAGACACACGGATCCCGATCTCGAGATATAACAATTTAATCCACGACATGATCACCATCATCATCCCATCCAATCCACTCTAATCCCTTCGAAATTTCTGGGACGCCAAATTGAAAGGAATTGGAAGGTTTAATCCCGATATAGCAATCCCGAATATAGAATCCCATATAGCAATCTTGGATATATCCATAGACACAACTATTCATTACACAACTATTATTACCTTAAAATCCATGCAATCCACTCTAATACCATCCAATCTCATCCAATCTGCCCGGCCAAACAGGCCCTAAACTCAACCAGAATTCCTTTATGGTCAACCCTAAATTGATCGAACCTGACTCAAAAACATTTGGTCAATCTAACCCAACCTGAATTTGTTCAACCCAAACCAGATCTAATTCCTGACTTTAGGAGCGGAACAACCATTATGTGAAAAAGTGCTTAATTCGATAGATAGTGGCTGTCAAATTTAAACAACATTGAAAACTCAAATGCAAGAGTCATCCTTGTATCATCATCCATCTGCATATATTCAAACTGAAATGGTTTTGAATTTGTATTTATCGGAACATCCGTTGTAATATAACCTCTATAAATAAAGATGAATTTGTGATATCCAAGTCATTGAATTGATATCAATCAAGTGTAATTATAAATGAACAACCGACTGCCCTCAGCCTCCAAATTCTTTATTTTACATTTGAAAAATGGAGCCTTGGGACTATGGCTATGTACATAAACCTGAATATGTAGAAAGCATGTTCAGTTTCCACAAAACCATTCAACACCTATCCAATTTTTATAAAATCATCAAATTTTTACAAACAAGCAAACAAACCAAGTATAACAACTATGTCAAATGTAACTTTTATATATATATATATATATATATATATATATATATATATATATATATATATATATATATATATGTTTTAGAAATGTCACGGCATAGTGTCGGTGATCGATAGATGCCACCTAATTATGGATCCTAAGTGGAGCTGTTGTACCCTATAGCTTCTCATGCATATCAAAGATCTCCTCAACGACCTCGAAGCATTCTGGATTTGAGGTGCCCAATGACAATTGACAAGCAAACATCTTATTCTTCTAGTTATTCTTTAAATAGCAACTATGATTACACATATATAGGTGGGAAAGAAGACGGTGTCGTTGTTTGCTCCGTTCGTGTCTGGGAAATCGGGAAATCGTGTCTTACCTATTAATAATTATTGCAATTGAGATCTGCTTTAACCATTAACAATTAAAACATGTGTGTATTCTAATAATTAGAACATTTAATAAAATAAATTATAAGACAAAACTGCTTAAAATTCATACTTGAGAAGAACTTCTTGATTTGAACTCAGAGGATGGTTATGACATTGCATTCACCTTCACCATCACTGTATCCAATTTTTGAGTAATATTCATCAACCTATTAGCCATCTCAGCAATAAGATCATGAATATGAGTTGTATGTTGCAAAGCAGTTGTCATGATACCCCCTCCCATGCCTCGTACATAGTCCTTCCGGTCTTTTCCATATACCTGTGCAACACTATTTTTATTAGAACTAATGATTTGTTTCAAAATAAAAGTTAAAAAACTAATTTTATTTATCACGTATGTACCATTGCCACGACATCATGTTGTATATCCCTTTGTCCGAAAGTGGGATCCACCGCAATGAGATTTTTTATTCGTATCTATAAAATTAAAAAATCATTAAAAATATAAATTTATATTACTAAAAATGATGTAAATTAAATATATTTAAGAGCATTCACAATGGTATCAATCGACTGGGAAATCGATGCATTACCATCTGTTGGGCGCGGAAGCGTCACCCAAACATGAATCAAACAAGCACATAGAGAAAATTAGAGCATGCACAGAAAAATACAATGGTTTATGTGGAAAAGCCCTTGAGGGAAAAAATCACGACACCAAACGACAAGCAATCCACTATGAATCAAAAAAATACAAGAGATAAACAACTTACACATTTGAAACCCTTGCTCTTACAAGCGAATTTTCCTTCTCAAAAGCCTCGCTTTCTCTAGCACAACATTAAAACAACCCTAATCCCGCAATTACCTAGTTTATATAATATGGTTACAGAATTAGAAACAAAACCGTGCACATGTTCGACAACCTTCGATTAATCGACGCCACATATTCGATTCAATCGAATATGCTCAAAAGTATCCATAGAGCTAATTAAATATTTCAAATTTATCTCAATTGATCAAGCCTCCATGCTCGATCGATCGAACATGTCCAAAACTATCGAAAGACCAAACAAGGAAAAATGAGATTTTCTTGATATGATCAAAGTTGGTATCGATCGATCAAAATCCTTGTTTCAGCATACATTGAAGGCACTAATTTCAACAATCTCCACCGTGACTTCAATCTTACACCTTCACTGTTCCAAGCTAATAACACTATCTCTAATCTTCATCATATCTTAATCATCACTTAAAGTGTACACTTCGTCTTCATTCATCTTTTAACAAGTACAAAGAAGTTTAGCAAAATCACAGAGTTTTGTTATAGAAAATCATAGAGTTTAGTTATAACACAAACAAAGAGTTTAGTTATAGCACAATAAAAAAAAATTTCAATTATAACAAATCACATAGTTTAATTTTAAGTGTGAGGTTTGTAGTTATTACTTGAAATTTAGTGCGGGGTCTGTAGTTATTTCCTGAAATTGAAAATTCCTATAAAATGTCCTCAAGCTCGACTTCAGTTATAGAAAATCACAGAGTTCAGTACTAGCACAACAAAAGAGTTCAATTATAGTACAATTAAAGAATTTAGTTATAATAATTAACTGAATTTAGTTTTAAGTGTGGGGTATATAGTTATTATTTGAAATTTAGTGCAGGGTCTGAAATTGAAATTTTTTGTAGAAAGTCCTTAAGCCCAACTTCAATTATAAGAAATCGAAGAGTTTAGTTATAGTGCAACCAAAGAGTTCAATTATGATACAATCATAGAGTCACGCGGTCCAAACAAGCCCCAAATACAATTCCATACCATTTAATCACACAGTCCAAACAATCCCCAAATGCAATTTTATACCATTTAATCTAGCTGTCCAAACAATCCCTAAATGTAATTCTATTCCATTTAATCTCGCGATCCAAACAATCCCCAAATAAGCTAGTAGAATGGACGGACAGAGTGGATAAATTGCACCCTTCATAGTGGGGCCCACATAGCTTTTCTAGTGGCCCACTGAGCCGGATTAGGGATTGAAATCCCTAATTAGGGATTTTGACTTCAAAGAGAAGAAGAGAGAAATATACCTCTCTGCTTCTGCACCCGCTTTTGTTGTTGCTGCTCCCACTCGTCCGGTTGAATAAATTTGATGGCATTGCGCCATTGAATTTAGTGTATTTTTCTAGTCGAATTTTTGGCGTTTTCACATAGTGAACTCAACCCAATTGACTGGAACTCAAGTTGGGTTAGTCTGGTTCGAGTTGACAAAAACGCAAATTGTAGGCCTAACCTAAGGTATGAACATTACTAAATTTACACGTTATAAAATATAAATAGTGTGGCTCAACTGATGGAAAGCTTGGATTTTACACACACATGCCTTATCCACATGTGTGGGCAAGGGCATTGGGCTGACTTGTGCATGGGCTTGAAGAGTTCACAAGATAGGGCCCACTTAATTCTACCTTGTTTCCCAAATGGCAGGAAAGATAAACCCCTAATCCAAACAACTTAAGGGGTTGTTTGGCACCCTTGAATTGGTGTGAATTGGAATCCAAATCGTAAGTACCATGTAATCCTATATTGTATTTGGCATCATAATTGAAATCTATATAAATTTGAAATATATGTTTGATAACATGTAATTGGAATGTATTGAAATTCTATAGTATATTCACACAAATTTGATTAAACAAATAAGCTTTAATGCCCTAAATTAGTGTACATATATGAATTTGACATAATGATTGCAATAAACCCATTAAAATATATACTTCGGCCAAAAAATGAGAAAAATTTGAGCCTCAGGTGGGTTACAAATGTAAAGTCTCAAGTATATGGCCATTGCTTGGACTGTTTGAATCATTATATTAGTGTGATTTTAGTGATGCGACTAATAATTGGATATTGTTTGGGAGTGTCATCAGCAAATCACATCTAAGGTAGATTGGTAGCCGAGCGAGCGATGCCTTTGTTACTTGCGTGATTCTCTACTTTTAGAAAGAAAGCCATCTTTTCATTTATTAGCAATTTACACCATTTGAAAGTGGATTGCATCCTATCCCTCCCTTTTCTCAAATCATATTATAGCATGAGCTCAAAAATGAGACAGATTCAACACTCTAGTGGATCACACTTGACTCTTGCATTTAATGTTTTGTGCATTTAATGCAACCCAAGTTTACCATTTGGTGTGGTCCATTTGAGCAATGGAACTGCTTCTTTTCTGGGCTCATATGTTAAAATGATTTGAGCAAAAGGGATAGACATCATATGCATCATAGTGGGCCTTAACATAGATCTGGTCAATCCTTAATCCGCTTTCACTGTAAAATATAATGATTTCAAAATACACCAAAAATCAACTTTTCATTTACCACCAATTCACCCTTACTATACGACAACACACCCAGGTTTTAGAATGCAACACAGGGCTAAAGGCATGCCTAGCCCTGCAATGTAGTGAGTACAAACAAACATACATGGATAATGTGTATGCATCTAGACTCATCCTATTATAATGAATTTCAGGTTTTGTGCCAGGTTGGATCATCTAGCACAACTAGAGGTTCAGGTTAACTCGAACCCAACTAATCCAGTCTAAGTTGGGGCCGATTAATCAGGTCTAGCTGTCAAGGTCCTCGGGACAGGTTTGGGTTGGGAATACTAGCATGTATTTGGGTGGGGTCCAGTAAGGTTGAGTTGGATCTAGAGGACATTTACTTGGGTTGATCCTCTTGGATTGACCCTCAACCTGACCCAACCTGCCTGAGTTGCACCCTAAGCACAAACCATTGATAAACAATATGGGGTGGGGTTCGATTTGAACGCAACCCATTTACTTAAACCTGCCACAATTTTTAACCCTATGCAACTCGTGCGTGCATAGAACATACGCCGTATGCATCCACCTTCATCTTCTATCGATTTGTTTTGGGTTTTAGGCCGAGTCAGGTTAGTCATTGAGCACAACCCATCGACAAACTACATAGGCGGGTTGTGTTGGGTAGGATTCAACCTAATCGAATCCGTTTACGTAAATGGGTCATATCCTTTAACCCTTCCCAACTAAAATTAATGATAAAACGTACATATTGTGTATGGATTTATATATGCTCATCTTCTATTGATTTGTTTTGGGTTTTTAGCCGGGTCACATCAGGTAATCCAACACTACCTATTGATAACCTTATGGGTGGGCCAGCTGGGTTGGGTAGGGTTTGACCTGAACCCAAACCTTTTTAAGTAAACAAGCCACATTTTCTAATGTGATCTCCCAACAAGGAGCATATACAAACATACATAAATAATGTGTATGTATATACTCTCATCTTCTATTAATTTGTTTTGGATTTTAAACTGGATCTAGCACAACTGTTATTTAAGTTATATGGGCACGCACAACTGTTATTTAAGTTATATGGGCAGGTCAAGTTCGGTGGGATATTGAGCCAACCCATTTACTTAAACGGCCCCATCTTTTAACCATGCCTAACTAGTGAGTAGATACAAACACACATTATCATAGGTATGTATCAACGTGAATACGTTGATCTTCTATTGATTTGTTTTGGGTTTTAGGCCGGGTAGGGTCGAGTCTGGTCATCTAGCACCACACATTGATAAGCTATATGGGTGGGCCAGGTTTTTGGCCTGAACTGAACCTGTTTACTTATTCGGGTCACATCTTTTAATCTGCTCAGCTAGGAAATACCTACAAACATACATGCATCATGTGTATCTATATTTATCTTATATTGATTTGTTTAGGGTCGTAGGATGGGTTGGAGTTGGTGATATAACATAGATGATTAATGCACTACATGGTTGGACCAGGTCATGTGTGGCGTAAGGCTGAGCCCGACTCATTTACTTAAATGGGCCACATTGTTTGATCCAAGACCCAACATATATAGTTTGGCCCAAACCCATCTCAGTATTGGGTCAGTCAAGCTAGTTGACCTGTCCCAATCCAATGACAACCAAAGTTTCTAGAAGTAATTATAGCAATGTGACTTTCTTTGTTCGTCTGTCATCCCTAAAGAGATAGATTTATCCAGCGAAGCGTTGAATGCACCCTGTCCATTGTCAATAAAAAAGCATTACGTTCACCGCACAGGTTAAAATTCCTTTGAGAAAATGATAAAATAATTATTTTATATATATTAAAAAAACTTACTTTCTCATTGCAGGTCCCATGAAAGAAAAACCAACATGATGCTTTTTCACTTGTGCGAGATCTAATGTGTCTAATAACCAACATGATGCTTTTTCACTTGTGCGAGATCTAATGTGTCTAATCCTAAGCCTTGCTGGATGCAATCTGCATCTTTCTGTCTAGCACCAATGAAAAGGTATCATGTGCGTGTGGGTAATACGAATATACATTGAAAAGGATAAAATGGTAATTTCAAATAAAAAGGTTTTGTATTTTTTTTTTAAGCTGTGGGGCCATGCATTAGACATGAATGTTGGATGGAGTCCGTCAAACCCCTGTTGGATGCAATCCACGTCACCTAAAAGAAAAGTGCACAACCATCCAAGTCAAGATTGCATACCAAGTCAAAAGCTCCCCTTACGTGTGTTTGACGCAAATCACTAGACTGTTGAGCTCATCAGTGGTACACGTGGCATACATCCATGCTAATCTCAGACCGTCCAAATCATGGATTGCACTTTGCCTTGATCATCTCTCAAAATTCTCATTGATTGGACCAGATTTTTAAGAGAAGCGGATTGCGTATTGAGTAAACTCTGTGGGGTCCACCGTTATTTATATATTCCATCCACTCCTTACATCCATTTTAACATATAATTTTAAGGCTTAAGCTTAAGAATGAAGTATATCCAAAGCTCAAGTGGGCCACACCACAGGAAAAAGTGTGAATTGAATGTCAACCGTTGAAAATATCTTGAGGTCTACGGAAGTTTTGGATCAATCTGATATTTGTGTTTTCCCTTCATCCATATCTGTGTGATCTTATGGACAGTTTGGATGATAAATAAACATCAATCTAGACCCTAGAAAGGTTTCAACGGTGGAAATTATTATTCCCAATGTTTCGTGTTCTATGGTCCACTTGAGCATTGGAAATTATTCAATTTTGGTCTCAACCATTAAAATGGGCTTTAAAAACGGATGGACGGCGTGGATAGACCACATCCATTCACAGTGGGCCCAACAGAGTTTACTTGGTACGGTAATCGGATTTCATTTTTAAGAGAGTTTGATTTGTGTGATTTCCAAGTTATCCTCCATCCATAAGGATATGATTTGAACGGTCGAGATCAATATGATTTTAAGTTTATGCTCCATCCTAGGGATATGAATCTTGCCTTCCTAAATTGAAGAAGCATAATCAGTCCTAATATCCAAAGGTAATCAATCACTAGATGAGAAGTATAGAATCATCCACGTCAAAGACTCCAGACCAAATCAAACGTTTCCTTATGGAATGCGTTTGCCACAAATCATTAGACTGTTGTAGCTCATCAGTATTACACTTGGCATACATCACGCTGATCTCAAACCGTCCAAATCATGGATACCTCTATGACTGGATCATCTCTCAAAAATCTCATTAACTAGACTAGACTGTTAAGAGAGTTTGATTTGTGTGATTTCCTAGTTATGCTCCATCTATAGGAATATGATTTGAATGGTCCATATCAATTGATTTGTGTGATTTCCTAGTTATGTTCCGTCTATGGGGATATGATTTGATTGGCCCAGATCAATTGTTTTGTGTGATTTCCTACTTATGCTCCATCAATAGGGATACAATTTGAATGGTCCAGATCAATTGATTTGTGTGATTTCCTAGTTATGCTCCATCCATAGGGATTTGATTTGAATGGTCCACATCAATATGATTTCTAGGTTATGCTACCTAAAACTTTCATTTTTGCCTTCCTTTAAAAAAAGAAAAAGTAAAAGTATATGCATCAATTCCTAATATCCAATGGTAATCAATGACTTAATGAAAAGTAAAGAATCATCTAAGTCAAGATTCAAAAGAAAAATCAAACGTCCCCTTATAATATGCATTCGTCACAAATTAGTAGACTGTTGCAGCTCATCAATATTACATGTGGCATACATCCATGCCAATCTTGACCGTTCAAATCATGGATTCCACTATGGTTGGATCATCTCTCAAAAATCTCATTGACCGGCCAGATTGTTGAGAGAGTTTGATTTGTGTGATTTCTAGGTTATGTTATGTCCATGGGGATATGCTTTGGACAGTCGAGATCGATATAATTTCAAGGTTATGCTCCATCATAGGGATATGATTCTTGCCTTCCTAAAAGATTAAAATTACATGCATCCATTCCTAATATCCAAAGGTAAACAATCACCTAAAAAACCTACCAAACCATAGACAAGACTCTAAACCAAATCAAACCCTCCCTTTACAATATGCATTTGTCACAAATTACTAGGCTATTAAGCATCCACACCAATCTTAGACTGTCCAAGTCACCGTTCCCACCATGGCTGGATCTAAAGTTGTATTGAGCTTGGCACAGCTCGAGTCAGCTCGCCAAGGCTAGTGTTGACCCTAGCTCAAACTTAGCTCAGCTCGGTCCTCAAGCCTGACTCGCCAACTCGACTTGGCTTGGTCAGCAGCTCAGGCCCAATTCAAGCTTGTGCGGCATTTTTCGAAATACATGGAATACACCTTCAATTTCTCATAGTATACAAAACAATAGTCGTAGTTTACAAGTATTTAATCAAACACTTGATAGGCAGCATCAAAATCAAAATTTGAGGGTAGTTTTATCATGTAAAGTTTTTTTTTTTTTTTTTTTTTTTAAAATCCATTTAAAATCCATACACCCAAAATAACACCTCGTTGAGTCATTTCATCAAACATTTGGTGAGCAACGTCAATATCAAAATAACCAAGTCACTGAACTCATTCGATCCGAGTTCGAATTGAGTTAAGGTTCGATATGAGTTGATTTGATCTCGGACAAGCTCGAACTCGGATCGAAACCTTTTCGAGCTCCAAAAACCAACTCTATTCAGCTTGAACTCAGTTTTGAACTGAGTTGAATTGAGCTTTTTCGAGTCAAGTCGAGCAAGTTAACCGAGCTAAATCGGTTCGTATACAGCTCTAGCTGGATCATCTCTCAGAAATCTCATTTATTAGACCAAATTGTTAAAATAGTTTGATTTGTGTGACTTTCAAGTTATGCTCCATCCATAGCGATATGATTTGAACAGTCAAGAAGATTGATATGATTTACAAGTTATGCTCCACCGATAGGGATATGATTCTTTCCTTCCAAGATTTTTTAATCATGCTTCTTAATCTCTCAAAAAATCTCATTGATGGAATCCGATTGTTAAGAGAGTTTGATTTGTGACGATTTTCAGGTTATGCTCCAGCCATAGGGAGACAACTTGGACGGTCAAGATCGATATAATTTTTATTTATGCTTCATTCATAGGGATACGATTCTTGCCTTCCTATAACTTAAAAATAATAATACATGTCACCGTTCCTAGTATAAAAAATTAATAACTCACCTAAAAACAAGCATAGACCCATCTAAGTCAAGTCAATTCTCCAAACCAAATCAATCCCTCTCCTTACAATGTTTGTTTGTGGCAAATCATTATACTGTTGCAGCTCATCAATGGTACTTGTGGCATACATCCATGCCAATCTCAAACCGTCCAAATCATAGATCCACACCCATACTAATATCAGACCGTCCAAATCATAGATCCCACTGTGGCTAGATCATCTCTGAAAAACCTCCTTCATAAGGATATGATTCTTACCTTCCTAAACATTTCATGGGTCGATTCCTAATATCCAAAAGTAATCGATCACCTATAAGAGCATAGAACCATCTAAGTCAAGACTCCAACCAAATCAAACCCTCTCCTTACAATGTGTGTTTGTCAGCTCATCAGTGGCACACGTGGCATACATCAACACCAATTTTAGACCGTTCAAATCATGAATCCAACTATGGCTGGATCATCTCTCAAAAATCTTATTAATCGGACCAGATTGTTAAGAGAGTTTAAATGGTCCATAGAGATATGATTTGGACTGTGAATATTAGCATGCATGCATGTAAAGGTAGATACATTGAGCGGAGGATACGTAGCGTTGATATGGAAAAGTGGGCTTAAAGGCGAGGATCCACACCGTTGATATGCAAAGTAAATAGACGATTTGCTGTTAATTCGTAGATTGGGACTTTTGATTCAAATGGGACGTGTTTTCTTCTCAGCCATCTATTTTTAAGTTATTGATACAAGGGCTAAGTTAGTTTAATGTCAAGGTCTTTTAGGGAACCTCGATTCATGGTGGTGGCCCATTAATCAACGATGTGGATTGCCGATATGGGGGCCTTAGTTGTCCACGCAAAAGGAAGGAGCTAGGATATTATGTCCACACGCGTGTAGAGCAGCACACGTACATTCGCAGGCACACATGCAAATGTGAAACATGTGTACATATGAGATCTAAATCTACGGTTTTGAAAATTTTCTAGCCATTCATTTATTTAAATATGCAGTGGTCCACTTGAGAAAACCAATGATCTGATTTATATGTCATGGATGTAAACAGTGTCCCTCTCCTGAAGGAAAGCTTATATATCAGACACGTGCCACAAGGACACGCGCCCCACGTAGGGATGTTTCCGGCTCTCACAAGCGTGTGGAATTAGCAACCTCCCTGCTCTGACATATTACCATAAGATACATCGGGAGTCTTGGCCGTTGGATTTAGGCCTTTTTCAATTGAAAAAAATGGATGGATGAAATCCAAAAGAACTTCGTGTGATCGTTCATGTTCAAATCAAAGAACCCACATTATAAAAAGCGAGTCTTATCATCTAGACGGTTTGGATCATTGGAAGATGATCAAAATTCAAAGGATAAAGTCCCGATATATCATTTTACGGTACATCGAGATGTACTCGAGCAAACCTCATCCCTGACCCGTCGTTCACGTAATTCCTCCACAGTAATTACCAATGATATGATCTCGACCGTTGGATATGCACAGTACAATTTATTTCATGTTTGTACAATGGAGGCCCATTTACAGATCCAGGCCATTGATCTACTGGCCCATCGTTGATGGACCTTGATCCAAAGTCTACTTGATAGAAAAGTCCTAAACTTTTCCTTTTTGTAGCTTTCTAATAGACAGCTTAAGACAGAAGCACGGCAACGGTCCACATTCGATTAAAAGATGCAACTTTAGTGGCTAAGATATTCTAATTTGATGGATCATAGAACATTCCATCGATAGTGGGATAAAACATGAAACAGATTAATGGTCTGGATCAATGAATAAGTGGGTCCCACTAACACAAACAATCACGAATGCTGTGCACATCCTCGGGTCGAGGATCCTATAAGTCCAACGAACGTCATGTTGCGAGTATGGTGACTGACTACGAGATTACAACAGATTCCCGTGATAGTTGATCACCATTTCTTAAATAGTGGTGACTCATCCCTAGACGCGTTATATATTTAACGGGCATCCGGACCATCCAAACCATGAGCCACGTAGTTGAAGGAACCCTTCTCGAGTCTTACATTGATTGAGTAATCTCATCCGTTCAATTCTTTGATATCAGATGAAAAATTGTTAATAGAGAAATAAGTTAAATAAATTGCGGTTCATTCAGATGAATACTATCATCTCCTTAGTCTGATTTCTGTGTCAGATATTTGGACGGTCTAGATTTTCGTACTGCTATTCCATGTAATGGGTGGATGAATCACCGCTCTTTTTAAAATGGTGGTAAACTAGCCTCAGGACTCTAGCAAGGGGGACATTTGGACACGGGTTTTCGTATGACCTGTCACACGGAATTCTCGTAAGACAAAGATCTGTGGGCCCCACCGAGATGTCTGTATACAATCCACTCCGTCCATCCATTTATCCAGCTCATGTTAGAATGAAAGGGTAAAAATGATCCATATCCGAGCTCAAACAGGCACACCAGAAGTATAAGAGGTGATTGAACGGTCAAGATTGAAGATTTATTGTGGCCCATATTAGTTCTGGGTCAGAATGATATTTTTCATTTCCTTCCATCCAGGTATTGATCACCTTATGAACAGTTCAGATGGCATAAAAAATCACAGTGACATCCAGAAATGTTTCACTGGTGGGCCTCTCCATCACCATTGTTTACTGTGGTGTGGTCCCTCAAAGTCATGAATCTTCCTTAAATTTGGGACCTAATCCGAACATGGGCTGAAAAAAACTGATGGACGGAGTGGATTCACACGATAGTATGGTGGGGCCCACAGAACCTTGGGCTACAGTAACTCCCTGTTACTTGGGTCCTGTATCTTATTTCTTCCAGCTCCATTCCACTCTGAGGAGAGAGGTATTTACAGGAATCTTCGACCCCCAAAAAATACGAAAACACCCCATCTTTCTCCCTTTTGAGAATAAACAACAACCCCAAAAAGGACTGAGAAAACCTATATAATCACACCCACCAATCTCACCAGAGAGGTATCTCTCTCTCTCTCTCTCTCTCTCTCTCTCTCTCTCTCCTTTGTATGTATTTGTATTTTTCATTCTTTGATTCAAATAACTGATCAAGCGAATAGAATCTCATTAACATCTGTTTTTCCACATAAAATCCCATGTTTTCCTATCTGGGTTTTCGGTACTTTCTTCATTGAAGCTCATATCTCTGATTTCTATGGATTTAAAAAGGAAAAAAATGCGATTTTATTGAATGGTTTGATATGGGTTTTGTTGGATTGAAGTTTGTTATATCCAGCACCGATATGAGGTCCCACTTTCGTCCACGTAATGCGTTTTCCTGTGATCCAAGCTGTCGTTAGGCAGGTTATGACGTGTAGATTCTCTGGATCAAGAATTGGGTGGGGCCGTTCATCAGGCGGGGCTACAATGTGGCTAACAAAATGGATGGTGGAGAAAAATTAGCAAAATTTCCACATTGATTGTACTGGTGTAGCCCCATCTGCTGAGTGGATTGGCCTGGTTGTCGGTCGATGCCAACCGCATGCTGTGGCCCACCTGATGAATGGTTAGGATCTTGCGAATTTTCACCACATTGGTGTGTGGGGACTGGCCTATAAATGCATGAGGGATTTGCAAGCCTCTATTAGACACAGTTAAATCTTTTTTCTCCGTACATGTTTTCTTTGGTGAGTGTGTGGGGGCTGGACTATAAATACATGTTTTTGTTTTTTCTTCATTGAAGTATGCAGCATTGCTTTTATACACATTTAAAGAACAAACCAATGGCATGAGTTTTGACAAAAAAGCATGATAATTCGGAATCATTTATGTAAATGGAAACCTGGCATGTATTTTGACAACCAAACCTTGCATCAGGTGGGCCCCACGTCTAAATGACATGGCTCAAAATTCAGGCCGGTCCGCTGATCAGGTGGGCCACATGTGTATGTCCAATGTGGGACTTCTGTAAATTTTCTTAATTCATACATGTGTGGCCCATCTAATCAATTGACCTTCTTCACTTTGGGCCTGCTCATCTACACAATGAGGCCTACATGCATTTGAGGCGAATTTCATCCATGCTGTATATGCATTTATTGAGTTTGTTATGACAGTTTTCATAGAAGCCGTATGAACAAGATATTATTTTCCTCAGCAAGCTGTCTGTTTTTACTTCCTTGTATATGTTCTGAAAAGGCACCCTTTCAATCTCCTGATGCTTGCTTTGTTTTTGCTCGTTGCAGGAGAAACTGAACATATATCAGTATTTTAATGGCGCAAGAAGACGCTGGTTCTGACTCACCCCAAAAAAAGCCCGGTCTCTTAAGGGATCAAGCCCAACTGGTAAAAAGAAAGGACTCTGATCGGTATGAAATGGTTCCGATCCAAGAGTCACTGTCATTCGATAAAGGTTTCTTTATAGTAATCCGTGCGTGCCAGTTGTTGGCTCAAAAGAATGATGGGATCATACTCGTTGGGGTGGCGGGCCCCTCTGGTGCTGGGAAAACTGTATTTACCGAGAAGATGCTCAACTTCATGCCCAGCATTGCTGTCATATCGATGGACAACTATAACGATTCAAGCCGAATAATCGATGGCAACTTTGATGGTAACTTTTCTTTCATATATAACAAGGAGCATGGTTTTAAACATCCAACAGGATTTGGCCATATCGTATCTATATTGGTTCCCTCCGATACGCAAAATGTCTCATACAGAGCTGTAGCGGTTTGTATCGTATTGGTAATCAGCAGGCTAATATGGGCCCAATACCAATATTTAAAACCATGATGGGGAGTGATCACAGTTCTCTTAAGGAAAACCATGCTTGTATTCTAGTTTTTATACATTTCTCATTGTATTTGTATTGGAATCAGCTCAAAATGATAACAGTATCTTGGTTTCTGTGACCTTTCAAGTAGAAAAGCTCTTTTGAAGTCATTTGAGTTTGAATAGAAGTCATTGATAAATGACAATCTTAGTGAGAAAGGGAAAAGTGTGTGTGTCTATATATATATATATATATATATATATATATATATATATATATATATTGCAAGGGAGATTGAATTGATGAGGAGTTGTTCTCTCAAATCACCTCTCTTAGCAATTGAGTCGAGCAACTCATTGGCTTCCCTCATTAAAAGGCTAAACAGAACATAGACTTTTTGTGATAGTTCCTGAATTTCAGTTAAGATAAGTGACTGTTTCCATTGTTCTGATTCTTTAGATATGGCTCATCTAATGCCATCTTGATGACCTATGTTTTAACTAGGATATGGTCTTTGATAGAGTGGAATGGTGGAACAGGATTCGTGTAGCCGGCTCCAATTAGTTGGTATAAGGTTTACATGACAATGATGATCTAAGGAGAAGCATAGGAGAAGTCTTGTGTTCCCAAACAGCAGCCTGACCCGACCCAAAACCCAACCCGTACCCAACCTGAGTTCTTCCGTGCTCAACCCAAAACCAACACCCAACTTGAATCCCGGTCCGAACCCAACCTGAATTCTTCTATGTTCAACCCAAAACTGACACCCAACCTGAACTTGACCCGACCCAAATACATGAGATTGTTCCCAACCCAAATTTACTCAACCCGAACCCAATGCGATCCAAATCAAACCCAACCAGAGGACGCTGACAACCTGACCCAAACTCAGGTTGGATTATTTGCAACCCTTTCTCCACAAGGCATGAAAGTCACTTCCCAAATAAGGCGCTTTTCATGGTACCATCCAATGGCCCACAAATGACGCCAAACCAATCATGTAGCATTAGATCCAAAGTTTAAAAACTTTGTTGATTGGTGGAAGAAGAGATCTACATGGAACTCTAATTCCATTGCAATCTTCTTGTTTGCAACTTTGCTTTGTGATCTTCAAATTGTAGCATCATACTAGTTTTGTTTTCTAACTTCATGTGTTGCTACTTGTGCCCATGAACATATCAAAATCAGCAGGAATATATAGAATCTGCTACCACACATGTGAAGCATCACAAATATATGCCAATGATTATTTCAAATAGAAGTACTTAATTGATGCAGGGGCGTCTTGGTGTGATTCTAAGGATGCATCGTATTTCCACGCTGGACTGGGGTGGCCCACGAGGTGGGGTCTGTGAGATGCAAAATTGCCACGAGGCGGGGCCCACCGTGGGACTGTACGATCCAGGGACTGTGCGAAGCGAGGGTTGCCCACTGGGAGATCTCACTTAGGTTTGCCTGAGAGAGCCTGCATGTAGGGATAAACTGGTCATTCCCCTTCAACTTTGGAGTTTTTGGTGTATTGGTCGGTTGTCTGTTATCAAAATGGTACCAGAGCGGGAGCCCAATGTTCGAGTCTTTTCATTGGCATGGGTGGATGATGTGGGGCATCTTGGTGTGATTCCAAGGATGCACCGTATCTCCACGCTGGGCTGGGGTGGCCCATGAGGTGGGGTCTGTGAGATGTAGAATGGCCATGATGTGGGGTTCATTGTGGGACCGTGCGATTTGGGGATCCATTTGAAGCGGGGGTTGCCCACAGGGATGTCTCGCCTGAGTTTTCCTAGGAAGGCCTGCGTATAGGGATAAACTAGTCCTTCCCCATCAGCTGGTCGGTTGTCTGTGAAGCGGGACTTGCCCACGGGGAGGTCTTGCCTGGGTTTGCTCGGGAGGGCCCGCGTATAGGGATAAACCAGTCCTTCATCATAAGCTCTAGAGCTTTTGATTCGCTGGTTGGTTGTCCGCTATCGAAGTGGTATTAGAGTAGGAGCCCAATGCTCAAGTCTCCTCACTAGCGTGGGTGGATGATGCAGGGGCATCTTGGTGTGATTCCAAGGATGCACCATATCTCCATTCTAGGGTGGGGCCACGACGTAGGGTCTGTGAGATATAGAATGACCATGAGGTGGGGCTCATTGTGGGACCATGCGATTCGTAGACTGTGCGAAACAGGGGTTGCCCATGGGGAGGTCTCGCTTGGGTTTGCTTGGGAGGGCCTACATATATGAATAAATCGGTCATTCCCCATCAGCTCTGGAGCTTTTGGTGTGTTAGTCGGTTGTCCGCTATCATTAATATATTTATTTTATTTATCCTTTGCTGAGTCCAAGTAGTTGTGATAAGGCTTAGATGATGATGATGATTTGTTTATTTGCACATGTTGTTTTGATATGCATTCCTTGCACAAACCATGGACCAAAATGGCTCTTCAAGACATGAATTTTTCCTGCCAAAAACCTGCCATTGGTATTTTTAAGCTAGAAAGCTGCTTAAATTGATGAATCATCCAATTTGGTGGAATCGAGCCAATGTTGTTTATTTTCTTGAGAAGGGAAAAAAGGAAGAAGAAAAAGATAGCCTAACCCCAGCAACCAGAAAGTTGGACCAATGTTTTTAGTGACCCAGATAGTTCATAGTGGGACCCCAACCAATACTCTTACCAGTGTCAGGGTTTATCAGACCTTGTTAAGATATCTTCCTAGAGAACATCTCTCTCTCTCTCTCTCTCTCTCTCTCTCTCTCTCTCTCTCTCTCTCTCTCTAAATACACACACACACACACACCACAGAAAAAAACCTTACTAGATATAGTTCAAGCCTGATACCTGCCAATTTTAAATTCAATTCTCTCATCTTGTAACCACAAGAAACCCAAACAGTTCTTATCTTGGTTCCAGTTTTCTATTGTCTGGTCAGAATGTTAGAGGTGTTAATATAATCTCTGTATAAAATTAAATAATGAGGTTATGGGTGTGTTTGGCTGCACCAAATATCATGATTAATCAGTCTAATTTGGTGCAAAATATTATGAAATTTTTTGATACTTGGTGCAACCGAATGTATCGGACATCAAAACCTTATTTCGGAATTCTAGACGTTGTATAATTATCCCTGGCCAGTATATCATCTCTTCTATGTTGTTCATGAATTGTTAACTGCATTCTTACATCTATGCTTTGCCAAGTCAACACACTGTTGCGTCAGGTGGACCGGCCCCACTGCACAGACAAACTGGATCAAATGTTGCTAGTCCACCTGTGGGCAGCCACATATGTAGCGCATGTGGACCATTGATATTTCTGTAGATCGATCATAGTTTTCATACATGTGAATGCCACCTAACTAATGAGTCGATGGGATTGACTTTGGGCTGGTTCGTTTACGGTGGGGTTCCACCTAATTTACCTCTCTGGCCTCCCACAATATGACATGTGGCTATGTGTGGAGAGGTGCGTGCAGGCTTAAGAAAGCTCCTTAATCCAATGTTACTTTTCAACAGTCTTTTGAGCTGGTGGGTAGCCTGTTTGTTCACTCTTTTTTAGCTGATTTGATACAATACTTTCTGCTCTTTCTAGATTCTCTCTAAAGATGATTTAGCAGGTCTTTCTGGTTAATTGTTTCTTCATGTATTACCTTAAGTTTTTCTATCCATTTATCACCATACACTAACAATAAAAGGGAAACAAAATACATGGCTGCACTCTGATGGTTGAAATGTTGAGACAGATCCGCGATTGACAGACTATGAAACTTTGCTTGATAATATTCAAGGTCTGAAAGAAGGAAAGCCTGTTGAGGTTCCGATATATGATTTCAAGTCAAGTCGCCGCATGGGGTACAGGTTTGTTTTCTCTCCCACCTAACCAGATATCTGAGAGCTGTTTTTTATTTTTTTTTATTTTTAAAAATTATTATTATTAATATTTTATAAAGTATTTGATCAAAGAAGACCTATAGGGTTCCACTGCATTGGGGCATGTATGATGTCTCGATGAACTGGTCTGTACAAGTGGATCCTATGATTCTGTGATCCAGACCATTGATTTGATGCGAATCATGAGTTGGGATGCCCCAAAACATACCCAGATTTGAAGATCCCAACCCTTCTATCAGCGGCCCAAACAATTGACAGCTTAGGAAAGAATAACAGCAATGGCCTGAAAGAAAGGCGAAAGGTCTGGTGAATGGATTTCCAATCTGGAAGACTTTTTGAGCAACCCCCATCCATGGTGGGTCATCACATCAAACTGTAGATCACTAAACCATGGGCAATGCATCAGGACCCTACAACTCTCCTCTGATCATTCTGTTTCCTGCTATGATGGTTTCCCATCCCACGTGATATTTCCTCATTGTTTTGATTTTTTGCCTGTATTGATAACAGGACAGTCGAAGTTCCCAGCTCTCACATTGTTATTATAGAAGGCATCTATGCTTTGAGTGAAAGGTTGCGTCCCTTTTTAGACCTTCGAGTATCTGTGACAGGCGGTGTTCACTTTGACCTCGTGAAGAGGGTTCTTAGGGACATACAACGTGCTGGCCAAGAACCAGAGGAAATAATTCATCAAATCTCCGAAACGGTTCATTCACTTTTCCTATGCTTCTCTTTAGATCATCATCGTCGTTGTTGTCATCATCATCATTATCATCATCCAAGCCCTATCCCAACTAATTGGGGTTGGCTACATTTTGAATCCTGTTCTTCTATTCTACTCAATCAAGGACCATATCCTCAGTTAAACCATAGGTCATCAAATCTTTCCCTACTACACACCACCCACGTCTTTTCAGGCCTTCTCCTTGCCCTTTTTCCAACTTGAAACAACTCACTAGCTGGTGGTCTCTGTTGCACAAGGCCAAACCATAAGTCTACTTTCCCTCATTCTATTACCAACTAGTGCCACCCCTAAGTTTCCTTGAATGTGTTCATTTCTAATTATATTCTTCCTAGTCTTGCCACTCATCCATCTCAACAACCTCATTTCAGCTATATATCCTAGGAACATATTGTTCCTTGATTGGCGAACAAGTTGTCCCATAAAGCATGCTTGGTCTCAATATCTCATAGCTATTCAATAGTATCTACCCTTTAGTTTGATTGCTATGCGACAATCATGGTTTTAGACTCGGATGGGTCTGACATAATTTTCTGAGTCCACCTGGATCTGGTACTGCCCAATCCGGCTCGATGCCACGTGGTACTCCCCTGAGTCACCCCTGACTTGGGTGAGTTGGGCTTATACACTCCCCAACGTGGGCGAGTTGCGACTCAACTTGATACAAAATGAGTTGATCTGAGTCAACAATTCTAAAAACCAAGGTGGCTATCGCATAAAACTCCAGAGGTACATCTCCACTTCATCTATACATCTCTAATTCTACAAAGAACATCCTTCTCAATCTCTCCACTCTCATGATTGATAGAAGTATTATAGGTCTTGATGTGTCCAGACGTATATATTATCCCGATGCCTCCAATCTGCACAAGTGGATGGTTCATTGATTCAGACTGTTAATCTGAAGAGGCCTACCATGGGTGGGATGCACCGTAAATCTCTTAGATTGGAAGATCCTAACCCTTCAATCAGTGGCCTACAAACAGTCACTTAATAGAAATACTACAATTGTCTGGGAAAAAAATGGAGATTGAGTGTCTGGGATTCTACCAATCTGGGCATCCCCCACAGCGAGCTTATCAGATCAACAGTCTGCATTACAAAAGATGGGTCCCACTTGTATGGAGTACAGACTGGTGCATCAGGACATATATTGATGCATCGGTATCCTATATTTCCTCGGATGCTAAGAAATAGTAACTAGTTTTTGGCAATATCATGATGACTTGCATTACTGCTTCTTGGTTAGGCATCCAGAGCTTCTAGTCTGAGTAAAAAAAAGAAAGATGAATCCTTTTCATTGATGAATTCCTTTATCGGTTTATTGTAGTTCTTAACTATGGTGCTCTATGCAGGTTTACCCAATGTACAAGGCGTTTATTGAGCCAGATCTTCAAACTGCACATATTAAAATCATCAACAAGTTCAACCCATTCACAGGATTCCAGAATCCAACCTACATCTTAAAGGTTAATACTTTTCCTATTCATTTCTTTCAGGAACTGATATTCACCCAAACCTGATAATCTGCTTTTAATGTGAAAAAGCCGACAGTCATTTTGGGCAGAAAGGGGAAAATGGATAGCTTGCCTTATTCAAGGCTCTGCTTTTCGTGCTGTGCGGAATGAATCGGGGGTTGCCTCATCCACACTTGTACCAGTTGTGGTTTGAGTGTGCTTCCGGACGCAATGTTAAACATGTTCTTGTGAACAAAGGCCCTGTTTGGGATTAGGGAAATGAGAACATGAATCTGCTAAATCCATGAACTTGTCAAATTCATGAGTTTACTTCGGATTTGCATTTGAAAAATCCCAAAATCCATTGTTTGGGAATCAAGTTACAAATCGTGGAATTGTGAGCGTATATTGCAATGAAGTAGCTTTTATTGCTTTTAAGAAAGCCTCTCATTTTGTGGATTTGCAAAGTCTTTAGTTTTTCTTGGGATTTGGATTTGCAGCATTTGCTACAAATTCGTTAATTTGTGCGGTTGTGGATTCGCAAATCCACAAATTTGGCAAATCCCCAAACAGTCAAAATTTGAAATCTGTGGACTTCACAAATCCCTACTCCAAATCTGTCACCCCAAACAGAGCCCCTAAACATGCATTTACTAATGAGTTTCATAAGTTTACACATAGCACTAAGTTCTGGTCTATTATTGTAGTCGCCAAGGACTTTGACAGCAGATCAAATCAAGGCCGTTATTTCTCAAGAACATACAGAAACTATGGAGGACACTTATGATATATATCTCCTGCCGCCAGGTGAAGATCCAGAAGCATGCCAGTCATATCTGAGGATGAGAAACAGGGATGGAAAATACAACCTTATGTTTGAGGTTTGTTTGTTTGGGAACTTGATAACATTCCCTTGTCAACATAAATCTTCATGTGTTGAGACATGGAGACTTGGCAATGCATATGTTTATGCGGCTCAGTTGTCTGTTGATTACTGACTAGAATGATTAATCAAGAGGCAATTTGCTAGACCGAACAACTGTACAGGCATGGTCCACATTTCAATGATCCAACCATTCATATGGTGGCCCTGGTAATGGCAGATGCCTCAAAACTTTCTCCAATCAGATCATCCTAACTGCTTGACTGGACCCGCCTTTTTCCTCAATGGTTGGCTGCTACTGTCCATTGCAACCTGCCAATCAGATGGCTAGCATTGCACTTACTGTGATGAGGAAGATATTGAGGCATGGGTGATCCCATGATGATGTTTACCAAATGAATGGCTTAGAGTACTGAAAGGAAGGTCCCACCTGTAAAGTTTCTGGGCCAAATAAACAATGCCATTTTGTTCGGCCAAGCATCACAAAAAGCCTCTTAAATAGAAATTTTTATCCCTTCAAGAGTTGGATAATTCGATATTCACATCATACAAAATGTTTGTTTGGACCAAAAAATTCAAGTAGGGTACAATTTTTCATGTGATGGCTCCAAGGGTTAAAGTGCCAACCGAAACTGGTACATGTGGCCCATGTACTGAACGATATAGGTGTCTCAGCCTGAACCAGCCTGATACAGGGTGATATTGATACATATCACCCATGAACGATATGGGTGTCTCAGCCCGATATAGGGTGATATCGGTGGTGAAGGATACATTATATAACACACGATCTTAAAACTTGGATGGCCTATAGAAAGTCATTGTGAAGACATCGGATTGCGCTAGTTTATAAGAAAATATCTTCCAAAATATGAGATTTGACATCCAATTTGCAGAAATCCACTGCAACATTTGGTTCTTTGCAACATTTGGTTCTTTTCCAATCTCAGCATATCTTGACTGAAGGACAATCTGTGGTTCCGGTCTTTGATAATATTTTCGAAAACTTGGACGATGTTTGGGAAAACAATTTCTTAAACTACAACACTGTATTTTGTTGCTCTGGTCCTACATTGTTAACTGAAAGTATCTAATGGATGCCCAGTGTTGATTAAATAGATTCTTTAAGTGGATATTAGCAAGCTATGAAAGGACCTAGGAAATAGGAAAGATGGTTTGTAGCTGTTTCGTCTATAAAGGATGCCAATTAACTTCTTGGATATGTAACTTGTACATTGAGAAATATACTGGTGTTAGACATAAAGAAAACATGTCAGACACTGATATTAGGAAACAAAGTACTGAAACATCAATGCCGCTTATATCATAATGTTGGAACTTTGAAAGGTTTATTACTATAGAAAACTGGTATGGAATAGCATTAAACATCAAAGTTGCATCTCAAAGGAGTTAAAAAAAAAAAACCTTTTGAATGGTAAATGATGTATCTCAATTAAATTAGAACTCTCGTAAGTCGCATATAAATAAGAGAGATGCTCCAGTGCTCTCGGAGCATTGGAAAGTTATGGTGCTCCTAGTTGCATTGGACGCTTAATCTGATCCATTGATTGAGACTGGTTGTTGGGTTCAGCTCACATTTCATGGGCTACCCAGATATGACAGATATGAACCATTTGGTCATAGGTCCTTTATATGGACGGTTGAGATAATTTACATAAAAATAGGTCCAATTAACAATTCGATCCATCATTTTATTAGTGCCTATCATGGATTGACTTGCGATTTTAAAAAATCACTTTTGTTGGGCAACAGTAGTCATGCCATCCATGGCTGCAGAAAATAATGCCAAATCAAGGAGGACTGGATCATCAGATCAGTAGGTTTTTTTTTTTCCCTTCCTATAATAGTCTAAGAAATGTGTTCTGGACTTGATGGACAGTTCAGATTGATTGAATGGACCACCCATGTGAATTGATGGTAATAGGAGCACTATAATTGTTAGTGCTTTGAGAACACTGGCAAATGCCTCTATAAATAATACTAATAAAAATGAAAGTTAATGGTTAGTCACTTACTTTAAAGTTAAGGGTCAGCACATACCATTCCCATCTCAATATATTCCTTTTAACTTGAAATTTTAATTGGCAGACCTCCATATGCAGTTCATGTGAACTGTTGATGTTGTTTGCAATAGTTGGGAAGCACTTCCTATTCAACCTTGTCAATCTTTTAAAACTCACATCACATGTACCGTGTTGTTGTTTTTTCAGGAATGGGTCACGGACAGTCCATTCATCATATCACCAAGAATCACGTTTGAAGTCAGTGTGCGCCTTCTTGGTGGTCTGATGGCCTTGGGATATACGATTGCAGCCATTCTGAAAAGAAGCAGCCATGTTTTCTCTGATGATAAGGTGTGCGTGAAAGTTGATTGGTTAGAACAACTGAATCGGGGTTATGTGCAGGTACACCATCCACATTTACCATTGTTACATCCTTGTAGGTCTTGGAACCCTATGTTGCATCCTGCCGCTGAAATGTGGTGTTGTACTCTCTACACCATAGGAGGAAGTATAGGGTCCTGTGTATCAGCAAACATACAGTTTACCAACACAGAATCCTTATATGTGGCGATGATTCTGTGATCCATGTTGTTAATCCAATGATGGCCCAACCATGTATTATGGATGGCCCGTAAACATCCCAGATTGGAAGAACCCAACCTTTTGATCTTTGGACCCTTTTTTTTTTCCCTCTGAATGCAGGTTGTTGCTGTGTTTCTCCTTCACTGTCCATTTCATATTATAATTGGGAGGTCTTTCAATATGGAAGTTTTTTCAGGCTTCCTTGAACAGAGCATTGACTGCCTACAACTGGCTGCATGCTCACTTTACGGCAAGGTATTCTGTAACGATAATGGTAACGGTGGCCATAACGGTTACCATGATTACCTTTACAATACGGGCTATAGTGGCTGTTATAGCCCCCGTAACGGCCTCTTTTATATTGAAAGAAAAAACCCAAAAAAGCCTGTATCTCCCCTGCAACGTTGAATAAAAAATCTGAAAAACCTGTATTTGCCCCGTAATAGACCATTATGGGGCTATTACGGCCTTTACAGGGGTTGTAATGGGCTGTTAACAACTCTTATAGGTCTTTTTTTTTTCCCATAATATTTGTTGCGGCCGTTACGACCCCGTAACGTGTAACTATTGCCACCGTTACCTTTACATAACGGCCTTTACGGCCCTGTAACGGCCTTTATGGCACACTATGCTTTGTGGGCAGCCACATCTTTGCCAATGTGTTACATGTGTAGCATCCGATCTGTGCGAATGTGGAGCCCTCTATGAAGATTGCTTGTTTCAAAAATAAGGCCGATGAACTCGATAGGTGGTAGAACATTGATCTCGATGGTCTGGCCTGACTGATGATTGGATGCCTGGTTTCTGTACCAGGTGATCTTCATGATGGGGTCCACTGTTTGCATAGCTCGATATCCTAGCAAGTGATGAATGGCAGGAAGGATTGGACTGCGTAATAGTTTAACATGAAGCCGGCTGTATGTGAGCAGTTCTCCACCAAGCCATGGACCCAAATTTGGAATGTTAACAAACTATATTGGCTGATGCTCAAGATGGTACAATTCCCCATATAGTAGTACGAATCGAAGGATGCCTATCACTGTGTTCGGTGGGAAGTATGCTGATTACAAGGGTCTACCCACTGAATGCATGGGATCTTACATGATTGGTGAAACAAACATTCTATTTGATGAATGTTACTTGAAAGTTTTCTGAAACTCTCTTTAGTAAAGCAACGATGGTTTAAACATGCCAGTAATTGGTGTTTAACCTGTTTTACCACATCTCTTGGTTGACGCGGCAAAATAGTTCGTGCTAGAATGGTCATTCTTTTCAACGTTTTTTTTTGCTAGTATGGCACTGGTCCATGTAATCAGGTACAAGTCAAAGCTAAGGTTAGTTTTTCTTGTGTAGATATTTAAAAACAGGAGCATCTTCTCCATGTTTCTCCCGCGTTTGTAGGCTATCATTGCAATTGTGTAGCATTTTAAAGATGTAACTTTTGCTGGTAGGGGTTTTGCTAAACCCATGTGTGTAAACTTGTTTGGGCTTACAGAATTATTATTATTTTTTGTAAATGTCCATTGTTTTCACATATGTGACCCTCCTAATCAGTTCAGGTGACCTGATTTGAGGGCCAGACAGGTCGACTGTCCTACATGCCATGCACGGCAGCATGCGTGTTGGCTTAAGCAGAGCTTTTGTTGTAGATTGCGTGATAATGTTGGTGTTTCTCTTTG
This sequence comes from Magnolia changhungtana, assembly GCA_030180095.1. Classification (NCBI taxonomy): domain Eukaryota; kingdom Viridiplantae; phylum Streptophyta; class Magnoliopsida; order Magnoliales; family Magnoliaceae; genus Magnolia; species Magnolia changhungtana. The sequence goes on along the minus strand of JASAUF010000467.1, from coordinate 1,526,570 downwards.
CAGAGTTCATCACTAAATATTTGTGTTGATTTTGGTAACAGGTTCAAGGAAGGGACCGTTCTGTCGTAAAACTTGTAGCAGAGCAATTAGGGTTGAACGGTTCATATATTCCTCGTACTTACATAGAACAGATTCAGCTGGAAAAGCTTGTAAATGAAGTAATGGTATGGTGTCTCCTTGCACATCTGTATGGCGAATCTTTTGTTTCTTGTTCTTGTTTATACCATAAATCAATCTCTGATCTGATAGCATCAACGCACAGGCATTACCAGATGATTTGAAGACAAAGCTCAGCATAGATGAGGATCTTGTCTCAAGTCCTAAAGAAGCACTTTCCCGAGCCTCTGCAGATATGGTTGCCACAAGAAATAAGAATATGAAGGGGTACTATAACTCATCTTGTCCCTCCATATTTTGGATGAAGTAGTTGAGTATAGAGCAAACAAGAGAGTTGTGGGATATACTTTTACATTGTTGACCATCTATCTGGTTCTCATAGCCCAATGAATCATGGGTCCAGATGCTATCTCTTAGCCCCAATCGTATGCCATACATATGGCACCAAGGTATTCAATAACCATGATGATATGGGCTGTAACGGCCTTTTAGGTCAAATTTTTGACATCCCCATGATGGACCATTATGGGGCTGTAACGGCTGTTACATCCCCGTAATGCATAATGGTACCCATCGTTGCCATTACATAACCGTTTTTAGATACCATGTATGGCATGCATGCACGCCAATCAGACCATCGAAAATAATGAGCCCCATCGTGGATGGAGCACAGCCTGAAAGAGGCACTGATTAGACGATCTTAGCTTGCTGATTTCACCCATTGAATTTGGACTACTGACCAATTTATTTTCAACCATCCATTTACTGTGGACATTTGGCATTGGGTTCATCTCTTAGTTGAACGATCCTCTAACCAGGTGCTGCCCATGCTTCGAACCACACTTCAGACTTGTGTTCCTGCTCCCACTTGCTGAAGTTTTGAAACAGACGCTTCCCTAATCCCACACCTGAATTTGTTGCCATGTTGCTTCACACTTTGTGCAACTTTAGTTCATCTCATTAGTTAGATTCTCTAGTTATGTTCCATCACATTAGGGCCCATGATTTGAATGGTCAGATTGGCATGCGTGCATGATACACACACACACATGGTGGATGAGTTACAAAATTACAGCACCTACTGAGGTATGACCTGCTGAATTTTCAACTTTTCTCATGAATTGGACCAGAGTATACTTATCAGACAGTATCTTGGATAGGTTACACATTTGGTAATAGTACTTCTAGGACACTGTTGATATTATACCCAATCCAAAATGGATACCCCCAATTTCACTGTCGACCTTCTCACAACTTTCAGTGTACACGTTCAGTTCATTTTTTGTTAGCCCCATTTTCCAATGCATATGACTGAAAGGAAAAGATGCGATCCTACTTTTGGAAAATTTTTAATGTTAAAACAAACATTAGTTTCCTCTCTCTTTTCCTTTCCTACTATTCTAATCATGCCATTGGGCTAAAGAGCTTATGCTTTTATCATCCCACATATAGTCAAATATTTTATGTTAAAACAAACATTAGTTTCCTCTCTCGTTTCCTTTTCTACTATTATAATCATGCCATTGGGCTAAAGAGCCTATGCTTTTATCATCACACACGCAGTCAAATAATCAACTTATACCTTGTGTTATTAATGTTCTATAGTGCTATCAATTGTTAGATTTTTCCAGTCTTTGCAAATTTCTACATGATTTCATTGTACCTTAAATATTGTACCAAATGACCTAAGGATACAGCGTGTTTGGTTTTGGAGTGTGTGTGTGTGTGTGTTTGTGCCCGCGCGCGCGCGTGTGCATTTGTGTTTGTTTTGTTTTGTTTTACTCGTGTTCTTTTCGGATATTCTTGGGTGAAAGTATAGTCTTTGGGTGCTCCTCTTGTGCACCATACACATTCTATTTTAGGGTTTTTATATAAAAAGGATATTCTGGGTTGAGGTATTTCTCTAAACAACCCTTTCTCCAAAGTCTTTCTTTTCTCCTTTCCACTCCACCATGTGATTGATTACAGGTTTCATAAAATTTCATGATATTTTGCACCAAGTTAGATTGATTAATCATGAAATTTCATGATATTTGGTGCAACCAGTGTTGTTAAAATCCTACGATTTATGATTTGAGTCAAATCTTAAGCAAAACGATTTGAATCCCACCTTTGAATCCATTTTTATACGAATCTAACGATTTTATGATTTGAATCCTATGATTTACGATTCAAATCCTGATTTACAATTCAAATATATATATATATATATATATATATATATATATATATATTCTATTTTAAGCTTCACTTGGCTTTCATTTTTTGTTTTTAAATTGACAAGGGCTTTAAGAATCATTTAGAAAAAACCTTTAAAAAAGAATTGTTTAGAAGAGGTAAATTATTTTATTTTGTTCTTTATAAGAGATTAAATGATATATCTTCTCTTCAATGTTAAATCATAAAGCTTTATTTATTTATTTATTTATTATTATGATTTCTTACTTCTTAACTGGTTGAAACACTAAATTGACGTATGACTTATCTGGAATGTTTTTATGAACGGTTATGATCATATTGACTTGTATGGATTGTGGTATGGTGGTTAGAAATCAAAATATCTTTTTTGGTCAGTCCACAGAATCAAATGTTGCTTTTCCAATGTGATTTTATCTTCAAGAAAGGTAACAAGAACATAAATCATTAAAGGATCCTTGCATGGTTTTTAAGAAAAATTTCTTGAAAGACAAAAAAAAGAAAAGAAAAGAAAAGAGAGAAAAGTAAAGAAAAAAAAAAAAAATCCTTTAACACTGCCCTGGCATGGTACTAGGTGCATATTGATGGCAAATGGATGATTGCTAAGTTTTTAATTTTTTTCTGATTTATTTATATTTTTCATGTTTCTAAGAAAATCATAAAAAATCTTACGATTTATGATACAATTTGCAATTCAATACAGTTCAACCCCTATTATGATTTGTGATATGATAACGATTTTGACAACTTTGGGTGCAACAAAAATGCACTCCAAACGAACCAACATAATATCTCATACTTTCCGTTTGTAGATGGGAATGTCTATTTACACCTATATCTCTATCCTAGTAAACATTCCAAAGTGTTTTTTTTTTTAAAGGATGGAAATTTATTAATTGAAGCGATACAAACGCAAGAATACAGAAAAATGAAAATGAAAATGAAAAAAATTACAACGCAACCCATACCTAAACTACTTAACTACAAGCCTCTAAATTATGAAAGACCACAACCCACTCTATTACATTTGATTTCACCCTATGAAAGACTCCCCTTGGATATCCAGAATTGTCCTGAAAGCATCTGTTGTTCCTTCCGCGCCCCCCCCCCCCCCCCCCATAAAGCCAAAAGCCCAATAGGAAGAGACATCCTCCACACTGCTCTACCCAATTTACCAAGACCCCAAAGGTTGACTGGTGATATCCACATAACTCCGTTGAATTTTACCATTCTCATCTTTCCATTTGTGAAAAACTAAAGAGTGCTGCTTGGTTCTTTAGTCAAGCCCTAATTTGGGTGTATAGCTGTTAAATGAATATGTTAGTCGGTGGGCGGGTCCTTGGTTGTCGAAGGGGACTCTAGGAATGCAATTGCTTGGGGCTCAACATCGTGTCTTCCCTAGAAGCTGGATTTCACCTTGAATGAGTTGCTTGGGCCTCAAATCATGTTTATGTTCAAATTCATCGGTATGGAGCTTGTCCGTTGTTCCCCTTTTGCATTTGTGAATGAAATTTTTTGTTGCCGATAAAAAATTCAACATTTTGGTCAATAGCCAAAACTTCGAGTTAAAAAAAGTGCTTTAACCTACCGTAACGCTTCATCAATTTGAGATAGATGTTGTATTATGTTTGCATTTTTTTTTTTTTTTAAAAAAAAAAAAAAAAAAAAAAAAAAAAAAAAAGAAAGAAGAAGAATGAAGTGGAATGCCAATTGTTGTAATTTTATTATCTTTTTTTTTTTTTTTTTTGTTGGTATTTCAGCAGTGGTTTATCACACTCGTATTCAACACAAGGGGACAAGAATCTAGCCAAACTAACCAGACTTGCTGCCAACAATAGAAGTTTTGACAGAAGAACCTCAGAAACATCTGCTGTACTTGCGAACCAGGTGAGTTCATGCAAGGGGCATGCTTCTTTGAAGCCATGCTTTATTGTACAAGTAGACATCCGAAGGCTCATTTTAATCAAGAGGGAATGGCAAAATCTAGGGACGCTTCCTAACCTTCGTAATGAAGGATAACCTCAAATTGCAGCGGCCTTTCATTCAAGCAAGCTTATAAGACTTGGACGGGATGAGTCCGTTTGACTTGTCCGAGTCGACTCGGAATCAGTTAGACCTGATCCATTTGACACCATGAGACAGAATTGAAAGTATGGGACCAAACTGAGTCGGTCCAAATCGCTGACTCAGGAAGTCGTGGTTTCAAGTTCATCTTGAAAGTAATGTAATTGCAATTTGGGGCCGGGATATCAATTTGAATGCTAAAGAAGGAAACTAAATTTGGTTCTTTCCATGTTATTCAATTAATAATTGCAATTCAATTCAATAGTGCTTCTGAACACTCCATAAGTTACTCAAGTATATGATCAATTTAAGGCTTTGAGCTCCAACACCAAGAATCTCCTTCCCAAAATTGGAAAAGAGAAGGAAACTTATTTTTTGCAAGACCTAGACTACTCCCCGCATTAACTACCTTTTTCAAAATGGTGGTCAGTCATTCACCATCCATGTGGTGTACATGTATAGAAATCCAGAGTGTCTGAATTGTCGGTTTTGGGTGGAACATAGCCCAAACAATGAGAGTAATTTTGGCCGTTGAACTTGGATCTCTGACCAAGCTATCCATTTGAAACTTGGATGGTCTGAACTGACATCCACTATCACATGTGCAGCAAATGGGTCACAGCTATTGAAAAAAAATGGTGGTGAATGCACACTGTAGTCTTGTCCTTTCAGCAATTGCACTGGTCATAAGTCCATGACATTGATGTTTCTTTAGCACTGAATTTACCAAGGAACTTGTACTGCAGAAACCAATATCTTACTGCCATCCTAACTCCCTTTCTTGCTTGCCGTCTTCTTTGCGATGTGTTTTAGGGAATCGTTACCCAGCTCTCTGAACAGATTTCAACTCTGAATGAGAGGATGGATGAGTTCACGTCCCGCATTGAGGAACTCAACTCCAGTTTGACCGCCGGGAAATCTTCTACCAGCCAACAAAACCTGGCGCTGCATTCTGAAGCCTGCAATGGCTCCGCTCCAACGTCCCTCTTTGTTTCTAGTCTGGGCAATGGTACCTTGACCGGATCATTGTTATCAAATTCACCGTCTTCTAACCAATTGGCTAAGGACTCTCAGTTAGTGGAAGAGGTATGCCCGAAAACATCTCATTTTCTTCTCCTCTGTTGTGCATTAATTATGATATTGGCAGGTATATAGCATGCTAGCGAGTCATTGATAGGCTAAACTTAGCAATATGCACCACCAATATCGATGTGTTTTGTTATTTCTTTTTACAATGATACTCTGCAGTTCTATAGATGAGAGATACTCATACACTTACCGCTGAAGTACCGTACTCGAGCTGATAGGGTCACTTTCCATTCAGATCCCGACCTTGGTTTCCAGTCGGGTTTGGGTTGGATCTGATTTGGGTCAGTGTCAAATAAGGGCATTTACATCTCGGAGCTACCCAATGGATGGATTAGATCGCACACATTTGTGCCCTTTTCACATGTGTGATTTGTAAATGGGTTCTCTTGTGTGCTTGTGGCTTAGCAAATCTCTTTCCATTGACACACACACACACACACACACACACACACTCAACATTACATTACTAAAAACAAATCAACCGGACACGACCAACCCAATTTTCAACCAGCTCCAAAACGGTGGAACCAAACCTGATTTGATTTCTAAATGGTTTTGAAAAATTGGACCCAGACCCAGAAAAGTTGGGTCAGGTTCATTGGGTACTCGCGGCCCTAGATGCCTGTTGACAAACCCTACTTACCGGTAGGGCTAGTAGCAATTTGTTGGATTGTTGGCTTGTAGGCTAACTACCACAACCTGCTGGATTGGGGCCTGAAAATGAGTTCCATCAAGTAAAGGTCAGGCCCAACCCTTTTAATGGATAAAAACTGCAGTTTTATTCCTTGACCTTGGAGGTGGAAGATTTGGAAAGACTGATTAGAGAGAGTGAGGTCAATTTGGCAGTGTTCAATCTTGGGCGGTATAAAGCACTAGGTCTAGATGGCTTTCCATTGGCTTTCTTCTGAGAGTTTTGGGGTGTGGTGGGTGGAAATGTGCTTCGGTTTGTTGAAGAATTTTTTAGGGGTGATCGGCTAGTTACAGAATTGGGGAACTCTTTTGATGTAGGACATGAATCAAGAAGCCCGTAGAAGAGTTGAAAATTCAGCATAGTTTGACAGGTCGATGGATCTGGTAGACAGGTTGAAATTCCATAATTGTTGTTGGACAATTTTTGCTTGTTGCAACTAGTTGACAGGTCAACTAATCGGGTCAACAGGTCGAAATTCATTGAATTTTTTATGGGGACATCTCGCGCACATGCACCCCCCTCCCCCCCACGCACGTACGTAAGAAGACGGAGGGCCCCACCATCGATCTGGATCGATGACGACGTCCAGGGAGGGCCTCCTAGTTAGAAGTCTGAGTTTTGGTTTGTTGGAGTGGGCCTGGTAGTCAAGTAAAGCCCATCATGGGATCTCATGATCATGGCCTACTAGTCTGATTAGTCTCTTATTTTAGGTTTTGCTTATTAATGTTATTTAGAATATCACGGACGGTTTAGATTACTATGATTAGTTATTATTTGCTTTGTTGGAGGGCCCCACCATCGATCTGGATCGATGACGACGTCCAGGGAGGGCCTCCTAGTTAGAAGTCTGAGTTTTGGTTTGTTGGAGTGGGCCTGGTAGTCAAGTAAAGCCCATCATGGGATCTCATGATCATGACACACTAGTCTGATTAGTCTCATATTTTAGGTTTTACTTATTAATGTTATTTAGAATATCACGGACGGTTTAGATTACTTTGATTAGTTATTATTTGTGTTTACTTCATCGTCAAGTAATAGGTTGCGCACATGGCGAGAGTTTTAGGGGTATAGGGTTTTCTTATAAATAAGCACCCCTTGTAGGCTTTTTTCTCAATGAAGATTAATAAAAATTGTTGCGTATTCTTGCTCCTTTCCGAGTTATGAAAACCTAATTGGGTGTGAAGCCCTCCATTCTTCGAAGGGCTAATTACCGTAATGCGAAGCCACATCTATTCCAATTCGCTCCCATCTTCTACCATCCACCCTTTTCATCTCCCACAATCATCTGCATTACAAATCTGTCCTTTATTGCAGCAACTTTCCTCTCTTCAGCAGAATTCCAGAATCTAGCCCTGCAGGAGGGCTGAAACTTCGGCGGAGCACCACGCCTAGGCTGTACATCTGATCGACTTGAAACTTAGAGGTTTTGAAGCTCAGCCCTGGCCGACTAGACCCAAGAGGGCGTTTTTTGGTTTCGTGGGCCCCACACACGTACGGCCAGCCATCAACGCACGTGCGTCAGGCCCAACTTGTTGTTCACATGCGCGGGTTGGTTACAGGTTCTCTCTCTCCTTTCTTTCACTCCCCTCTCACCTGATTTCCCTAACCCTAACCCTAGATTGTCCTAAATCCCCAATTTCTATCCCTTTTCTTCAACCCTAGTGTTCCCAGAATTGAGCCTGTGAATCCCTTGGATTGGGGAAATATTTTTGTGCATGTGTGGATGAATTTATCTCTTTTGATCATTGTTTGGTCTATAATTTTACTTGATCTAGTCCTAACATGTGTAGGCCTAGACCCGCATAGATTCCCCTTGTTGAGTGCTTGATGTTATGTGGGATGTGGAATTTTGTGTGATTGTCTTTGAACTAGCGTGATCTAAAGCCTGAAAATCTTGCACATCATATTTGAATTTCATGTCCTGCATCAATTTTAGTTTTAAGTCTTTGGACGTTTTTTAGCCCGTTCGACTGATGGACTTGACTGGTCGACGACAGGTCGACGGACGTGGGAATTTGCGTGTTTTTTAGATTTTGTTTCATTATTCGATTACGACTCTTTTGATTATGTTTTAGGGTTTGTTTAGGGTTATTTAAGCATGCTAAACTTGTTTTTTTTTTTAGTCAATCAATTAAAATTCCTTAAATTTTTTTATTCTCTCGTGGATTTGAGAATTTTCTGTGGATTTAATAGTGCCTTGTATATTCAAGGTGTTTATCGATCGAGGAAGACAATGATCAACCTCATCACGTCCTTCCCTGCGTCAGTTGGTATCAGAGTGAGGTTTTTCCTTGGATAGATGGTTTTTAACAACGGGTCGCCAACAATCCCATGGGCGGTGTTCTAGGAAATTGTCCTTTAACAGCGACGACTTTTAAAGTGGTGCAGTGAGAGAATTGACAAGTCATGCAAGGGTTGCAGTTTGCCATCGATCGCATGATGGAGGCTGTAGGACAATTCCATGTTTGTGGTGATGATCTGCCTCCGGTAGGCACTAGAATTTGCAATCGTGTTGATCGTAGGGCGATGCCGATGGTGAATCGCAAAATCACACCTAAGGAGGTGAGATCTAGTGATGAGGAGATCGATGACATGATCCTCCAACATCCCATATGAGGCGATGATCGGGTAGATCGGATAAATTGAGAATTTAAGATAAAAGTCGATCTTCTTAGTTTCAACAACCAACTCCACATCGATGACTTCCTCGATTGGCTGCTTGAAGTCGAGCATTTCTTCGACTACATGGAAATCCCTGAAGAAAAGAACTTCAAATTGGTGGTGTATAAGTTGAAGGGCAGAGCTTCGGCTTGGTGGGAGCAACTTCAGCTCGCACGGATGAGGCAAATGAACGTACTAATCTGCATGTGGCAAAAGATGAATGTCGACTATGATCAAGTACTATTCCAACAATACCAAGATTGTTGGCAGGGTAGTCGAACGGTGAGAGATTATGCTGAGGAGTTTTACATTTGGTGGCACAAAACGATTTTGTCAAAACTGAATCATAGCAAGTTGCCCGATTCAATGGAGGGTTGCGTGTTGTGATCCAGGATCGGCTTCGGATGCAACCCGTTTGGACGATGAATGAAGTGATAAAGCTAGCCACCCGAGCGGAAGCGCAGCTTGAGCGTTCCAACACACGGACCTATCCTGCTATTGAGTTAGCCGCTGCGCGTTCCAATACATGAACCTATCTTGCTACTAAGTTAGCTGCTGCGGGTCCTTCGCAGGGAGCACCACAGGCCAAGCAAAAGAACCTGTAGGGGGTCTCCCTCAACCTCCTACACCTGCAAATCGAGAGTCGGAAAGCGGACAAGTTAGACCCCAAAGGGGTGTGATCACTGTTGCTGGTCCGAGTAGGATCCTGAACCCCTATAGCTGGCCGAGGCCTGACCATTGTTATCGATGTTGCCAACTGGCTTACCTATCAAACACTTGCCCCCAACGACAAGTGGCTAACCTCACCATTAATGATGGTAGCATTGAAAACGCAGGGGAAGACCCGGATATTGATGAATCAGAGCACGCCGCGGATGAAGCAGATTGGGTTTGTAGGATCACGGTGAGTCCCTAATAGTGAGGCGGCTCTTGTATGCACCAAAGAAGGAGGCATACCCACAGCAACACAACATCTTCCGAACAAAGTGTACTGTGAATCAAAAAGTCTGCGATGTGATCATTGACAGCGGAAGCAGCGAGAACATCGTCACCAAGATCATGGTTGAGAAGTTGTAGCTGAAAACAGAACGACATCTCTCCCCGTATATGATCGAATGGATTAAGAAGGTCTGTGAGACAAAGGTAACTAAACAATGTACTATATCTCTTTCAATTGGTAAGCATTATAAGGACCAAGTCGTATGCGACATAGTTGACATGGAGGCCTGTCATACACTACTCGGTCGGCCGTGGCAATCAGAACATGACGCCGCTCATAGAGGACGAGATAATGTGTATATTTTTGTCAAGGACGGCCACAAAGCCATACTAGCCCCTATGGGCGTAAAGGAGCATCCTGAAACTTCTAAAATGGAGGGGCATTCTCTCTTAGCCATACAAGACTTTGTGTAGGAATCCAAAGAGACGAGACAAGTCTATGCATTGATTGTAAAGGGGGAAGAGGCAGAACCCATCATCATTCCCGAGAAACTAAAACCATTGCTACAGGAATTTAAAGCAATTTGGCCCGATGAACTTCCCGACGGGTTGCTTCTTTAGCACCATATTGACCTTGTCCCAAGGTCCAACTTACCCAATTGCCCTCACCATTGGATGAGTCCGAAGGAGTGCGATATTTTTCCAAGGACAAGTGGAGGAATTGATCCGAAAGGGTCTAGCGAGAGAGAGCATGAGCCCATTTGTCATGCCAGCTCTATTAATGCTTAAGAAGGATGGGAGTTGGCGCATGTGTGTCGATAGTTGGGCCATAAATAAAATCACTATGAAGTACATATTTCCTATACCTTGGATGACATGTTGGACATGCTAAAGGGGACGAAAGTATTTTCCAAGCTGGATTTGAGAAGCGGCTATCATTAGATCCGTATTCGGCTGGGCGATGAGTGGAAGATGGCATTTAAGACCAAGGAGGGTCTGAGTGAATGAATGGTCATGCCATTCGGGCTCTCTTATGCACCTAGTACGTTTACGAGGGTGATGAACCGGATCCTGAAGTCATTCATTTGACGATTCGTGGTAGTTTATTTTGAAGACATCTTTATACATAGTCAAAATGAAGCAGACCATATGGAACATCTTAGACAGGTCCTTTAAGTCCTCACCGAGATCAAGTTGTACCTTAAACTGGGGGAAAAAAAAAAACCAGCTTTTTGACTGAGAGCCTGTTGTTTTGGGTTTTGTCGTGACATCCATGGCCATCCGGGTGGATGACTAAAAGGTGAGAGCCATTAGAGAATGGCTGGTTTTGGCAAACATCCACGACGTACGCAGTTTTCATGGGTTGGCGATGTTCTATTGTCGGTTTGTGAAGAATTTCAGCATCATTGTGGCACCGATTACATATTGTATGAAGAAGGGACCATTTCAGTGGACTGACGATTCTGACAGGTGCTTTGCTGAAATCAAACATAAATAGTCCACAACCCCAGTTCTTGTACTTCCCAGCTTCGCCAAACTATTCGAGGTCGAATGCGATGCTTCATATGTCGGAATTGAGGGAATTTTGTCACAAGAAGGCAGGCTAGTAGCCTTCTATAACAAGAAGCTTAGCAACGCCCACAAAAAGTGGTTGACGTATGAGCTTGAATTGTATGCAATAATCTAGGCGTTGCGACATTAACAGCATTTCTTGATTCAACGGGAGTTCATTCTTTACGCTGACCATCAAAGCTCTCAAATTTATAAATAGTCAGGATAACGTGAATCGTGTGCATGTTAGGTGGATTTCATTTTTAAAGGATTTCACGTTTGTGCTGAAACATAGGTCCGATCAACAAAACAAGGTGGCTAATACGCTTAGCTAACGTATAACCTTATTGATCACCATGAGTATGAGGTTGTCGGGTTCTAATGCCTCAAAGAATTATATGCCGATGATGACGACTTCAAGGATGCGTGGATTAGATGCCAGGAAGGTCAACCCAGTAACCTTCGTATTCGGGATGGATTTCTCTTCAAAGGAAATCAGTTGTGCATTTCATGGAGTTCATTGCGAGACCGTATCATCCAAGAGATACATGGAGGTGGCCTCGGAAATCATCTAGGGCGAGACGAGACAATTCCTTACCACTAACTATGCCAAAGCCATCGCTTTGGGCGCTTTATAATGCCATACACACGACGTATGACTAATTTATCTACCTGATAAAAACCCAGAAATAAATATACACAACAATTTGACTAATAATTTACTATATATCTCTTTCAATGTAACTATAGAATCTCGCTCACCAACCACTAGTGCAATTTGTCTACATCCAATAAATTTTCTTATGCACAAAGGAGCTGCTTATACCACCTCATTTCTTTCAATTGAGAAGCAACAAACAACCAAAATATTTAGTTCCAACGCAATTCTAGCTAAATTAGGGAAATCTATTTGAAGAGGCTTGTCCCCCATCCAAACATCTTCCAAAAAAAAAAATTTGCTACTATCATCTCCCAAAGAGAAACCAACCCCTTAAAATTTCAAATTAGACTTGTTATAGCTTTCCAAGCCCCCGAGGCTTTATAGAGGGATGACTCTCTAATCCATTGACCACTTTCCTCCACTCAATATTTCTTTCTAAACTTATAATTCCTTGCCACAGTCTTATTGAATAAGCTTCCCTTTAAGCTGATATATTTTTTTTACCCTTATCCATGTCTTTGTGACGTTATGAATAGGTTAGATGAAAAATAAACAATTATGTGGGCGCTAGGAAGAAAAACCTTCCATTAGTAATAGTTTTATGACCACTATTTCTACTGGCGTGGGCCACTTGAGCTTTGGATCTGCCTCATTTTTGGGCTCATGCCCTAAAATATGCAGGTAAAAGAGATGCACGCTGTGGACATGTCACATAACATCACTGTGGGACCCATAGATTTAAGTCAACCTTTTGTTAACTGATTTTTTAGGCAAAAATACCCATGGGCTTTCAGACAAACTTAAAAATTAATAATGAGCTATTTACTAGTATTTACCATGAAAATGAAAAATCAAGCAACCTCGAAAATGAACTGAAATAATGGATGACAAGCGTGAATATTAAACACATACCACAAAGTGGGCCCTATGGTCACGTTCAGATGCCCATATTATAACCCCTCCTGCCCATCCTTCCCCCTGAACCCAGGCGAGAAGAAAAGAAGGCTCTCTCTCTCTACTGATCCATGGCAAGAAAATTGTCCTCTCCTCTCACTCGTCTCTCTCCTCCAACGAGCTTGTGAATCCGATAAACATTTTCCCGCCCATTCCAACAAAAAATCCAAAAACCTTTTAGCGGCAAAATTTCAATAAACCCCACCTTTGCCCCCTGCCCGCATCTATATTAACCCCACACTCTTCGAACTTCTTACCATACCATGTCTCTCAAGAAAACTCTTATCTCCCTCTCTCTATCTGTCCGTCTCCCAAGAAAACTCCATCTCTCCATGACTCTCCTCCTGCAACGCCCCTCCTTTCATCCTTCAAACCCTAATCCCAATCATTCAATCATTCCCCACTCTCTCCCTAACTGTTCGATGCAATCATACCTCATCTCCAATCTCCGATCCCTCTCCAATATTCATCTCTATTAAATCCTTCGCCCTTGTTACATCACCAATCTCGACCGCAGTGCCAATTGCCTTGGCTATGTTGTCGACGGCGTCGGGGACGCTGTTACCATCCACATGGATCCATCCGTCCATCTTGGCTCTATTTCCATCTCCTCCATCCACGACTCTGACTCCAAAAACCTTAGCTTCGATCCTCTTTGGAAGTCTGTTTGGATCACCGTAAATACAGTCATGCACATGGAGCATGCTCAATGTTCGCTTGATGAGCATCTCGATGTCTCTCGAGAAGGGCTTGCCACTCGGCATTAGCTTTGGGTCAGGCGTTGCCAGTGTAGCTGCTATGGCATTCATTGTGAACGAGTTGTTTAGTGAGTCGTTCGACAATGAACTCATCAGTGTTGGGTTTGAATTGTAGATGAAGCTCAGTGGCTACTATGTTGACCACATTATCCTGACAATCTTGGGTGAGTTCGTGTTGATCTGCCGCTATAATCCTCTCAACTTGTTCAAGCTCCCATTACTGGTCGCTGCTGAGCTCTGCTTCTTACACATCATCCTAGAATGGCAAGGATGCGGGATCCGTTGCCTCGGATGCTCGCGTTGGGGTCCTTTATACCAATATATATATATAAAATCCTATAGTTCTCCTGCAAAAAAGCAATGAAGAAATAGATGATCTCTTGTTTCTTCATCCTACACACACATTAGACATACGTTCAACAGACGTATCTCTATTTGAAGAGGCTTGTCCCTCATTGGCAATGGCGAGCGTACCCGGTTTTGGGAAGACATTTGGGAAGAAGGGGCGGCTCGACAAATCTTTTCTCGATAGTTTCCCACGCAAAAAACTCTCCTCCTATTGAAGAGGAATCGGCACATTAGATCTGGAAATACCATGTTCCTCCAAAGATAGCTTCTTTCGGTTGGTTGGTTTGTAAGAAAAGGTGTTGACAATGGACAATCTGAGGAAAAGGGGCATGTACATCACTAATATCTGTCTTTGTTGCATGGAAAATGAAAAACATCGTCATAGTGAAAGAATGTTATGCGGTTATAGGAGTAGTGGTTTGGAATCCGGAATGTAGAAGACATCTTCGGGACCGAGAGATGGAAGAATATGTATCGCTCCTCAATCGTATACAAGGCAACTATCGCTCCTCAATCCGGAATGTCCCTCGTTCAGATGTCTTCCAAAAAAAATAAAAAACGCTAACCATCGCCTAAAGAGAAACCAACCTATTCCTTAAATTTCCAACTTAGACTTGATATAGCTTTCCAAGCCCCCGAGGCTTTATTGAGAGAACTCTCTAATCTATCGACCTCATTCCTCCTCTTCATAGTTCTTTTTTATAACTTGTCTTCATAGATGACTTTGCTCACCCCCAAGCCACTAGTATAATTTCCCCAATAATGCTGGATCCATCATTTCTGAGCTTCTAATACTCACTCCCTTTTCATGGAAAGGCTTGCACACCTCCGCGCAATTCATCAAATGGAACTTATGCCTTTCTTAAGCTCCCTGTGATGCAAGCCCATTGATGGGGACATCATGCACACACACACACACACGCTGCCCCCCCTACGCACGTACGCCAGAAGGAGGGCTCCACTGTCGATCTAGATTGATGACGATGTCCAGGGAGGGCCTCCTAGTTAGAAGACGGAGTTTGGTTCATTAAAGTGGGCCCGATAGTCAAGTAAAACCCATCATTGGATCTCATGATCAGGGCCCGCTAGTCGGATTAAGTTCATATTTTAAGTTTTGCTTATTTATGTTATTTAGAACATCATGAATGCTTTAGATTTCTTTGATTGGTTTTTATTTTGGTTTACTTCATCGTCAAGTAATAGGTTGCACACATGGTTCGAGTTTTGGGGTATAGGGTTTTCTTATAAATAGGCACCCCTTGTAGTTTTTTTTTATTTCATTGAAGTTGAATAAAAAATTCATGTGTTTTTTTTCTATTATCTGAGTTTCTGAGTTGTGGAAAAAATTCAAGTGGGTGCGAAACCCTCCATTTTCGAAGGGCTAACTACCGTAGTGCGAAGCCATGTCTATCCCAATCCGCCCCCATCTCATATCATCCATATTTCTCTCATTCTATGATCATCCTCACATCAAATCCGTCTGTTTTGCAACCCTTCATCTCCCTACAGCCAATTTTCAGAATCAAAACTTCGACGGAGCACTGCGCCCCAACTGCACGTCGGATCGCCATGAGATTTGAAGGGTTTGTAACCCCCCCTGGCCGACCAGAGCCTAGAAGGCTGTTTTAGGATTCCACATTTGAGCCCCCAGCGCATGTGCGGCCAGCCTCCTACGCATGTGCAACAAGCCCAGGCCGCGGTTTGCACGTGGGAGCTATCGTGTGGTTCAGGTTTTCTTCCTATTTTTCCCTTTCATACTAGTTTTTCATAACCCTAACCCTAGATTGCATTACCCCTAACTTTTTTGCCCTTTTTCTCACCCTAGGGTTCTTTGAATTGAAATTGGGGAATCCCTTGGATTAGGGACTGATTGCTGTGCATGTGTGGCTGAATTCTATTTCCCTTAAGCATTGTTTGGTCCATAATTTTATTGATCCAGTCCTAACCTGTATAGGCCTGGACTTGTGCAGATTCTCCTTTACTTGAATGTTTGAGCTTTTGTGTGGGATGTGGAATTATTATGTGATTGTTCTGAATTAGTATGTTCTAGGCCTGAAATCTTGCATATCATATTTAAATTTCATGTCCTGCATCACCCATGGCCCACCTAGGTCCACGTGTTGCTTTTTGGACTGTTTATTTACAAATTTGGGGGCCTAAATAAAGGATTATAATTTACTATTTTTGGGAGATATGAGGGCCAATTTAAAGATTTGATTGAGGATGTAATTGACATGATTGAAGATATGGGCTGGTTTTGGAGATATAATTACTTTCTATGCTTTTTTATTTTATTGTTTAAATTAAGCTTTTACTATATTAAAAAAGATTAGATTGGCTTGTAATAAAATGTGATTGATTTGAAATCAATCTCTTAATCGGGGGAATTTTAATTAAAGATTCATTTAGGATCTATGGAAAAGGGTGGTGGTGTAGGAGTTGGTCATTTGAATATTTTCTTAATGTGAGTTTTCTTAAAGTTTTTATAAGAGAAGAATGTTGATATAAATAAAGTTCACTCTCTTTCTACTCCATTGTTCTTGTGGGTATACATTTTTTTTTTTTTTTTTGCAATTTGGGTATCGAGATCTCATTGACTCGATAATTAGCTGGCACCACCTTGTCATATGAATCTTGTACATTTATCCATGCGATTTAACACTGACTTGGGGCATCTAAACAATGACATAAAGTAAACTAGGATATTAAACATTGTCACCGTTATCAATGTTAACCAACCTCCTAGAGATACATGTCTTCTTTTCCAGCTTAATAACTTACATTCAAATCTTTCCACTACCTTGTCCTACAAAAGTTTAGCCAGTCTCGCTATACACAATGGGAGACCCAAGTATGTTAAAGGATAAGAACTTTGCTAACAACCAAAGACTCTTGCGTACTCTTTCACCTCTTCTTTGAATAAATGGATTCCCAATAGCATACTTCTATAGATATTCACCCTCAAACCCAAAATTGCTTCAAAATAGGAGGCAACCTTCCTTAAATTGTCTACCTTGCTCACATCTGCATCACAAAATAGAATCATATTATCCGCATACTGAAAGTGAGAGATTTGAATATCTGATCTATCCACCTGAACCTTCTATAAGATTTGATTCCACACCTCTTTGTAACATACGACGGAAAGCTTCCTTCACTACAAATAGATATGGTGATAATTGGGTCTCCTTGTCTCAAACATCTCGAAGGCGAAAAGAATCCCTTTGGAGATCTATTAACTAAGATTGAAAACTTTGCCGACTTAACACACACCTATATCCACCTTCTCCATGTTTGACTACAGCCCAAACGTTCTAGCATTTAGTCTAAAAAGTTCCAATCCACATAATCATATCCCTTTTCTATGTCTAATTTATGAATCACCTCTTCTTTTTTTTTTCTTTCATATTGGGAGTCAATCGCTACAATCAGTGCTTAGCCGAACAGACCATGTACCCAGTGTTCGAAGTATCAGTATCACTACAAGTTTAGTTGACCAGGGATATAGAAACAATATTGATATCGCTGACAACCAGAAATGCGTGGAAACATTGGGGAAACATGGGGAAAATGGTGGAAATTTTCAGTGGAACTTCAGAAGATGCTAAAATACATAAATTTGTATATTTAGGAACTAAAAAACTGTAAAAAGAATGTGTACATAATAAGTTTCCATTTAATGGGGTCCTAAGGCATGTGTTGTTGTAAGAAATCAGTCTAATTATCCCACCAATCCCATCTATCCATCCAACCATCCAACCTTTCATCCAAACATCCATCGATATTTCAAAATATTGACAACATATGATATTTCACCAAGAAACCACCTTCAATTGGAAAGGAAACGAAAGATTGTGGTCTCAGTATCACCCATGTTGCAATAACAATAATATCACGATATTATCGTCGACAATTTGAACATTGTATGCATCCATGCACCCACAAAAAAAAAATTTTAATGATTTTTTTAATAAACAGATTTTTGAAGATATTGATATTGTCGATATTATCGAAATATGGCCGATACATTGGCGATACAAGCGACACCTGGAAGTTAGATAGTAAAAATTATTGGTTATGCATTGGCGATACAAGCGACACTTGGAAGTTAGATAGTAAAAATTATTGGTTATGCATTGGCGATACAAGCGATACCTGGAATTTACACAGTCGAAAATATTGGCGATATTGATACATTGGCGATACTTAGCGATGATACCTGGAATTTCTGATACTACCAGTGTTATCGGTATTGCTACTAGTGTTATCAATATCACCAAGCTAGAGATATGGATAGCATCGGGGATACTCTGAACAATGCTTGTACCCAAGTGCCACTCTTTCTCTGAATCGTGGTTTGGACTCAAGCTCTTGCACCCACTTCTTAGCCATTTCTATTTGGTAACAATTTGAAATGGATGCTTCACAGCCCCCACACCCAAATTCGTATCTAATGACTAGCTTAGGGGAAAAAATGCTTTTGTTTTTCTGAATAACAGTTGTTGTACTATGGAAGTAGCTATATGATATAAGAGAAATGGTCCAATTCTATAAGGTCACTATAAGTTATAGTTCTTTTAATTGCATCCATTCACATGGACAATTCAATTGATCGATCTGAGCACTCAGGGTTATCCTAACTGGAAAGCCCTTCGCTTCTCTTGCCTTGCGAATGCTGTGCTTGGGCTTCACCTCATCGGAACTCTTAATTAAGTTGAAAACACATTTCATGGACTACAATGCAAAAATTGCATTGACCGGATAATCCGCTCCCTCCTTGATTTGGCCATATGTTATACAACCATCCGTTTTCCAAGCCATGGATGGGATGGTTACCTTGACTAACAAAAGTGGTTCTTTAGAAACATTAGTAATCCATGGTGGGTCCTAAGAAATATATGGATCAAATTGTTGATTGAACCTTCTGTTTTTTTTTTTTTTTTGCACTATGTCTTTACTGTCCATATTAAAGGCCATTGCTTGAGTGGTTAACCTTTGTCAGGTTGGTGTGATATTCGCATGATGGCCCATGAAATGTGTTGGACCTAATGAAAAGTCTGGATCATTTGATTGGACTATCCAAGTGTCCCAATGCAACTAGGAGCACTGGAGCATTTGGGAAAGACGATTTTTCATCATTTCTTTGCTCTTCCCTAGAGTTGATACTTTCACAGCGTATGATGCACGATACGCAGGCCCTCAAAAATTATACATTGCCATCCATTATGGACCATGCAACCCGGCTATTGAGTCAATAAGATCTCGATATCCAAATTGCAAAGAAATTAATAAAAAATAAAAGAATACTCGCAAGAATAATGGAGTAGAGTGGGAGAGAACTTTGATTGATATCAACCTTTCCTCTGACAAAAGTTAAAGAAAAAAAACTACACTGCGAAAATATTCAAATCTCCTCACTCCTACACCATTACCCCATTTTATAGATCTTAAAGAAATCTTGATTGAAATCTCTACAACTAAGAGAATCAATCACAATTTATGGCACCCTAATCTAATCTTTTTTCGTATGGCAAAAGTCTAAAGAAAAGCAAACATGGTAAGCAATCCAATCTCTAAATCTTGTCTATATCCTTGATCGTATCTTTAAATCACCCCCCATATTTCTAAAAAAATAGTTTATTATAATATCCAAATTTGTAAATAATCAGCCCAAAAATCAGCACATGTTGGGCCTACGGTGGGTTATGAGCCTATATTTTGTTGGGCCACATAGTGGGCCTAAGTGGGCCGTGGGCATAGGTGGGCCGTGAGCCTGCATCAATTCTTCCCGGCTTCGAAAGAACTCGACCTCGAGTTGGAAACTAATCTCAACCTTTAGACCTATAGTACCTTTATGACGAATCTTCTTATCCTTTGTAGAAGATGATGTAACCCTAAGCATCGGCTCGGCTAGGTTCTCCATCACGTTCCAATAATCAAAGGATTTGATTATGGGTGTCTTCATGAGCCAGGGCCGCCCGTTGTTGGTTAGGACATTGGTGGGGATTTTCCCCTACATGTCCACTTGCTCCAACTTTGGTCTCCGGATTCCCTTCATGCCAGAGCTTCTCCACTTGATTAGTGAGATTGCTTACTGCATGCATGAGTTTATCTACTCATTCTGCAAGTACGCGGATCAATTGAACTACTTCTGCAAACTCTTCTCTTGTTACCTCTTTCGACGCCATTAAGAGATGACGTTGAGTCAAAATTTTCTAAAGACAACCTGCTCTGATACCAAAATGGTGCAACCTGGTTATCGAGTCAATAAGATCTCGATATCCAAATTGCAAAGAAATTTTTTTTTTTTTTTTAAAAAAAAAAAAAAAAAAAAAAAAAAAAAAAAAAAAGAAAAAAAAAAAAAAAGAGAATACTTGTAAGAATAATGGAGTAGAGAGGGAGAGAACTTTTATTGATATGAACATTTCCTCTTACAAAAGTTGAAAAAAAAATAAATCACACTTCGAAAATATTCAAATCTACTCACTCCTACACCACTACCCCCCTTTTATAGATCCTAAAGAAATCCTTGATTAAAATCTCTACAACTAAGAGAATCAATCACAATTTATTGCACCCTAATCTATTTTATTATTATTATTATTATTTTATATGGCAAAAGTCTAAAGAAAAGCAAACACGGAAAGTAATCAAATCTCTAAATGCAGTTCATATCGTCAATCATATCTTTAAATCAGCCCTACATATCTCCCAAAAATAATTAATTATAATATTCAAATCTGTAAATAATTAGCACATGTTGGGCCTACAGTGGGTTATGTGCCTATGCTTTGTTGGGCTACATAGTGGGCCTAGATGGGCCCTGGTATAGGTGGGCCTGCATCACATCAACTCAAATTAAACCACCTTAATTGTAGAAACTACTATAACTAAGTCACAATCCCAAAATCAGATTGTTGAAACAACCTAAACTCTGATTCATGGACACATGTTTGCTGAAACAGGACCATTGGATATTATTCATTTCAACTTTCGAATAAACACCACCATTCAGATAGTTACACGCACACACGCGCGCGCGCACACACACATATTGGTTTATGATACATCTAAACTAGTACCCATGATTTGGCCAGTTCAATTTGAATTTGCTTATATGTCACAGCTGCAATTGCTCAGTGCTTGCTTATCATCCACCACTCTTCGCCAGATTACCATTGTTTTCCTCTTCCTTCTTTGCGAACTAATAGTCAAAACCAGCTCTAACCATTACATACGTGGTCATTTGGTAGCTTGGATTTTCGGCAGCTAGGAATTGGAATCCAGGATTTTCAATCCAAATCGTGTTTGGCATCCCTTAGAATCATGGATTTCAAATCCAACTTGGATTGAATATCCTCAAAAAGGCCTCTCTTCTTAAACATAGAAAAGGCGGGGTGCAAAATATTGTATTTTCAATCCTTTCCAGCTGTCATAACTGCTCTCCTCTCTTTTAAGCATGGTATTAAAACACAGTTATGTTACTGCCATTACGTAATGGTGGCCATGGTGCCTGTCACACAATCCGGGTCTGTAACCTCTGATTTGAAAATAATGGGCTGTCGTGGGCCAATATGGGACCATAATGGACTGATACAGACATGTAAAAGGCCGATACAGTACCAATGCATGTTTCCTTAAAAATAATTTGGAACATTACAGCTTGTATCTTAACGGCTATAAGGCTGGCCATTACAGCCACCATTACCGTGAGTGAATGTGTTGCGTGTTAAGGCCCCCATGAGCCAAAATCCAGGCAACTGAACATAACTTCTGGATTCGATAAGATTGAAAACCCAGGCTGCCAAATGCAACTGAAAGAACTTAAAATCCAGGTTTGAAAATCTCCAGGATTTGGATACTGACTTGCCGAACAACCCGTAAGAGTAAAACGCTGCTTGGCCGTTTGTTCGTGTTAAACCAATTTTGAAACCTTCATATAAATTGCTGTAGTGTATCATAACTAGTTCTTTATTTATTTATTGATTCATAAAGTCTGTCTAATTCCTTGATGGTTATCATGAATAGATTACAGGCATTGCACGTAGTCAACGTCAAATCATGCATCAATTAGACAACCTCAGCAATCTCCTCCACGAGAACATAGGAGGGATGGCCCACCAAGGAAGAAGGGCCAACAAGAGTGGAACAACCGACGTAGCTGTTTTCCCAAATCTTATTCTCATGTTTGCAATTGGTGGTATAGGTATCTTTCTGTTCAAGGGTCTATGCAGGAATTGAACCCGCCCAAAATCCCAAACTCTGAATTCCAGTCGGATGTGCCACTGCATTCCTTTGGTACCGTTCTAAGTCGGGTTCCAAGAGTCCGCCCTTCTCTCCACCCAGACAAGGTGGTTGGATCGGTTTCAAGCCATGGGCTTAACGATTCAATCCCCACACGGCATTCTTCGGTCATTGTTATAGAGATCTTGGAGGCGAACGGTAGTTCCTTCGAGATTCTCTGAGTTTGAAGAGAAGGGTCTTTTAGAAAATTGTATTTTGAGGGTTGAGAAATTCTCAAATAAGGTGAGATTGATGTTACTTTAGAATGTAGTCTTATCTTTTTTTAAAGGCTACATTGTTATGGGTAGAGAGCAATCCTTGTTCACTTCCAAAACTGAGTTCTATCTGTGTATGTTTTAGTAGAGATATTTGATACTCTAGTTTCGTGTCACTTGATACACAGGCATATGAAATTGTATACATGGCACGGACACGCTCTGGTACCATTGTAAGGTAGGGTAGTAGCAAACAGAAGTGGGACCCACGTGATGTATTCATGACATCCAATACGTCCATCAGATGCTAGACCTCAAGTTACCCTCTGATACCCAAAGCTCGTCTGACCCAAGATTCAGGTGGCTGCACCATAAAAACAAATTGAGAGCAGAGAGGCCTATGGTTGATTTAAATAGGGGGCCCACTGTGTAGTGTATCTGCAATCCAGGCCATTCAGACCCTTCATCTAGACTGGATGAAGGGTCAGGCCAAAATCAGGCTGTTTTGCAACGAAAAGGAGTGTGAGTGCAGATGAAGGGTGGGTATTCCTTCCCATCTTGTTCCCTGTGCTGGATTGTGCTGTTTTTTTTTTATATATGGTGGTAACATCAGTTCCTGCATCTGATGGACGGTTGGATGTCCTGAATAAAGCCCCACATCTGCCTGGGCCCGCTAGAGTGCACCTGGAAACTTCTTGATGTTTAGATAATCATCCAATAAAAGTTCACCAAACTGATAGTAGGATGACAAAATAATAATAATAAAGAGGACAATTTTTGGGTCATAGGGCATCTAAACCAGGACCCATAATTTGGACAGTTTAGATTGAATTACCTGCATATATATATATATATATATATATATATATATATATATATATATATATATATATATATATATATATATATATATATGCAATTTTCAAGTGACTGCGTATCATCTATGACACTGCCAGAGTATCAAAGTTTCTCTTTATTTCATAATGCTTTGGTAGAGGAGGTTTGCTCAGATGCATCTCCATGGTTTATCTCGGGGCTTTAGCCTTTGAATCCGGCTCATATTCCAATGATCCGATCCGTTTATTTGATGAGTCTCACTTTGTAGGGTTGAAAATCAACAAATAAAAGCTTTCAATTGGATTATTTCAACTTTCGATAATTTGGCTCTTTTGATTGGAACATGAACGGTGGCTGTCCTCCATGTAGGGGAAGTCCTATAAGATAAACGGTTCAGATCATTGAAAATAAAAAACAAATCCAACACGTGGGGATGTGCTAGAGTACGGTGGATGCCACACATAGAGGCATCCATGTGGGGGCATGAATCAAAGGTGGGGATTTTAGACACGGATCAAAGTAAATTTAAAGAGGGATTGGCTACCAAAGGTGGCCCTACATGATCAGGATCTTCGGCTTTTGTGGCTTCCAATAAGTTTTTAATGGTGGGCATTCTATCACCACTTTTTTTCAGTAGGGTGGTCCACCAGAAATTTGGATTTGCCTCAATTTTAGGCCCATGCCCTAAAATGAGCTTAAAAAATCGATGGATGGCGTGGATGAAGCACATCCATCATGGTGGGGCTACACAGCTTTTACAGCACTGACGAGGTTTGGCTAGTGATCTGAACCCATCCAGCTAGTTGGTGTGAAAGTTAGATGGCCTCACCATAATGTATGTGTTTTATCCACGCCGTCTATCAATTTTTCATTTGAATTTAGGGCACGAGCCCAAAAAAAGAGACTGATGCAAATCTCAGGTAGACCACACCACAGGAAAATAGTGTTGATTGAACGTTAACCATTGAAAACTTCCTAGAGCCCACGGTAATCTTTATTTCCCATCCAACCTGCCTATAGGGCCACATGTACCTGGGTGAAGAGAATATATATATATATATATATATATATATATATATATATATATATATATATATATATATATATCAGCTTGATCCAAAACTTGTGGCCCCTAAAAAGCTTTCAACGGTAAGCGTTCAATCCCTAATGTTTGCTTTAGTGTGGTCCACCTAAGATTTAAGTCTGCCCCATTTTTCATTTCTTGCCTAAAATCAGATGGAAAAATGGATGGACGGCGTGGATAAAACACATATATCATGTTGGGCCCACAGAGCTTTGACACAAGCTATCTAGCTGGTGTTCGGGTCACCAGCCAAACCGCGTCCTAAAGAATCCCAGTCCGTTTTTAGGAATTCGTTTTGCCTGCGTTGCGACACAGAATCAAGCATGTGTTGCCATTCATTGGGGCCATGGATAATCCTATGATCTAAACCGTTCATATTATCTTTACTATTATAAAAGAGCTGTTTCACATAATAAGTCTTCATTGATGATTCTAACCTTCGATATTTTTTAGTCTAATGAGATCCATTAAATTTTTGTTTCGCTCTTTGAACATTTATATACAGATGGTGATAGTAAAAATTAACATTTCAGGTTGATTTTCTAAAATGGGTCGTTGGCAGAAATATTTCACAATATGTACGGTTTCGATTATCGAATTACTCAAAACGTGGACCCCTGTGAACTGCGACACATACTCCATACTGCATCGCGACCGACGAAAACCGAACTCTTTCAATTGAGAGAAAAACTTGAGAAAATTACCACTGTATGACCCATTTAGGGCCCATTTACCTGTTGAAGAACGCTTCTTTTTTACTTCACCAGAATAAGCCCTATACGAACGGACGCCTTCCCAAAGGTCGAAAATGCCCCTCATATAGCCGACGCACTCTATTCACACTGTCAGCCGCGTCTCCACCGAAAAACCTGGTTTTTCCTTCTTTCATCTCCCTGATCCTTCATCCTAGCCATAGATTATCATTTTTTGATTAATTCTCCCCCTCTATGAATGTCCACCATATCAGTAAAACCCTCATTTTACCGCTTTCTTCTTTCCCTTTTATTTGGTAGAGAATACACACCCCACACACGTCCTTTTCCACTTTTTTGAGCCCAAGATAGGACAAAAAATAGTCCCCCCATCTAAGAAGCTTCAAATGGCAGGTATATTCAAATCTCTGCTTTCTTTTTGTGGACCCCACTGTATATTATACTATATATGCGTACGGTCCACAATCCATTTTCATTTTTAAAAAATATTGAGCTTTCTTTTTGTGGACCCTACTATATATTATAATGTATATGCCCATGGTCCCCAATTCATTTTCATTTTAAAAAAATATTGAATGGTATGGCATGTCCTGATAAATTAGCAAAATCAGGACTCAAATGACTCACATTGAGGGTTTTTTAAACAAAGAATGAATGAGATGTGAAATTAAACGAAGACCGTAAAAGAGACTGAGCACCGACTGAGTTAACAGACCGATGACCCACTGAGTTATTGATGATGACCGTGAATTGAGCTAAAAAAACTGTGAACTGAGCTAAAATGACTGTGAACTGAGCTAAAATGATCGTGAATTGAGCTAAAATGACCGTGAACTGAGCTAAAATGATTGTGAACTGAGCTAAAATGATCGCTAAAATGACCGTGAACTGAGCTAAAATGACCGTGAACTGAGTAAAATCACCGTGAACTGAGCTAAAATGACCGTGAACTGAGCTAAAATCACTGTAAACTGAGCTAAAATCACCGTGAACTGACTTAAATTGACCGTGAACTGACTTAATTCCAACCATTCCCCGTCATTTCATGGTTAATTACCTTCATTTCACGGTTGTTTCCAATCATTTCATGGTCATTTCCGGCCATTCCCCTTCACTTCACGGTCAATTCCATGCATTTCACGGTCAATTCGCTTCACTTCACGGTCATTTCCATGCATTTCACGGTCAATTCCCTTCACTTCACGGTCATTTCCAATCATTTCACAGTCATTGCCGGTCATTCCCCTTTACTTCACGGTCAATTCCATGCAATTCACAGTCAATTTGCTTCACTTCACGGTCAATTCCATGCATTTCGCAGTCAATTTGCTTCACTTCACGGTCATTTCCATGCATTTCACGGTCATTTCCATTCACTTCACGATAATTTCCAATCATTTCGCGGTCATTTCTAGTCATCCCCTTCACTTCACAGTCAATTCCATGCATTCACGGTTAATTCGCTTCACTTCATGGTCATTTCCATGCATTTCACGGTCAATTCCCTTCACTTCACGGTCATTTCCAATCATTTCACGGCCATTGTTGGCCATTCCCCTTCACTTCACGGTCATTTCCAAGCATTTCATGGTCAATTCTGACGATTCCCCTTCACTTGACGGTCAATTCCATGCATTTCATGGAAAATCCCTTTCACGTCACGTTTAATTCCACTCATTTCACGAACAATTTCCTTCACTTCACGGTTAATTCCATGCATTTCACGGTCAATCCCCTTCACTTAACAGTCATTTACAGTTCTTAGACAATTCCACTCACGGTCAATTTCACGACGTTCTCGGCCAAAATGTAACATATAACTCTGAAAATTGACCCATAACTTAGTAAAATTGGTCGTGGACTTGTTAAATGTGACCTATGAGTCGACCAT
Organism: Magnolia changhungtana; assembly: GCA_030180095.1. Lineage (NCBI taxonomy): Eukaryota > Viridiplantae > Streptophyta > Magnoliopsida > Magnoliales > Magnoliaceae > Magnolia > Magnolia changhungtana. The sequence goes on along the minus strand of JASAUF010000467.1, from coordinate 1,499,518 downwards.
TTGACATGAAATTCATCAAAATGGCCGATGACTGCTTGATATTGACATTTTTTTAATAACAACCATGGTATAAATTTTCCAATAACTCAATGAAATTGACTGATAAATGAGTGAAACAGGCCCAAAGCGAGTGAAACAGGCCCAAAACTTGTGAAAATTCACTAATAAGCCTTGTATGTTCATTTGGAATTCACCAAAAACTGATCGCCAACTCAACAGACCCACACTATACTTTATGAATTTTCACCACAATAAGTCAACTTTCACATTATGTTTCATTAAATATTGAATGTTATCATTGATATAATTTTCAATTCATCCTTGCAGATGACAAATCCTTGCATAAGGGATTTGGCGAGTCGGCCCCCACCATCTCATGCAGATGTTCTTTGACATGGTGGTTTGATGGTGTGAGTGGGTTGGAGAAGAATAACACTAAATTAAATATATTTATGCAGACCCCATTCTCATTTTTATTACACATCCCATTATTTAGATTTATAGGAGCCATTTTTCACTCACTTATTGAGAGATATATAGGTAATCTTGTATTCAAGATACAGGGGAACCGTGTAAAATTTATCGAGATGAACTTCACCCTAATAACAGGGCTGAAGACTATGACCTCTCCATACCCAATATCCATAGTTCGAAGAAGTCAATAAGAGAAAAATACTTCAATGAATATCATATCTTAAAGAAATATGTACAAGAGGTGTTCAATAGGATAGTTGATAGCAATAAGCACAAAGATGTCGTGAAGGTAGCCCTAATATTATGCGTAGAGTGATTTGTTAGGGGTACCGACACGAATATTATATGTTGTACAGACTTTATCAAACTTGTTGACTCATTGGAAGACTTTGATATTTACCCTTGGAGTAGTTTGGCATTCCAAACGATGACGGAAGGAATCGATAGTGCCTTGATGGCATCTCAGGGGCCTCATTACAATGTCACTGGTTGCATATTTCCTTTACAAGTAAGGATTCTTTTCTTATCTATTTTAATTCATAGTTTATAGCAAACTATATTTATTTAAGATCATCTTGTCATTTCATTGTAACAGATATGAGCCTTTGAGAGAGTACCGGTTCTCCGACAATGTATAATTTCATATGTTCCCTTCTAAATTCCACGATTCATACAATATCGGGGATGAAAGGATTGGAGGTATAAGAAGATTCATCAAATTATAGAGAGTAAAGATTTAAATCAATTTCTATGAAGCTAAGTAGTCACTCATTCAACTATATATATATATATATATATATATATATATATATATATATATATATATATATATATATATATATATATATAGCATAAAAACGAAGATGTCCTCTTGCAGACTGAGATCGTTCTTATCTTAAAGCCTACCACCGTAGAGCTGGAGACGGAAGTTGTTCGTTTGGTCCGTGATAGATTTGACATAAGATGTCAGAAATGTCTTCTTTTATGTTGATATTTTATATTTAATTTGACATGTTATATAATTGATATATACATTGCTTCATTTTGTAGGGTACTAAAGATGAAGATGATGAAGATATGGAAGAGAGATCGGGACAGGGAGAGGGAGAAGAAGGGGGAGAGGAAGAGAGTACTGATGAGGGAGAGGGAGAGGGAGAGGGATTGCAATTGACTGGGGAGTCAAGGGAGGATAGGGAGGAGTTGGAGGAGCAAAGGCTTCAGTTGGAGAGAGACAGAGAAGAGTTCAAGCTTCTCGAACGCACGCTAAAAGAGAGAGAAGAATCGATTGAGAGGGAGAGAGTAGTACTCAAGTAGGTTGAACTAATGCTAAAACTGAAAGAAGCCTTGAGGTTAGAGAATGAAGAGTTGAATGAGAGGACGGTTTTAAAGAAGGAGAAGGAAATGCTAATGAGGGATAAGGAAGAACTAAAGAATGAGAGGGAAGAGTTTGAGGAGGGTAAGGCAAAGTTGAAGAAGCAGATGAAGGCGTTTTGTATAGAGAAGATTCAGTTTTGGAAGGAGGAGTTAGAAAATCAGAAGGAAGAGTTTGAGAAGGAGGATGAGAATGTGTTAGGCATTGATATATGCTAGAAATCATTGCATTCCATTCCAGTATATAAGAGGAGACCAAAGAGGGTGGTAAAGCTGTCTGTCTACAAGCGTTCTCCATTCACTTCCATCTCTGCCATACAAACCACTCTAAGCAACGCCGCCGACAATGAGAAATAGAGAAAATTTCCTACTTCTCTGATACCTTTTAAGGCCAAGATCGATCCATTTAGGGTAATATCGGAGGACGAACTCCATGAATTGGAAAGTTGGGCCAATGCAAACAAAGAATCACTAGAATTTGTTTGGTTCAAGATCATTTGGGAGAAAAATGCATGGGTTGATAGCGTGGTAAGTAAATCATACACATACATAAATGGTTTTATTCAAAACACTTATATTAGAGTAGAGCTTAATTTTCCATCTTTATTGATTAGGCTATCGACAAGTACGTCAATTTCTTGGAGAGAAGGCACCGATCATTTCCTACTTTATATATAAAGGACTGCAAGTTCTGTCCCGCATTTTTTCTATAACTGTATGAATTGGATCATGGTTATTATGTTATTTCATTATATGATATATGTTCTAATTTGGTATGTTGTCTGTAATATCCATGTATCGTCATGCAAATGTCGACATTGAGAATGTATCGAGATGTTGTCAGTGACGAAGCACGTTTATTATTCGAAAGGCTAGAAAAACTCACTGTGATCAACATTGTCAAGCCTCGTGATGGGCAGAAGGCCATGTGGCAGCATGAAGAAGTAATGGTGTCGTTACAAGTTATCAACACTAGGTATACCCATTTTCATGCATTTCACGATCAATTCCATTCACTTCACGGTCATTTCCATGCATTTCACGATCATTTCCCTACACTTCACGGTCATTTCAATGCATTTCACGGTCAATCCCGGCGATTCCGTTTTGATTCACAATCATTTCCATGCATTTCATTATCAATTCCCTTCATTTCACGTTCATTTCCATGCATTTCATGGTCAATTCGCTTCACTTCACGGTCATTTCCACGTATTTCACGGTTAATCCCGACGATTCCGTTTTGATTCACAGTCATTTCCATGCATTTCACGGTCAATTCGATTCACTTCACGGTCATTTTCATGCATTTCATGGTCCTTTTCATGCATTTCACAGTCATTTCACTTCACTTCACGATCATTTCCATGCATTTCACGGTCAATCCCGGCGATTCCGTTTCATTTCACGGTCATTTCCATGCATTTCACGGCCATTTCTCTTCACTTCACGGTCATTTCCATGCATTTCACGGTCAATCCCGGCGATTCCGTTTCATTTCACGGTCATTTCCATGCATTTCACAGTCATTTCCCTTCATTTCCCGGTTATTTCCATGCATTTCCCGGCGATTCCCGACACCTCAACCCGAGCCCAACCCAAGTTTTATCGGGTTGGTGTTTGTATGGTCCAACCCCAAGACCATACCCGATACATCCTGCCCAAGCCCAACCCAATGTCAGATCGATCACAAGTTTGTCAGGTTGAACCCGCCCAACTTTTAGCCCTAAAATCATATATGATACGTTAAGTAACTCATTTTGGTTTAGAAGATATTCTTGTTATATGAATAAAGAAAGAAATGAATAAAAAAGAGAGAATTTTTTTTTATATGCTTATATATACATATTTATATAAATATGTGTTAGAGAAAAATATAGGTATAATAAAATTCTCCATGTAATATATATATATATATATATATATATATATATATATATATATATATATATATATATATATATATATATATATATATAGGGAAAAGGTACTATGGGCTCGAGCTCACGATAAGCTTATCGTGAGGTCGAGCTGTGTGGGCCCCACCGTGATGCATGTCGACCATCAACACCGTGCATTTGATGGGTACCCTTAAAATTATGGAATATCTCAAAAATCAGTCGTACACGGAACTCAGGTGGGCCATACCATCTAAAATTATGTGAAGACACCGTTAAAACATATAAAAGCACTTGGTGGGGCCCACCTGAGTTTTGCACGCACCTGAAACTTGGTCTGAACCCTCATTCAAGTGGGACACACATAATGGATGGGCTGGATTTTCAAACCACATTTTGGTGGGTCCTCAAAAATGGTTATGATGTTTTAATGGTGTACGACCCTCTCCACTTCTGTATGTGGTGTGGCCCACACAAATCACAGATTGACTTGATTTTTTGGGACCTAGGCCCACGATGGAATGGTGCATCCGACTAATCGGATAGATGTTCGAAAAGCATCATGGTGGGGCCCACACAGCTTAACCTCATGGGACAGACCCGTGAGCTCGAGCGCATAGTACCTTTTCCCATATATATATATATATATATATATATATATATATAGAGAGAGAGAGAGAGAGAGAGAGAGAGAGAATGAAATGCATGGAAATGACCATGAAATGAAATGGAATTGCCGGGATTGATCGTGAAATGCATGGAAATGATCATGAAGTGAAGTGAATTGACTGTGAAATGCAGGGAAATGACCGTGAAATGAAACGGAATCACCAGGAATGACTGTGAAATGCATGAAAATGACCGTGAAGTGAAGCGAATTGACTGTGAAATGAATGGAAATGATCGTGAAGTGAAGGGAATTGACCATGAAATGCATGGAAATGGTCGTGAATCAAAACGGAATCGCCGGGATTGACCATGAAATGCATGGAAATGACCGTGAAGCGAAGCGAATTGACCGTGAAATGCATGGAAATGACCGTGAAGTGAAGGGAATTGACCATGAAATGTGTGGAAATGACCGTGAATCAAAACGGAATCGCCGGAATTGACCGTGAAATGCATGAAAATGACCGTGAAGTGAAGGGAATTGACCGTGAAATGCATGGAAATGACCGTGAATCAAAACAGAATCGTCGGGATTGATCGTGAAATGCATGAAAATGACCGTGAAGTGAAGTGAATTGACCGTGAAATGCATAAAAATGACCGTGAAGTGAAGGGAATTGACCGTGAAATGCATGCAAATGACCGTGAAATGCATGGTAATGATCGTGAAGTGAAGCGAATTGATCGTGAAATGCATGGAAATGACTGAAGTGAAGGGATTTGACCGTGAAATGCATGGAAATCACCATGAATCAAAACAGAATCGCCGGAATTGACTGTGAAATGCATGAAAATGACCGTGAAGGGAAATGACCGTGAAATGCATGGAAATGACCATGAAGTGAAGGGAATTGACCGTAAAATGCGTGGAAATGACCGTGAAGGGAAATGACCGTGAAATGCATGGAAATGACCGTGAAATGATACTGAATCGTCAAAATTGACCATGAAATGCATGGAAATGACTATGAAGTGAAGGGAATTGACTGTGAAATGCATGAAAATGATCATGAATTGAAACGGAATCGCCGGAATTGACCGTGAAATGACCATGAAGTGAAGGGAGTTGATCGTGAAATGCATGGAATTGACCGTGAAGTGAAGGGAATTGACCGTGAAATGCATGGAAATGACAGTGAACTGAAGGGGAATCGCCGTAATTGGCCGTGAAATGCATGAAATTGACCGTAAAGTGAAGGGAATTGACCGTGAAGTGAAGGGGAATCGCCGGAATTGACTATGAAATGCATGGAATTGACCGTGAAGTGAAGGAAAATCGCCGGAATTGACCATGAAATGCATGGAATTGACCGTAAAGTGAAGGGAATTGACCGTGAAGTGAAGGGGAATCGCCGGAATTGACCATGAAATGCATGAAATTGACCGTGAAGTGAAGGGAATTGATCATGAAATTCATGATATTGACCGTGAAGTGAAGGGAATTGATCGTGAAATGCATGGAATTCATCGTGAAGTGAAGGGAATTCACCGTGAAATGAATTGAGTTGACCGTGAATTGAATGAAATTGACCGCGAACTAACTGAAATTGACCGTGAAGTGAATGAAATGGATTTTCGACCATCGACCTGATGGAATCTTTGAAAATAACCAAGTTGGTTGGCTAAAGTAGCTTCTCCTACCCCAAAATCATATGCGGTACTCTAAGTAACTAATTTTGGTTTAGAAGATATTCTTATTAAATGAATAGAGAAAGAAATGAAAAAAAAAAGAGAGAGAAATTTTTTTATATGCTTATATACATATTTATATAAATATATATTAGAGAAAAATGTAGGTAGAATAAAGTCCACATCAACAAGTGTGGGCCTGAGCATGAGGCTGAAAAGTCAATGAAGAGAACATATAGCAGCAGGTATTTGTTATGAATACGAGTAGTCAATATGGCACCAATTGCATGTGTTATGGCATGTGGGGCCCATGTTGTTGCTCATGTATCTCCGGTGAGTTTCAATGTTAATGAAGGGCCCACAAGAAGATTCTTTTTTTTTTTTCATTGTAATACTAGTTTTTTAATCAGATGGTCAGGATCATCTAATGGATTTAATTTTTGGACGGTGGCATGCTGTAAGGATAGTTTGCCACGTGAGACTCGTGTATAATTTACACCAAGCAAAGGTCCTCAAGGAGATCTGCCAGCACAAAATATAATTCTATACACGCGTATTCGGTATGCAATTCTATACACGTGTACTTGGTAATTAAGCAATCTCAGGTGGACCACACCACAGGAAGCAGTGGTTATTGAGTGCCTCACCATTAAAAATTCCAAAGGGCTTACTTTAAGGTTTTCGTTTTTTATTTTCTTCATCCAACCTGTTGATAATGTCAAGAAGACCTGGATGAAGGGAAAGTACAAAGATCAGCTCGATCCAAAACTTTCGTGGCCCACAAAAAATTTTAAATGGTGATTATCACTGTTTTCTAATGGTATGGTCCACCTGAGATTGGGATCTTCAAGGTTTGGTAGAGATAGAAAAATAGATGGAAGTTGTGAATATACAATTAAAAAATAATAATAATAAAAACCATCAAGGTGGGACTCACACGGTTGGCGTAACACCCACTAAGGTGTTACTCGGATAACAGCTAATTCGCTCCCGTTCAGCATATATGCGCATCCATGCCAACATGGAATGCAAACCACCATGAACGGACGCAGATTGGGTACCTAGCCCCAGGCTAGGAAGGGACTTGGCCTCTGACAGGCCATCATCATGTATGGGTTTTATCCACACCGTCCATCCATTTTGCCATATCGTTTTAGGGTACAAGCCCAAAAATGAGACAGATCTAAGGCTAAAGTGTAACAAATCAGGTATAATAGTGATAGAAATACTCTTGAAATCTTACACAAGCAAGGCCGGGTTGCCCTCAGGCCAAGTTGAAGGACCTTTATACACAACCCGAGCCCAGACCGACCAATAACCGATTAATTTTTAGGCCCGGGTCTGCTTTGCCCGAGGTCTTAGTATTCAGTCTGAAGTGGGCTGAGACCGAAAGGCCAATGGCCCAGTCCAGCCCATCGGGAGCTTTAAAGTGAAATGAGTGCTGTAGGCTGTAGCGGCGACATGAGGCTGGTTTGTTTCCGAGGGTAACAGCTTAGTGGGTGTTACCCTTACCATGTGGGGCCCACTTTGATAATAAAAATATTTTTTTAAAAATCATATCCAAACCGTCCATCCGTTTTTTGTCAGCTTATTTAAGGACGTTATCCCAAAAATTAAGTAGATCCAAATATCTAGTGGACCACACCACAGGAAAAAGTGGTGAATGACCATTAAAAGCTTTTTTAGGCCACAAAAGTTTTGGATTAAGTTTATCTTTTTATTTTCCATTCATCCGGTTCTGATTGACCTCATCAACGAGTTGGATGGCAAACAAACACTACGAATCTTTTTTCAGTGGGCCTTGAGAAGCTTTTAATGATGAGCGTTCAATCATCACTGTTTCTTGTGGTGTGGTCCACCCGAGATTTGGATATGCTTAATTTTTTGGAACCTGTCCTAAAATGGGCTGTAAAAACGGAAATATAAAAAAGCTGGGCCATAGTTACCAATGAGTCGATTGACCATTTATTCACTACCTGTTCGCGACTAGCATGTGAACGCATTTCCTCTCTTTCTCCACACTGCTTGGATCATGTGGAAGCCAGTAGGGAACTTCTTTGAGCTTAGCATGGAGGTGGAGTGGGCAAATTTTGTAAAATTACATGGAGATTGGTAATCACAGCAATGTTCTGGGTCATTTGGAGGGCTAGAAATGGTCAATGCAATGAGCAGATGGGTGAGTTAGAGGTCATTTAAAGAATCAGGGGTTTTGTTTTTTTGGAATGATCTATGTACGTTAAGGCAGCCCCCACTGGTCTTAGTTTTGGACCTTTATTGATTTCCTGTTGTGAGCTGTATTCTTTTCTTGCTTTTTTGCAGGTTTTCAAGAAGGGGAAAAAAAAGGCCTGCTTTCTGCAAGTCTGCAATTTAGTGCCTACAAGTGAAAGATGAGATGGGGGGTTTTGCAAAGTGCATTTGGATGCACTTTATCAACTGCCATTTACATCAAAATGGCATTTTTGGCTCAATCGCTATGATTCCTCACCATTACCCCACATCCCCCTACAAGGGCGGTGAAGATTCAGCTTTAAAACATTTGGAAGTCCACACTGTCTCTCGTGAATATTACCTTCTTAGGATGAGAATCAATGGTCGGAATTTTCAAATTTTGTAAAGAAGATTAGCAACAAAGCTACAATCATCAATAAATCCTCCTTTCCTATCAATTGAAGGAGCCCAAGAAAGAACCAACTGCCAAGCATGTTATTTGTCTTCAAATTTTCAAAAATTCCTTTCCCTTCAAGATTTCCCACACAAGGAATGCCAGAAATAAACACATCCGGAACTGATACAAAATTGAAGCTTTCATACACAGCTGACAAAGTGAGAGATACTTAGAAAATGGAATGCCCATACTGGACAAGATCCAAACATTATCGAAACTTTCGACCTTAGATTCGGAGTATCATAAGCTTTTGAAAGGTAGTGAAATACCAAAACAATCGACTTGAGTGTCAGCAGGAGCTTCCCATAAATCCCCTCCAAAGAAAGAAACAAATCTTCAGGGGAATTTCCCTATCACCCATCTGCACCAGTTCACTTCTTGAAGATGCACTCTTGAGAGATTCCCATGCTGATTCAACGGCCAAAAAAAAAAAAAAAAACCAAAACAAAACAAAACAAAACAAAAAAAACAAAAAAACAAAAACCACTAGAAGATGTTGTCCAGACCAGTTTATCATTGACATTGGAAGTCTTCAAACCGTAGGTCGTGATTTCCTGGGCAGTAGAGGATGGAATACAATCAGTGGGAAAATTTCTTCATTCCATTAACCAATTCTGGATAGAACATCTTTAATTTTCAGACACAGCACCAGTCAATATCCCCAATAGGTCTAGAACTCACTGAATTGACTCAAAACTCATCCAAGTCAACTTGGCGAGATTTCAAGCAGAGACTGTAGGAAACTTGAATCTGAGAGTGACTCGGCAGGCCGAGTCACTTGCCTTGTCAGAACTCTTTTTAATTAGAAGTAAAATAAAATAAAATAAAAGTAAATGGGCCAGATTCGAACACCCACACGACCTCTTTCAGAGAGGCAAGAGTACTTTTAACTAGCTATGAGATACTTGGTTGCTATTTTTCTTATTTTATAATATTATTAAAACATAACTAAATTGTAAATTTAGTTACTAGCTATGTTGTTGTGTCAGGTCAATGAACATCTAGTCTATTTTTCGAGTTTTTAAACTATGAAATCCACAACATGGTTATTTTTAGTACCTTCCAACCATGAACTTGCGCCACTAACTTCCTTTCGGAGTTCTCCAAAGCATTTTCATTCTAAACAATTAATAAACATCTTAAGAGTATTTTAATATTACTAAGCACTATCTTTAGGTGATATAGCTGAGAGGAGACCAGCATACTGCTGAGAAAATGATTAAGCAAGATAACTTTTCCACCAAACGAGAGAAGCTTTCCCTTGCTCATCGCCTCCAAAATGGAGGGTTTTGCAAACGGCCACGGTCTCTTCACACGGGCAAGCTTGCTGGGCACGAATAAACTCATGCAGCAACATCGGGTGAGGCCGCGGCCAATGACGCACTCGAAAGCATTCAACGTGGGACAAAAGCATCACCAAGTACCACTCATGCACTGTCACAATCCTGACCAACATCGTGCTCTGGCCCAACCACTGCGCATCATCCCGAGTATGGAGGAATGCCATGACATTGAACTGGAAAACTCTTCCTGAAGAAATCTCTACAAACCTCCACCACTCTTTGCCTAGTTGTTGACACTTTCTTTTGAGAGGACAGCAGCTAATGTATTTATCAATGAGCTGCCCTGAATCCTGTTCATAATCCCCAAGAAAATCCACTACTCCCCCTGATCCATTGGGAAAAATAATCATGGCAAAATAAGATAGGTAATCTGAATACAACCATCAGTTTGTTCCCAACTTAAAAATTAACTTCCTCTGCCATGATGACTAAAACCAAAGACAGCTTGTTCCCAACTTAAAAATAAACTTCCTCTGCCATGATGAATAAAACCAAAGACAAAAGGTTACCCTGTCAATTGAAAGAAGCAAAAATGCTCCGCTCCCCATTAAGCATGACCAAGAACCGCCAAATGTTTATAGCTTTTCAATAAGATTCATCTAGCCCTTGCAGAAACCAAATGACAAAGAAAGAACTCACACTCCATTTGATCATAAACCTCATACATAGCAAGTTTGAGAATTTAATTAGAACGAAGGACTTTCCTGCTGACTTCTTGAACATCTCTTGGGCTAAAGAGAGATTTTCCACCATGCTTCTACCCTTCACAAAGGCTCCATGCACATTAGAAATAATATTTAGCAAAACTAGGCTTAAACAATTAGAGAAAATCTCGGAGGTAGGGAAAACACAAATATCAGCTCGATCCAAAACTTCTGTGGCCCCTAAGAAGTTTTCAACTGTACTCGTTTAATTCCCATTATTTCCTGTGGTGTGGTGTCCACGTGAGCTTTGAATATGCTTCAATTTTGGGTTCATGCACTAAAATGAGCTGTAAAAACTGATGGACGGCATGGATAAGACACGTACATCACGGTAGGCACAATCTATGCAACTAGATCAAGTAATAAACTAACTACTATAAGATTCAAGTACCGGATTGAAGTTTGAATCACAGAAAAGAAAAAAATACATTGACTGTGAGCAAGCTGATTATATCATTCAAGGACTACTGTACAGAAATAAGAGAATTTGCTCAAATATAATATCATTCAATTGTGTCTTATTCCATAGTCATTAGCCTTATTTATAATGAATGCTTCCAATCTTTAACAAAATCTATGGAATCTAAAAATAGCATTCCTAGCTAGCAAAAAATCTATAAACGAGAAAGCATCTAAATAAGAATCTCTACAATAAGAAAACACTTTAACTAAAAATTCGATTAAAAATATAATTAAATAAGAAAAATCTAAGATTAGAAATTAAAGATAGGTTAAAAGGGGAAAGTGGGCCTTTTTCTTGTGCAAGCGTTACAAGCAGTTGAAGGAAATAACCCTTGCACCAACTCGATCAATCTTCCGAACGGTTGATGATGCTGTCAATTTCCCTTCCACCAAAAAGGCCTCGACCATCCTCGCACCAATCTCCTTCCCCTTGTCCTCATCATCTATCACCGCGATGACATTGGGTCCCACACTATTGATGGTGGTGCATCCAAATGCCCCAGCCTCCAAAGCTGCTCTCTTCACACCAGCCAACCCTGGGATCAAGAATGCCCAGCACTGCTCTAAGATCTTATTCGACGGTAGTGTCGATGATCCGAGCATTCCCCCGTCCCCTTCAAACACAGAATCCATCAACATGACTGCATGTCTGCAATTCCATCCAAAGTTGTTCAACTCAAACTTCTCAAAAGGCGGAACCTGCGGGGGTGCATTGAATTCTGGGGTGGCGATGACAAAAAACAGCTCGGCAGTGGGTGGGAACCAGAGCTGAATTAAATCGAGCGGGTCATATCTATTGGACAGTACGAAACCACCCATGATTGCTGCAGCAATATTGTTAACATGGCACCCGCTGCTCTTCGCATCTGATCCGAGTCCAGCAGGGATAAGATTGCAAACGGGAAGTGGCCTACCGAATAATTCATTAACAGCTACTACCGCAGCAGCAGCTGCACTGGCAATATTCGACCCAAGTCCGCTGTCGTCGAACGGTAGACCCTTCTCGACAGATATTGAAAGTCCTACCGAGCAAACACCGATCTTGCGCATGGTGGCAATTGTAGCTATTCCAGCATAGGTCAGAAGAGGATCGGAGGTGAGATTCTTGGAGGTCGTGGGATCCGAGCCTTGGATGGATGAGATGGAGATAGAGCCAGGATGTACGGTTGGATCGAGGCTGAGGGTGACGGTATTGCCAATGCCGTCGATTGCCACGCTGAGAAAATCAAAACAGGTGCCAAGATCGTCAATCGTGACAGGGGCAAAGGTTTTGACAGAGGTGAAGATGGGAGAGGGTTCGGTCTTGTGAAATGGGGTATGATTGCATTGGACCAAGGTTGGAATGCGAGTGTGGTGAATGATTGAACGGCTGAGATTAGGGTTTAAAGTATGGATGGAGTGGGGTTTCAGGGGCAATTGTTTAAAGAGCAACGTCATCGTTTTGGGTTTGATGTATGAAGCCTGAAGAGGGGTTGCAGGTTTTGGCACGAGAGAGATGTGGCACCCTATACCTTATAAACAGTTGGAAACGGATTGGCTACTCCCCCGCCACCAGCCCGGTGGCTGGTGGTCGGTGCTCTGTGGGCCCCACCATGATGTATGTGTTTCATCCATTTTAGGGCTTGATACCAAAAATGAGAGGGAAATAAATCTCAGGCGGACCACACCATAGGAAAACAATAGTGATTGGATATCCACCATTATAATCCTCCGACGGCCCACTGTATTGTTTATTTGACATCCAATTTATTTATTAGTCATACATGCCCAGATGAACGGAAGAAAACAAGATCATCTTGATCCAAAGCTTTTATGCCCACAAAAGGTTTTTAATGGTGGATGCTCATTCAACACTGTTTCCTGTAATGTGGTCCACTTGAGATGGGAAATACCTATTTTTTTTGTCTCATACCATAAAATGATTTGGAAAAATATATAAACGGCATGGATGAAACACATACATCATGATGGCGCCCACAGAGCACCGACCACTAGCTAGTGGCAGAGGGAGTAGCCAATCCGTTTCATAGGTAGACGGGAAAGAGAGACAATCCAGCTTCGCAGGACACTGAAGGTACGCGGATTGCGTGGTGTACGGGGATTAAGCGTTACCCTTACCCCGTGGCGCGCGGATTAAGTACTACCCCCGCATGTTCAGAGCTTCGGACAGGCGGAGGCTCCGAGGGCCGTTGAGGGGCCATCGTTATGTATTAACTTCATCCGCACCGTCCATACATTTTTTTCATATTATTTTGAAATATTATCCCAAAAATAAAGAAGATCCAAGTCTCAAATGGGCCACATGGTTGGGATTAAATTCCTACCGTTGAAAAATTCTTAGGGACCACATAAGTTGGATCAAGATTATATTTATTTTTTCACTTCGTCCAGGTTTTGTATGACCATATCAAGGAGTTAGATGGAAAATAAACGATACAGTGGGCCCTAAGAAGGTTTCAATGGTGGGCGTCCTTAGCACCACTACTTCCTATGGTGTGGTCCACTTGATCCTTTTATATGCCTTATTTTTTATCTAATACTATAGAATGATATGAAAAAAGAGATGGATGGTGTGGATAAAATTCTTACATTATGGTGCCCCTCAGTGGCCCTAGGAGCCTCCGCCTGTCCCAAGCTCCATACAAGCGAGGGTAGTACCTAACCCGCGCCCCTTATCGTGGGGCCTGATTTGACCCAGATATTCAAGGTACAAGTGTTATAGTCATGCCCAGAAATTCGACACCCGATTGTGGAGACTTGAATTTTGAGTTTTCGGGTGTGAACCCAATAAAAATACACATGGGCAAGTTCATACGTGCCTTTGCAGTTTGATTAACATTCACCTATAATTAATCATCAGAGTAGCTTTAAATCAACATCATAAAAAATTAAGCAAAGATAATTAAATTCATAAATATATAACTAATATTTAAAATATACAATTTCAAAAGTGGTGTTCATTCAAATTCAGACTATACAAGCTACAGTATATATTCAACGAAACCAAATCACGAAATCTACCCAACTAGGACTCCAATATATACATGTCTAAAATTAATAAAGTGTAAAGTTTTTGGTTTTCATCCAACAATCCTAAAACATCATGACAATGGTGCAACCCAATCTAAGCATGTCTGTCTGAGATCTCATTGGTACTTATATTAACAATATCGTCTGGTTGGTGTTTTAAAACACCTTCCTAGGTAGGAGTGAGTGACTAACTCACTGGTACCATTTTACAAGTTACACATGTTATCAACACAATCAAGCATAGATAATGATAGCATTATTAAAAAAATAATTCTCAAGTTAATTATTTAAATGTATGAATGACATGATGGTATACACGACGGTTAACCCACACCACAACCCAACAATGTTTACTGTGATGATATGCTCAATGGTTGGCCCTCAACACAAACCCAATAATTTTGTCATGATGATATGCATGATTAGCTAAGTAATTATTATTTGCAGTTCAAACATAAAGTTAGTGATACTATGATACCTCCATTGTATTAAAAGTCGCTAAATGTATCATGTGACTCATGACAGCATGTAGTGGCCCCTCATCAATGTCCATTAATCTAGCTACTTTTGGGTTTGTCACCCATAAATCCAATTTATACAATTAAACAACAATAAGGGATCATCGTCCAAGGACGATCATAAATAATGTAAGCACTTGTCAGCCAACACTACATTAATGGGGGAAGGGCTCATTAATTCCATTAACACTCGGGTCGTTTAAATGGTACTCTGGCATATAACCATCGGCTGGGTATATGATGGGGGCCGTTTGAATAACAATATGCTACTTCCGTTGATGCTTACTGGTCACCACGACAGGGATACTCGTCACCCAATGCTTTACCAACATTGTGAGATCATCACTCAATATTTTGCTAATGTGGTAGGCACATCACCCAAACATAGGTCGACAATTCAAATACGGTGTCTCATACTACCATGCCTGGCTCATGAGTCTTTGTAGGATCGTAATGCACTAACGTTTAAAATGGACTTAAATCAATGGTAATATTGTTATCCCCTAATTATTTGGATGTTATCCAACCACCAAACATAAGAATAATCGAACCATGCATTTGATTGATCCGATCGACAACATGGGACCCCCGACACAACCGACATTAAATGCAAAGCATCTTGTATAGCTCCAACTATTATTGGTCATCCATGTTCAACATCGGTCGACCGTATAAGTCTGGCTTAGCCAACTTAGAGTGGATTATCTACTTACACGATTTGCAATGCTCGATTCACCAAGACAACAATTCAAATTATCAAATACATAAACATATTCACAAAACAACTCAATACCACAAAAGAGTATATCAAGTAAACATATGCAAATCAGCATGCTCCAACATATATCAATAATATCAAACGTATATCAACAACACAAATTTATACTGCACTCAGGTATATCAATGGAATATATGTAATAATCAGTACAATCCAATGAACATCAATACGAACCAACATGTAACAACAACACTTATCAAATGGCATAAAAGAGTTCTCACAATAGGAATTTTATATCGACCAAGCATTTTATCAAATAAGTTAACTATTGACAACATATAATATTAGGGTTATACTAATAAAGCATGTTGATGCAGTTTTTCGGTAGACCCTCCTTGGTCAACCCTCTGGGACTTGCACAGAAGAACGAAAGAGACAAAGGAGACCCTGGCTAGTGCAGGGGACACTCTGATGCGTAAGTCAGAACCTTGGGTCTTTTTGAAGGAGATGATCTCTTGGAAAAGAGTCACTAGTCGTGTATTGTGATAGAGAATGCATACCTTAAATTGGTGAAGGGCCCCTATATATATAGGAGTGGGGGGTAGAAGGTTTTCCGCTTTAGGAGATCGGATATATCGGAGATCTTCCCGCGCGGTTACGAATGTCCGAGATCCTTGGGATCTGGTCTTATCCCCCGAAGATCTTCGGAGAGATCTTCAGGATGTTAGAAAGATTTTCGGACCGATTGCTCGGGATAAGGTTGGCCTTCAAGGGCGGACGATGTCTCAGAGATAGGCAATACCGACCTTTTTGACATATCAACATTCACCATCTTCGATCTCAATATATCAGCATTCACTTTGAGGTAGGCACCTCAATGCCAGCTTTGCCGAGGTTCGAACCGAGCCTTGGCCGACCTATGGTTGAGTCGATAGATCAGCATTCACCTCAGCTGGGCTCCGATAGTTATTGACCTTGTCGGGGCCAGTACCGACCTGTATTTGACCTATAGCTAAGCTATGGCTGATCCATGGCAGGGTTGACCTATAGCCGACCTATAACCGACATGTAGTTGTGATGATTTATTCATTAGGTCGGCCGTTCGTGAAGTGGGCTTATGACTATGTCGACCTATTGTGTAGTAAGCCTTTCTTCGCCAATAGACGCCTCGTAAGTAGTTTAGCCCATTGGGTCTGTGTTGGTCCATTCAATAAGTCGTTCTATTTTTTCCCCAACAGTAAGCCCCCCTTACTTTCGAGCCGATCTTCAGAGGCTAGGCAAGTAAGATGAATGTAGCTTCGGTTGGGTTATGTAGTTATAATTGCCAAGTATGGCGGCCAGCACGGGAGTCAAGGCGTATCAATAGTTTAGGTGGCATATCGTGGCTCGAGGTCACGTGGTCTATCAGGCCGCCGTTTCGGTGTCAGACCAACGAGAGAATGACGCGTGACCAATTCTCGATATTTGGGTTGACTAGCGCATGGGGTTGCTCCACGTGTTGAGACAGGGTAGTAGATGGGACATCGTACAGGATTTGCATTGATGGGTGCATTTAATTGTTATCACGTGGCTTCCCTATATAAGGGAAGCCTTAACCCTTAGTCAATTTCGTTTGCATTTTTCCATTTTCCCCTTCCAGTCGTCTTTCTTAGCTCCCATAGGCAATTTCCAGTGACTGTCTTCACCAGCGGCCAGGCATTGTTCCTTCCCCGGTGAGCTTCATACTTCACTCGCCCCCTCCTTTCTTTTTCCTTTTAATAGCAACTCTCAACATCTATAAAAGCCACTATGTCTGACTCTTTGAGTTCATGGGAGGGGGCTTTTGGCGGCGACAGTGAGGCGAGTAGCTTCCAGGTAATGTCGAACCCACCGTCGCCGTTGGTGATAATGGATGACGTCGATTTTCAAGCGTCGCAGGCGATGGAAACGTCCTCGGCAAAGAGGCCGGTTAGGGTGGACCGTGGCCCATCTGTTGAAGAGGATCCGGAAGAGTCCTTTAGCAAGGAGGGTCCGAGAGGTCCCGTGCCCTCAACTCTTAATGAGGCGGAATTAGCTCGGATTAGACTGAGGTATCACATCCCTGAGCCCGTGATCCTCCGGGTTCCCTCGCTGGACATTCCACTAAAAATAACAATACCTGTGTTTTCATGGGTGTAGAACAAAGTTCAGGAGAGCAAGCTCTGTGTCCATTCAAACATCTCACTATCTAAAATATCTGCAGCTTTGGATTTACTGCTAGCTTCCCCCTTCACATAGTAAATAAAAGACATAAGAACCCTGCATCTAGGTGGGCGTGGACTTAACAAACTTGTTATTAATGAGATAAGTTTGGTCTCGGTAACCTAAAATGGCCAAACTCAACCCAACACAGATCTAATTCAATCATAGTTCTTTTAACTATTGATCAGGACTAGAAACAACAAAAAATTAACAGAATGTGTCTGCAGCATGTGTCCACAGGTAAAAAACCATGGCTAAAGGCCCATTTTCTTGTAGTGGTAGCATGTGTCTGCAGGTAACACTCATTCAATTCCCACCAACTCTATATTAATGAAAGCTGATAAAATGAGTCACTTACTACACAACATGTCAGTTCCTCATGACAAGGATCTGTTGCTATAGCTGTGGTTCGCAAATGGAAAATTAGTCCTTGGCAATTCACGTTCCATGTCGAAAAAAAGAGGAGAAAAAAAACCTGGCCCACTGGCAATCCCAACAGCACAAGTTCTCGGCCACAGAAAATACTTCCTTCATGTGACTGACATTAGTTGAATTTGGGTTCCATTCTAACAATATAGAAACCATTAATTACATAGGATCATACTAATACAGTAAAAACAAAGACCTGAAACCATAACGACAAAAGGAGCCAAGACATGCAATGATGGTTTCAATTTGGGTTCCTTATAAAAAATATCCCTCATTTCAAATTAAACCAAATGCAAAACCATCAATTGCTGCCACTAAAGGCTTTCTTACAGCTGAGAAGTAAACAACCATGGAGATGGTCAACACATATCTAGTTGTAGCCTCAAGCACTCATTTCTGCTTAACTCATTCAAAGCACCTTCTTGCCCTGAACTATCAATTGTTGCTTGCTTTCCCATGTTAAAGTAACCCAAATTATTGGGATCAAAGATGCCTGCGGAGCAGTCTATATCCCTAAAATAGGACACAGTTATGCCCATCAGATCAATGATAGATCTCAGACAACTTAGTCACTTGAAGTAGCAAAAGAGTAGGAGAAAAGAAGCAATCTTAGGACCTGACGCTGCAAAGAATCATGACATCTAAGCAGGGGCAGGTAGAAACTTCCTACAAAAACATTTGGATGAACCACAATGCTGCATTTACTTCAATGAACCAAGGCTTGCATCAAGATTCCTGAAATAGTATAAAAAGCTGCAAAAAGATACAAAGCGATCGATAGTTTTCAGAAATATCATACATTTTATGAATCAAATCATATTTTAAAAAACTTGGAATATGATATAAACTTGGTATTTCAGTCCCCTAATTTGACTGATCATCCTGTTTTATTTAAATCAGCATTTGGATTTCCATACTGAAGGCTGAATAAATTGGGTCAACTAGATGAAATTCCAAATTGACCAGAAGGTTTCCGAGCCTTGAACTTAAATTACAAAGAAAGACTGATTTTGGCCATAATCAAAATGGAAACCCCAAATAAATTGCTGTTATCTAAATTACCGAAAATGTTTAGTTGAAATTGCTTGGAGTTTTCAATTCAATCATTGCCATGGTGGGTGCATCAGTGACAAAAGCACAAGACAGAAAAGGAAAAAAGGTGGGCACAGTTGTACCATCATAAGGCTCTTAAATAGAACACTAACCTTTGAGGCAGCAAATTTGGGTCATCCGATCATATGCTGACCATCCTTATCGTGAAACCATGATAGTGGCTGCGCTTGTTGTTCACCACCCATTACTAACGGTACATGCATCCCATTCTGAAACTACAAAATCATGATACTATCAATCACTATTTTTTTAGAAATATAAGACATTTGCATTATCCATGCCCATGATCAATTGGGACTAGATTTTATCCAGCATTTATAACCTGAGCAGA
Organism: Magnolia changhungtana; assembly: GCA_030180095.1. Classification (NCBI taxonomy): domain Eukaryota; kingdom Viridiplantae; phylum Streptophyta; class Magnoliopsida; order Magnoliales; family Magnoliaceae; genus Magnolia; species Magnolia changhungtana. The sequence goes on along the minus strand of JASAUF010000467.1, from coordinate 1,479,944 downwards.
ACATTCTAGTGACATAAGCTGTTGTTTCCCAAAATTTCCCTGTCAAGCATTACAAATGGATTCAATATGCAGTATAGAGCTGCTATCTAGAAGAACAACTCCCTTCTTTTCTTTCTTTCTTTCTTTCTTTCTTTCTTTCTTTCTTTGTTTTTTTTTTTTTTTTTTTTTAGAGAGAGATAAACAACAACTCCTTACTAGGATGAAAAATTAATATTAACAATAATAATAATAATAAATGAGAATAATTAAGACCATTAAAAAATACAACAGGCCAGTATCGTCCAAAGAATGGGCCCTATTCGATCAGCCAGAAACTGAAATTATACAGATTAGATAATAGTCAATCTGACTAATGGATTTTTACCCTGGACTGTGGGGCAATGCTCATTTCATTTTTAACCCTACATTTGCAGGTAAAAATATCACACTACCGGGATCATCCAATCAGTGGTGAGAACCTTCCATAGTGGACCAGGATTAATGAGTCTGGCCATGTGTATAGTGGAATCACCAAGATCATTTAATTACAGAGGTCTCCTCAGAGCTATGTTGCCCTAATTAATGGTGGCAAGTCATCTTAAAATCCTAAAGTATTGGTGCCAACCCATCTTATCAGAATAACCAAAAGAAATTCCATGCATATACGCCATAAGCCATTCCAAAGATGCAAATCAAACTCTTAAATGGGAATCAAATATGCACATCAAGCTTGTAAGCATAACACATTGTGCAAAACATATAACCCAATAGTAAAGGCATACCTTATGTGTCCGGATTCGACTGAGTGATTCCTTGAGAGATTCTTCCAACACCCTAATATGGTCTACACTGTTGATCTCATCTGAATCAGTCCAATAGCTGAAAGAACACCACAATAAGACACAGTTTGAATTATCGTATTTAATGGTATCAGTCAAGGCATGATGAATGCATATGTACACTTTCAGAATAAGAACTTCAGGAGCTAAAGAAGACATTACCAAATGCAGCTGCAGCTTCGCTCTTCACTTGCTGCACAAAAAGAAAGAAAAAAGGACAATACAGTATGAATTTTGAAGACAAACATAAACAGAATGAAATAGAAGTCAGAGGTGATCTTTTGAATGTACAACATTTGACACATACCATAGAAATTAAGTTTAGTTGGTCGCATACCTGTAACAACTTCACAAACTCATCAGGTTCATTAGCTAGACGCATCCCACGTCCTCCACCACCAGCTGTTGCCTTCAAATCTTTAAAAAAATGTTTAATTAGTTGTGAAAATGATATGGGAAGTGGTATGTGAGTAGCACACTTTAATTTGATTGCTATTACAAATTAAAATGGCACCATCCAGCATTGGTTGTTCCAATTGGAAATAAGTGAATTGCAATTCAAGCCAATTAAACATCCAAACAACCCTAAATATCCAATCTAATCCAAATAGAACTTGAATTCAAGACAGGATCTGACAAAACAGGAGAAGAATCCACAGAGAAGAATAATGAATGCAACAACATGTATTTACACAACCTGGACCGGTACAATGGGTAAGACAATTCATCTGTCCAAGTCATGGACAATATTAGGTGCTGGATGGAGCCATTAAAGCTGTGTTTGGATGTTCAACCAAAATGAATTCTGATAATTCAATTTAATTCAATACAGACCATATGATGCAAAATGGGGTGGCCCTTGGATCATTTGTAAGGGAGTGGCCACTCCCAATTTGTCTAGTTCCTATGTAAATAGTTGAATTCCAATTCAGTTCAATTGAATATCCAAACAACAGCTGAATATCCAACTGAATCCAAACACCATTTATATTCAAGGATCTGACAAAACAGGAAAAGAAATACATCATTTAAGCATTCAAAACCATTTCTCTTGTTTATAATGAGAATAACATTCATACTCCATATATATATATATAAGATCATAGATAAATATAAACAGATCATACATTCCGTCCAACACCATAAACACATTAACTAAGATTAAACAAACCACGACTTCATCAAAACCAGAATGAACAAGAAAAACACTAGACCCAAGACCCATTGGACTCTCTCAATTTACAGTTCATTGAACAATCCAGGAATACCCAATATCCAAGAGTAAGATATGAGAGTCCAAGCAGATGTAAGACCCATTGAGAAAACCAGCATACCCAATATCCAAAAACCCACACATGAGAGAGTCCAAGTGTTTGTAGAAGTTCAAAATGCAAGACCCAGTTGAGAAAACTAGCAACGCTCAATATCCAAAATCAAGATAGGAGAGAGTCCAACTGAATGTGAAAACAAACCAAAAACAATGAAGGCTTTGGGGAGAATGATTCTCCTTTTCTTTTTCTGTGTTTGAGACAACCCTAAAGGGTTGAATATATAGAGTTTTACAACGACTATACAAGGTAAGATGATAAACACAAAATCTTTTATACAAGGAATGTGGCCTGTCAACATCCCCCCTTAAACTAATGTTTGTCGTCAACAAGTAATAGTTTGCTAACTAAAAATGAGTGTCGTGCAGAAGTGAGGGACTTCGTGAGAATGTCGGCAATCTGATCATGGGATGCAACATGTGGTAGCAAAATGATAAGAGACTGAAACTTCTCGCGTATGAAGTGACAGTCAACTTCAATATGCTTTGTCCGTTCATGAAAAACCGGATTTGAGGCAATCTGAATGGCACTCAGATTATCTACATGGAATGAAGTAGGATCTTGTAGATAAACGCCCAAGTCAGAAATAAGTCCACGTAACCAGATAATCTCACTACAAGCTGCTGACATTGCTCTATACTCGGCTTCCGTGCTTGATTTGGAAACAATGGCCTACTTCTTACACTTCCAAGAGATGAGAGAACTGCCGAGAAAAATACAATAGCCAGTGGTAGATCTGCGTGTGAGAGTACAACCGGCCCAATCAGCATCTGAATAAGCACAAAGGTCCAAAGGGGCCGTGGAGGAGAAGAACAAAGATCGATCCAGAGTTCCATGTAGATACCGTAAGATGCGCAATACTACAGTCATATGAAGAGTTCGAGGAGTAGAAACAAATTGGCTGACAACTTGGACTACGTAGACAATATCAAGACGAGTCATTATTAAGTAAATCAGACTCCCAACCAAATGGCGGTATAAAGTGGGATCCACAAGGAGTTCACCATCGTCACGGCTATATTGAATGTTAAGTTCCAAGGGAGTCTGAACTGTCTTCTGATCCGTTAAGGAGGCCAAGGCGAGAAGATCCTTGGTATATTTATACTGGCTGACCAGGATTCCACGTATAAAACGCGAAAATTCAAGTCTAAGAAAGTATGTCAGAGGACCCAGGTCCTTCATCTTAAAGGATGACTTTAGAACTTCCTTTAAAGCCGAGATGCCAGTATCATCGCTACTAATCAGAAGTAGGTCATCAACATATACGAGAACAATGATGATTCCATGCTCAGAGGTACGCAAGAAAAATGATGGATCATGACCACTTTGAGTAAAGCCAACTCCTATAACAACATCATGAAAACGTTGGAACCATGCCCGAGGGGCTTGTTTGAGACTGTATAGAGCTTTTTTCAGGCGATAGCTTTATTGGCAGGGATTAAAGATCCAGGAGGAGGTTTCAAATAGACTGTTTCTTGGAGGTCTCCATGAAGAAAAGCATTTTTCACGTCCATCTGAGTGAGTGGTCAAGAGAGAACTGATGATACTGCCAGAAGAGTGTGAACGGTTTTCATCTTGGCTACAAGAGCGAATGTCTCATCATAATCAATTCTGTGTTCCTGTTTGTATCCCTGAGTGACAAGCCGAACTTTGTATCAATTCAATGATCCGTCAGACTTGAGCTTCACAAAATAAATCCATTTACTGCCAATTAATTGTTGGTCAGTAGGTCGAGTAACAATGTCTCATGTATGGTTATCATCCAATGCTGCAAGTTCTTCTGCCATAGCTTTCTTCCAACAATCATGACTGGCCGCCCGATGGTATGAAGTAGGAATAGATACAGTATCCAGGGTAGTATTCATGGCAGACAGAGTATATCAAACGATCAGGCTGTCGATGTACACGAGTGGAACGATGTACCAAGATAGGATCCAGATCAGTTACGAGTACAGTAGGAAGAGTAGTAGGTGATGGATCTGTACGTGGTCGTCATGAATAAACCTGCAATGGACAAGAAGGGGTACTCGAGGTAACCGGAATGTCAGGAAAAATAGTAAGACGAGGAGAGTGGTGTGGGCGAAGGAGGAATAGATGAATGGAAGGCAATATGCTTAAGAAAAACAACATATCGTGATACCCGTACACGACGAGAGACCGGATCATAGCAACGAAAACCCTTTTTAGTTTCTCCAAATTCCAAGTACATACATTTGACTGATTTTGGGGAAAGTTTGTTAAAACACGAAATGTGGAATATGCAGGAAGAGAACCGGTGAGAACAAAGTAGAGAGATTTCCTATTCAGGTCTGTGGTTGGCAACCGATTAATCAAGTACACTGAATGCATCATAGCTTCCGCCCAAAAGGAACGAGGAACACTCATAGCTGTCATTAAGGTATTGACAGTTTTAACAATATGGCGATTTTTTCGTTCAGCCACCCCATTCTGTTGTGGAGTATCAGAATAGGTGGTCTGATGAGTAATCACATAACCCTGAAGATATGTACGAAAATTTGTGGAGAGATACTCTCCCCCTAAGTCAGAGCGGAGAGTTTGAATTTTTACTTGAAATTGTGTGTCCACCAGAGAATGAAATATTTTGAATTTTTCAAACACCTGTGACTTAGAGTGCAGAAAGTAAATCCAGGTGTAACGGGCGAAATCATCAATGAATATAACATAATATCGTAGTCCAGAGAGAGACATAATTGGGGAAGTGTCCCAGACATCCATATGCACCAGTTCAAACATAGATGATAATTTTGTAGTATTTAGAGGAAAGGGAATACACTTACTTTTTGAAAGGTAACAAGAAGAACAAGAATAATCCAAATCACTTTTATTAAGAGAAATATTCCTTAACATGCCAGAAGAAAAGAGCTTAATCAAACGATCAGAATGTAGATGACCCAGGAAAAAGTGCCAGAGTTTCCACATTTTATTTGCCGAACAAATATCCGAGGAAGAGGGAGAGAAGAAACAACGAGCTGGAGTAACGGATGGGTGAAAGTCCAGCACGTACAAACATCCATGCCGCCTACCCTTCCCAAGTACCTTCCCCGTTGTCAGATCCTGCACAAAACAACAATTTGGAAGAAATATGACTAAGCAGTTATTGGATGTAAGTTGACCAACAGAAATTAAATTTGAGGAGAGTTTAGGGACATGAAATACATCACAAAAGGTAAACTGGCGATGGTCAGAAGGAGAGAAAGTTAAGGAACCAACGGACTGAATTGATAGTTTAGTGTTATCTGCAGTAGAAATAGCCTGATTGCCTGTGTAAGGACGAACATTGCGAAGATGGTATACATCACCAGTCATATAATTTGAAGCACCAGAATCGAAGAACCATGGAGAAGATGTAGTTATACCTGACATACTGACCGTAGAAAGGGTCTGCACGACCTGCTGGAGCATCGCAGAAGTTAAAGGTGAGGAAAGACCTTCAATAGAACTAGTGGATGCAGTATTACTAATAGAAGGCTCAGAAGTAGTCACAAAAGTAGCAGAAAGAGCACGACCACGGCCACGACCTCGACCACCACGTCCACAGCCGAATGAGGATGCGTAGGCATGTGAACGACAGTCCTGAAGACCATGATCAGTCCTTCGACAATACGCACACCAATCTTTGCACTGAGCGACGAAATGTCCCACTTTGTTACAGCTGTGACAAGTTAAAGGAGTGGAACCAGTAACCATGGTTTGGTGCAGAGGTGGATACAGTAAGTGTTAGGTCAGATGGTCCCAGAGATGTCCCCTGAGAGAGAACCTGCAGTCGTTGTTCCTTGGCTAATAAACATTAATAACCGAATTCAGTGAAGGAGTTGGGTTACGGTTCAGGAGAGCAGCCCTGCAATGCTCAAATTCCAGACACAGTTTCATAAAAAACTGTCTAACTTGCGCACTCTTGCGCATTATGTGGAATATTTTAAAGTCATGTGGGAAGTCGGGATCCATCATAGCCATCTTTGTCCAAATTGTAACCATTGTAGAGTAGAAAGATTGAATACTTTTGTCACCCTGAGTAAGGTGAACCATATCTTGTTCCAGGCGGTATAACCTCGCCCCATTACTCTGTTGATATATTGTCTGGAGATGCTCCCACATAGCCTTAGCAGTGCGATGTAGCGTGAGGCCAACAACTATTGATCGATCAACGGAATCAAGAATCCAGGTAATAATCTGTCCATTTTTCATTTCCCAATCAGTCATTCTGTCGACATCGGTGGAAGCGGGGACAGTAACAGATCCATCAATCAGTCCAAACTACGACCCTTGGAAAAACTTTGAAAGTGGATGGCCCATAGATTGTAGTTGGTGTCATCGAAACTACATCGTGGGGCCTCTGTACGAGAGTCTTTATCCATAGATAGGACGAGATTAAAAAAACGAGGCTGAAGAAGAAAGTACCTTGTAGCCGAAGATCAGAACAGCAACCAGCAAAAGAACAAAAGGGATCAGATGTAGGAAAAGAGCAACAAATTAACAGATCAGGACGTGCAGCAGTAGGTGTAGCAGTAGATGCTGCAGTAGGGATCGGATGGAGCAGGAGATAATGCAAGAAGGATAATGCAGTAGAGATCGAATGTAGCAGGGATCGGATGTGCGCAGGGACGTGCGCAGGTGCGGACGTAGGTGTAGCAGGGATCGGACGTGCGCAGAGACATGCGCAGAGACGTGCGCAGGTGTAGCAGGGACGTGCGGACAGGCTTGGGGAAGATCGGATGAGCGTGGGGAGGGCCGGATCTAACAGGGCAGGGCCAGATCTGACAGGGGAGGAGCCGGATCGAACAAGGGAGGACCGGATTTGACAGACGGTGGGGCCGGTGATGAAGAGATGCCGGATTAGGATTGGTATTGCTCTGATACCATGAAAACAAACCAAAAACAATAAAGGCTTTGGGGAGAATGATTCTCCTTTTCTTTTTATGTGTTTGAGACAACCCTAAAGGGTTGAATATATAGAGTTTTACAACGACTATACAAGGTAAGATGATAAATACAAAATCTTATATACAGGGAATGTGGCCTATCTAACAGAATGTAGAAGGTCAAAATGCAAGACCCATTAGAGAAAAACCTGCGATACCCAATATCCAAAAACACCAGATATGAGAGTCCAAGTGCATGTAGAAGTTCAAAATGCAAACCCCAACTGAGAAAATCAGTAATGACCAATACCCAAAAAATTAGATATGAGAGATTCCAGGTTCCTGTACAAGTTAAAAATGCAACAACCAGTTGAGAAAACCAGCAATACCTGAAAAAACAGATTTGGGAGAGTTCAAGTGCATGTAGACATTCAGAATGCAAGACCCAATTGAGAATACCAGCAATACCCAATTTCCAAAAAGCCTGATATGAGAGTATCCCCCCCAAAAAACAACATTCGAAAATGCCCAAAGGCAAGACCCAATTAACAAAACCAGCTATACCCATAGAGATGGGAAAACCCACCTGTTGATACATCCTAATAGAAGCCATTCCTTCCATGATATATTATCCACTTCAAGGCCCAAGAACTGTAAAGTTTAAATGACTGTTTTCAAAATACGTTGTTTCATTTGCATATCATAATCAAACAAGCAAGAAGAAGAAAAAGAAGAGAATCATATAAGTCATTCCATTTGCAGTTCAAGTAACTTCCAAATTGGGAAGTCTCTAAATGATCTCTTAACATTTTACAAGTTGTTCCGAGCAACAAGAACTCTAAATGGGACCTCTCTCTTTTGGCTATCATTTGGGCCATTCGGGTGGAAAGAAACGATGGCATTTTCAGGAATAGAAGCAGCTCTTCTTATGGGATTGGTTGTAGGGTGATGTATCTTGTGAGAGATTGGACATCTAGATAGTTGTTTCTGGTTTGCCGAGTCTGCCCTTCGGGCTTTAATAAAATTCAGTATCTTTCAAAGCCCGTAAAGCCTTTACAGGTAAATACATGCATCCAAACAGTCCCTGTAATCCCTTTACAACTTAAGGACTTTGCAGGCATCCAAACTTGCCAAATTCAATCCAACTTCAAATAACCAAACCAGACAAAATGACAAAAACAGAACAACACTCAGCAACCAACGAGAGCTTACTGTAAATGGTGTAACTGCCAAAAGCATGTATACCAGCTTCATGCCAAATGTCCTTGTCATACTGTCACTCACATTCCATCTCTTCCTGGGGTCTGAATCCAGCCTGTTCATAGTCTCCTTAAATGCCTACTCCAAATTAGAACTAAGGTCATGGGTTTGAGTACCCATTGTTATGTGTGGGTGTGGGTGTAAAATAAAAATAATATTTAAAAAAAAGAAGAAGAAGAAGAAAAAGAAGAGGAAGAAGCAAGAAGGATGAAATTACAAGGCACTTGCCATAAACATCTACAAAAGGATAAAGAACGATTACCATCTGACATGGCGATTTGATATGTGACTGTGAAATAATGCATGAAAAGTATGGTTTCCCGTGAGCGCCACGATTTCTTCCTCCCCCAAAGAAGGTGTGGTAGAATCCATTGAAATCAGGGTGCATGTACAGCTACAATCAGATATGCAGAACAGTTCCTAAGGAAAACGTTAATGGGCCATGGAAGATTCATGGGTTATGTTGTATTTCAATCGATCCACTACCAAAAAAAGTGTTGTTCATCAAGACATCAAAGCTAATAATTAAGGCTGACTGATCATGTAACTTTAACGAATCAGAACAAAACCCACCAACATATGTACCATCGCTAATCTTCTTTTGAGCCTGTTTTCTTTCCGAGAAATTCCACAATGTTCTCCAGCTGAAGGATCTTCCTGCAAACCATGGCCAAAAGCATCAGGTAAATTTGAAAATCATCGAAGTGCAGCAAGAAATCTCAACCATCAGTTCATACCATAAGTGACCATGGAATGCATCACGTTTCCTCTAATAAAATTCATGCTGTCAGAATAGTAAAAAATAAAATAATCATTCCAAGTTCGTTGGAGAAATTGTTTAGAGCGGTTTTGAAGCATCTATTTCATCCAATCTCTTTGAGTTTCCTAAAAAAGGAGCTTTCTTAGCATGTCACATAACATGCTTGTGTGTGTGTGTGTGTGTGTGTGTTTTCTTTTTCTTTTTCAATTAGCTACATGTTCCAAGAGACCCACTGCATCTGTTCACATATAATTGCAAAACCATCAGTTTTGTAACCATATTCTTGGATTGAAATAGAACTGTGTAGACTGTGGTGTCTTGTGACATCCAAGTAAATGAGGTGACAACTGTGAAATGAGAATAACTAAATCTGGTATACCACAGACAGGAAACAGTGATGATTGAGCCCACAAAAGTTTTGGATCAAGCTGATATTTGTGTGGTCCTTTCAAGTTGGATGGAAAATACACAACTGGTGGCCCCCAAGAAATTTTTAATGGTGAGCGTTCAATCACCATTGTTACATGAGGTGTGGTCCACCCGAGCTTTGGATCTCCTGACAACCCTGTCAAACAAACAGACATCAACAGCAATAGCAGAATAAGGAAAAAAAAAAAAGAAGAAGACCATGCATGAAACCCAATACATGAAATACCTACAATCAGAAGGTTCGATGTGGACGCTATAAGCAAGGCAATAGTAGCAGCGATCAACTTCCTTGCATCAGGTTTTGCCTGTACGAGGATGAGATGTTAATATCTTTCAATAAAGTGGCTATGCAATTATAAAATTTGCTCAAAGATGCTGCCATTTACCAGTAGTACTCTGCAAAATCCAACATGGGCAGCCTGAGTTTTTCAAACTAGCATTGTCAATACAATTTCACTAAGAAATAAACAATAGAAAATGATCTGCTGAATTACCAGCATTTCGTTTCATCCAGCATTTAGTACAAGTCAAGGTCCATCTTTCAGTATCCAGATTGATAATCTGGTTGGCCATCCTATGGATGGGTGACACCATGTGGATGAACAATCCAAGCCATATGATCGAACAATGCATCCGGAACTCATCAGAGTCACTAAACTCAGCTTGACTCAACAGACATTCTAGGTGAGTCAAGTTTTCAAGTTCTTACATTATGGTCTAGTCATTACCCAGTGATTTGTGACTTCGAAGCTCTCATATTTTACTCATGAAACTAAGTTCAATATAGGAGTGAACCAATTGAGATATTTTATTTTCAGTTTTAATAAAGGAATTCAATGCAATTTAGACGACCAAAGGACTACACAATCAGTTGTGTGCCACTGGTCCATGGGATGAATAACCAATGCCCTTGGATTCTCCCAAGGAATGAAAAGAGCATCTGATCTACTTGGTGTTTCTTCATCATCAATGAATAATGGCACCTGCATTGAAAGAAAATTTGAGAAAGACTTAAGAGGGGCTGCCAGAAGATGTATTTTACAAATTTTTGCTGTATTAGACCATCATTTCTAATATGATATTTCCTGCCTGGCAACCTAATCCTTCTTTGAGACAAGTTTCTAGGAGTCAATGTGTTATTCATTTTTGTTTCATTTGCATATATAGAACACTAACCACATGGTTGAGGAAGTTAACTGGAGCAATCTTCGAGATGGGGCCTCTAGCTGAAGTTTGATAAAAATGTGAAGAAAAAAAAAAAGAAGAAGAAAAATGTCCGTAATGATATGCTATATACCTCTAATGATAATAGTGTAACAAAACAAATAAAGCCATTAAGCAAATGTTAATACCTCTTAACACAGCTAACCCACAACAGTAACATGGTGATATTCTATTAGGAAAATTCAGCGAGACACCAAAGGATGAACTTTGCATGTGTAGAAGTGTTAAATCAGCCTTCACAGTGGTGGGTTTTTTTTTTTGCGCTTATAACTTAATGACCTATTTGGATATAAACAAATCAGCTATTTTTTCTTCTTTGGAACAAATATGCATCTATTACTCTGTACATTTTTGGTAATGCACGAAGGCTTCACATTTTCTGTTTTATTTGTTTTGCTTTTTGAACCATAATCTCATTTTCTGTTTTAGCCTCATATATTGAAACTAACTATTTGTGGAAAAAAAAACAAACATGACATCCAGAAGGACCCAAAGTCAATAAATTAACCTAATAGGACAGGAAAAATGTGCAAAAGAGGAAAAAATATCAGAATTCATTGGAACCAAGCAGTAATGCCCTATGATCGGAACTCAAGCATTGTGAACTAAAGCCAACGACTCCATCACCATCAATTTTTCTTTTTAAAACCCATTTGGACCCCAAGGAAACTCTTAGTTTTCACTACATCAATGAAGTTTAAAGCATAACCTATCATACATAATTACACAGTCCTGACTGAGAATAGAAATAATATGCCATTGGAAGCATAAAAACCTCAAAAGTAGGCAAAAAAATGTTTTTTTTTTTTTTTTTCTTGTAAGTAACATACCGAAAGATATTGAAACAATCCCTCTAAATGCTAGGGCTTCAGATGGACACCCCTTGTTATGTACGAGGCCTGGCATTCAAAATCACAGCGTAAGTAACAGAAAGGCCATGTTAACATTATGTTATGACCTAACGTATAAAAACATGATCCCAGAATTACCACCTGTTGAAGGAAGGCAGGGTGCTGAATGCAAACAATACAATATTAGTCTATAGGAACCTGCAGATGACAACAAGTTCCAGCATGCATGCATGCATGGTTATTGGAGTGAGAAGGTTCTGTGCCTTAGCCTACACCAGCCCCAACACCATTTCTGTGGAGGCAAAGGCAACATATTTCAGACATGAACAGAAACTAGGACAAGGCAGTATTTTTCTTTTCTTTTCTTTTCTTTTATTCGCAGCAAAAAGAATCAAGAGCCTAAGAATTTGGAGTCATCGATCAGAACCAACATGCACAGTTAAAATGAGAGTTCAACTTCTGAAGGAGTATACCTTATTCATCATATTCCATTGACCCACTTGGGGCAAGCAATCCTTTTTTCTCTACCAGTGTCATGGGATTTAAGCTACAAAACCAACCAGAAGCAATGACGAAAAATTAAAAAGCACTCAAAGGAGGGAGTTCCTGTAGTTAAACTAGCTAGTCAATGAAACAAATCCCGCATTTGTTAAAAAAAATACCAATTTACTTACCCAAGTGTAGGTAAAATGCGTGCTACAACCGAAGCAAGTTTCTCACTGATTTTGATGCCAAACTCCTTTGCATAAGGATCTTTGTGGTAACTGGTAAGTATTGTGGTGAACCGTCTAACCAAAGAAAAACGAAGTTTCAGGGTACTTCATTCTGACACAAGCATTAACAAAGAGTAACTACAAAGCCAGTGCCAATCACCATGTTGATGCACTAAAGAATAGTTTCTAGGAATTTCATGTGCTTGCTTTGCATACTTTTGGCATGTTCTCGAGGCATGGTAAGAATAACTTGCATTTTTTTTGTGCGACATTGGAACATCTTTTGTGTTCAAGCCTGATAAATAGCAATACTTTTGGGGAAGTTCTCCATTATTCTCTAAGCAGATCTATTGGGGATTGCAACTAATATGGTCTGTATCAACTGTTTCACATGTTAGTCAATCTCTACGTACTTTATAAATAAAAAATAATAAAATAATAAAAAAATAAAAGCTCTAAGGTTTGTATTTAATGTACTCTCAAATGGTAAAGAAAACATAAATTCAGTATCACAAAGATATAAATACACATGTAACAGGATTTCTTTCATTCAGATGCCCTAAGTTCTCAAATCAATGCATTCCCAAATTACTTTCCTTTTGTTCTAACAAAGCAAAAATTAGTTAATGGGTTGCCCCAATTTCCTTCAATCGGGATAGACCTATGTCAACGTATATGATTTTTGGGCCAATACATATGAGATCCCAAGATAGAGAGATAGGAAATTATACAGAAGATAAGGAAGAAATGAAAAAGATGAAAGCACAAACAAAAGGATCTAGAGAAGCAGAGCTTACCCAGGTTTAGATGCAGAGTTGTGTTTACTAGCAAGGAATGATTGCATGCATAGGCATCTTTTCCCAAAGCAGTATCTATTATTTAAGCCTTGGACCTTGCTCCTTTGGCCTTTTGGAAGTTTCATTTATTTTATAACAATGATTATCATAAAATAACTATATCAAGATTACTCTATCCACATAATGCTATGATGCGTGCCAAACGGGCCCTTAGGGTGTGATGAAATAGGAACCAATAGAAGTAAGAGTTCCACCAGAAAAGGTCTCTAATTTAGCGAGGGGTAATACGTATATAAGATAAAGTCATCAAATAAGAAACTAGGGAAAGTGGAGAGGTGGATAAGAGGAAACTTAAGATGCTCATGGGAGTGCTCTAATATAATAGAGACTTCTCTTTTTTCTTTTCTTTTCATTTTTTTTTTTTTTTAAATCATTGTTTTCTTTACTTATTCATGTAAGTGCTATAGTTTATATCCCTGTCGGTTGTCAAATTTGTGGTGCCAAAATCACTGTTATATAACTTGCATAAGTGAAGCTCTCTCAAAGATCAACATTCATGAACAAGTAAAGCTCACAACAAGCAAAGCTCACAAGTACAAAGATCAACCTTGACTGCAAGTATTGCTCACAAGACATGACTCTAGAATGCAAGACTTCAAGAAGAGTATAAGGCAGTTCGTAAAGAACTCAAGACACTTTCAAGGTTGAGCTACATCAAGATTTCAAGATTGAACTACATCAAGACTTCAAGGTCACCTGTTCCTAATGTTTCAATGTCCTTACTTCACGATTGGGGTTTGATTGACCTTAGGTTGACCTTAGAAGTAGGCCATTTTGGATACATAAGTCATATGTTTATGTTACGTGAGTTTGGGCAGTTCGAAGACTTGTCCTAGGCTTTTTTCGACTAGTCTTAGCTTTGCTTCGACCAGTCCAAGAAATTCTTCGATCAGTCGTGAGTTTGTTACAAAATTCGGATATTTTCTGTTAGGCTTTGACTAGTCCAGGAATCTGTTCGACCAGTCGAAGGAACAGTGTCGACTGCATCTTCGACCAGTCGAAAATCTTCGACTCAAAGTCCAGCGATTAAATCACTTCTTCGACCCCTGGTCGAAGGTGTGACCTACGACCTCATGCTCGAAGGAGACCTTCGACCAGTCGTAGAACGGTCAAAGCTTATCGCGCCCGATTTTTTTCAAATCTGTTAATTCTTCGACTAGTCGAAGAGCTCCCTAGACCAGTCGAAGACGCGATCTGCTCACCTATAAATAGAACACGAATCTCAGAAGAAAAATAAGAAATTAATTAATCCATTCAAGCCAATCTTCGTCAAACTTTTGAGAGATAATTCTGTGCTCCATCTAAGCTAAGTGTGCTTATTTAATATTCTCTTTCTTTAGCTTTATTTAATTGATTTTGTTTCTGCTATTCCAATCTAATTTGATAAGAAGAATTGTTATTCCCTTTCTTTGGAATCAAAATGAATTAAGGCAAGCCTTATTTGGTTTAATTTAAAATCTATTAGAACTAGAACCATTGTAATTGAGTACTGGACATTGAACTTGGACATTCAATCATTTACTCCAAACTTGTTCTACCTATAAGATTCTACAACGAAGGAGATAATCGGTATTTTACATTTAATTGTAAATTCCTTTCTGTTTTGGTTTCTTTCAAGATTTGCTAAAAAATCTTGTTGTATTGGTTATCCGAGGAGAGCCAGAAAACTCGAAGTGGGGTTTTTAATTGTGTAAGCCCACAAACAAAGACACAATTGTAAAGGTTTTGGGTGAACTGTGAAAACCTATTTTGTTAGTGAACGCTAATATCCCTGTGTGAGGATATTAGGAGTGAAGTAGCATTCTCATGGTGGTTGTTTAACAGTTGGTGAACACACAGGCGAACCACTATAATCCCTTGTGTTGTGGTTGAATGATTTACATTTCTAATCTTTAATTATTTATTTGTGGAATGCATGTTTGGTGGTGAATGTTGTAATCATTTAATTCAAGCATTGTGAGAATTTTGTAATAGTTTAGAATTTAATTTCTGCTATTCCTTTATCAGCTTGATATTCAATTTCATTTAAAGTTGTTCCAGCAAGGTTGCCCTGCCATTTTTATGGTGTATGGCTGTCCCTAGAACAATACATTTGTAATTACAATTTACTTCAGTTCTGTTTGTGTTTATTTTTGTATTCCTCTTTGGTTTGAGATTTGATACAAAGATCTTTCTAGAAATAAGGTTGTCCTACCATAAACTCTGGTTTTTGGTGTAAGGTTGTCCTTAGAACAACATTTGTATCAACCTCTCAAGATCTGAATTTTGAGGTTGTTTTACTTTCCTGCATTGTGATTTATTTTGGCTATCATATTCAATGATTATCTATAAAATAACTGCTATGATCTATAATGCTATGATGCGGGCCTGCGATTTAATTAACTCATTATAAGTTTTATTTGGCATTGTCCTATTCACAACCCCACCCCCCCCCAGGACATATAGCTAGGCCTTTTCAATTCATCAGCAGTCTCTTATCTCAACTACGTTCTAAGCCCTCTTTTCTTACAATTTCCAGGATTTCCAAGTGGGAAAGAAACTCAACTCGACCAATTGTGCAATATAATGATGAATAATTAAGATGAAATCAAGTGGGGTGGAAGAAAATGGAGATGTGCCTCTGGAGTTTTATGTGATCGTCATGTACTTGATTAGTGACTATCACAAGAGTCTGGAAAACAATATGTGAGGAAAAATATAAGTCCACACCATTTTCAAAATGGCGATGACTATCACAAGAGTCTTCCCTTTGGTGAGTTACTAGTACTTCAACAGTGGGCAATTGATGAGACATAGGCACCAGGACTTGTAACTTGTACAAGGCATACACTACTCAAATTAAACTATCCAAGTTGTGTGGCCCACTACAAATAGTTCATCACATCAAAACCAAATTGAGTGAATGATCATAACACCTGATCGATGAACATTTGCTTGTTGAATTAAAAGTGTCAACAAATGTTTGACATGATAGGAAAGATAAAAGGAACCCAAGGCCTCCATCCATGAAGAAACCAAATGTTTGACATGATAGGTGCTGGCCAAGACCACTACTCTTTTACACTAAAAAATACAACTGTTCGTTTCTTTCCAAATAGCCCAAAACATCGGTTCTAGCGTTATATTTCAGTAAGAGAAAACATTGCGCCATCCGATTCCTAAACTGTAAACAAGAACACAAGGTAATGGAAGAGAGGTGATATACCTTCATCACAGGGTAACCAATCTCGTGAGCAAGCTTGATAGTCTCCTCCATGGACTGAAATTTCAACAAAGATAAAGATTCAGTAATCAATACCAAATTTAAGGGTAATAGTAAATATGCTCCTAAGATTAACCAATGTCCAGAAAGCATATGGCTTATTACCTGTAACAATCCGTCGCTTCCAGGTACAGTTGGTACACCAACTTTTTTCATTGTTTCTCTAGCAGTAGCTTTATCACCCATAACCCAAATGCTGTCAGGCTGCAAGAAAATAAAAGTGCAAGTCCACAGAATTAGCAAAACTATGTATCCCACAAACAAACAAGACAAATGGATGAGGTGAATTCAATCTTCAATTGATGGTGATTAAATAGGAGAACTAAGCAAGCATTTTCAATTGCTTCAATGCATTTCAACACAGTAGCCTCGTTCGACATTGCTTTTAAAAAAACAAAACAAAAACAAAAAAAAATTCAGAAACTTCAGATTATATTGTGTTATCCTTTCGAGATGCACCTATGCAATCATAGGGTGTCCAAAAGCCATTTAAATTCAGACAAAAAGAAGAAGAACAGAACAAATAGCTTGTCATTCATAAATTCATCGAATTCAGCAAGATAGTAGAAAGAATTCCCAATTCAAAGTGGATCCATTAAAACACTTTCCTTGGCTACGGTTTCGGCAATAACATTTGCCACTAAGGACATGGGTAAACAATATGTTAAGTGTGTTTGGTTGCACCAAATTTCATGAAATGGCATGAAAATTTGCATCGAACTAGATTGACTAATACTGAAATTTCTTGATATTTGGTGCAACCAAATGCACTCCGACTTAGGAGCCCAAATCATGGATCCCAATTAGAAAAACAAATGCCCATTGCCACAGTTCACAAAAAGGGTCAGAGGCTCAAACTCAGATAGTGTAAACAGAGATACAAGTGATTGCTAGTCTTTAAGACGTACTTTGAAGGTGAAAATCAGCCCTTTTAAGATTTCTATAGCTATTGATTGGTTTCCTTTGTAAAATTCATCTCACAGGCATGTGACTTATTGTCTTTTGCACTGATCAAACAAGGAAAAATAGAGGACTGCCCCTGCATGTCGTCCATTGCCTTCAAAATCCACCTTAATACTTGCCAGCACAGCAATAGCAGTTACAAAACCAATAGAAACACCTAGATGCCGATATTTCGCATTAACAAAATTTTAAAATGGGGAAAGCAAAAGGCTTTTAGTCTGAGATGAAACATACCTTCTTTTCCAGTATGGGACCCTGCTCTATGCATAACTTTAGAAAAGTAAACTAAGTCCCCTTCTTTACAAACATGTTAGATAGATCCACTCGATTTTTGGTGTAGCCAGCAGATCTTACAGCATCAAGAAAAGAAATATTTTGATCATCTACTGTTCCCTTGAGAGTTTGAGAAAGTGGCTCACTCCCAGCCATCAAGCGGCTGCACATTTGGTGTAGCATACAAACCTCAATGCTTAAGATAACCATATATATATATATATATATATATATATATATATATATATATATATATATATATATATATATATATATATATATATATATACACGTGGTAATTCATGCTCCCTTTGCAAGACATGACCTGCAGGACATCAGCATCATTAGTAAAAATAGTTCATGCTTAAAGTTGAGAGCATCATTATCAATGCTCAAAGATAAGAGTTAACAGCAATAGTGAACAACTACTTTTTGTTATATTGTGAACAATCCAAAACTCATTTTCAACCCAGGGCTGAAATCATTATACTTCACCCAAATGACAAATATTTCAGGTGTGACTCAGTTCATTCTCCAGAAAAACAGAGTCAATTTCCGCAAGCTCTCTCTTTGGTTTAAGTCACAACAAATAAAGCCAGAAGCAAGATAATTGTATCACCTCAAGCTTTGAAAAAAAAAAAGCATTTGTGAAAAGAATCTAGGTCAGGCTCATTAGAAACCATCGAACATCAGGCTCAAACTATATGGATATTGACAAATAAAAGGTAGCAGTCCACAAAAAATGGTTTTCTGGAATTTTTGAACATGTAGGAACTTAACTGTTACAATTTCCATAATTCCTTTTCAAGAAAAGAAACCTAAATGAATACAATTGAATTATAAAGTAAAAAAGTAAAAGCCAAAACCACATGAACTAGCAATCTGTTTAGCTAAAGGAGTAAATGGATAATTGCTTGCTGCGTCAATTTCAACAACATATGAAGAACATAGACATGGTATTAGCGTGAATCATTCACAAAGATAACCTGATCAAAGATAATGCTTAGAAAACATCATGAAACACCAAAAATATTAATGCCATGGAAAACTGTAAATTTAAACTGCATGAAACATTCCTTAAAAGTGAAGCAGGCAGAGATGTATATTTACAAAAAGTTTCCATCCAAAAGACATTTCCTGTTAGAAGACAACCCAGAAAGTGAAAAAAACAATGTCAAAATTTTCACATGATGAAGGCAATCAGTAAGATGTATCAATTACAACTTGGAAATTAGATAGAAAACTATCTATTAAGTAGAAATATATAAATTTCAAAATTCACCTTAATCGTTTCTTCTACAATTTGAACATCTTTTCTAATTAATAATGTGCAAGTGGGGCCATTCTAGGCATTGTGTTAGCTTTAAAAACAGCACTAAGTGATTTTTATTTTTTTTTAAGGCAAAAGAAAAGCTTCAATTCACTCCAAAGGCCATTCATAAACGAAGAAAAAAATAACATGGACACCTCCTGTAACGACCTGAAAAATTCCGTACATTGGGTCGAGTACCACCTCGACCAGAAATCACATAGGATTAAATCCTTTAGAAATTTAACAAAGTTAACTAAGTACTAAACTCAATTAAATATGAAATCCGTTAGGATCGCTTTAAATACGATCTGCAAGACCCAAAACTTGCGCTCCTTTGGCCTCATTGACGCTAGGTTACCCTAAAGTTTAGAACCAAACTCATTCCCCGTCTCCTACTTTCCTCGGAATGAAACGAAACTTCGTATTAGGTCTAGATCGCACCTCGGTTCCGATTAACCCGAAGTTAAGGAACTAGGACCGCCCCACCGGGCTTAACAATCATCTCAAAAATCAGCCTTATCCGATATTCCACGGCCATTCGTTTCGAATCGGAGCGAGGTAGTGGATAACTATATATCATCAAATAAGAAACTGAAAAACACTATTCACAAGCCGAAATAAATATCTCTTTTTTCGGAATAGTGATCTTTTTTTTTTTTTTTTAATTTTATCGTTCGTTGACGCATCAAGTATAAGCAACCCGACCGTCGAATCGACCAAATTACACCCTCGGATTAAAAAAATTTCAAACATTTACATGTACTTGAATTTTAAGATCGTGGCCCACCGACCGTCGAAAAAGTGGTCCGCCACGTGCGATCTACGTATCCGAATGAGTCAAAACGAAATCCCACGTAGATCCATTGGTGGTGAGCTTAAGTCCGACGTTTGGTTCAAAGAGGGCTACCAGAACTCCCCTTTTGAGCTGGAAAAGCGCCGAATATCCTATATAAGCAAGTACCCCATGAACCTAAGTCTATTCTCGTAATGTTTGAGGCTATAAAAGGGGCTTAGAGCAGCCCCTCTCACAGCCCATACGAATTTAGGGAGAAACCCTAGAGGGAGAGAGAGAAAGAGAGGGAAAGACTTGGAGATCGTTGCCGATCTTCCTCCCGCTGCTGTTTGACTTGCTACACGACCTACATCTCTCTCGATCTAGACGCTTTCCAACTGTTCCGCCTCATTTGAAGGTAAGAAAACCTAACCCTAGGTCTGATTTGAGTTGGAATCGAGGTAGGATGTATTCCGACTAACCGATTCCGCTCTTTAGGCTAGAAATCGCCCGTAGACGGAAGATTCATCACCCTTGCTGATTCGTTCCGTTTCCAAAGGCAAAGGTGAGGACTTTAAGCTTATAAGTTACGGTTTTCAACGCTTTCAATGTCAGATAATGGTAGATTCATGATCTGCTTGCAATTGCACATGTACAAAGTGCTTTCCGTTTCCTGTTTCGATTAACGGTGTGAAATATGGAATTTCACATATTCTAGGTATACGTATAAATACCGTATACGTATTTTTTTTGGACAAATGCTTGACATGTTTATTTAATGTTTAATTATATAACATATGAATAAAATACTAGTTTGGCGAAAGGAATCGCCAAAATACATGTCTACTTGTAAATGCGCCGTATGTTGAATTTACGTGTTGTAGAAATACCGTATACGTATTTCTTTTGGAATAATGTTTGACATATGTATTTAATGTATGATTATACAAGACATGATTAAAATACTAGCTTGGCGAAAAGAATCGCCGAAACCTATGTTCCTTTGTAAACACTATGTATGTCGAATTGGGTATACGCCAAAGTACCCTATACGTATAAAATTCGCTGATGTGTTTGCTATGTTTATTTGTTGTATGCATATGTTGCACATGTATAAAATACTAGCTCGGTAACGGGACAACCCTAGTATACACTTCCCTAGCATACGTCATGTATGTTGAACTATTGCATTCAAAGTGTTGGTGAATTCACTTGTGAGTGTAAGTGCTTAAGTGTTAGAATCTTAGGTAGGTGCTGAGGTGGGATTCTCGGTTGCCTTAGAGTCGCATAGGACACTCTCCATGTGGTTGTTCACTCTAACCACTCGCTTACGAAATGTAAGTATTTGTAAAACTTATTTACATAATGCTTTATAACATACTTTTGAACATGCTTTGTGACTTGTTGTTAATATGCTTCATGTTATGCTTATATTATGCTTGCTAGTGTTCTTGAATTACCATGTTATCATGCCTTATTTCACATGCTTTGGTTAGGATTTGACTGAGCTTGGGACTATGTTTATAGTCCAGGCATCCCATTGATCGATCGAAGATGTGGTTGGGGTTTACAGTTCGCCACGCGCGATGTGTTGGTGAACTCGTGTCGTACTTCGGTTGGCGATAGTGGTTGGCCACACGAGGTGCTTTTAGCCTCTGATATCGCCCAACTTATTGTGCGCCGAGCTAGCCGAACATATCAAGTAAACCGCATGCCTTATGTATGTTCACCATGTTTGGTCGCTAATGCTTGAACCTGGGTGTACCAAACTTACCACAGTGAAGATCCCGTTAACCATGGTACCTCGATCCGCTAAGACTCATGAGCCGGGCATGGTGGTATGGGACACCGTGGTCGAGCCGTCGGCCACGCCGGGCTACGTGCCTCCCCGTAGTGACCATGAGCAACTCAACTCGTGAGCCGATTATGGTGGTATGGGACACTATATTCGCGCCATTATACCTACACCGATAAGGTGATGGGGGAGTGGTACAGTCTTTGTGTATACCACATATATATATATCTTATAGTAGGACCGCGAGCATACTCTGAAGTTGCAGCGTGCCTTAGGGTTCGCCGCGATATATAGAGTATGAACTAGGCTCAATCTATAGTTGTATCGTGATGAATCGTTTAAGGGGTGATGGGGGAGTGGTGCAACCTTTGTGCGTAACAATCCAAAACTCAGTTTCGACCTGCAGGACCTGAAAACACACCTTCGTCGATATTAACTAGGTGACTCAGACGACCCAGAGATTGGATCATGTTTGGATATGATAAAAGGGAGGTACCTTAGTTTCCCAATCCTGCTTTGAAATGAATTAATTAAAAACTCTGGTCATCATACTCATCATGCATCGCATGTGCCCGGAAGATGTGGAGCACCGTGGGATGTAAGCATGCGCGAACGTGAGATGGTGTCGCTTGAGGGAGTACGTCGGAGAGGGCATCCATCATAACCTGCATTCATACTTGCATTAATCGAGTAACTAGGAGTGTTTGATTTACTCGCTTTATCATTACTGTTTAGCTCGTATTGGTAACATGATAACTTATATCTTACTTGTCCACCGAGTTAGCTACTCACTCCCACGTTACATAGACGGTGTTAGCGCACACCAACCGATACTGTCTCGTGTTTGCGATCCGGCTATTCATGAAACGGAGCAAACACGACGAGGACCAGGAGGAGTTCTCGTTTATATGCAAACATTCCTTAACGGCGGCTTCGATTAGGCCAAAAAGATCCATGGGTTTTACAGAGATTGTATTTATCCAAAAGTTATTTTGACATTTTGTTTATTACAGGCAATCATGTATATTGTGACTCATAAGGATTCATACTCTGGATAATGAATCATTTATTTTGTTTCTTTACATACATATATACACGAAATCACGCTCTTCCGCTTTTTTATACAACCGATCTGAGTATGAATTCTGTGCTTTGGTATAATCTCATTCATGTTTATTGCGCTAACTCAGACAACATTTAACCATCATTGTGTATGTTGCATAAGTGATGCGTTGGAACTCGGGAGTTGAGTTCATACTCGACCCCCGATTTTCAGGGCGTTACACCTCCTCTCATAGAAAAAGATAAGCCCAAATCTTCCAATTTACAACATCACCAATTAAAATCTAATTTACATTTTTGCCATAATTTTCCCGATGACACCATGGATTAACTGCATATCAAATTCGAAACACTAAAAAGAAAAAGAAAAAAAAAAAAAAAAACCAAATCAGTCACTCCTCTGGAATGTAGAAATCCCAAATAAACAAATTCCAAATGCACCACTGAAAAATCCCAAATCAACCAAATCCAAATGGACTATAGAAAACACCAAATCAACTAAATCCAAACACACCACAAAAAACCCTAAATGAACTAAATCCAAACACACTACACAAAACCCATCTCCCACACACTCCAAACCTCTCAATAAGCTTCAACTCAAACTTGCCCAATTTCACCCAAAGAAAAAAAAAAAAGAAAAAAAGACCAAAGTGATCAAATATAAGGTGGGATACATATGTATCGAAAAAAAAAAAAAAAAAAAAAAAAAAAAATAAAGGACAAAGTGATCGATATAAGGTGGGCTACATATGTATCAGAAAATGAATAGTCAGAAGTAGGGGTTCATGCGCACCTGGTGTATATGCTTGCCATGTGGGCCATAAAACGTGTGGTACATGCAACAAAAAGGAATAGGGCCACCATGGTGTGTGTTACACATACAACCACGTTGTCCATCATTTAAGACATCTCATGTTGGATGCAGATATACTGTAATCAGAATGTTCTCTAACCAAAAAAGTAAGTGATGCAGGACAATTAACCACTTTCTCTAAAAGCTCGAACTGTTAGAGTACGGTGAATTAATCCCTTTATCTCATAGCCCAGGCCCCACATCTCATGGGTTAGGATCTCGGCCGAACCCCCTTCGTGGGCCCCAAATCACATGGGCCGCCCACCCCGAGTGTCCCCGCATCCCATGGGCTACCCTACTCGAGTCCAATGTGAAATGCGCATTAATCACCCCTAGTAAGGAGTCTCAAACACGAGACCTCCCTCGTGGACCCTAAATTGCATGGGTCACCCATCCCGAGTGTGCTCCTGCATCCAACAGGCAACCTCACTCGAGCCCAGTGTGAAAATGCCCCTACATTAATCACCCCTGGTGAGGAGTCTCGAACACGAGACCTCCCGCTCTGATACCAAGTTGATGCAGGACAATTAACCACTTGCTCTAAAAGCTCGAACTGTTAGAGTACGGCGACTTAATCCCTTTATCTCATAGCCCAGGCCTCGCATCTCATGGGTTAGGATCTCGGCCAAGCCCCCTTCGTGGGCCCCAAATCACATGGGCCGCCCACCCCGAGTGTGTCCCTGCATCCCATGGGCTAACCCACTCGAGCCAGGTATGAAATGCGCATTAATCACCCCTGGTAAGGAGTCTCGAACACGAGACCTCCCCCGTGGTCCCCAAATCGCATGGGCCACCCACCCCGAGTGTGCCCCTGCATCCAACAGGCAACCCCACTCGAGCCCAGTGTGAAAATGCCCCTGCATTAGTAAGAGCCGCTAATAGCTTAACAACCAAAATCCCATTACTTCCCAATCAAGCTACAACCATTTAATCTTAACAGCCTTGCCTTAACAAGTAGATAGGAAACAACAAATGTCACCAGATCATATGAATCATCCAATTACTTGAAAAGGTTAGTTATAATAAATTTTCCAGGTCAAACCATACGAATCATCCAATTACTTGACAAGGTTAGTTGTCATAAATTTTCTAGGTCAAACCAATGGGGCATCACTCATTTCCTCTGTAATCTACTTCATGACTCATCTATCATATGCATCAGAAAGACGGGGGAAACAAAGGGAGGAAAAACCTTGGAGCCCTTCTGTGATGCTTTGGCAATCAGCCCTGGATCTTGGCCCAAAAATATATAATGGAATGTCTCAAGTAAAAGGGGATTATCTTCATGGAGACGGTTACACAAACCAGCAATATGTTGTGTCATAACTATGATCAGATCCATAACATTTACATGAAATAAGAGCTCTAGAAATCTATCTCTGAAACCCAAAAAAAAAAAAAAAACTATATGGCAGATCCAGATGCTTTCTGTTGCAGTGAAATTTCTTGGATAGCAAGAATATTCCGAAACAAACAAATTCAGACATTTCATCAAACAGTTGCAAGAGAGATGCACCCACACCTGCAATAAACATCCATAAAAGCTGCCATTAGAATCATATTAAATCCATTTCGATTCTCTTCCATATACCCATTCACCAGAATAACCTCATTAGGCACCACATTTTCAAACTCCATCCGGTGGAAGAGGCTCACAACTTCACCAGGCCAATCCCAAAAGAAGAAACGAAAGAAAAATGGACAGAAAATGAAGAAAAATAATAATTTTAAAAAAACCTAAAAAAAACAAAGATAAAATCCCACAAAATCAAGATCCACAACGCAGAAATCTTGAACCTTCAGATGTTATATCTTGATGCTAATTTAAAAAACAAACCAATCCCAACTACAATAAATCAGAAATTAACTTTTAGCATAAACCATCCAATAGCAAAACCATAACCAAACCCAATAGTATTAAAAATCCATTAAAAAAAAAAAGAAGAAGAAGAAGAAGAAAAAGAAGCATAACCAAACCCATGTAAACTGACAAATAAATAATTACAATCAACTATGTCTTCGTTCTTAGAACCCCATAACCGGAAAACCCTATACTGCAAATGGGGAGAGAGAGAGAGAGAAACTCCATGATTGGTAATTTTCCATGCCAAAACAATCCAGGTTTACAATCAACTGTACACGTCCAATATCACAAGGGAAACAGATCAAACAGATGAAAAGAAAAAAATAAAAATAAAAAATCAGAAGCTGCAGGAAATAGTCCTCGCACCAACTCTATCAATCTTCCGAACCGTCAGCGACTTTCAGTTTTCCTTCTTCCCAAAATGCCTCCACCATCCGTGCCCCGATCTCCTTTCCTTTTCTTCGTTGTCTGTCACCGCTACAACTGTGGGACCTGCTCCACTGATGGTAAATCCTAATGCACCAGCCTCCAGAGCAGCCCTCTGTACGCAAGTCATCCCTGGGATCAAGCTCGCTTCAACCAACCATTCCGACGACAGCGTATATCCTAGCAGCCACTCATTTCCTTCAAACACCGCGTTAACCAACCCGTTTGACTGGTAGAAAGACAGCTAATATCATCCAACCGGAAATCTTTGGGCATTGGAGGCCACATCCTCTTCGTGGGTGACTCAAATTGTGGGGTTGCAATTACGAAGAACAATTTAGTACTCCCAACCTGATGCTGGTCCAAATCAACTATTGGTTCCAGACAGGGAAACCACTGACTTTGCTACTTTAATTGAGGGATAAGTCACTTCGGGGTGGTCAATCAAAGAAATTGGTGAAACTGCTGCTGGATCTTCCGCACTGAAACCGAAATTGCTGCTACTTTGATTCATATGCTGGTTGTGAGTCAAATGCGACTTCATAGACGGGGAGAACCAACCCGGCCAACCTACCAGGTTAGTTGCTCGGATGACCAACTCATGCCCGTCCCCCGCGTTACCTAAACGTCAGTAGCATGTTGGCGTGGAGCTGGCGATCCACGGCAAAAACGCTTGGGGGCTCTATGAATGAAATTTCCCGGCCCTTCCCTTACTGATAATTTAATTCCAATTCTTTTTCCAAATTCCTTTGTATTTCTACTAAATTGTTCTTCGTAATTGCAACCCCACAATTTGAGTCAGCCATGAAGAGGATGCGGTCTCCAATGCCCAAGGATTTCAGTTGGTTGATATTACGCTGTCTTTTCACCAGTTAAATGGGTTGGTCAACTCTGTGTCTGAAGGAAATGAGTGGCTGTTAGAGTATACGCTGTCGTCCAAATGGTTGGTTGAAACAAGCTTTATCCCAGGGATGGCCTGCGTACATAGCGCTGATATGGAGGCAGGTGCGTTAGAATTTACTATCAATGGGGCAGGTCGCACAGTGGTAGCGGTGACAGAGGATGAAGAAGAAGGGAAGTAGAGGAGATCGGGGCGCGGATGGTGGAGGCGTTTTTGGAAGAAGACTGTTAAAGATGACGAAGAAAAAGAGAAGGAGATCGGAGCGCGGATAATGGAGGCGTTTTGTGAAGAAGAAGGTGATAGAGGACGAAGAAAAAGGGAAGGAGATCGGGCGCAGATGGTGGAGGCGTTTTGGGAAGAAGTAAAACTGTGTGAGGGCAGTGGTACGCTTGAACGGGACGCGGATTTCCTGCGAAAGGAAGTTCCTGCGCAAGGATCTGGGTGGGGCCACTACAATGTATGTGAGAAATCCATTCCGTTCATCCGTTTTGAGATCTCATTTTAGGGCGTGTGACAAAAAATGAGGCGGATAAAAAGCTCAAGTGGGTCACACGAGAGGGAAAATTAGGGAAAGAAATTTCCACTGTTGAAATCTTCCCAGGCTCCACCTTGATGTTTATATGTTATCTAAACCGTTTATAAGGTCATTGTCAATGGGATGAAGTGAAAAAACCAAAAAAAATATACTGATACAATAATTTTTTGAGCATAAGAATGCTTCAACGGTGCTCACTGAATGATCACTGTTTCCTCCCGTGTGTCCCACTTTAGTTTAACATACACCTAATTTTTTATCTCAAGTCATTAAATGATCTCGAAAATGGATGGACAGATTGGATTTATCAAAAACATGTCGGTGGGCCCCACACAGCATCCTTGCGCAGCCTGCGAAAGCCTTTCACAGGAAATGACACACATTTCATGGCCTCACACACATATTTCATGGCCTCACGCAGTCAGGTCCGAACGAAAAGCTTATTAGCGTCACACGCTTGTTGCCTATTTACATGTTCATGCCTTTTAGATGAAAATATGATCTTACATGTGCGTTCAATGTTGCATCACAATTATTTTATGCATAACACGACACACTAAAAGTTATATAAGAGTTATTTTTTATATATGATTACCATTTTACTTATTATTATTATTATTATTATTATTATTATTATTATAGATATTTTAAGAGTGAAATTAATATTTTTAAGAATAATAATTGTTTTATAAAAAAAATGAGATATTGGAAGAAACTAATAATTTAGGTTTCATTTGGATGATTATTATTTATGTAAGTGAAACATATTGGTCATTATAAGCGGCGATCAGACAAGAAGACTGTTGAAATACGGAACCATGTTGCTTGAAGGTCTCGCATATGCAAATGGGGTGGCAATTAAAAAGGAACCCTAGAAGAGAATTCTGTGTATCTATCGCCAGTAGTGAGACTCTAAAAAACAAAGCTCTTTTGCACTTACATGAAAGAAAAGCAGTTTTAACATTCATCTAGAAATCTAACACATTAAAACCAGTATCCATCAACGGTGTAATTGAAATGTGTTTTAATGAGAAGGGTGAGATCACAAAGGTATTAAATAATAAATTTGGAAAGATTACTTCACATCTTAGTGAGTAAAAGAAGACAATGGGAGTTTATGGTTGGGATCTGTGGTCACGCCTAATGTTGACATTTAGAAGCTTTAGACACTTATATAGTTAATTTGCTAGTAATGTGGTTAATTATAACATTTGTTTATATTTTCAATGTTGCCATTTACAAGCTTTAGACACTTATATAGTTAATTTGTTAATAATGTGGTTAATTATTACATTTGTTTATGTTTTCATAAAATTATATATATTTTGTTCGATTTATTGAAATATTGAACCTATGCTCATGTTTTGAATTTTTTGCATATCAGAATCTAAAACTCACTAACTCGACTTGAAATCAAGTTGAAGTGAGTCGCTCGCTTAAGTTGAGTTTTATAATAGAGTTTTGAACTCAAGATCTCAAATTAAGAGGGAAATGTCTCTGACCAACAAATAAAGCACCACATAATTACATGTTCTTTCATTATTTATACCGGAGAATGTAGCATATGCAATCCATGTGGAGGGAGGGAGGAAGGAAGAGAAATTGAGACTGTCATGTGGAACAAACATGCATCAGATCCACTCTGTCTATCAGTGGCCATCACATTTTCACCATGAATCTGGAAATTCAGTAAAATTCAAGAGTTACAAGACCACATTGCAGGGAACAATGTAAAATCATTCCTAAACCTTTAAATTCACATGGTTTGGCCAACATAAGCATTGGAATGTTTTAGTTTATATATATATATATATATATAAGCACATGGTGTGGAATGGGAGAGAGTGGATTGGATTGCATATAAGCACTGCAGTGGACCCCACATGCAATTTGGACTATTTTAATGATGGGACTTCCCATCTGGGTTGTCCTCCATGGTGTGGCCCACTTGAGTTGAATTAACCTAAGTTTTGGAGCCCTAGTCCAAACACAGGGTGATGCACTTGTTTGATGGGGTGGATCTCATCTACATGAAGATGTTCCCTCATGCGTGCACATAGGAAATTGGATTAAAAATAAAAAAATAAAAAAAAAAAAAAAAATAATAATAATAAAAACTCTTGTGAAAAGAATTACTGCAAGTAAAAGATAATTCGTTGGCTAGCAATGTAGGTGAAATTTGAGCTTTCAGTTGGACGATAGTTACATTTTCAAGTTCTTAAAATATACTACCTTTGATTAAAAAAACCTTATCATATTATTTGAATATTAGAATCCTAAAAATAATTGAGAGGGCAAAACTGCGCAAACATTTCTCATGTTTTGTGGAGCATCCTAAAAACACACACACACACACTTCCCCCTTATCTAGCCGATGGTTTAGTGTTAGCTATTGGGGTCCACCATTAACTAGATTCCTAGTCTAGCCCATGGCTTACCATTAACTAACAAGGCCCACCATAAACTAGATTGTGTGTCACGCGCACCATGGCCTGTATCCAACTTGTTCACAAGGTGAGCCCCACCAAGATGAAGGGATGCCTAAAAAAACCAAGCTGCCACATCTTGAATTTCTAGGGTTAGGTACACTTTTACATTGTACGTGTTTTTATGGTGTGGCCCACTTCAGTATTGCTTAGCTTGATTTTTGGGCATCCCATCTTCATGTTGGGGTGCATTTGATGCACAGTTTGGATGCCACACAAACATTGCGATTGGGCCCACAGACAATTGAAGGCATTTGGTAATTTATCTTCATTAGCAATGGAATGTCGAAAAATTGGCACTTTTGAACTTAAGTCTTTTTTTAAAAAAAACCATGTTCACAAACAATTCAAGATGTATGGTAATTTATCTCCATTGAAGAATAGGTTCTTTTAAACTCACATGAAAGAAAGAAAAGTAGTTTTAACATCCATCCGAATATCCAACATGTTTTGATCAGCACTCAAACATTGTGTGATTGCAATGCAGCTTAATGATAAGGGTGAGATAATAGATGTATTAGATTTTTATTTATTTATTTATATTTTTTTTTGAAATGATTGTGATGACTTTAGTGAAGTGAAAAAAATAAAATAAAAAAATACAAGGGGAGTTTATGGTTATGATCTATGGGTCATGCATTATGTTGGTATTCAATGGCTAGGATCTATGGTCATGCCTTATGTTGGTGCTTAGAAGCTTTAGATATTTATATGTGTTTTTCATGAATGATTGTGGGATAACAATATAGTTGTTTCCCACTATTGAGTATTGAGCACAGGAAGCTCCCTGAAGTTATGGATCAGGCTGATATATGTGTTTTCCCTTCATCATGGTAGAAATTACCTTGTGAACAGATTAGGTGGCATATAAACATCACGGTGGTCCCTAATAACATTTCCATGCTAGGCATTCAATTCCTGCTATATTTTATAGTGTGGTCCATTTGAGTTTTGGATCTATGTCATTTTTGGGATCACGTCCTGACGTGAGTGAGCCAGAGAAATTGATGGATGGAGTAGATGTCACACAGGCATCATGGTAGGCAGGCATTGTGTGCAATCGGTGAAACTGTAAACTTGGCAAAACTGTGGGGCCCACTTTAGAGGACGCATACTATTAAATCACACTATTAGGTGATCTTAACCGTCCAACTAATTTGTGTTAAAAAAATATTGATTTTTAAATATATTTTAATAATATATATATATATATATATAATATTATTTTGTTTGAAAAATACCGTTTGTGAGTTTTTTGGGAATAGTCCCACATGGGAAAGGGAAGAGAAAATTCTGTGGTTTAAATGATAATAGTGGAGTATTATAATATTTGCCTACCTAGTCCGTGGACTATGGACCTTGCGTGTTCGGCGCTCGGGCTCGGTCTCGGTCTCGGTCTCGGTCTTGGTCTCGGGCTCGGTGCGAGGGCGTGGGCATGTGAGGCAGTGTGGTTGTAGAGGCGCTAGTGGCGCACTTCGCACGTGCGCATCGTGTCGCAAAGGGTCGCTCCCTTCACGAACCGGAGCAAGACTGGTGCGAGTCACGATGCGACTAGTGGCTAAGGCAGATGGTTGGCTGGACGAAAATCTAGAGGACTGAATGAGAGTCCCTCTGATTATATAGAGGCTGGAAATATAGTTGTTGCACAAATGTGTAACAGCTATGGACTTAATTGCAAGAAACTGTTGCCAACCGTCATAAAACGGCTAGCCCAACAACTATAAAACCGCTAGTCAGTTCTCTCACGACAGCCATATACCGGCTAGTTTCCAACAGTCATAAAACGACTAGTGGATTTATGTCCCTGGACCATAACTCCCAGCCATCTGAGCCTATAAAAGGAGGGCCTGGATGGGTTTCCAAACCATCTCAACTCACTCCAGCAAACCCATAAGAACTGAGACAGCCAACTCCTTTCAAATTATATACTCTAGTGCTTCCAGCAACAAGCAAGGCTTGAACCTTAGCTTGAAGAACAGACCAACGGTGTGGTCTAAGACAGTTCAACTGAACCAGTAGTTGAAGAATTGAACTGACCAGTGAAGTGGTCAAAACCACTTTTCTTTTTCTTTTTCTTTCTTTTGGAATTTTTCTCTATATTGTAATACTGCCAGAAAGTGTGTAATAGAGTTCCATTTGGTGGGCCTTCATGTTTGCTGAACACAGACCCACATCAGGCTCGTCGTATCCTAGAAGCTATTTGCCTGTAACCTATCAGCATACTCAATTTACTTGAGTAAGGGCAAATAACGCTTTAAGGACAGCGTTTTCAGACGTGCTTCAGCCTGTCCTTATTTCTGATTATCGTAATTTTTCATTTTCCATATTATACAGAAAATATATTAATCTGTATAATTTCCAATAATCTTAAAGCGTTATTTTGTAATGGAAGTTGACAGTATTTCATCCATCAAGTTGATGGATCAAGACTTGATACGTCTTGATCGGTTCGATGGAACCAATTTTACAAGACGGCAAGACAAGCTGAAATTTCTCCTAACAGCGCTAAAGATCTACTATATATTAGATCCAAATTTGCAAGCGCTACCTGAAGCAACCGACGACAACACACTTGAACAGGTGACCGCCCACACCAAACGAGCCAAAGACGAACTCTTGTGTCGAGGACACATTCTGAACGCTCTCTCCGACCGTTTGTACGATCTGTGTCAACAGACGTCATCAGCAAAGGAGATCTGGGCCGCTCTAGAGTTCAAATACAATGCTGAAGAAGAAGGTACCAACAAGTTTCTCATCGCCAGGTATTTTGACTTCAACATGATAGATAACAAACCGCTGTTACCTCAAATCCAAGAATTGCAGCTAATAGTAAACAAAATTAAAGCGATAAAAATAGATCTTCCTGAATCATTCCAAGTCGAGGCTATAATCGTTAAATTATCACCGATGTGGAAGGATTATAGAAAAAAGTTGCTGCATAAAACTGAGGATTACACACTAGAACAAATCCAGAAACACCTCAGAATTGATGAAGAATCCCGTAACCACGATAAAAAGAATGATAACGGGAATACCTCGTCCAAGGTACATGTAGTAGAGAACTCTAATAACAAACATCCCGAAAAGGACAATTCCCTAAAACCCAATAAAGGAAAATTCAAGAAAAACATCCAAAAGAAGAACGGAAAGTTCAAAGGCCCATGCAATGTCTGTGGGAAAACCGGGCACTATGCTCGAGTATACCGATATCGCAAATCTAAACAAGAGGCAAGTGCAGTAGAAGAATGCGATATTGTGGCCATGATCACTGAGGTGAATGTCATCCAAGGCAAAGTTCCAGGTTTGTGGTATAATACTGCCGCTACAGTACATGTGTGCTACGACAAATCTACCTTCAAAACCTATGAGGAATTGACCGATGGTCAAGAAGTTCAAATGGGTAATGAAGTCCGATCGAAGGTCGTCACAAAGGAACTGTCGAACTGATATTCACCTCTGGGAAGAAAATGATTTTGACTAATGTACTGCACGTTCCAGACATGAGGCGAAACTTAGTTTCTAGGGATCTTCTGGGAAAACCAGGTATAAGGGTGGTGTACAAGTCAAGTAAATTGATTCTGTCTAAGAATGAGAATTTTGTCGGAAAGGGATATGCTTGTAACAGGATAGTCAAGTTTTCTCTAAATGAAAGTAGCACTTCTGCGTATATGGTTGAATCCGCTGGACTGTGACATGATAGACTAGCCCATATAGGGTATAGTACCTTGAAGTTCATGGCTAAGAATGGTTTAATCTCATACACAAATAATGAAACTAAAAAATGTGAAGTGTGCATACGATCCAAAATAACGAAGAAACATTTTCCAAGTATTGAAAGATCGTCCCAAGTGTTGGATCTTGTGCACAGTGATATCTGTGAGTTAAACGGCATTCTTACTCGTGGAGGTAAACGGTACTTCATAACCTTTATATATGATTGTTCTAGATATGTATGTGTACCTATTAAAGAGCAAAGATGAAGCATTAAACATATTTAAAGTATATAAAGCAGAAGTAGAGAATCAATTAAATAAGAAGATAAAAATTCTCCGTAGCGATAGAGGAGGAGAATACTTCTCAAATAAATTTGATAACTTCTGTGAATAACATGGACTGATACATCAATGTACTACTCCATACATACCTCAACAAAACGGAATAGCTGAAAGGAAGAATAGGACATTAGTAGAAATGGTCAACTCAATGCTGATAAGAGCAAAGTTACCACTAAGTCTATGAGGTGAGGCACTGCTTGCAGCATGCCATATTCTAAATAGAATACCGTTTAAAAAGTATAAAATATCTCTACATGAAATATGGAGATGTAGAAAACCTAACCTAAGATATTTAAAAGTGTGGGGGTGTCTTGCATACTGCAGAACCCCTGACCCAAAAAGAACTAAGTTAGGACCAAGAGCTATTAAGTGCGCCTTCGTAGGGTATGCACAAAATAGTAAAACTTATAGACTTCTAGACATGGAGTCTAATACAATAATAGAATCAAGAGACGTTGAGTTTTTTGAGAACTCACTATCCTTGGAGTTAAAGGATAATGAAATCTAAACTCCTAATAGAAAACCAGATAGCACAGCTCCACAAATAGTGAAAGCTCCTATTGAACCTCGTAGGAGTCAAAGAACAAGAATAAAGAAGAGTCTAGGAGATGACTACATAAACTCACAACGCATCATTTTCCATCTTGTAGAAGCAGATAGAGAAAATGTTATAAGACAAATACCTATAGTAATGACTATATAAGATGATCCTAAATCATATAAAGAGGCTATATCCTCTAGAGATGCAGCTTTCTGGAAAGAAGCTATAAACGATGAAATGGAATCCTTAATGTCAAATCAAACATGGGAACTAGTTAACTTACCTCCAGGTTCTAGACCCATAGGTTGTAAGTGAGTATTTAGAAAGAAATATCACACTGATGGGACTATCCAAACCTTTAAAGCTCGACTAGTAGCTAAGGGTTTTAGACAAAAAGAAGGGATAAATTATTTTGACACATACTCACCTATAGCTAGGATAACATCCATTAGGATATTATTTGCGCTAGCTTCTATACATCATCTTCACATCCATCAAATGGATATAAAGACCGCTTTCCTGAATGGTGACCTCAATGAGGAGGTATACATGGAACAACCTGAAGGATTCGTTTTACCAAGAATTGAAAACAAAGTATGTAGATTAGTCAAATCTTTGTATGGATTAAAACAAGCACTAAAACAATGGCATGAAAAGTTTGATTCCAAAATATTATTTAATGGTTTCATGCATAATGTAGCTGACAAATGCATATATTTTAAAGTAGATGGTAGTTGTATCATTATTATTTGTCTATATGTTGATGACATGTTAATAATAAGTAATAAAATGAAAAGTGTGACTGAAACAAAGAGGTTTTTATCTTCGGTATTTAAAATGAAGGATCTTGGACAAGTTGATACCATCTTAGGTATCAAAGTTAAAAAAATAATGTGGGGGTTATGCTTTGTGTCAATCTCATTATATTGAGAAGATACTAAACAAGTTTAACCATCTAAATATAAAAGAAGTAAAGACCTCATTTGATCTAAGTATCAAACTAAAAGAAAATATTGGAAGAACCATTGCACAATTAGAATATGCGAGTGCTATAAGGAGTCTTATGTATGCTATGCAATGCACTAGACCTAATATCGCATTTGTTGTGAGTAAACTTAGTAGGTTTATTAGTAATCCCAGTACTGAACACTGGAATGCAATTAGTAGAGTCTTGGTTACTTAAAAGCAACCAAAGACTTATGACTATTTTATTCAGAGTTTCCGGCCGTATTGGAAGGATATACCGATGCGAGCTGGATATTGAGTGTAGGGGACAACAAGTCTACTACAGGGTGGGTATTCACCGTAGGAGGTGCAGCTGTATTTTGGGGATCTAAGAAATAGACCTGCATAACGCACTCGACTATGGAGTCTGAATTCATAGCCCTGGTTGCAACAGGCAAAGAGGCTGAGTGGCTAAGGGATCTTCTATTAGAAATTCCTTTCTGTGTAAAGCCTATATCGGCTGTGTAATTACATTGTGATAGTGAAGCCACATTAGCTAGAGCCTATAGCGACACTTATAATGGTAAATCTAGGCATATAAGTCTTCGATATGATTATGTCAGACAGTTGATTCGAGATGGAATCATTATTATTTCCTATGTGAAATCAAGCAACAACCCGACAGATCCTTTCACTAAACCTCTACCGAGAGAGGTAGTAAAGGCTACATCTAGAGGGATGAGGTTGAAACTCTTCAACCAAAGTTCCGCCAGTGATGGTAACCCAACTTGAAGTTACAAAATCTCTAAATTTGGGTTTAATGGGTAAAAATAAGTCACTAATATGTGGAAAGTTTTTCAGCACTAAATTATAAAATCTCATTCATAATAGATAAGTGTTGAGCGTTACGAAAGAGGGTTGAGTCTGAGAACTCTTAATGAAATCCAGTCTATAGGACAGGTGTCTTATAGTAACGGAGACATTGGAAGGATTTCACCTATGAACGTAGAGATGGTGTCGTCTCTCATGAGAGTTAGGAGTTTTCTCTCGGGATCGTTCATGAATTAGGATAAGCACATGGCCATTAAATGTGCTAAGCAAGATTGGGGGAACTCTAACAAACATAGAGCGAATATGTGTGTGGTTTCTCCAACTTTGTTATCTAGGAATAACTGGTTTAAAGCTGCGGCTACCAGTCATTTCGACAGAGTTTTGAGATACTTACACTAAGGAAAGATTAAAATCGAAAGATATCTTTCTTTATGCATATAAGCTGATTATTCTGGCAGATTTGTTTAACCGAAAAAAAATATTTTAAAAAATCAAGTGGGGAATTGTTGAAAAAATATTAATTTTTAAATATATTTTAATAATAATAAAAATATATATATAATATATTATTTTGTTTGAAAAATACCGTTTGTGGGTTTTTTGGGAATAATCCTACATGGGAAAGGGAAGAGAAAATTCTGTGGTTTAAATGATAATAGTGGAGTATTATAATATTTGCCTACTTAGTCCGTGGACTATGGACCTTTCGTGTTAGCACTGGAACACCCGCGCACGCGCTCGGGCTCGGGCTCTGGCTGGGGCATGTGCACGGGCTCGGTCTCGGTCTCGGTCTTGGTCTTGGTCTCGGGCATGGGCTCGATGTGAGGGCGTGGGCATGTGAGGCAGTGTGGCTGTAGAGGCGCTAGTGACGCACTTTGCACCTCGCACGTGCGCATCGTGTCGCAAAGGGTCGCTCCCTTCGCGAACCGGAGCGAGACTTGTGTGAGTCGTGGTGCGACTAGTGGCTAAGGCAGATGGTTGGCTGGACGAAAATCTAGAGGACTGAATGAGAGTCCCTCTGATTATATGAGAGTGAAATATAGTTTGCACAAATGTGTAACAGCTATGGACTTAATTGCAAGAAACTGTTGCCAACAGTCATAAAACGGCTAGCCCAACAGCTATAAAACGGCTAGTCAGCTCTCTCACAACAGCCATATAACGGCTAGTTTCCAACAGTCATAAAACGGCTAGTGGATTTATGTCCCTGGACCATAACTCCCAGCCATCTGAGCCTATAAAAGGAGGGCCTGGATGGGTTTCCAAACCATCTCAACTCACTCCAGCAAACCCATAAAAACTCGAGACATGACTCCTTTCAAATTATATACTCTAGTGCTTCCAGCAACAAGCAAGGCTTGAACCTTAGCTTGAAGAACAGACCAACGGTGTGGTCTAGGACGGTTCAACTGAACCAGTAGCTGAAGAATTGAACTGACCAGTGCAGTGGTCAAAACCACTTTTCTCTTTCTTTTTCTTTCTTTTGGGATTTTTCTCTATATTGTAATACTGCCAGAAAGTGTGTAATAGAGTTCCATTTGGTGGGCCTTCGTGTTTGCTTGAACACGTCCCACATCAGGCTCGTCGTATCCTAGAAGCTATTTGCCTGTAACCTATCGGCATACTCAATTTACTTGAGTAGGGGCAAATAACGCTTTAAGGACAGCATTTTCAGACGTGCTTTGTCACGCCCCAAACGCGAAGATCGGATTCACAGGAATCCAAATCGCCGAATTTGGTGCCGACAGCCTCCGTAGTACCCCATTCTCGTCTCCTAGCGTCTATACGCCAGATTCCAATCCTGGGATCCTACAAGGAGGATTTTTTTTGTACATTTAACTCGCAATAAGCATAACTAAGTTTACCCAAATCACAAAGGCAACATCATCATCACATATCCACTAATATAATCATTTGAGTACAATGCGGAAAGGGAAATACATAAATAAAAAATCAAGCTCCAGAAGATCATCCAAGCTCAACATCACAACCTAACATCACCTGCATGGATCTATCGTGCATAAGCTTATAAAAAGCTTAGAGGGTGGTGTAAGTGTGTGCACAAGGTAGGTGCTAATGTAAGCAATATAAGAGAAATTAGAGTAAGCGGAAATACTGATAAACTCATAAATCGTACAAAATCAGAAATACTGGCAAGTTCATAAATCATACGATATCAGAGTAATGCAAAAACATATTAATATGCCCATAAACACATTAGCCTTATCCAGGCTATGCGATACAAAAATATAATAAAAACAATATCATATAATGATGACGTAATATAGATCAGCTATGCAATGCAGATACAGCAAGCCAAATATCAGATGCCGATGATGCAATGCAATATGCAAATCCTGATGAGTCCACGAATACCAACAGTCGTATCTAGGCCGTATGAATGCATAAACATAACCACCCTAAATACCATATGCTGCGGATGTAATGTGATATGCGGTGCGAATGGAATGAACATGCTGGAGTATAGAGTCGGGATGATAGTACGTAGTATCGCAGTTACGGATCCACCATTCAAAAGGACTTCTATCCAAACCAAATTCCATACCTAAATTTGGATAGTCGACTAATGTGGTAAACTCCTCGATCTCGGGTTAGTCGCGCCTTCTAACCGAAATCCTTGCCATAACGAAGGTACACAATAATTAGTTGTGACCGGCCAAGTGGATAGTGAATGAATGAATGAATGAGCATGCAACTCCTACTCAATAAGTCCACATACCAAGATGCTTCATCTCGGGATCATCACCGGGGTTTATTACACTCCAAATGACACTGTCGCTCTCCCAGCCGCATAGTCCAAGTGAGCGTAAGAAACCTCACTATCCGCCTGGCCAATAGTCTGTCAATACCTATCCGGCACGTCGATAGCGAACCCATTTCCGAGCTGGTCGAACTCAGCCTAGTAATGCCCCCTGCTCTCAGGCGAGTAAGGCCACCACTCCTTTCCAACCGACCACGACACAGTGGGAGACGCAGCCTCCTGGTATTCGGCCCTCATGCGCTCATATATCCACTCGGTCTCAACGTTGGAGTCATCTCCTGGCTACGGAGGTTTAGGGATTTTCACCCAGGGACATCTATGGCGCCCGTATGCTAGAACCAAATATTTCCGGTGTCCCGTCTGGCCATCCACGATATGCCTGTGGAGGCTACGACCCTGATGTCGCTAGGGCGTACAGTAATCAT
The DNA here is from genome assembly GCA_030180095.1 of Magnolia changhungtana. Classification (NCBI taxonomy): domain Eukaryota; kingdom Viridiplantae; phylum Streptophyta; class Magnoliopsida; order Magnoliales; family Magnoliaceae; genus Magnolia; species Magnolia changhungtana. The sequence continues at coordinate 1,440,738 of JASAUF010000467.1, read as the reverse complement.
AATGCAAGATGCATGAATCATACAATCCAGTCATGCATCAATCCTGCGCATATCATGCGCTCATGTGAGATAACCTCTGCCTATCAGGGAGTCTCATAACAATATGCTCAATGACATATGTAATGATCAACCACATCTCATAACAAACATGCGGATGATGCGTATGGGCATGTATCATGATGCTATGCTGTCACATGCTAGTAATCAGTATCAATAATCGGCTTCAACAATCAACCTGAACAATATATTCATTTAACCCGCATTGCCCCCAAGGAATGACCCACATAGAGCCTAACATATAGTGGACCCATAGCCTCGCATAAAGGCCTAATATATAACACCATGGGCCTCACTCAAGAGTTTAACATACGTCACGATGGGCCCCTCACATGGGCCTATCATACAACACAATGGGCCTTATTCAAGGGCCACATATACACAACAGGTGGGCCCTGCTCATGGGCCTCAAATACATGACATGTGGGCCCTACACATGGGTCTTGAATACATCAAATGGGTCATGCATCATGGGCCTAATACATATCACAATGTGCCTTGCCCATAGGCCACAAATACATCACAATGGGCCTTATCTGCAGGTCGCATATACATCAGAATCGGCCTCGCAATCGGCCTCGACAAATCAGAAAAATAGGTTATCGGCCTCGACAAATCGGAAGTCGGTCATCGGGATCGACCTCAATAATCAAAATCGGCCTCGACAATCAGAAATCGGTAATCGGCCTCAATAATCGAAATCGGTAATCGGCCTTGACAAATCGAAAATAGGTTATCGGCCTCGGCAATCGGGATCGGCCTCAATAATCGAAATTGGTAATCGGCCTCGATAATCGGTATCGACCTCAATAATCGAAATCGTGTCGGCCTCGATAATCAGAAATCGGTCGGTGTCGAGAGGCGTTTACAAATCGGTCACGTCAATCGGAATCGATCGATAATCAGAATCGGCAAATCGGTCACGTCGATCGGAATCGACAATCAATCACGACAATCGGGATCGATCGGTAATCAGAATCGGCAAATCGGTCATGTCGATCAGAATCGACAATCGGTCGGGATCGATCGATGTCAATCGACAATTCGGTCACGTCGATCAGAATCGACAATCAGCCACGACAATCGGGATCGATCAATAAACAGAATCAGCAAATCGGTCACGTCGATCGGAATCGACAATCAGTCATTACAATCGGAATCGATCGGTAATTAGAATCGGCAATCGACAACCGAAATCGGCCTCGACAATCGGAATCAGCCTATAAAATCGGCCTAAGGGAAGGTCACAATGAGGACTTTCAACCATCATTGTCCATCAATGTGGACATTTAACCATCATTGCTCTCAAGGAGCGGTCCTCATAGGGCCACACATATAGTGGACCCATGGCCTCATTACACAACATAGTGGGCCACATACAATCTCAATAGGCTACAAGCATGGGCCTCATATACAACACCTCGGGCTAGAAATACATCTCATCAAGCCTTGCCCATGGGCCTCGAATACCTCACAATGGACCACGTCCAAAAGGGCCATAAATACACAACGGGTGGGCCTTGCACATGGGCCTCATAAATCTCAGGTCGGGCCACGACCCATGGGCCTCAGCTACAGCAAGTGGGCCGCATCAATGGGCCACACCAATGGGCCTCAAGTGGGCTACAAGTATATCAAGGTGGGCCTCATTGGCGTCCAATCGAGCCCACCGTTCTAGGTGAGCAACCTACACCATACATCTAGATATATATATATATATATATATATATATATATATATATATATATATATATATATATATATATATATATGAGATCATTTTAGAGGGTTGTCCAAGTGAATCATGACGGGAGATCATTTGGGCCATACACAATTAACCGTAAAGATAGTGGTTCTCACTGTTAAACTAATCACAGGCCCACCATAAAGTTTATCCCCCATCCGATCTGATCATAAGGTCACAAAGACTTGGATTAAGGGGGAAAACAAATATCATGTTGATCCAAAACCTCTGTGACCAAAAAAAAAGGTTTCCATGGTGGACGTTCAATCTCCACTGTTTATTGCGGTGTGGTCCACCTGACCAATGGTTGGACAAAATATATACATAAGGGTGTGGCCCAGATGAACAGTTGGGATATCACACATCCCCCATTTCCAGGGCCCCAGAACTCAGCGTGCATACAGCAGCCATGCTACTCTGATGGATGACATGGATAAAACATTACATCACGGTAGGTCCCACGACGTGTACACGGCCTGGATTTCAGGCACGTGCACCACGTGTGGACCCATCAACGTCTCTACAGATGGTTGGACGGCATAGATACAACGCATGCATCGTGGTAGGTCCGATCATAATATATTATTATATTATACAATATCTTCTCAAACAGGTGGGTCCCACATGGGCCTATATATATATATATATATATATATATATATATATATATATATATATATATATATATATATATTGAAAAGTGTCCAGCGTCCAGGGTTTGGACGCTGGATGGACGATGCAGATGTAAGGATCATTCCTCATGGGTGGGTCCCACGTGTGGCCCACCCCATACAATATAATACATCATTATATATTAATATTACATCAATATACACTCAATATGAGGCACGTTCAACAGCCATCATCCACAACTGGATGAAACAGATGGACGGTTGGGATTATCAGATCACGCTGGTGATGTGGGCCATTAGAATGGACGGCTGTGGATACAACACATATACTAAGGTGGGTCCTAACGTCCAACAGCTGCTGGACGGTGCTGATCGCACCCAAACATCAAGGCAGCCCCACATAGCACGTCATATGGACGGTGGAGGAAGGTGGGTCCCACGTGGGGCCTGCCATACACATATATACTTATATATATATATATATATATATATATATATATATATATATATATAACAAAGAAATAGAGTCCAGGCCACCAGGACGGCCTGGATTGCAACACATAATCATGGTGGTGTCCCACTCCACCTGATGTCTGCTGGGCCTGCTCGTATTGGTCCCAAGTCCTAAAATGATCTCTCTGATGGACGGCTGGTGTGAAGACACCATGCATCAAGATGGGGTCCACCTCAGTGTGGCCCATCGACTAAGGAACAAGCTGGTATTTGTTTTCTTCCCATTTTAACGGTCAACAACTATGACAATGCAAATGGATGCCTCTGCTACTTGTACGGTGCAGCTCACTGTGCAGATGGATGGTATAGATGCAGATCACATACATCTCAGGGTGGGGTCCACGTACAAGTGGCCCACTAGAGGAGGTGAAACTGATATTTGTGCTTGCCTTCACCTCAGCAGTCAGCAGCAAAGCAAGGTGGCCTGGAGATCCATGGTACCGGCACACCACTGTTGCTGCTGCCATGGTGCGACCCACGGTCATTGGATCTGGACCGTGTAGATAGATGGCTGGGGATAAAGAACATACATACATCAAGGTGGGATCCACGCATGTGGCACACCAATTACAGGTTCAAGCTGATATTTATGATTAAGGTGGTCCCATTAGGTGGACAACATGGATTAAATACATACATCAGATGGGGCTTCACGTAGGTGGGCCACCCAGCTTGAGATCAAGCTGATCTTCGTATTTTCCCTTCAATAGGGCGTGCCTAAAAATGGGCAGCAGTTCCAACAAGGTTGTCCCATTTGTGGACAGTGTGGATCACATATATATACATCCATGGTGGGCCATCGAACTAGAGAGAGAGAGAGAGAGAGAGAGAGAGAGAGAGAGAGAGAGAAGCACCCACCTCTAAATCGACTCCTCCTTCCTCCAATAGGTCTTAGAGCTCCCAAGGAAAGAATTTCAACGGTTGAGATTAGTTTCAGAGGGTGGAGATGAGAGATAGAAAGGTGGGCCACACTAGCTCCTCTCATGGAGCCATAGACGTTGGGTGCTCATGGAGAGTTGTTTGAAAATGGAGAGAGAAAATGAGAGGGAGAGAGGGGTGATGGGAGAGAGGGATGGATGGGTGTACTTGGGTAAGGGTTAGAGTTGACTTTTAAGGGTTGCTTTTGTACTTGGGGATGGGGTAGATTAATGTGTGTACTTTGACAAGTGAAGTGATTGATGTGATGGATTTTCTAGGGATTGCAACGCGCGACGTTTTTCCTCGAACTGAATGTGGGCCCACATCTCCTGGCCTGGGTATTGCCTCGGCGCGCGAGATGCGGCGTCGGAATCGCGGCGACGGCGTGGTCACAAGGGTACAAGTTTCGAGTCGCGCCGACTCTGGAATACGAGACACATCTCAGGATCGCACGCAAACACCGATAACAGATCGCGGTCACCAAAATTCGACCGGGAGGACCGCGGAAGACTACAGAACGGTACGGGTTAGGATACGGGTCTTACATGCTTCAGCCTGTCCTTATTTTTTATTATTGTAATTTTTTAGTTTCCATATTAGATAGAAAATACATTAATCTTTATAATTTCCAACAATTTGGATTGTTCACCCTTTTTCTCTAAAACCTCCCATTTGATGTCTATGATCAGATGGTTAAGATTGTTGGTTTCTTGTCATTTTTTCAGTTTATTCCACAGAAAAAAAAAAGCAAGTTATGGACCGGTAAGATCTTTACTCCAGACCAAGTGGCCATAAACAGGGATTCGGGCTAGATTTTGGGATAAATCATAACTTGATTATAAAGCCCAATAATCAAAGAGGTCTGGCCCAATCCCAAGTTCCATAGCATTTCTATTGATGGCCAGATCAATATTAGGTCCTGTCCCTGCATTAATCACCCCCAGTGAAGAGTCTGGGACGCGAGACCTCCCACTTTGATACCAATTTGATGTAAGACAATTAACCACTTGCTCTAAAAGCTCGAACTGTTAGAGTATGACGAAGTAATCCTTTTATCTCATAGCCCAGGCCTCACATCTCATGAGTTTAGGACCTCGGCCGAACCTCCTTCGTGGGCCCCAAATCATATAGGCCGCCCATCCCGAGTGTGTCCCCGCATCCCATGGGCTATTCCACTCGAGCCCGGTGTGAAATGCCCATTAATCACCCTTGGTGAGGAGTCTCGAACATGAGACTTCCCCCGTGGGCCCCACCCACCCCGAGTGTGCCCCCGCATCCCACAAGCGATCCCACTCGAGCCCAGTGTGAAAATGCTCCTGCATTAGGTACTTGGAGATGCTTTTGTCCCACGTTGAATGCTTTCGAGTGCAGTGTTGGCCGCGGCTTCGCCCGCTGTTGTTGCATGAGTTTATTCGTACCCAGCGAGCTTGCCCGTGTGAAGAGACAGGGGCCATTTGTAAAACCCTCCGTTTCGGAGGCGGTGAGCAAGGGAAAGCTTCACTCGTTTGGTGGAAAAGTTATCTTGCTTAATCATTTTCTCAGCAGTATGCTGGACTCCTCTCTCAGCTATATCGCCTAAAGATAGTGCTTAGTAATATTAAAATACTCTTAAGATGTTGATTAATTGTTTAGAATGAAAATGCTTTGGAGAACTGTGAAAGGAAGTTAAGTGGCACAAGTTCATGGTTAGAAGGTACTAAAAATAAACATGTTGTGGATTTCATAGTTTAAAAACTCGAAAAATAGACTAGATGTTCATTGGCCCGACACAACAACATAGCTAGTAACTAAATTTACAATTTAGTTATCTTTTAATAATATTATAAAATAAGAAAAATAGCAACTAAGTATCTCATAGCTAGTTAAAAGTACTCTGGCCTCTCTGAAAGAGGTCGTGTGGGTGTTCGAATCTGGCCCATTTACTTTTATTTTATTTTATTTTACTTCTAATTAAAAAGAGCTCTAACAAGGCAAGTGACTCGGCCTGCCGAGTCACTCTCAGATTCAAGTTTCGTACAGTCTCTGCTTGAAATCTCGCCAAGTTGACTTGGATGAGTTTTGAGTCAATTCAGTGAGTTTTAGACCTATTGTGGATATTGACTGGTGCTGTGTATGAAAATTAAAGATGTTCTATCCAGAATTGGTTTATGGAATGAAGAAAATTTCCCACTGATTATATTCCATCCTCTACTGCCCAGGAAATTATGACCTGGTTTGAAGACTTCCATCCTCTACTGCCCAGGAAATTAGATCATCTTCTAGTGGTTTTTTTCGCTGTTGAATCAACTTGGGAATCTCTCAAAAGTGCATCTTTAAGAAGTGAACTGGTGCATATGGGTTTGAGATAGGGACATTCCCCTGAAGATTTGTTTCTTTCTTTGGAGGGGATTTATGGGAAGCTCCTGCTGACACTCACATCGATTGTTTTGGTATTTCACTACCTTCCAAAAGCTTATGATACTCCTAATCTAAGGTCGAAAGTTTCGATAATGTTTGAATCTTGTCCATTCTGTTATGGACATTCCATTTTCCAAGTATCTCTCACTTTGTCAGCAGTGTATGAAAGCTTCAATTTTGTATCAATTCCGGATGTGTTTATTCTTGTGTGGGAAATCTTAGGAAAGGAATTTTTGAAAATTTGAAGACAAATAACATGCTTGGCGGTTCTTTCTTGGGCTCCCTCAATTGATAGGAAAGGAGGATTTATTGATGATTGTAGCTTTGTTGGTAATCTTCTTTACAAAATTTGAAAATTCTAACCATTGATTCTCATCCTAAGAAGGTAATATTCACGAGAGAGAGTGTGGACTTCCAAATGTTTTAAAGCTGAATCTTCACAGCCCTTGCAGGGGGATGTGGGGTAATGGTGAGGAATCATAGCGATTGAGCCAAAAATGCCATTTTGATGTAAATGGCAGTTGATGAAGTGCATTTGGATGCACTTTGCAAAACCCCCCATCTCATCTTTCACTTGCCAAAATAGGCACTAAATTGCAGACTTGCAGAAAGCAGGCCTTTTTCTTCCCTTCTTGAAAACCTGCAAAAAAGCAAGAAAAGAATACAGCTCACAACAGGAAATCAATAAAGGCCCAAAACTAAGACCAGACATAGATCATTCCAAAAAAACATGACCCCTGATTCTTTAAATGACCTCTAACTCACCCACCTGCTTATTACTAAAACATTGACCATTTCTAGCCAACCAAATGACCCAGAACATTGCTGTGATTACCAATCTCCATGTAATTTTACAAAATTTGCCCACTCCACCTCCATGCTAAGCTCAAAGAAGTTCCCTACTGGCTTCCACATGGTCAATCGACTCATTGGTAACTATGGCCTAGCTTTTTTATATTTCCGTTTTTACAGCCCATTTTAGGACAGGTTCTGTTGGGGACAAAAGTACGCAAAGTCTGGAGACTTGGACTTGGCGCCTCGGGTCGCCGAAGCGTGCGTTGAATCCAAGAGAAGGTTATAAACCGAAGAAAGCGAGACAAATTAAGTTGGCTCAGGTGACGAGCTAGCAACCCGGGCATGTGTCGGCTAGGGTTCTGAGACCTTATCTCATAAAGCCGGTTCACTTAATTGGATCAGGGTCGGCTGAGCAGAATAATGGAAAGATGGCGTAAAACAAAATGCCATCTCGAGTATCTCGCAAAAGGATCTCCGATCCCGAAGATCACGGGATCGGATAGAGACCAGAAGCGGGCAAAATCAAATCCAAAACCAAATCTCCACGATACGGGGAGGAGAATCCTCACACAATGGGATCCTCTCATATCTATAAATAAAGGACCTCCATCCTATTGAAAGGTACGGAAACATAAATCCCTAACACCCATTCTCCCAAAAGTCTATGAAACTGACTTAACCATCGGAGGTCCCCCGGGTTAGAACCAGGGTCTTCGTTCGGTTTGTCTATTTTGTGCAGGGGACGGAAGTCAAGGAAGACGCTCCATAAATCGACATCAACAGTTTGGCGCCGTCTGTGGGAACCGTACGAAAAGCCATCTTATATTCCAATATTTGGAATTTATCCTCATGGTGATGACTAGAAGGACGGTTCAAGAAGAAGAGTTGAATGAGGTCGCGGTTACAGGGCCAGCGGGCCCAATAGTAGTTCCGGCAGCCCAGAACTCACCTAACAACCGCCAATGAGGAACGACCGGAGCAAATAATAACCAGCGGTCTCGTAACGATGGGCGGTTGGACCAGGAGGTTCAGGAAATCCGATCCGACATGAATGTGATGAAGCAGATGCTGGAATGGATGTATCAACATATGCAACCGCCTCCGCCTCCCCAAGGGGAGACAACACATGTCCCGACTGCGGTGATCGATCCTCAGCCTTCCGCACCGCAGTCGTTCCAACCGGGTTAACCCCAAGGTGTTTCTAAGCCATCTCCGGCTCAGTCGGCTAACGCCGCTTTACCCCCGACCGATCTTCGGCACGAGATAGAGCGAAGAAGGCGTAACCGACCTCCCGTTGAGGGCACAACGGAGAGTAGCGAGCCTTGAAAAGCTGACATTCAAGACTTTAAAAGAGAAGTGCGGGAAGAAATGACGGACATGAAACAGGGCCGGAATATATACCCGGCCAGATCCGAGGCAAAAGCGTCTCCTTTTGTGGACGAGATAATGCAGGCTCGATTGCCTGAAAGGTTTCGATTACCTCAAATCACTCCTTTTACCGGCAAGACCGACCGAACAGAGCATATTGAATGCTTCAAAACCTACATGGAGCTCCACGATGCCTCAGATGCAGTGATGTGTCGAGCCTTTTCTCTTACGCTGACCGACGTAGCTCGACTTTGGTTCAAACAGTTGAAACCAAGGTCTATCAGCTCGTTCGTTCAGCTAAGTGACACTTTTCTCACAACTTCATAGGCGGAAAGAAGAAATTGAAGCTCCCTGCATATTTGAACAACGTAGTTCAAAAGCAGGGAGAGCTGTTGAAAGATTATATCAAGCGATTCAACTTCGAATCTCTTCAGGTTCGAAAATATTCAGAAGAAATGACACTCAATGCGCTCATGCAAGGAATCAGAGACAAGTCGTTCCTGGCGTCTCTAGACAAAAACCCGCTCGATACTCTAACAGAGTTTATGGCACAGTCGGATAAATATGCGAATGCCGAAGAAATGCGGATCATGCGTGAGACTAAATCCTTGGTCAAAGAATCGGCCAAAAAGGAAGCCAACTCGACCGGAGGAAAGAAGCGTAAAGATGATCAAGCGCGCGATGAGCGAAGGTCGGGCAAATGACCAGATCGGAGATTTTCCACATATACCCCCTGAACAAAACTCAGGAGCAGGTGCTGATGGAAATCAAAAGTGAAGGCTTTGTCAACTGGCGCAATAAGCTCAGGAGTAAATTCAATCGGCGGGACAAGGATAAATATTGTCATTATCATCGTAATCACAGGCATAACACAAGTGATTGTTATCACCAGAAGGAAGAGATCGAACGACTCATAAAGGAAGGCCGACTAAAAGAACACGTGGTCAAAACCGGGGTAGCTGAGAGACGTCTGACTGAAAATCAACCTATAGAAGAAATTCAGACTATTGTCGGCGGTCCACAGGCGGGGGCGATTCAAACAATGCTCGAAAGAATTATGCAAGACGTCTCAGTCAGCCCAAGTCCGAGCTCATGATTATAGCTCGGCCTATAAAAGAAAAGAAAAGGAAAAAATACTGCATTTCATTCACGAAGGAAGATGCCCGAGGTATCTGTCACCCCCTCGACGACGCGTTAGTCGTCACCTTGACTATCGCTAACCGAAAAGTATTCCGAATACTCGTCGACACGGGATCATCTGCGGACATGTTATTCACTCAGGCGTTCGATAAAATGGGGGTTGAGCGATCCATGCTACGTCCGGTTCGGACCCCATTGATCGGTTTTTCTGGTGGACAAGTACTGTCTGAGGGGATCGTCTCGCTACCACTCACTGCTGGTAGTTTCCCGCATCAAATGACGGTAATGGTCGAATTCTTGATCGTCGATCAACTCTCAGTATACAACGCCATACTCGGCCGACCTTCTTTAAGTCTCCTCCAGGCCGTGGTATCCACATACCATCTTTCACTGAAATTCCTAACTGAGTCGGGAGTAGGAGTCGTCAAAGGAGACCAGCAAGATGCGAGGCGTTGTTATGTGGCAGCTGTAAAAGGCCCCGCCGACAAAACTCCGATCGACATATCCACGATCGAAACATTGGACCCCCGGAGTGAGAGTCATGAACGAGGGCAGCCAATTGAGGATCTTGTCTCGGTTCCTTTGGTGGAGACAGATGGATCCAAAACAGTACAAATTGGCTCGTTTTTACGGTCCCCCTTGAAAGAAAAGTTGATAGCCCTGCTCCGCAGATATGCTGATGTATTCGCTTGGAGCCATGCAGATATGCCCGGGATCGACCCGTCTGTAATTACTCACCGACTCAATATCGATCCGACCTATCGATCGATCCAACAGAAGCGACGACCGCTCAGCCCCGAACGATACGCTGTCATTGAAGAAGAGGTTAACAAGCTCCTCCAGGAAAACTTCGTAGAGGAGATATGCTATCCAGAATGGGTCGCGAATGTCGTGCTCGTGAAAAAATCCAACAGGAAATGGCGAGTCTGTATTGATTATACCGACCTAAATAAAGCCTGCCCGAAGGATAGCTTTCCTCTTCCAAGGATAGACCAATTAGTGGATAGTATCGCGGGGCATGAACTTCTTAGTTTCATGGATGCATATTCAGGATATAATCAAATTGTAATGCATCAATCAGATAAATCAAAAACTACCTTTATCACTGACAAAGGCCTTTATTGCTACCGAATGATGCCATTTGGTTTGAAGAATGCTGGTGCAACTTATCAAAGATTAGTTAATAAAATCTTTGCTCGGCTTATAGGCCGAACCATGGAAGTATACATTGACGACATGCTCGTCAAAAGTATACACGCGGCCGATCATATAGATGATTTAGAGGAAATGTTACTTATCTTGCGGAAATTTCAGATGAAGCTGAATCCGAGTAAGTGTGCCTTTGGGGTGAGCTATGGAAAGTTCCTCGGTTTCTTGATAAATCAGCGAGGAATAGAGGCAAACCCTGAGAAAATCAAAGCTTTGCTTGATATGGAATCTTCCAAAATAATTAAAGATATTCAAAGGTTGACTGGACGAGTAGCGGCACTTAATCAGTTCCTGTCCAGAGCCACGGATAAATGTCTCCCCTTCTTCAAACAGTTGAAAGAATGACAGACAATGGATTGGACGGAAGAATGTGAAGTGACATTTCAGCAACTAAAATCATATCTCAGTTCTCCACCTCTCTTATCAAAGCCCGAGTCAGGGGAGTCTTTGCTGCTTTATCTAGCGGTATCCGAGGCAGCGGTTAGCTCGGCCCTGATACAAGAATACGAAGGAAAGCAACTGCGGGTCTATTATGTCAGCAAAGTGTTATTCTCAACAGAAACAAGATACTCACTCTTGGAAAAAGTAGCTTTAGCTCTAATAATTTCCTCGCGTCGACTTAGGCCGTATTTCCAAGCCTATATCATTATCGTGATGAACAATCTTTCACTGCGCCAGGTCTTACAAAAACCAGAGGCTTCCGGCTGACTCACGAAGTGGGCAATTGAACTCAGTGAATTCGACATTCAGTACAGGCCGAAAGCAGCAATCAAAGGGCAAGCCGTGGCTGATTTTATTGCCGAGGTAACACCGCCAACCGACCTCTCGGTCGCTAATATGACCGAGAACGTCGAAGTATCGACCACAGCTTCTCCCTCTTCCCTGCCCGGCCCTGTTCCCTGGAAACTGTATGTCGACGGCTCTTCCAACTCTAAGGCAAGTGGGGCTGGGGTAGTGCTGGAAACCCCTGATCATACCTATATGCAATATGCCTTACGACTTGGATTCCAAGCTTCGAACAATACAACCGAATATAAAGCGCTGTTACTCGGCCTCCGACTCGCAGCTAGCATGGGAGTTATGCACCTAAATGTTTTCAGCGATTCTCAGTTGGTTGTTAATCAAGTTACCGGTGTATATCAAACACGGAAAGAGCAATTAAGAGCATACATGGAAAAAGTGAAAGAGATGATCAGCGGATTTCGACTTTGTGTTGTCACTCGGATCCCTCGGACAGAAAACGGCAAAGCCGATCTATTAGCAAAGCTCGCCTCTGCCGATGAAGATGACATACCTAGGTCTGTTTCTATCGAATACGTCGCTAGGCCGAGTATTAACGAACCAGTTAGCTCGGTCGTCAATGCAATTGACTCGAAACCTTCCTGGATCGATCCAATCATCCAATATCTCGACAAGGGTAAGCTGCCTGAAGATCGTGCCGAGACTCGACGAATTAAGATCCGAGTCTCCCGTTACACCATACTTAACGGGACCCTGTACAAAAAATGTTACTATGCTCCGTTGCTACGATGCCTCAAGCCCAGCGAGACTGACTATGTGTTATGTGAGATTCATGAAGGAATCTGCGGAAACCATTCTGGAGGGCGATCTCTCGCCCATAAGGTCCTACGTTAGGGATATTATTGCCCAACTATCCAACACGACGCTCGCAGGCTCGTTCAAAGATGCGACAAATGTCAGAGGTTCGCGGTGATTCCGAGACAAGCTCCCGAGGCACTGACGCCTATGACTGGTCCTTAGCCCTTTGCACAGTGGGGTATCGACATCATAGGTCCACTCCCTATGGGAAAAGGTCAGACCAAGTTCGCTGTGGTGGCCGTGGATTATTTCACAAAGTGGGCCGAGGCAGAACCATTAGCTAAAATAACCGAACAGAAGATTACTGATTTTGTGTAGAAAAACATTATCTGCCGGTTCGGAGTACCCCGTACCATTATTACAGACAATGGGAGGCAATTTAATAATAGGAGCTTTCGTGAAATGTGTGACAACCTCGGAATCAGAAACGTGTATTCTTCACCCCATCATTCTCAGACGAATGGATAGGTTGAGGCGGTTAACAAGATTATCAAGCAACATCTCCGGACCAAGCTTGACCGTGCCAAAGGAGCATGGGCCGAAGAACTCCTGAAAATTCTTTGGGCATATCGAACTACAGCTCGAACCGCCACAGGAGAAACTCCCTTCTCCCTCGCTTATGGCTCGGAAGCCGTCACTCTCGTCGAGATCCGGTTACCTTCGGCTCGAGTCACTTCGTTCAACGTAGAAGAAAATGAAGAACTCCTTACATTCGGACTCGACCTTCTGGACGAACAAAGGGAAGTAGCACGGCTACGTACGGAGGCCCGGCAACGACAAGTAGCTCGGTTTTACAATACCCGAGTTAAGATCAGGCGGTTTCGAATGGGAGATATGGTTCTCTGAAAAGTATTTCCTAATACGAAGGAATTTAGATTGGGTACATTGGGACCAAACTGGGAAGGACCCTATATTGTATCAGGTACCATCCGACCGAGAACGTATCGGCTAGAAGACCTAAATGGACAGTTATTGCCTCATCCTTGGAACGCTGAGCACCTCAAGATCTATTATCCTTAGCTCGGTATTCAAAGCTTAAAAATTCCGAACTAAGAAAGATTTAAGCCAAGTCATATGAATAAAACTAAGTGCTTTCTTTCATTTATCTACTAAGTGTTTTTACACCGAGTAAGTTTTTTTTAAAAAAATGGAGCCTGGCTACTGTCCCTCGGCGGGAACGACTCCCGAGGCATTCTCAGAGATACCAGCCTCGTCCCCAACTGCGACATCGGCAGTGACGTTAGCGGGACTAGCATTAGGATTCTCAGATTCCGAGGCTCCTCCTCCCTCGAGTTCTGAAAGATCAAGGTCAGGGAAAGCATTCTTCATATCTTTAACACATTCTAAGTATCCGCCTCAGGCGATCCCTCTCGTCCTTGAACTCCTTAGACTCAAGGAAGGCTTGAACGGCTTGATCCCTGGCCTTCTCGGCTTCCTGGGTCTTCTCCTTAGCTTATTGGATAAGCCCCGCCGCCTCAAGCTTAGTCCGAGCCAAGGCATCTTCACAAGAAGTATGAACTTCGAGGATCCGCCGATTCTCTTCTTCAGCCTTGGATAGAAGAGCCAACACTCGAGCAACCTCGGCTTGTGCATCTTCAAGAGCTTTCCTGGCAAAGGTCGCCTCAGTTTTCGCGTCTTCAATAGATTTCCTGGCGAGGGCCGCCTCACCAGTCAAAACACCGACCTGGATCTTGGCGATTTCGCGTCGTCCCTCCGCTTCCGACAAGAGAGTCTGCAGCCGATGAGCTGAAGATAATTCCTTACAGGCCTTAACCAAGCAGGGAGCGAGTTCAAAAAGCACCCTCGCGCATGGCCGACGGTTTGCGTCATAGGAGCGTTGTAGAGGCTGATAAACTCTTTTTCGCTCCCATGAGCTAAGGCCCAGGGGATCATCCCCGACACTACCGTCCGTACGGCTGACGGCTCCTCTTGGCTCGCCTCCCCTCTGAAAGACGCAGCCCTCATCTCTTCCCGCTGCCTCGGAACGTCCGTTGCAACAGGTCCCGATTCGGATGCCGTCTAAGGCTCAACGGCTACAGTCTCCCTCACTTCCGGCCTTTCCTCCAGGTCAAAGAGCACCACCATAGTGAGGGCAGAAGAACCTGCAGGTTCCTTCTCCTTCTGCGCCGCTCTCTGTTTCTTTAATGGTCGAGGCTTTGACAGAAGAACTGATCGCGGGGGAGCCTTTATCTTCGAAACCGCCCTAAGGGGAGGCCGAGCTCCAGTCATCTCTGAGGGGACCGACTCAGGAACGGTCCTAAGAGTAGGTCGAGCTTCGGCTAAGTCTGAAAGAAGATAAAATAGATCAGATAAGGTTTAGGGAACATATAAAGATACATCACAAATTACCTGTGACGGCCGAGTCTAAACTTGCAAGATGAAGGCGCTCTGGCTGTAAGAGCACCTTCCAGGACCGATCTGCCGGATCCAACGTTCTCAACTCCTTGATCCGAGCTAAAGCACTGGATCCAAGCTTCTGCCTCTTCTTCGGGATATCTGCCAAACATCAGTCCGTCAGACTCAAAGCATTATGAAAACAAAAAGGGCAAAAGAGAGATGCCGAGTCACCTGCTTTCTGAAACGTCCGAGGTACACGAGCCTCGTAGAACCCGGATTCAGCCGTTTCCCAGCGACCACAGGCCCAAAACCAACGCTCTCTCCAATGTTTGTTGGAAGTGGGAGGGTCGGTTATTAAGGAGCCGCCTCTGCCCCGCCAAGCAGCGAAGACATAAAAGCCGGGATAGTTTGGATTTATGCGCACTTGATACAAGTGGAGGAATTCGTCAACTGTCAGTGGTGGCTGTTCTAACTCAGCCCACAACACCGCACATCCGAATAAGTTCCTCCACCCATTCGGAACTATTTGTCCAGGAGCAATACGAATACGAGATAAAATGCTTCGGACAATGGGCTGAAGGGGCAGACGTAAGCCACATTGCATCGAGACTTGGAAGATCGCGACCACCCCAGCAGGAGGATGGTCCGGTAAGTCATTCGGACGGGGAAGATAGGTGATAACCGAATCAGGGATGTGATACCAGATTCGGATCCCATCCAAATCCGCCTCGGTCAAAACTGAAGGGACCGAGCCGCTTAGTTCATCCCTTGACTCTTCTCCTTCGGACTCGGCCTGCTCCGACTTATCAACGGGAGCCGACCTAGAGGTTCCCTCGGCAATCAACGTTTCCTCTTCCTCCTCTTCTTCCTCTTCCAAAACCATTGGAGGATTGGGCCTCCCTGGGTGGGTTATCAGGGACGACCCGTCACGAGAAGGACCAGCAGAAGCAGGGCGTTCCGCCGGAGCTTAGGAGGTTCTCTCAGAGAGGAAAGCCGCATTCGTATCAACTGCTATCTCCATCAATAAAGAAGGCGATTCCGTAACGTTTGAAAAATGTTACGCTTCGCCTTCGTCTCCGGAAGTTCCCTCCCGGGGACTTTGAGAGCCTCGCGCTGCCATTACCGAGAAGAACTCACTGGAGGGAGGAAGGAAAGCGAAAATGGCGGAAGGAGCCGCTGACAGTCTAGAAAGAAAAAAGGAAGGAAGAAGAGAATCAAACTCCAAAAGGAATGAAGAGCGGGAGGAGTAGCAGTAGAAATTCAAAATGCGGGACCTCCCATCCTTTTATAAAATTGCCACGTGGCAAGAGCAATTACTGAGGAAATGATTCGACGCCTACATCGACTCCCCCACTCGACACGTGGAGCACGCCGACTGACGACGTTAATGCCTTTGCTACGTGTCCAACACTCGTTGGCGGGGGAAACGATTTGACGGCTGTCAGCGCACGCGGTGTCAGGAAATGAACTGTCTCCCATCAAAGATGACGCAAAATGTATTAAATGCCTAATTATTATCTCGGACTTGGCTACGAACCAACTCAAAAACTCGCTACTCTGTAGTGCCATAGGAGACACACGGAGTAAGGGGGCTTACTGTTGGGGACAAAAGTACGCCAAGTCCGGAGACTCGGACTTGGCGCCTCGGGTCGCCGAAGCGTGTGTTGAATTCGAGAGAAAGTTATAAACCGAAGAAAGCGAGACAAATTAAGTTGGCTCGGGTGACGAGCTAGCAACCCGGACATGTGTTGGCTAGGGTTCTGAGACCTTATCTCATAAAACCGATTCACTTAATTGGATCAGGGCCGGCTGAGCCGAATGATGGAAAGATGGCGTAAAACAAAATGCCATCTCGAGTATCTCGCAAAAGGATCTCCGATCTCGAAGATCACGGGATCGGATAGAGACCAGTAGCGGGCAAAATCAAATCAAAAACCAAATCTTCACGATACGGGGAGGAGAATCCTCACACGATGGGATCCTCTCGTATCTATAAATAAAGGACCTCCATCCTATTGAAAGGTACGGAAATACAAATCCCTAACACCCCTTCTCCCAAAAGTCTATGAAACTGACTTAACCATCAGAGGTCCCCCGGGATAGAACCAGGGTCTTCGTTCGGTTTGTCTGTTTTGTGCAGGGGACGGAAGTCAAGGAAGACGCTCCATAAATCGACATCAACAGGTTCCAACAAATTAAGCATATGCAAATCTCAGGTGGACCACACCACAAGAAACAGTGATGATTGAACGCTCATTAAAAACGTCTGAAGGCCCACTGTAAAGAGATTTGTAGTGTTTGTTTGCCATCCAACTTGTTGATGAGGTCAATCAGAACCAGATGAACGGAAAATAAAAAGATAAACTTAATCCAAAACTTTTGTGGCCTAAAAAAGACTTTAATGGTCATTCACCACTTTTTCCAGTGGTGTGGTCCACTAGATATTTGGATCTACTTAATTTTCGGGATATGAAAAAAATCGATGGACGGTTTGGATATGATTTTTTTTTAAAAAAAATTTATTATCAAAGTGGGCCCCACATGGTAAGGGTAACACCCACTAGGCTATTACCCTCGGAAACAAACCAGCCTCATGTCGCCGCTACAGCCTACAGCACTCATTTCACTTTAAGGGTCAGTTTGGGCAGTGGGATTAGAAGGGATTAGGTGGGGTTGGGATTCATGTCCTGTGCCAATTCCACTCCATGTTTGGGAAGAATGAAAATGCTTTTGGAATTACAATAAATGAAATTGCACTGGGTCCTATGCCAATTTCACTCAATGTTTGGAAAGTTGTGTAGGTCCTAGCATGATGTGTGGGCTATATCCACACCATCCACCTATTTATCGAGATTATTTTTGAGCATGGACCAAAAAATCAGGTAAATCTAATACTCAAGTGGACCCCATCATAGAAAGCAACAGGGATTGAATACTTACAGTTGAAAACTTCTTTGGTGCTACATAAGTTTTGGATCTATCCCATTTTTAGGTCCATGCCATAAAATGAGGTTGCGAAACAAATGAACAATTTAGATATAACACATGCGTGTTATTCTCAATAATTTCAAATGATGGTGAGTATATTCATTCAATGTACCACTGTATTATCAACAAAGCAGGGCATTAATTTTATCCCATGGTAATAGGGGACAACCCCTGCCATGAGCAATAATTATGTTTTTTTGAATCTCATCCCACCTAATCCCTTCTAATCCCACGGCCCAAACTGACCCTAAAGCTCTCGATGGGCTGGACCGGTCCATTGGCCTTTCGGTCTCAGCCCACTTCAAACTGAGTACTAAGGCCTCGGGCAAAGCTGGCCGGGTCTAAAAATTAATCGGTTATTAGTCGGTCTGGGCTCGGGTTGTGTATAAAGGTCCTTCAACTTGGCCTGAGGGCAACCCGGCCTTGCTTGTGTAAGATTTCAAGAGTATTTCTATCAATATTATGCCTGATTTGGTACACTTTAGCCTTAGATCTGTCTCATTTTTGGGCTTGTACCCTAAAACGATATGGCAAAATGGATGGACGGTGTGGATAAAACCCATACATGATGATGGCCTGTCAGAGGCCAAGTCCCTTCCTAGCTTGGGGCTAGGTACCCAATCTGCGTCCGTTCATGGTGGTTTGCATTCCATGTTGGCATAGATGCGCATATATGCTGAACGGGAGCGAATTAGCTGTTATCCGAGTCACACCTTAGTGGGTGTTACGCCAACCGTGTGAGGCCCACCTTGATGGTTTTTTTTATTATTATTTTTTAATTGTATATTCACAACTTCCATCTATTTTTCTATCTCTACCAAACCTTGAAGATCCCAATCTCAGGTGGACCATACCATTAGAAAACAGTGATAATCACCATTTAAAATTTTTTGTGGGCCACGAAAGTTTTGGATCGAGCTGATCTTTGTACTTTCCCTTCATCCAGGTCTTCTTGACATTATCAACAGGTTGGATGAAGAAAATTAAAAAACGAAAACCTTGAAGTAAGCCCTTTGGAATTTTTAATGGTGAGGCACTCAATAACCACTGCTACCTGTGGTGTGGTCCACCTGAGATTGCTTAATTACCAAGTACACGTGTATAGAATTGCATACCGAGTACGCGTGTATAGAATTATATTTTGTGCTGGCAGATCTCCTTGAGGACCTTTGCTTGGTGTATATTATACACGAGTCTCACGTGGCAAACTATCCTTACAGCATGCCACCGTCCAAAAATTAAATCCATTAGATGATCCTGACCATCTGATAAAAAACTAGTATTACAATGAAAAAAAAAAAAAAGAATCTTCTTGTGGGCCCTTCATTAACATTGAAACTCACCGGAGATACAAGAGCAACAACGTGGGCCCCACATGCCATAACACATACAATTGGTGCCATATTGACTACTTGTATTCATAACAAATACCTGCTGCTATATGTTCTCTTCATTGACTTTTCAGCCTCTGATCTAATTAAGATTAGGAACTTCGATCTTGGAGATTTGGGGCACCCCGATTCATGATGGCCTATTAGATCAGTCGCCCAGTCACTAAATCATGATAATTTATTATTATTATTATTATTATTATTATTTAATGTCTTAGTGCACCATGGAAATCATTATTACACCCAGTGTCTTGTGGGTGAAATAAGGAAAAAAAAAAAATAACGCTCACAGAAATAAAAATAATAGTTTAATCATTATCAGAATATAATAACAACATGCCTATAAATTATAAACATTATTTGTATAGATATCACAAAATTCTATTTCAGAATTTTTCTTCCTGGATTCAAAAACTATTTCTACAAATGCGTAGAAGGGGCAAATCATCAAAGACTGTGGCCGCATTTCTTCTCAAGGATTAGGTGGCCTTTAAATAAGGTTATTCTAGTTTCATTGGAAAAGCTCATTGAATTATATTTTCAAAGAGCTCAAAAATTAAAGTGTCACCCACAATAATTAAAGTGATGCCCCCTTAAAAGTATAATTTAGAATCTCCAGTGGGGTAGGCAGGGTGTTGCGTCCTACCCCCGCCTTGACGGATTACCGTTTGGGCAGGGCTCTGTGGGGTCTACCGTGATGTAAGTATTTTATCCATGTTGTTCATTGCTTTTCTTAGATCATTTTAAGGTATTATCATGTAAATGAAGTAGATTAAGCTCCAATGGACCACATCAAAGGAAGCTTCGGTGATAATGACACCCACCGTTGAAACCTTTCTAAGGGCCACCATGATGTTTTTTTACCATCCAATCTATTCATAAGGTCTTTTAGACGTGGATGAAGTGAAAACACAAATATCCACTTGATCTGAAACTTATCAAGCTCCCAAGAAGTTTTTAATGGTGGAGGTTCAATCCTTACTTTGTGGTCAACTTAAGCCTTATACATACCTCATTTTTAATTTTCTATCTTAAAATGATCTTAAAAAATAGATAAACGGCGTAGATAAAACACTTACATCAAGGTGGGCCCCACAGAGTCCTGCCCTGACGGATTACCGTCCGGGCGGGAGTAGGACGCAATCCGCTTCCGATTTGAACTTCTACTTTTCATAAAATGCCCCATACTTTTTACAAATCACATAGGATGCCCTCACAAGGACCAATGAAATAATGACATATACGTTCTAGGCTTTTTTTTTTTTTTTAACACACGCACACACACCCTACACACGCAAACCGTGGGATTTCACCACCGTGGGTACTCGAACCCATGACCCGGTGTTGAAACTCTAGGGAGTCTACAACCCGGCTAAGAGTAAGGACCCGTTTACGTCCCTGGCTTCCTCTGGCTAATCAAAGCTAGACACATGTCATTTCATCCCTTACCTACCCTCACCAACCCTCGTATTACCTAAATGCCATCAACTCTCCCTATATAAGCCCTTCCCTTCATTCCATACCTGCAACATTCCCTCCACCCTAGTCTTAGCCACTACTCCCTTTAGCCATCCTAGCCTTAGTCACTCCTCCCATCCAGCCCTATCTAACCCATCTAAACCAATTTAACCTAGCCATCCAACCTAATCTAACCTTATCCATCAAAACCATTCACTCTAGCTAATTCAAGCCACTCATCCAACCCATCTAATGCAGCTTAATCCACGAAGGTATTCATTCCATCCATCCAAGCCACTCATCCAACCTTAGATCACATCCAAGCCATCCAACCCATTTTAACCCTAACCATCCAACCTATCCTAGTAATCTAACCAATCTAGCCAATTCAAAATACTCATCCAACCCACCTAATCCAACCTAATATACTTAAGCCACCCACCCATACATTCAAACCCTGGATCACATTTAAATCAATCCAATTCATTCAAAGCGATCACTCAACCAACACAAATTATCTCAATGGTCTAAATCTTGTGGAGTAGAGTTATGGTTGAAGATATTCGATAATCTTGTATGTGAAGATTGTCGAGTCTCTTCTTCCTTCTCTCACATCTCTATTTTCTAGTCATCTCACATTTACTACTTTTTTTTACGTTTGTTTATAATCATTCGCAACATTCTACTTCTTATACACGTCCTTGCTTTTTTAGGCAACTTCTTAGTGTATGATATGTGCCTTGTTGGATTTCTCAAATTTTGGCGGGTGCCTGGTTTTTGCTTCTTTTACTTTTAATTACTCATCAGTTATAATTAATGTAAGCAAGCTGCATCCATAACTATAACTGAGTAGACACTTTTAGTTGGCTTCGGATCTTGTTCATAACCAATTAGGTAACAAGATTATTTTGGAACTTGTGATTCCTAAACTTCCCATGAAAGTCTAAACATCCATGCAAGTGGAGAAGGGTGCCTAACAACTTTTTCATCACCAAGAGAAAACACAAACAAATACCAATACCAGCTTTATCCAAAGCTTCTATAGCCCCATGCACATGAGCCTTAAATACATCACAATAGGCCCTATCCCATGGGCCTCTCACACAGGCCTAATATACATCACAATGGGCCTCAACAATGAGCCTCATATTCATCAAGTGGACCCACCATCCTAACTGGACTATCTGCATCATTCTTCTATATTTAGAGATTATTTTAGAGCATTACCCCAAAATGAATCATTTTGGAAGATCATCTGGACCATACCACAAATAGCAGTGGAGATAATGATTTTCATCGTTAACAATTCACAGGCCCACCAAAACATTTATTTTCTCATCTGTTCATAAGGTCAAAAAGACCTGAATTAAGAGGAAAACAAATTTCATATTGATCCAGAACTTTTGGAACCCCAAACAGGTTTCAATGATAGGCGTTCAACCCTCCACTATAGATATGTCTATCTTATCTTTAATCTCAAGCCTCTTAAGATGAGCTCATCCAACAGATGGACGGTTTGGATCTAACACATAACTCATGCTCAAGCCCATACTTGCTGATGTGGACGGTATGGATACAACACATGCATCATGCGGACCCACAGATTTTGATGACATCAATACATCAGCTATGAAGCTGGTGGTCCTCACAGACATGGACGGCGTGGAGTACACAATACATAGAGGTGGGTCCCACCGTCCAGCCATATGGACAGTGTGAATAAGACCCATACATCAATGGTGGGTCCTTAGAACATGCTGACGTTGATACAACAGCTATGTAGCTGCTGTATGGTACCCAACCAATCAGCTTCCCAGGTAAGTGGGTCCCACGTATATATATATATATATATATATATATATATATATATATATATATATATATATATAGATTTTACTATGCGCTCGAGCGTAAAGCGGTCGTCCGTGAGGTCGATTGTGGGCCCCACCGTTTTCAAAAATCCACACCGTCCATCAGATGCACCATTCCATAGGGGCCCACACGGCCTAAAATCAAGTCAAATCGTGACTTTTGTGGGCCACACCAAGTACAGAAGTTGAGAGGGGCCGTACACCATTGAAACATTCAAAATCATTTTTGGGGACCTTTCGAGACGTTTTTTGATGATCAACACCGTCCATCATATGTGTCCCACTTGAATATAATTTTTGATCAAGTTTCAGGTGGTTTCCACAACTCAGATGGGGCCCAAAAAGTGCATTTACATGTTTTTGCGTGTAAACTTATGTTTGCCGATGGTATGGACCACCTGAGTTACATGGACGGCTGATTTTGGGCCGTGTGGGTCCACCCTGGGTTCGTGCATCTGGTGGATGGTGTGGATCTTCGAACGGCACCACGATGGGGCCCACACAGCTCGACCTCACGGACGACCGCTTTACGCTCGAGCGCATAGTACCTTTTCCCATATATATATATATATATATATATCTTAGATTTTTTATTATATTATTTTTTATTATTATTAATTTTTTTTTTAGCATAAACTGACAAATCATCGCAATCAACTGTCTTCGTTCTTAGAACCCCATAACCAAAACCCTATACCGCGCAAATGGAGAGAGAGAAAGAGAGAAAAACTCAACGATTAGTGATTTTCCATGTCAAAACAATTCAAGTTTATAATCAATTGTACACGTCCAATTTCACAAGGGAAACATATCAAACAGATGAAAAAAAATAAAAATAAAAAATTGGGAAATAATCCTCGCACCAACTCTATCAATCTTCCTAACCATCGCCGAATCTTTTAGTTTTCCTTCTTCCCAAAACGCCTCCACCATCCGTGACCCGATCTTCTTCTCTTTTTCTTCGTTGTCTGTCACCGCTATAACTGTGGGACCTGCCCTTTTGATGGTAAATCCTAACACACCTGCCTCTAGAGCAGCCCTATGTACGCAGGCCATCCTTGGGATCAAGCTCACTTTAACCAACCATTCCGATGACAGCGTATACCCTAACAACTATTCATTTCCTTCAAACACAGCGTTCACCAATCCGTTTAACTGGTGAAAAGCCAGCGTAATATCTTCCAACCGGAAATCCTTGGGCATTGGAGGCCGCATCTTCTTTGTGGGTGACTCAAATTATGGGATTGCAATTACGAAGAACAATTTAGTCACCCATGAAGAGGATGCGGCCTCCAATGCCCAAAAATTTCCGATTGTATGATATTACGCTATCTTTCTACTTGTTAAACTGGTTGGTGAATACTGTGTTTGAAGGAAATGAGTGGCTGTTAGGGTATACGCTGTCGTCAGAATGGTTGGTTGAAGCGAGCTTGATCCCAGGGATGGCTCGCGTACAGAGGGCTGCTCTGGAGGCAGGTGCGTTAAGATTTACCATCAGTGGGGCAGGTCCTACAGTTGTAGCGGTGACAGACAATGAAGAAAATGGAAAGGAGATCGGGACACGGATGGTGGAGGCGTTTTGGGAAGAAAACTGAAAGTGTTGGTGACGGTTTGAAAGATTGATCGAGTTGGTGCGAGGATTATTTCCGGCAGCTTCTGATTTTTTATTTTTTTTTCATCTGTTTGATCTTTTCCCTTGTGATATTGGACGTGTACAGTTTATTGTAAACCTGGATTGTTTTGGCATGGGAAATTACCAATCATGGAGTTTCTCTCTCTCTCTCTCTCCATTTGCAGTATAGGGTTTTCCGGTTATGGGGTTCTAAGAACGAAGACATAGTTGATTGCAATGATTTGTCAGTTTACATGGGTTTGGTTATGCTTCTTCTTCTTCTTCTTCAAAAAAAAAAGTTTTTAATGGGTTTTTTTAAAAAATGGATTTTTAATACTATTGGGTTTGGTTATGGTTTTGCTATTGGATGGTTTATGCTAAAAGTTAATTTCTGATTTATTGTAGTTGGGATTGGTTTGTTTTTTTTTTTTTTTATTTTAATTAGCATCAAGATATAACATCTGAAGGTTCAATATTTCTGCATTTTTCTGGGTCTCAGTTGGGATTGAAACCATTTTGCGTGTGGATCTTGATTTTGTGGGATTTTATCTTTGTTTTTTTAGGTTTTTTTTTTTTTTTTTTCCCCTTCATTTTCTGTCCATTTTTCTTTTGTTTCTTCTTTTGGGATTGGCCTGGTGAAGTTGTGAGCCTCTTCCAATGGATGCAGTTTGAAAATGTGGTGCCTAATGAGGTTATTCTGGTGAATGGGTATATGGAAGAGAATCGAAATGGATTTAACATGATTCTAATGGCAGCTCTTATGGATGTTTATTGCAGGTGTGGGTGCATCTCTCTTGCTTAGAAACTGTTTGATGAAATGTCTGAATTTGTTTGTTTCGGAATATTCTTGCTATCCAAGAAATTTCACTGCAACAGAAAGCATCTGGATCTGCCATGCAGTTTTTTTTTTTTTTTTGGGGTTTCAGAGATAGATTTATAGAGCTCTTATTTCATGAAAATGTTATGGATCTGATCATAGTTATGACACAACATATTGCTGGTTTGTGTAACCGTCTCCATGAAGATAATCCCCTTTTACTTGAGACATTTCATTATATATTTTTGGGCTAAGATCCAGGGCTGATTGCCAAAGCATCACAGAAGCGCTCCAAGGTTTGTCCTCCCTTTCTTTCCCATGTCTTTCTGATGCATATGATAGATGAGTCATGAAGTAGATTACAGAGGAAATGAGTGATGCCCCATTGGTTTGACCTGGAAATTTTATTACAACTAACCTTTTCAAGTAATTGGATGATTCGTATGGTTTGACCCGGAAAATTTATTATAACTAACCTTTTCAAGTAATTGGATGATTCATATGATCTGGTGACATTTGTTGTTTCACGTCTACTTGTTGAGGCAAGGCTGTTAAGATTAAATGGTTGTAGCTTGATTGGGAAGTAATGAGATTTTGGTTGTTAAGCTATTTGCGGCTCTTACTTTTTTGGTTAGAGAGCATTCTGATTACAGTATATCTGCATCCAACATGAGATGTCTTAAATGATGGACAACATGGTTGTATGTGTAACACACACCATGGTGGCCCTATTCCTTTTTGTTGCATGTGCTTCATACTTGGGTACACACGTTTTATGGCCCACATGGCAAGCATATACACCAAGGTGCGCATGAACCCCTGATTCTGACTGTTCATTTTCGGATACATATGCAGCCCACCTTATATTTGATCACTTTGGTCTCTCTCTTTTTTTTTTTTTTTTTTTTTTTTTTTTTTTTTTTCTGATACATATGTATCCCACCTTATATTTGATCACTTTGGTCTTTTTTCTTTGGGTGAAATTGGGCAAGTTTGAGTTGAAGCTTATTGAGAGGTTTGGAGTGTGTGGGAGATGGGTTTTGTGTAGTGTGTTTGGATTTAGTTGATTTAGGGTTTTTTTGTGGTGAGTTTGGATTTAGTTGATTTGGTGTTTTCTATAGTCTATTTGGATTTGGTTGATTTGGGATTTTTCAGTGGTGTGTTTGGAATTTGTTTATTTGGGATTTCTACATTCCAGAGGAGTGACTGATTCGGTTTTTTTTTTTCTTTTTTTTTAAAAATTTTTAAAAAAAAATTTTTTTTTTTTAGTGTTTCGAATTTGATATGCAGTTAATCCATGGTGTCATCGGGAAAATTATGGCAAAAATGTAAATTGGATTTTAAATTGGTGATGTTGTAAATTGGAAGATTTGGGTTTTATCTTTTTCTATGAGAGGAGGTGTCCATGTTTTTTTTTTCTTCGTTTATGAATGGCCTTTGGAGTGAATTGAAGCTTTTCTTTTGCCTTAAAAAAAATAAAAATCACTTAGTGCTGTTTTTTAAGCTAACACAATGCCTAGAATGGCCCCACTTGCACATTATTAATTAGAAAAGATGTTCAAATTGTAGAAGAAATGATTAAGGTGAATTTCAAAATTTAGATATTTCTACTTATAGATAGTTTTCTATCTAATTTCCAAGTTGTAATTGATACATCTTACTGATTGCCTTCATCATGTGAAAATTTTGACATTGTTTTTTTCTCTTTCTGGGTTGTCTTCTAACAGGAAATGTCTTTTGGATGGAAACTTTTTGTAAATATACATCTCTGCCTGCTTCACTTTAAGGAATGTTTCATACAGTTTAAATTTACAGTTTTCCATGGCATTAATATTTTTGGTGTTTCATGATGCTTTCTAAGCATTATCTTTGATCAGGTTATCTTTGTGAATGATTCACGCTAATACCATGTCTATGTTCTTCATATGTTGTTGAAATTGACGCAGCAAGCAATTATCCATTTACTCCTTTAGCTAAACAGATTGCTAGTTCATGTGGTTTTGCCTTTTACTTTTTTACTTCATAATTCAATTGTATTCATTTAGGTTTCTTTTCTTGAAAAGGAATTATGGAAATTGTAACAGTTAAGTTCCTACATGTTCAAAAATTCCAGAAAACCATTTTTTGTGGACTGCTACCTTTTGTTTGTCAATATCATGTAGTTTGAGCCTGACGTTCGATGGTTTCTAATGAGCCTGACCTAGATTCTTTTCACAAATGCTTTTTTTTTTTTTTTTCAAAGCTTGAGGTGATACAATTATCTTGCTGGTGGCTTTATTTGTTGTGACTTGAACCAAAGTAAGAACTTGCAGAAATTGACTCTGTTTTTCTGGAGAATGAACTGAGTCACACCTGAAATATTTGTCATTTGGGTGAAGTATAATGATTTCAGCCCTGGGTTGAAACTGAGTTTTGGATTGTTCACAACATAACAATAAGTAGTTGTTCACTATTGCTGTTAACTCTTATCTTTGAGCATTGATAATGATGCTCTCAACTTTAAGCATGAACTATTTTTACTAATGATGCTGATGTCCCGCAGCTCATGTCTTGCAAAGGGAGCATGAATTACTACGTGCCTATATGCTTACCTTTTTTTTTTATTTATAGGTAATATCTATATGGTTATCTTAAGCATTGAGGTTTGTATGCTTCACCAAATGTGCAGCCGCTTGATGGCTGGGAGTGAGCCACTTTCTCAAACTCTCAAGGGAACAGTAGATGATCAAAATATTTCTTTTCTTGATGCTGTAAGATCTGCTGGCTACACCAAAAATCGAGTGGATCTATCTAGCATGTTTGTAAAGAAGGGGACTTATTTTACTTTTCTAAAGTTATGCATAGAGCAGGGTCCCATACTGGAAAAGAAGGTATGTTTCATCTCAGACTAAAAGCCCTTTGCTTTTCCCATTTTAA
Organism: Magnolia changhungtana; assembly: GCA_030180095.1. Classification (NCBI taxonomy): domain Eukaryota; kingdom Viridiplantae; phylum Streptophyta; class Magnoliopsida; order Magnoliales; family Magnoliaceae; genus Magnolia; species Magnolia changhungtana. The sequence continues at coordinate 1,412,976 of JASAUF010000467.1, read as the reverse complement.
AATTTTGTTAATGCGAAATATTGGCATCTAGCTGTTTCTATTGGTTTCGTAACTGCTATTGCTGTGCCGGCAAGTATTAAGGTGGATTTTGAAGGCAATGGACGACATGCAGGGGCAGTCCTCCATTTTCCCTTGTTTGATCAGTGCAAAAGACAATAAGTCACATGCCTGTGAGATGAATTTTACAAAGGAAACCAATCAATAGCTATAGAAATCTTAAAAGGGCTGATTTTCACCTTCAAAGTACGTCTTAAAGACTAGAAATCACTTGTATCTCTGTTTACACTATCTGAGTTTGAGCCTCTGACCCTTCTTGTGAACTGTGCCAATGGGCATTTGTTTTTCTATTTGGGATCCATGATTTGGGCTCTTAAGTCGGAGTGCATTTGGTTGCACCAAATATCAAGAAATTTCATGATATTTCACTATTAGTCAATCTAATTTGATGCAAATTTTCATGCCATTTCATGAAATTTGGTGCAACCAAACACACTTAAACATATCGTTTACCCATGTTCTTAGAGAGGCAAATGTTATTGCCGAAACTGTAGCCAAGGAAAGTGTTTAAATGGATCCACTTTGAATTGGGAATTCTTTCTCCTATCTTGTCGAATTCGATGAATTTATGAATGACAAGCTATTTGTTCTGTTCTTCTTCTTTTTGTCTGAATTTAAATGGCTTTTGGACACCCTCTGATTGCATAGGAGTGTCTCGAAAGGATAACACAATATAATCTGAAGTTTCTGAATTTTTTTTTGTTTTTGTTTTGTTTTTTTAAAAGCAATGTCAAACAAGGCTACTGTGTTGAAATGCATTGAAGCAATTGAAAATGCTTGCTTAGTTCTCCTATTTAATCACCATCAACTGAAGATTGAATTCACCTCATCCATTTGTCTTGTTTGTTTGTGGGATACATAGTTTTGCTAATTCTGTGGACTTACAATTTTATTTTCTTTCAGCCTGACAGCATTTGGGTTATGGGTGATAAAGCTACTGCTAGAGAAACAATGAAAAAAGTTGGTGTACCAACTGTACCTGGAAGCGACGGATTGTTACAGGTAACAAGCCATATGCTTTCTGGACATTGGTTAATCGTAGGAGCATATTTACTATTACGCTTAAATTTGGTATTGATTACTGAATCTTTATCTTTGTTGAAATTTCAGTCCATGGAGGAGGCTATCAAGCTTGCTCACGAGATTGGTTTCCTTGTGATGAAGGTATATCACCTCTCTTCCATTACCTTGTGTTCTTGTTTACAGTTTAGGAATTGGATGGCGCAGTGTTATCTCTTACTGAAATATAACACTAGAACCGATGTTTTGGGCTATTTGGAAAGAAACGAACAGTTGTATTTTTTAGTGTAAAAGAGTAGTGGTCTCGGCCAGCACCTATCATGTCAAACATTTGGTTTCTTCATGGATGGAGGCCTTGGGTTCCTTTTATCTTTCCTATCATGTCAAACATTTGTTGACACTTTTAATTCACCAAGCAAATGTTCATCGATCAGGTGTTATGATCATTCACTCTATTTGGTTTTGATGTGATGAACTATTTGTAGTGGGCCACACAACTTGGATAGTTTAATTTGAGTAGTGTATGCCTTGTACAAGTTACAAGTCCTGGTGCCTATGTTTCATCAATTGCCCACTGTCTTGTGATAGTCATCGCCATTTTGAAAATGGTGTGGACTTATATTTTTCCTCACATATTGTTTTCCATACACTTGTGATAGTCACTAATCAAGTACATGACGATCACATAAAACTCCAGAGGCACATCTCCATTTTCTTCCACCCCACTTGATTTCATCTTAATTATTCGTCATTATATTGCACAATTGGTCGAGTTGAGTTTCTTTCCCATTTGGAAATCCTGGAAATTGTAAGAAAAGAGGGCTTAGAACATAGTTGAGATAAGAGACTGCTAATGAATAAGTAAAGAAAACAATGATTTAAAAAAAGAAAAAAAAAAAAAGAAAAGAAAAGAAAAAAGAGAAGTCTCTATTATATTAGAGCATTCCCATGAGCATTTTAAGTTTCCTCTTATCCACCTCTCCACTTTCCCTAGTTTCTTATATGATGACTTTATCTTATACATGTATTACCCCTCGCTAAATTAGAGACCTTTTCTGGTGGAACTCTTACTTCTATTGGTTCCTATTTCATCACAGCCTAAGGGCCCGTTTGGCACACATCATAGCATTATGTGGATAGAGTAATCTTGATATAGTTATTTTATGATAATCATTGTTATAAAATAAATGAAACTTCCAAAAGGCCAAAGGAGCTAGGTCCAAGGCTTAAATGATAGATACTGCTTTGGGAAAAGTGCCTGTGCATGCAATCATTCCTTGCTAGTAAACACAACTCTGCATCTAAACCTGGGTAAGCTCTGCTTCTCTAGATCCTTTTGTTTGTGCTTTCATCTTTTTCATTTCTTCCTTGTCTTCTGTATAATTTTCTCTCTCTATGTTGGGATCTCATATGTATTGGCCCAAAAATCATATACGTTGACATAGGTCTATCCCAATTGAAGGAAATTGGGGCAACCCATTAACTAATTTTTGCTTTGTTAGAACAAAAAGAAAGTAATTTGGGAATGCATTGATTTGAGAACTTAGAAATCCTGTTACATGTGTATTTATATCTTTGTGATACTGAATTTATGTTTTCTTTACCATTTGAGAGTACATTAAATACAAACCTTAGATCTTTTTATATATATATATATATATATATATATATATATATATATATATATATATATATAAAGTACATAGAGATTGAATAACATGTGAAACAGTTGATACAGACCAAATTAGTTGCAATCCCCAATAGATCTGCTTAGAGAATAATGGAGAACTTCCCCAAAAGTATTGCTATTTATCAGGCTTGAACACAAAAGATGTTCCAATGTCGCACAAAAAAAATGCAAGTTATTCTTACTATGCCTTGAGAACATTCCAAAAGTATGCAGAGCAGGCACATGAAATTCCTGGAAACTATTCTTTAGTGCATCAACATGGTGATTGGCACTGGCTTTGTATTTACTCTTTGTTAATGCTTGTGTCAGAATGAAGTACCCTGAAACTTTATTTTTCTTTGGTTAGACAGTTCACCACAATACTTACCAGTTACCACAAAGATCCTTATGCAAAGGAGTTTCGCATCAAAATCAGTGAGAAACTTGCTTCGGTTGAAGCACGCATTTTACCTACACTTGGGTAAGTAAATTGGTATTTTTTTTAACAAATGCGGGATTTGTTTCATTGACTAGCTAGTTTGAACTCCCTCCTTTGAGTGCTTTTTAATTTTTCGTCATTGCTTCTAGTTGGTTTTGTAGCTTCAATCGCATGACACTGGTAGAGAAAAGGATTGCTTGCCCCAAGTGGGTCAATGGAATATGATGAATAAGGTATACTCCTTCAGAAGTTGAAACTCTCATTTTAACTGTGAATTAAATATGCATGTTGGTTCTGATCGATGACTCCAAATTCTTAGGCTCTCGATTCTTGTTGCTGCGATTAAAAGAAAAGAAAAAAAAATACAGCTCATGTCTGAAATATGTTGCCTTTGCCTCCACAGAAATGGTGTTGAGGCCAGTATATGCTAAGGCACGGAACCTTCTCACTCCAATAACCATGCATGCATGCTGGAACTTGTCATCTGCAGGTTCCTATAGACTAATATTGTATTGTTTGCATTCAGCACCTTGCCTTCCTTCAACAGGTGGTAATTTTGGGATCATGTTTTTATACGTTAGGTCGTAACATAACATTAACATGGCCTTTCTGTTACTTACACTGTGATTTTGAATGCCAGGCCTCGTACATAACAGGGGGTGTCCATCTGAAACCCTAGAATTTAGAGGGATTGTTTCAATATCTTTCGGTATGTTACTTATCAGGAAAAAAAAAAAAAAAACATTTTTTGCCTACTTTTGAGGTTTTTATGCTTCCAATGGCATATTATTTCTATTCTCAATCAGGACTGTGTAATTATGGATGATAGGTTATGCTTTAAACTTCATTGATGTAGTGAAAAATAAGAGTTTCCTTGGGGTCCAAATGGGTTTTAAAAAGAAAATTTGATGGTGATGGGGTCGTTGGCTTTAGTTCATAATGCTCGAGTTCTGATCATAGGGCATTACTGCTTTTGGTTCCAATGAATTCTGATATTTTTTCCTCTTTTGCACATTTTTCCTCTGTCCTGTTAGGTTAATTTATTGACTTCGGGTCCTTCTGGATATCATGTTTTTTTTTTTTTTTTTCCCACAAATAGTTAGTTTCAATATATGAGGCTAAAACAGGAAATGAGATTATGGTTCAAAAAACAAAACAAATAAAACAGATAATGTGAAGCCTTCGTGCATTACCAAAAATGTACGGAGGAATAGATGCATATTTGTTCCAAAGAAGAAAAAAATAGCTGATTTGTTTATATCCAAATAGGTCATTAAGTTATAAGTGCAAAAAAAAAAAAAAAAAAAAAAAAAAAAAAAAAAAAAAAAAACCCACCACTCTGAAGGCTGATTTAACACTTCTACACATGCAAAGTTCATCCTTTGGTGTCTCTCTGATTTTTCCTAATAGAATATCACCATGTTACTGTTGTGGGTTAGCTGTGTTAAGAGGTATTAACATTTGCTTAATGGCTTTACTTGTTTTGTTACACTATTATCATTAGAGGTGTATAGCATATCATTACGGACATTTTTCTTTTTTCTTTTATTATTTTTTTCTTCACATTTTTATCAAACTTCAGCTAGAGGCCCCATCTCCAAGATTGCTCCAGTTAACTGCCTCAACCATGTGGTTAGTGTTCTATATATGCAAATGAAACAAAAATGAATAACACATTGACTCCTAGAAACTTGTCTCAAAGAAGGATTAGGTTGCCAGGCAGGAAATATCATATTAGAAATGATGGTCAAATACAGCAAAAGTTTGTAAAATACATCTTCTGGCAGCCCCTCTTAAGTCTTTCTCAAATTTTCTTTCAATGCAGGTGCCATTATTCATTGATGATGAAGAAACACCAAGTAGATCAGATGCTCTTTTCATTCCTTGGGAGAATCCAAGGGCATTGGTTATTCATCCCATGGACCAGTGGCACACAACTGATTGTGTAGTCCTTTGGTGGTCTAAATTGCATTGAACTCCTTTATTAAAACTGAAAATAAAATATCTCAATTGGTTCACTCCTATATTGAACTTAGTTTCATGAGTAAAATATGAGAGCTTCGAAGTCACAAATCACTGGGTAATGACTAGACCATAATGTAAGAACTTGAAAACTTGACTCACCTAGAATGTCTTTTGAGTCAAGCTGAGTTTAGTGACTCTGATGAGTTCCAGATGCATTGTTCGATCATATGGCTTGGATTGTTCATCCACATGGTGTCACCCATCCATAGGATGGCCAACCAGATGATCAATCTGGATACTGAATGATGGACCTTCACTTGCACTAAATGCTGGATGAAACGAAATGCTGGTAATTCAGCAGATCATTTTCTATTGTTTATTTCTTAGTGAAATTGTATTGACAATGCTAGTTTGAAAAACTCAGGCTGCCCATGTTGGATTTTGCAGAGTACTACTGGTAAATGGCAGCTTCTTTGAGCAAATTTTATAATTGCATATGAAGCCACTTTATTGAAAGATATTAACATCTCATCCTCGTACAGGCAAAACCTGATGCAAGGAAGTTGATCGCTGCTACTATTGCCTTGCTTATAGCGTCCACATCGAACCTTCTGATTGTAGGTATTTCATGTATTGGTTTTCATGCATGGTCTCTCTTCTTCTTCTTCTTCTTCTTCTTTTTTTTTTTTTTCTGCTATTGCTGTTGATGTCTATTTGTTTGACAGGGTTGTCAGGAGATCCAAAGCTCGGGTGGACCACACCTCATGTAACAATGGTGATTGAACGCTCACCATTAAAAATTTCTTGGGGCCACCAGTTGTGTATTTTCCATCCAACTTGAAAAGGCCACACATATATTAGCTTGATCCAGTGTTCGAAATATCGGCATCGCATTACGTATCGCATTCTTGGGATACGGATACGTATCGGTTATCGCATGGGATATATCAGTTGTATCGTGTAATGTGTCGTTGTTGTTGGAAACATAAGAAAACATGGGGAAATTGGTTGAATTTTTCGGTGGAACTTCGGTGATTATTAAAAAAGACATCAATACACACTTATAAATCAAAACATTATAAAAAAACAAGTATACATAATAGGTTTTTTTTGTATGAGATCCTAATCTATGCGTTATCTAACTGAATTGATGCAAGTATATTCAATGTCTATTCATATAATTTATAAATGTAAGAAGATGAGTGAAAACACAAACAATACATTCAAAAGAAAAATTAGAATAACTAAATGTTATGTTGTCATGTCGTGGTTTGCATGGGTCTTAGTTGTTATGTTGTATGCATCGTGGTTGTCATGTTATATGGATCATGGTTGTCATGTTGACCACCAAATGAAAACAATAGTGATTGGATATCCACCATTAAAATCCTCCTAAGGCCCACTGTACTATTTATTTGACATCCAATCTGTTGATTAAGTCATACAGATACAGATGAAGGGGAAAAAAAAAGAGATCAGCTTAATCCAAAACTTTTATGGCCCCCCAAAAAGTTTTTAATGGTCTACGCTCATTCAACACTGTTTCCTATAATGTTCTTGATATTGGGATATACCTCATTTTTAGTCTCATACCATAAAATGATCTGAAAAAATATATGGATGGCATGGGTGAAACACATACATCATGGCGGGGCCCATAGAGCACCGAGCACCAGCCATTGGCCGACGACAGGGGGAGTTGCCACTCTGTCACTTTCTCAGGGTTGCAATAAGAAGGTAACTTCTTATTCACTATAGGACCATACGACTTTTGAACCAAGGACAAGAATATTTTCGTCCGAAACAATATCCAAAAGTTGTCAGAAGGCCACTCCTGGGATATCTGGAACGTAATACCTCCCAAGGTAATTTGACCAAACTTCGAGGTTAGTACAGTCAAATTCCCTTCGGGATATCTCAAGTCAACAACTGTTTGACTGAGCTAGCGGTGCACTACAAGTGCACTGAACATGGTGCATTCATGCCTAAGTCTTAGATTGGATTTAATTGTATGATTAGTGGTGAAAATGTGTCGACACATTCGATGGACGGGGTGGATTTGATTCATATTCTGTCCCACCAATGACATGCACCCCGTCTATCATGCAGGGCCATCCAAATGTTTATACACTCTCCAAAACTAATGAATTAAAAACACAAATATCATCCTCCAAAAAATTTCTTTCTTTGAATATATGATTCTCATTTCTATCAAGTGGGTCATGTTTGAAAGTCTGTGTGAAAGAGTAAGCCCTCAAAATCTGGTGGTCTACACGATATGTGACATCCACAATGCCAAAGATGAACAGTCCAAATCTATCAGTCCACCTAACCACTATTAGAGCAGATGGGTCTAATCACCCATCTGATTCTACAGTATAGATAGCTTTGGATCACGATATATGACTTAAATCGTCCCAAGACAGTTTTTACCCTCGTTGCTAAATGTGTAATTCATGAGAAAGCCTGGGAGTTTGGATGAGACCATAAATTATCGGTCTTATCCTTGTCTCATCATCTAAATATTTATTTACAATTGAATTTGAAATTCAACTTCAAACATAAGAAAGAAAAATAATTAATAAAAAGAAGGCCAAACCTCATTGGACCCACCCACTATTGATTGCCCAACAGTGGCCCCATTGACCTATGTCCAACAATGTTTGGTAATCTAGAATATTGGTCCTTCAAACCTAGTGGTAGATGTGCCACGTCTCAACCATCTAAAGTCGGATGTCCTCATCATGTGGGCGCAACTTTGGTTGCCTATCCCTCTTATGATTTTACTTTGATCCGATGATATTAACCATTTGATCTCCATGGCCCATCTATACACTGTTTCAGACAGCCTGTGTATCAAGTGTCACAGGTAACAAGAGGATCAAATAACTCCCTCCCTGAAACACACACAAATAGAACTCAGTTTTGGAAGTGAACATACCAATGTAGCTTTGGCCCACAAGAAGTTTTTAATGGTCTACAACCATTGTTTCTTGTGGCGTGGTCCACTTGATATTTTTATCCGATATATTTCTGATCTCAAGCCATAAAATGATATGGAAAAACTGATAGACGGCGTAAATATACAACACATACATCAAGATGGGCCCACGGTCAGGGCTTTACCCACTCAGCTATTCGGACCTTCTTTATCCGCTTCCCCTTCCAAAGCATTGGATGTACTGCACTTGCATGTCATTTCTATGCACGTGCTAACCTGGACTAGATCTAAACCATTCGTTTTGTTATTTAAAATTGTGAATTGCAGTGGTCTAAAAACGGTGTGGAGAATACTAACTCCGTGGCATTATATATATATATATATATATGGGAAAAGGTACTATGCGCTCGAGCTCACGGTAAGCTCCCATGAGGTCGAGTTGTGTGGGCCCCACTGTGATGTGTGTCGACCATCAACACCGTGCATTTGATGGGTCCCCTTTAAATTATGGGATATCCCAAAAATCCCAAAAATCAGCCGTATACGGAACTCAGGTGGGCCATACCATCTAAAATCATGTGAAGACATGCTGAAAATATATAAAAACACTTGGTGGGGCCCACCTGAGTTTTGAATGCTTCTGAAACTTGGTCGGAACCCTCATCCAAGTGGGACACACATAATGGATGGGCTGGATTTGCAAACCAAATATCGGTGGGCCCAAAAAATGATTATAAATGTCTTAATGGTGCACGGCCCCTCTCAACTTCTGTATGTGGTGTGGCCCACACAAGTCACGGATTGACTTGATTTTTGAGACCTAGGCCCACGATGGAATGGTGCATCTGACTGATGGGGTAGATTTTCGAAACGCATCACGGTGGGGCCCACACAGCTCGACTTCATGGGACGTTCCCATCAGCTCGAGCGCATAGTACCTTTTCCCATATATATATATATATATATATATATATATATATATATATATATATATATATATATATGAAAAGACAAAAGTTAGCAACGACCAACATTATGTGAGAGAAGTTTGATCACTTGGACGGTTAGGATTTTTCAATTAAAGCAAATGTCTTTGTAGCCAATCAAAGGAGGGGCCTGCAGGATAACTCGCTCAGATCATAATACACGTTCCCCACGTGTGTCTTGGATCATCATGCACGTGCATTGATGGTCATACTCGACTAAAAAATGAATGTTGGGGAAGTTGATGATAGCTACGTGGTGTTTAGCCCTGTGGGGCCCACCATGATGTATCTCTTTTAAATCCACCACGGCCATCCATTTTTGTCAGCTCATTTTAAAGAATGAGCCTAAAAACAAAGCAGATCCAAAGCGAGTAGAACACACCACGGGAAACAATGGGATAGTGACATCCACCATTGAAACCTTCCTAAGGCCCACCGTTATATTTATTTTCCATCCAACCAGTTCATAGTGTCACACAAGCTTTGAAGAAGGGAAAACACAAATATCAGCAATTTCAACAGTAGCCGTTCAATTCTCATTGTTTCGTGTACTGTGGTACACTTGAACTTTTGGATATGCTTCAATTTAGAGCTAATGCCTTGAAATGAGCTTACAAAATGGATGGACAACAAGATAAAACATACATATTTCATGGCCTCACACACATACTTCATGTCCCCACGCAGTCAGGTCCGAATGAAAAGCTCAGTGTCACACACTTGTTGCCTATTTACATGTTCATGCCTTTTAGATGAAAATATGATCTTATATGTGTGTTCAATGTTGCATCACAATTATTTTATGCATAGCACGTCACACTAAAAGTTATATAAGAGTTATTTTTTATATATGATTTATGCTTACAATTTTACCATTTTACTTCTCTTCTTCTTCTTCTTCTTCTTCTTATTATTATTATTATTATTATTATTATGATGGATAATTTAAGAGTGAAAGTAATATTTTTAAGAATAATATTTGTTTTATAAAAAAAATGAGATATTGGAAGAAACTAATAATGTAGGTTTCATTCGGATGATTATTATTTATGTAAGTGGAACATATTGGTCATTATAAGCGGCAATCAGACAAGAAGATTGTTGAAATATGATCCACGGAGCAAAGAGGTGACCGTGTTGCTTGAAGGTCTCGCCTATGCAAATGGGGTGACAATTAAAAAGAAAAGCAGTTTTAACATCCATATGGAAATCTAACACATTAAAACTAGCATTCATCAACGGTGTATTGTAAATGTGTTTTAATGAGAAGGGTGAGATCACGAAGGTATTAAATGTTAAATTTGAAAAGATTACTTCATGTCTTAGTGAAGTAGAAGAAAACAATGGGAGTTTATGGTTGGGATCTGTGGTCGCGCCCGATGTTGACATTTACAAGCTTTAGATACTTATATAGTTAATTTGCTAGTAATGTGGTTAATTATAACATTTGTGTATGTTTTTAATGTTGCCATTTACAAGCTTTAGACACTTATATAGTTAATTTGCTAGTAATGTGGTTAATTATAACATTTGTTTATGTTTTCAATGTTGTCATTTACAAGCTTTAAACACTTATATAGTTAATTTGCTAGTAATGTGATTAATTATAACATTTGTTTATGTTTTCATAAAATTATATTTTGTTCAATTTATTGAAATATTGAACCTATGCTCATGTTTTGAGTTTTTTGCATACCAAAATCTAAAACTCACTAACTCGACTTGAAATTAAGTTGAGGTGAGTCGCTCGCTTAAGTTGAGTTTTATAATAGAGTTTTGAACTCAAGAACTCAAATTAAGAGAGAAATGTCTCGGACCAACAAATAAAGCACCACATAATTACATGTTCTTTCATTATTTATATTGGAGAATGTAGCATGTGCAACCCATATGGAGGGAGGAAGGAAGAGAGAAATTGAGACTGTCATGTGGAACAAACATGCAACAAATCCACGTTGTCTATCAGTGGCCATCACATTTTCACTATGGATCTGGAAATTCAGTAAAATTCAAGAGTAACAAGACCACATTGCAGGGAACAATGTAAAATCATTCCTAAAACCTTTAAATTCACATGGTTTGGCCAACATGAGCATTAGAATGTTTTAGTTTTCAAGGAATATATATATGTTAATCCAGGTGTGGAATGGGAGAGAGTGGATTGGATTGCATATAAGCACCACAGTGGACCCCACATGCAATTTGGACTATTTTAATGATGGGACTTACCATCTGGGTTGTCCTCCATGGTGTGGCCCACTTGAGTTGAATTAACCTGAGTTTTGGAGCCCTAGTCCAAACACAGGGTGATGCATTTGTTTGATGGGGTGGATCTCATCTACATGAAGCTGTTCCCTCATGCGTGCACATTGGAAATTGGATTCTTTTTTTTTTAATGAAAAAAAACTACTCTAGTGAAAAGATTTACTGCAAGTAAAAGATAATTCATTGGCTAGCAATGTTGGTGAAGTTTGAGCTTTCAGTTGGACAACAGTTACATTTTCAAGTTCTTAAAATATCCTACCTTTGATTAAAAAATCTTACCATATTCTTTGAATATTAGAATCCTAAAAATTAATTGTGAGGGCAAAAATGCCCAAACATTTCTCATGTTTTGTGGAGCATAGATATTTTACCCATATCATGGTAGAAATTACCTTGCAAACAGATTAGATGGCATATAAACAATACGGTGGGCCCTAATAACATTTCCATGCTAGGTGTTCAATTCCTGCTATAGTTTATAGTGTGGCCCATCTGAGTTTTGGATCTACCTCATTTTTGGGATCACGTCTGACGTGAGCTGGAGAAATTGATGGATGGAGTGGATGTCACACAGGAATCATGGTAGGCGGGCATTGTGTGCAATCGGTGAAACTGTAAACTTGGCAAAATTGTGGGCCCACTTTGGAGGACGCGTACTATTAAATCACACTGATTAGGTGATCTTAACCGTCCAACTAATTTGGACTGTTCACCCTTTTTCTCTAAAACCTCCCATTTGATGTCTATGATCAGATGGTTAAGATTGTTGGTTTCTTGTCATTTTTTCAGTTTATTCCACAGAAAGAAAGAAAAAAAAAAAAGCACGGTATGGACCGGTGAGATCTTTACTCCAGGCCAAGTGGCCACAAACAGGGATTCGGGCTAGATTTTGGGACAAATCATAGTTTGATTATAAAGCCCAATAATCACAGAGGTCTGGTCCAATCCCAAGTTCCATAGCATTTCTATTGATGGCGAGATCAAGATTAGGTCTAGGCCCATTGGATCCAACGGCTGGATCGGGCTCAACTTCAGGCCCATGCACTGGCCCCGTCCATGGACGGCCCATTTTCAGCCCTGGATACCCAAATAGGAACAATGGACAACCTTACCATTTGCCCAATTGAATATAAGTGGGTCACAACACTTCAATATTAGGATATGACGGAGGAACAAATTTTCGGTGCTCCAGCCAGTCAGGCTCTAGGGCTTCACCTGCTTTGGGTTGCTGGCATATGTGACTGGAAGGCTGAGCTCGGGACCTAAAGTGAAGCCCATTTTTTAATCAGGCTGGGCCTTAGTTGTGTATAAAGGCTCATAAAGCCCACCTTAAGTCATGCTCAGCCCAGCCACTTATGGTTTCTAAGAGAATATGCATGACTAACATGTAGAGCTATGTATCGGGTCAAGTCGGACCAAGTTAGGGCTGACCCGACTCAATCCGGTTTTGAAATAGACCTTATCCAACCCGACTTAGTACCGATCCAACATGCTTGACCCGATCCGATTCTGGGTCTAGCCTGGACTAATCCGGACCGAGTCCAATTCGATCACATGAGTACCAAGTCGGGTTGGGGGCAATGGATATCCATGGCTTGAATTCACTACTTTACACGACATCTCATATATGAAACGTCACACACACACACACACACACACACACACACACACACACACACACACACACGAGTTGAGTTTGGGATCGAGTCGAGTTAGTACCGAGTTGGATTTCGGGTCAAATCTAGTTGAGTTACTGGGTGACTCGAACTCAACTTGGTTTGAGTTCGGATTGAATGAAGTCTAGTCGGTTCAGATCGACTCACCCACTAGGTTCAGATCGAGTCGGGTCTGAACTAGTCAGATTGAGTTTGCCAAGTCGAGTCGTCTCATGCTCAGCTCTACTTACACGTCCTATAAAATAAACCCAGCTCTACTTACACGTCCTATAAAATAAATGTTTTTAAAAAAATATATATAATTAGTAATATATATTAAATAACTTATTAATAGCAATTAAATTTTTTTAATAATTATTCTAATTATGATTTCAATAGTAATTAATTTCTTCTTGATGACTCTTAATATCAGTTAATATTTTCCTCAATAACTATTCCAATTTCAGAGAAGTTAAATAGGTTCAGCTCAGGCTAAACAGCCAAGCTTGGGCGTTTCATTTTAGCCCTGACTGGGTTTAAGTTTAAGTCTTGTTATGCGCCCAGAATCGGATAAGCTTGCCCCGGTTCGAACCATTAGGTGCGCTCCTCGATGCAAGGATATGAGCCAAAATCATCGAAATTCACAGCTCATGTCAATCACACTGTAGGGAATGCATAGGTTTGCATGTGGGGCCACATCTTTAGTTAAACCCGTTCATCACTTGTGACTCAAAAAAAGATACAAAATTAGCCCAATCTAAAATTATCGAACCCTACAATGCGAGAATTTAAAGGTTTTAGGCACAATTTTACATTATTTCCAATGTTGTGGCCTGTTTAAGTTTCACATGTGATTAATCAACTATAAACATAAGGATTATCACCTGATGGAAGGAGTGGATTTCACATATATAACATGGTGGGGCCAAAAGACTTAAGGTGTTTTAGGGCCTGTTTGGCCGGCTGGATTAGATGGGCTTAGGTGAAAAGGAATTGCATCTGGTCTCGTGCCAATTCCACTCCTGTTAGGGAAGAGTGGAAAAGCTTGGAAGTAGGTTAGATGGAATCGTATTTATCCCGTGCCAATTTCACTCAATGTTAGCAAGGTGTGTAGGTCCTACCATGATGTGTGGGCTATATCCATATTGCCCACCCATTTTTTGAGATCATTTTAGAGCATGGGCCAAAAAATCAGGTAGATCTAAAGCTCAAGTGGTCCAACCAAAGAAAGCAACGGGGATTGAATACTTACCATTGAAAACTTCTTTGGGGCCACATAAGTTTTGGATCTGCCTTATTTTTAGGTCCATGCCATAAAATAAGGTTACAAAACATATGAACGGTTTAGATACAACACACGTGTGTTATTCTCAATAGTTTCAAATGATGGTGGGTATATCTTTCAATGTACCAGCATTATAAACAAAGCAGGGAATTAAGTTTATCCCATGGGTACAATCTCTGCCATGGGTAATAATTATGTTTTTTTTAATCCCATCCCACCTAATCCTTTTCAATGCAACTGGCCAAACATGGCTAGCTCAATCAGGTTTTGTGGACTATTCAAGAAAGACACCCCAGTGGGACCCACAATATTGATGATCTCGATTGAGTATGAGCTATAAATCTGCATAGAATGATTACAACCATTGATCTATCTGTAGTCGCCCATAGATAGACGACCCTGGCCGTCCGATCAATGATCAATCTCAATCGGGCAAATCCTGGGACTTCCAATCTCAGTCACTTGGGGTTGTCCGTGCCTCTCAAGCCATCCGATCAATAAGCAGAGCCAACGGTGAAGATTGATTTCAATAGAAAGGCTATTATGTCGGGCATGGATGATGTTTGCACGTGTAATTTGGGTACGTGGAGCTGCGCATATCAACGGTACAGCACAAATCTCAAACACGTGTGATGATTTGGGCCCGTGTACCACAATGAGTATTGAGCAATGATGATGTATGTGTCTTATCCACACCGTCCATCTGTTTTTTCGGATCATTTTAGTGCATGTGCCCAGAAGTGAAAGCATGCCCGAGGCTCAAGTGACCACACTACAGGAAAAGAGTGGGAAATGAATGCCTGTCGGTGAAAACTTTTTGGAGGCCACGGAAGTTTTGGATCAAGGTAATATTCGGGTCTTCCCTTCATCATAAGCGGATTGGCTGGTGTACCACACACCACCGAACTTGCTGGTGTTTTCACGTCACCAAGTTCTATGGTCCCATTATGAGGTATGTGTTATATTCAAATCATCTGTCTATTTGGGAGCTCTTCGCGAGGCTTTATTTTTATTTTTATTTTTTAAAAGAAGACAGATCCAAGGATGAAGCGGACCATAATGCAACAAAAGCAGTGGGGGATTGAACGTTTACCATCGAAATCCTTTTGGAGTTATAGAAGATTTGTATCAATATGATATTTGTTTTTCCTCTTCATCCGGTCTGTTTAACCTTATGAACAGATTGAATGGAAAATAAATGTTATAGTGGACCTATGAATGTTTTAACAGTTACAATCATTGTCCCATAGCTATTTGTGGTGTGGTCCATTTAAGCTTTTTATATTTCTATTTTTGGGCTCCTGCTCTACCTCATGGACTGAGCATATGACAAATGAACAGTACATCACTTTGGGCCTACAAAGGTTTCAACAGTGGTGGATGTCATTACCTTCATTGTTTCCTGTAGTGTGGTTATCGATCAGGATATGAAATCCCTTAATCCACTATTGATTCTGGCAATCAATTGTGGTTGTTTGGGAATGGAAGAGCTTCTAAGCTACTGTCAGCTCCTCTATATTTCGACTCTTCCTTTCCGGTTGCCTACGGTAGCCAATCTTATGGAAGGGAGTGGAGGGAGACGGCACCATTGAGGGTTCCAACCCTTGCTACTCAGAAAGTTGACCTCTCCTCTTTATTTATTTATTTATTTTGGGCCAGCGGCTCCCAGCGCCTTATGATTCAATTGTGGGCTCTATCTCTGGCATGACGATTACACCTGGCCACACTTGAGATTATATGCGGGGCATGTTCTTGGACCATTTGGTCTCATGGGTCCCATCCATCGGGCTGAGAAGTTCAATAAGCGCATTATGCATGGTGACCACTTAAGATTTGTTTGGGGTTCGTCTTAGCCTCTTGGGATGATCTTTAATTTAGGCTTGAGCTTAAATTTGGTCTGTATAACAACTCATGATAAGGGACCACCTCATAGGGACCACCTCATGGACACAGTCTAATTAATTTTGGGCCAAATTAAGGCCTAGAGGTTGACTAAATGAAGCTTCTATTCTAAGCATATACCATTTTAATTCAGCCCAAATTCGAGGGCATATTGAATCCCCATTTAGTGTTTGGGCATTCCCTTTGGGGCCAATTTTGGGACCTGTTTCTTAGATTACGACATCTAGATTTACAGGCCTTTTCTCTCTTTTAGATCTTCTCAATGGCTCATTCTCTTGGAGTGTGATTTTGATTTCCCTCATCAATGGGTTGTACATGAGGTTTATGGTTGTGTTTTATAGTGATTTCAAGTTTAGTTGTTGAAGGTCAAATATCGCATATTATCCCCCATTTATTACTTAGTTTTATGAACATGATAATGCTTAATATTCTATTTTAATCGTGTTTGTGTTGTAAGGTGAATTTAAGAACTTGTATTGAAAATTATGCTAAAAGCATAAATTTAACGCTCAAGAGTCATCAAACTAAGAGTTGAAACTTATAAGATAAAAAATGAAGAATTCACACGCCAAAGATCTAAGAAAACTAGGTAAGGAATAAAGAGAATTGAAGACTTGAAGTAAAGAAAAAAAAACTTTAAAAATCTACCTATTTTGACTAATCTAAGCCCTTATTCGACCAGTCTAAGGCTCATACTTGACTAGTTGAAGATTCCTTAACTCGAACTCCAGTAACATGAATTTTTAATTTCATGCGATCCTCGACTAATCGAAGGTGACCTTCGACTAGTCGAAGGTTGTTCTCAACTAGTAGAGGGTTACACAGACAACACACGGACTGCATAAACTTGAGACAGTTCCAAGGTCGGTTTACGAATTTTCAAGGTCAGTTGCCCTAAAATGAGCTGAAAAAAATGAATAAAACATACAAATCACGGTGGGGCCCACATAGCTTTGACACCGGCTAGCAAGCTAGTGTTGGGGTCACCGGCAAAACCCACTCACCTCACGCGCGGATTACATGAGTTCCGGGTAACAGCTTGGTGCGTGAGCCCCAAACGATGGGGCATTTTAGGGCAGGAGCCCAAAACTAAATCAGACCCAACTCTCAAGTAGCCTACACCATATAGGAAAAAGGGGTGATTGAACGCACACCATTAAAAGCTTCCTAGGGCCCACTGTAATGTTTATTTTCCATCCAACCTGCTGATAAGGTCACGGAGATCCGGATAAAAGGTTAAACACAGATATCATCTTGATCCAAAGCTTTCGTGGCCCACAAGAAATTTTCAATGGTCAATCACCATTGTTTCATGTGGTGTGGATCACCTGAGATTTGTGGCTGCAAAATTTCTGGTCTAATCGTAACAAATGAGCCGGAAAAACAGATGAACGGCATGGATATAAAATATAATACATACATCAAGGTAGGCCCATGGTCAGGGCCTTACCTGATCCTTTCCCTACATTGGAGGTACTGCACTTGCATGTCATTTCTGTGCATGTGCCAACCGTGGACTAGATCTAAACCGTTCTTTCAGTATATACAATTGTGGAGGTTAAAAATAATGGTGCAGATAATCCTAATTCGGTGGTATACAGAAGGATACCAAAAAAAAACAAAAGTTAGCAATGACTTACATTCACTGAGAAAAGTTCCACGGTTAGGATTTTTCAATTAAATCAGATTTTTCTTCATAGACAATCAAAGGAGGAGCCCATAGGATGACTGGTTCAGATCATCATACACGTGTGCCCCACACGTGGTTTGAGATCATAGATCATCCATGAGCGTGGAGGGTCATGCTCAAGCAGACTATTAATGTTGCGGATTGGGTGGTGACCCAACATCACCAAAAAACAGTGGGGATAATGATGTCCACCATTGAAACCTTCCTACGGCCCACCGTGCTGTTTATTTGCCATTGAACCTCACAAAGACCCGGATGAAGAGAAAACACAAATATCAGCATGAATTGTTGTGCCTGCCAAGAAGTTTTTAAATGTAGGTGTTCAATCCTCGCTATTTCCTGTGGTGAGGTGCGCTTGAGCTGGCAAAATAGATGGACGGCCTGGATTAAACATCTACTTCACAATGGCCCCACAGAATCCGGTCACTAGGAATATTCAGTGGACGGCAAGAAATTAATTTGTTTAAATCGTTAATCAACTTTAAACATTGAGGCTCACCTGAGGAGTGAAACGTTACTTTTTTATGAAAAAAAATAAACAGATGGATGGAATGGATTAAACAATGACTTCACAATGGGGCCGATAGAATTTGGTCACCGGAAATATTAAGTGGACGGCTAGAAATTAATTTGTTTAAACTGTTAATCAACTTTAAACAGTGGAGTGAAACGTTGTTTTTTCTTTTTTTCTTTTTTTAATTTTTTAATTTTTAATTTTTTTAATTTTAATTTTAATTTTTAATTTTTTTTCTTTTTTTATGAAAAAGAATTTGATCATTACTTTACAACCACATCAAAAGCTACTTGTTAACTATAAACACATGCATGAGCTTGAGAATAAATGAAAATCTCATCTCACATTCATGTTGTATGTTGCACCACCATTATTTCATGTCTAGAATGTAACATAGTAAAAGTTGCAATTAGACTCATTTTTTATTTATGATTCATGCTTATAAGTTTAGCATTTGTTACAATTATTATAAGATACATTTTGAGTGTAAAATTAATGTTTTTGAAAATATATTTGCTTAATGAAAGGGTTGAGATATCAGAAGAAACTAAAACTTTAGGAACCCTTATCATGCTCGTAATTTTATGTGAAAGTAAGATTTTGATGCATGTTAATTTTATTCAATAATATTGTGAAAGTTTATATTAAGTTTTATAATTCTGTAAATTAAGATAATTTATTATTAATTAATTAATATTTATAAATTAATTAAAGTATTAAAGAAATATGTAAGTTTAATTTATACATATACTTATAAGTTTACTCACACATAAATTAACACGCATATTTTATAAAAGATAAATCACAAATATGTTATTGTTCATCTAAAACTGTTCATTGATCTTCCTCTCTTTAGCCTAATCTTCTTTCACCAGCACTTTTAAAAGTAGATACCTCCAAGACTACAGATTCAGCTGTACATATTGAGACAAAGATGGGCTCCACCAACACTTACGATGATAGCTTATCATCCATCTAAAGTATACAGGGGACTGGTGCGGCCGAAATATATCACTTATGTAAAGCATTTACTAGGGGAATAACTGCACTGCTAACTCCTAATACAATCATAGGAAATTAAAGACATACAAAAATTGTCAATCATGGCAGAAGAAGGATTTAAAAGAAATTGAGGTGATTTTGCATATTGTTTCCTAATATAGTTAAAAAGCCAATATGTGAAAAGATTGAACTGCGGATATTGTTTTTTTTTAAAGGAAGAATGGAGCTGCTTTGTGAAGTGTAGATATAGAATCGAAACAATTCACAAACCGGATTAGGTTTTGAAGGAGGTATGGAATCAGTTTATGAATGTATTCAATTTTAAGCACAAGCAAATTTGTATCAAGGGTTTATTATTTATAGAAACATTGTTGTCATCCCAGATATAGGGTTTAGCATTCATAGTAAAACTCACTACCATTCATAATTTATTTTTTTTATATGGCTGAAATTAATAAAGAATTTCTAAAAATACTCTTTTTTTAATCCAAAATCCTTTAATTATTAATGAAGCATTAAACATTAAAGAAGAAATACAAAAAACAAAAAAACAAATAAAAAATAAAGAAAGAACAATATATATATATATATATATATATATATATATATATATATATATATATATATATATATATGGGAGATGGTCACCTGCGCACCTTTTCACGTGAGCACCAATGAGCACTTTTGCACACGTGTCATGTGCACAAAATCTGAACGGTCCAAGTGATGCCGCACTGCCTGAAATACCATAGGCCCAATTTTCAGCCTGATACAAAACTCTGATGGGCCATGGCAAAAGGAAACGTTTCCTCCCTTGATTTGCATTTCTCTTTGCTATGGCTCACCAGAGTCATGTATCAGGCTGAAAATTGGGCCTATAGCATTTCAAGGGGTGTAGCATCACTTGGACCGTTCAGATTTTGTGCACATGACACGTGTGCAAAGGTGCTCATTGGTGCTCACGTGAAAAGGTGCGCAGGTGACCATCTCCATATATATATATATATATATATATATATATATATATATATATATATATATATATAAATTAAACATTTGATTTTTGTATTTTAAATTTGAAGATACATTGAGTATGTGAAAATCAGAACAAACTATCACATAAAAATTTCTAAAACAAATAAAATTATTTTTTTTAAAAAAAAGAACACCATCCAGTACATATCTAGAAGTGAGTGTATCTCATTTAAATACATATTCGAGATGTTGATCTCTAATATATAATGAGTTTGTATGAACATTGATTATATATTAAAGATAAAAAATTCAAACCCTAAACTCTAATTAAAACGAGATGAATGGTATTGGATAACCGTAGCATGGGTCCTATTGGATGCTCAGTTTGGGACTGGCCCAATACTATCCAATTTTTTTTGTGTGTGGGCTGGGACCCGGCTCAAACCCGGAGTAGAGTCACCATGCACTCACTGGGCTCTCAATGGACTGGGCTGGCTCATTGTGCTTGTGGTCTCAGCCCACTTCATGTTGGGCTTGGGCGGAAAACTAAACCGGAGCTTGCCTGGGCTTAAAAATCAATCCCTTATTAGTCAGTCTGGGCATGATTTAGCACATGTAAGGAACCAGACTTGTTTCCTTTTGCTCATCACAGGATTGATACGTACTCGGGCCTAGGCCATGGGGAGTGGGCCCAGCTCGAATAAGGAGCGTTGACAGCCCAACTTACTCTGGTGTGGGTCATCTGAGATTTGTATTTGTAACATTTCAGTCTCATGTCATAAAATGAGGTGGAAAAACCGATGGCCTGGATAGATATATAACACATACATCAAGGTGGGCCCATGGTCGTGGCCTCACCTACTAAGCTGTTACCCAAGCCTCACCTGATCCGCTCCGCCTGTGATGGTATTGGAGGCACTGCAATTGCATGTTATTTCTCTACACGTGATAAATTGGATTTAAACTATACGTTTTGGTATTTAAAATTGTAGATGGTCATGGTCTAAAAATAATGGTGTGAACACTCCTAACTCGGTGGCATACAAAAGATACCAAAGACAAAAGCTAGCAATGCCCCACATTCAGTGAGAGAAGTCCATCACTTGGACGGTAATGATTTTTCAATTAAAGCAGATTTAAGATGACTGACTTGGATAATCATACCCATCTAACCCACGTGTGGCTGGGATCATTATGCACACGCATGGAGGGTCATACTCGACCAGTGTATGAATGTTGTGGAAGCGAATTGGGGGGTAATTTTTTACCATAGACCCAATGGACCACCCATGTTTTTTTTTATTATTGGACCCAAACAAAACCTACTTACTAAAGTAGGCCTCTATCCATATGGACAAACTCATAAAAACTAAAATACCCTTACTTTTTTCGGCTGCTTTACACTAAAATCAAAGATATTTTCATCCAAGACCCTCTTTTTCTATCCTAAAAATCCACTTTGCTAACATAAGTTTTCGAATGTATGAAAAAATGCATGCAAGGGAAGAGTCTACTGTGCTAATTTTTTCTAATATTAGGGAATGAGACTGTAAACAAAGCAGATCCAAATTAAGTGGAAACAGTACGTGGGAAAATGATATGCACGTGGAAAACTTCCTAAGGCCCACCATGATATTTATTTGCCATCCAAATTGTTCATAGTGTCACACAGACCTGGATGAAGGGAAAATACAAATATCTGACTGATCCAAAACTTCTGTCCCCTAAGAAATTTTCGATAGTAGGCGTTCAATCCTCACTCTTTCATGTGGTGTGGTCCACTTGATTTTTGGATATGCTTCAATTTTGGTTTTGTTTCCTAAAATAAAATGGCAAAACAGATGGATGGTGTGGATAAAACACAAACTTCACGGCGGGCTCTATAAAGTCCGGTCACCAGGAAAGAAAATAATTTGTTTTAAACCATTAATTAACTTTATACATTGTGGCCCACCTGAGGAGTGAAACGTTAGTTTTTGATCAATAAGATTCTAATCATTACTGTATCACGCACTTGTGCATGCCTTTCCAGAAGATGAGAATCTCATCTCTCACACATATTCTATGTTGCAGGACGACTATTTTTCATATGCATTTTTTATGTTGCATCAGAATTATTTCATATATAGGATGTCATAATAAAATTTACCTTGAGACTCATTTTTTATTCATGTTTATGTTTATATATTTAGCATTTTATTTATTATTATTATTATTGCAAGAGAGGTTTTAACTGTAAAATTAATGTTTTTAAGAATAATTTTGTTTAATTAAAAAAAAGTTGAGATGCTGGAAGAAACTAATCATTTAGGGGTCATTTGGATACCTCTAATTACTTTAAATGGAAATTGCACTAAATCTCAATGTTTTGTATCATAGTAGGGTTTTGATATATATATATATATATATATATATATATATATATATATATATATATATATATATATATATATATATATATATATTCAAGAAACGTATCAAAATATTTGAGTTTATATAGTGCATACACGCGAGATTATCATACAATATTGTGAAGATTTAGATTAATTTTTATAATTTTGTAAACTAAAAGAATTTATTATTAATTAATTAATAATCATCTTGATGCAACCTAATGTTATGGTATATCAAGTCCAATTCAGCTGAAAACATACGTGGACTAGGGGTGTACACAAACTGGGCTAGTCCGGTTAGCTCGCTCGACCCGGCCAGAAAAAGCCCGACTCGGCCTGACCCAGAACTGAGTTCGGGTCAGGACGGGTCAATTTTCTAGGCCCAAAAATGAGTTTAGGCCGAGTTCGGATACGGCCCAGTTCGGCCCATCTCGGTCCTTGAAACTCCGCCCTTCCCAACCCGCCCCATCCCCCGTCAACCCGTCCCATCCCGACCCATCGTGATATATATATATATATATATATATATATATATATATATATATATATATATATATATATATATAAAAACTAACCCTACCCGCTACCCGTCCCTTTCCCCTTTCCCTTTACGAGATCGCCTTGACTGTCCCCACCAAACCCTACTCCCTCTCTCCCTCGCCCGACGACCCGACCCCACCAAATCTCCGAAATCTCTCTCTCTCTCTCTCTCTCTCTCTCTCTCTCTCTCTCTCTCTCTCTCTCTCTCTCTCTCTCTCTCTCTCTCTCTCTCGTCCTAATCTCTCTCTCTCGTCTCTTTTATATATATATATATATATATATATCTCTCTCTCTCTCTCTCTCTCTCTCTCTCTCTCTCTCTCTCTCTCTCTCGTCCAACCAACGTGACGGACGCTCCCCAACAAGTGACCACGGCGCGGCGCCCTACTCGACGCTCACACGGTCTCTCTCTCGTCTGACCAAGGTTTGATCTCTCTCTCTCTCTCTCTCTCTCTCTCTCTTAAATGGATACAAATTTTCCTCTCTTTTTTTGAATGGGTTCCAGTGAATGATTTAGATTGCAGCATCTGAATCATATTGACTGATTTAGATTGAAAATCCATTAACACCCAATTAAAATTTTGTTCCATTCAATGGATACAATCTTACATCTAGTTAACATATTGACTTTTGTTTTCTTCATTATAAAGCACACTTTTGAATAGTTATGGTCAAAACTGAATTGTTATCGCTTGGATTGCATATGGAACCTTTTGCAAATCATAGTTGTGTGGAACATGTTACAACATGGCATTCTCTGCTTCAACTAAGTTGGTAGAATTTCATATAACATGGCTGATGGCCATGGTAAAAATCAAAATAGGAAGGAAAAAATGTTTGGAGGGTCAGTGAAGTAGTGATTTAATAACACATTGATCTCATAGTTGCGGTTGAATTGAGAAATATTCACATGACTGGAGTTTGAGCCATAGCTCAATGGAAGATGCTCTGGATGGAATTCTAGAGGTTTTGAAACTTCTATGTGCCTAGATCTAGAAGGGAAGAGAAGATTATAAGCAATGAAATAAAACCCCTTTGTTAGAAAGTGGGTACAAGGCTCAAAAAATAAAGCCTACACTTTGATTTAACAAACGTATCAGATGTATGCTTGTCTTTGATCCTCCCTATGTAATTAGCAAAAACTTGATTTGTGAAATCTCACCGGAGTTTCAACACGAGGTCATGGGTTTTCAATTGTTGTGAAATCTCACCGTGAGTATGAGTGTTGTGTTATAAAAAAAAAAAGGTAGGACACCAGCAAAAACAATTGGAATGGAAATGTTTGCCCTTGATTTTTTCAAGCCTACCATGATGATTATATGAAATTCATTTCAACTATAAAAAAAAAAATGTTTTATTTTATGCTTTGTCAAATGTATATAAATGTATGTAAATGTCCTGACTAGTTAGATTTTTTGTGGAATTTATAATTCAACTATCTAAACCGTTGATCGAGGGCCTTGTAATGGGATGCGGATTACCTGCCAAAGCCTTTCCCATAAATTTGCTGTAAGGTTCGAAACAGGCCCGAACTCCGGTTCGAAACTGGCTCTAACTCGCACGATTGCAGCCCGGGCACGGTTCGGACTGGAGATGTTGGCCCGGTGACCAGGCCCAATAGGGTTCGGGCCTGGTGCGGCTGTTGAACGGGCCTGGACGGACTGAGGCCAGTTTAACTCTGCCCGACCCGTGTACACCCCTAATGTGGACCCTCCTTGCACCTTTATAGGCTTTCCGGATCATTTTTGACTAGTTCTGTATCCTTTGGTGCAACCATTCATAATTTTGGCATTTTGGCATTTTGGCCTTGGCCTTGGCCTTGTGCATATTAAGTCAAAGGGGGTTGAAGTGCTTTGAACATATAGGGTAGTTATAACCTTTGTATTATCAAAGGGTTGCATATTGATGTAAAGAGGGTTGCGGACAGTTACATGGCCAAGATGGATTAGAAAAGGCCCGTTCGACGACAGAAGTGATCTGTACCGTCGAACCTTAAATCAAGTGTATCTCGCAAATCAGAATGAGTTATCGGATATAAAATATATGATTTTGAGGTAGAACGAACTACTTTAGCCAACCAACCCCACTATGCCAAGTTGCGCAAGCTGAATTTGCAAAATACCCTTGGATCGATGGTCGTTTCCCAATTTTAATTTCATTTTTACTATAAATAATAAGTTTTAGTTTGATTATAACTCTTCATCCGTCGGGCTTTAGGAGTTGCGCCCAACGTGAAAAGAGCTTGGAATAATTAGGTGAACAGTTTGGTGAAGCCAAATAGGACACTATTTTTGGCCAAAAACCTTGCGCACTAGTAGACATCACCACAGTCTATAAATAGTAAGTTTGTTATTTATAGTAAGTTGCGAATTCTAGGAGTTTTAGTTGTAGTTTGATTCTGATTTCTTTACTATTGCTTGATACTCCTATTTAAAGGGTTGTAAACTCGTTTTTATTTATTCATCAATCAATTTTGAATTTATTAGAATCTATTTATATTTTCTTACTTTCTTTCCTCATGGATTCAAGAAGTCTCTATGAGGAGTCTAGAAAAGTTCCATGGATTCAGAATAGTTATCCTCTTCAGTAAGACAGTGCTCGACCTCATGTCCTCCCCTATCTTATAGTTTTACCAGGCATCCGCATATGAGGGAGCGTTGTCAAATAAACAGTTTGGATCACCGGTGGGGATTAATTAGAGTATAGTGGATGCCACATATACATGTGTATACATAATATATGTTGACCACGGAGATTAAATAGTTCAATATGATTGGATCAAAGAAAATCTTAAGAGGTATAGGCAACCAAAGGTAGGCCCCACATGATCAGGATATTCGGCTTTTAGAAAGTTTTGAGATGTGGCCCATCTAGCATGGGACACCAAAGGACCGATATTCTTGAGTACCAAACCATGGCCCATTAATTGATATAATTGAGAATTGCGTACTCCGTGGAAGAAGTCGGGTTGGGTAAGAAATGACTCTCCTAGGTGTAAGCTCTGTTGAGCCCACCAGAATGTCCATATAACATCCCCTCTGTCCATCAGTTTCGATAGCTTATGGTTACAACATGAGTTCAAAATTGAGGCTGATCCAAAACTCAAGTGGGCCACACCACATGAAACATTGGGAATTGAATGAACACCGTTGAAAACTTCAGGGAAACAAGAAAAACTTTGCTTGAGGATATCTTTCTTTTCCGATCTCTAGTTTTGTAGCGCGTATAAACATCAAATGGCCGCACATGGTGGACATGTGCTCCACATGAGCTGGCGAAACTGATGGATGCCGTCCATGTCACTGTTGAGGAATTCAGATCCACCCCATCTATCAGATGTGTTGACACATTTTTACCATCCATTTTAAAATTCGATCCAATCCAAGGCTTCAGTGGGCCACACTAGTATGGGGAACAGTGTAAAACCGTATTCAGAAACTCTAAAGTCACGTTGTCTGGCCCACACGAGTAGTGGAATTAATTTTCTTATCTTGGGAGCATTCATTTAGGACAGTTTGGCTAGTGACCCCAACAGTAGCCGCCAGCTAGCTGGTGTCAATGCTCTCTGGGTGCCACCATGATGTATATGTTTTATCTACGCCGTCAATCCATTTTTCCAGCCCAAAAATGAGACGGATCCAATTTCAGGTGGATCACACTAAAAGAAATGGTGGGGATTGAATGTTTATTGCTTATCATTAAAAACTTTATGAGGGTCACGTAAGTTTTGGATCAAGCTGATATTTGCGTTTTTTCTACATTTAGGTACCTGCGACCTTATCAACGGGTTAAATGACAAATAAACATTTGTAGGTGCTAATAAGTTTAGTAATGAGTCCACCTGCGACTTTTTGAACTCATGTATTGTAATAAAATGAAAAATATAGATGAACTCCACCTATAGCTGGGTAGTGTTGGGGTCACTAGCCAAACCATTCATTTACCCTGGTTTGGCACGTTAGACAAGTTGATTAGTCCCCACATGTAATTAAGAGGATTTTAGTGGTGTGACTTTCCATCTCAACTCTTCCTCGTGATGTGGTCCACCTGACTTTTGAATCAGTCTGGGTTTTGGCCCTTCTGCAAGGACAGGGGCGGGGCACCTCATGCACGGAGTGGATCTCATCCTACTGAAGTTGTCCTTCCACGTCAGCAAATGATCACGCTCCCACGTGACTAGGACGCGAATCACCAGACACAGTTTGGCTACCGACGCTACTTGCTACTGGTTAGTGTTCCATGGGCCCACCATTATATATTGTTTCATCACCTAATTTATCCATTTGATCATATCATTTTATGGCATGATTTAAAAAATGAATAGATCCAAATCTCAAGTGGACAGCATCACATGAAATAGTGTCCACTGAACACCGGGCGTTAGAACCTTTTTGGGCTAGAAAAGTTTAAAAAGTTTTGGATGAAGCCGACGGGTCTGTATACCTAATCAACAGTTTGGGTGTCTCGTAAACATTAGAATGGTCCCCATGAGGTTTTTAACGGTGGATATTAAATCACCATTGTTTTTAACGTCCCATGAGGTTGAGCTGCGTGGCCCCACCGTGATGCTTTTTGAACATCTACCCCATCAGTCAGATGCACCATTCCATCTTGGGTCTAGTTCTCAAAAATCAAGTCAATCCGTGACTTTTGTGGGCCACACCACATACAGAAGTTGGGAGGGGCCGTGCACCATTAAAACATTAATAATCATTTTTTGGGCCCACCGAGATGTGGTTTGTAAATCCATCCCATCCATTATGTGTGTCCCACTTGGATGAGGGTTCAGACCAAGTTTCAGCAGCATTCAAAACTCAGGTGGGCCCCACAAAGTGCTTTTATATGTTTTAGGCATGTCTTCACATAATTTTATATGGCATGGCCCACCTGAGTTCCGTATACGGCTGATTTTTGAGATATCCCATAATTTAAAGTGGACCCATCAAATGCACGGTGTTGATGGTCGACACGCATCACAGTGGGGTCCACACAGCTCGACCTCATGGAAGCTTATAGTAAGCCTGAGGGCATAGTACCTTTTCCCATATATATGTGTGTGTGTGTGATCCACACCATCCATCCGTTTTACCATAGCATTTTAGGGCATGAGTCAAAAAACGATGTGCATTGGAAGTTCATGTAGACCACACCACAAGAAACAAAGGGGATAACGTCCACTTCTCAACGTTAAAAACCTTTCTAGGGCCCGCAGGGATGTGCGTTTATCATCCAACCACTTCATAGGATCACACTGACATGTTTGAAGGGTATATACAAATATAAGCTTGATCCAAAACTTTTGTAACCCCTCAAATTAAAGGTTTTCAACGTTAGGCGTTCAATTAGGATCATTTCCTATTATGTGGTCCACTTAAGTTTCAGATCTGCCTCAACTTTTGGCTCAGCACCTCAAGTGTGCTGACAGAAAGGCGTTCAATTCCCCCATCTCTCTCTCTCTTTCCCCAGGCCCTGTTCTATAGAGCTCTTTTCTGAGCTTGGGTCTTGAAACCTCTCTCTCTCTCTCTCTTACCCTGGAATACAATGACCATAGGTTATTTATTGATTCCTCAAATCTTGCATGTCTTTAACTGACATGTTCCAGTTTCATCATGTAGTTGATGAATCTTTTTGTACTTCTAACATAAGTGAGCTGCATGTTTGGCTATCCAATGGAAAAATAAAATAGACTTTCAAGCTGAAATTTATTTCTTACTTGAACGCTTAAACACTTGCCTTGTCAGGATCAGACTATGCCTTTCCACATTTTGAATCACTATATGATCTTATTTCTCATCCTGCCATGCCTTCTTCCAATTTCATCACTTTCAATTTGTTTCCTGGCTAGTTAATCTCATCCCACATTGCTTCCCTCATTTTCATTCGCTTTTTTATTTCCTTCTTATCCTGCATTTGAATGCACTACTCTGTTTCTTCTGAATTGAGATCAATACTACAAAGTGGAAATTTCCAAGTTCTGGTTGCTCCATCGCCTTGTCATTCAGATTGAGTGTCTAAGGTTGAAATTGTAACAAATATTAATTGATTGTAACAAATATTAATTGGTCTGAATTCATCAAAAAACCAACAATTTTAAGTGATTTTTAACATTCAGTGCTTTTTTTTTTTTTATCTTTACCAAATGGTCTGAATTCTCAAAATCACTAAAAATGGCAATTTTAAGTGATGAGTCCTGAAATTAAGTTGTACCAAATGGCATCCATTGTTTAAATTATCTATCATATTATCGAAGTATCTCTGATATTATCGTTATCTTTAGCTTGGAGATACCGATAACACTGGTAGTATTAGAAATTTCAGGCATCAGCAATGTACTAAGTATCATCGACATATCGATATCGCTAATATTTTCAATTGTGTAAATTTCAGGCATCGCTTGTATTACCAATGTATCACATTATTTTTTACCATGTAAATTCTAGGTGACGCCGTGACACTTGTATCACAAGTATATTGGCGATATTTCATTAAAAATTCTTCCGTTTTTTCCATGTTTTCCCGCATTTTTGTTTGTTAGCGATATTGATATTGTTTCCATATCTCTGGCCAACAAAACTTATAGCCATATTGATACTTCGAATACCAACGCCACCTAAGTTACTTTCGAACATCGATTTGAGAAACATAACTGCAAATAGTGCTTCACCCAACATAGCTAATACTAAGAAACATCATTAATTTATCTCATTTCCACTACCTTAAACTGGCTATTTACACTACAATTTACTTGTGCATCCAAATGCAACCCAATGAAGACCGATATTTGATCTGAAATGGTGGTTCCAAACTGCCAACGATTGTTGTGTATGTCTGTGTGAAGCTGGTTTAGATTACATCCATCATCAGTGAGGGGTTGGGAAGGTCACTAAACCTTTCATGTTTCCTATGTCAGATGAGTATCTTGGTCATTTGATTACATGAGTGCTCCATGTGAGGAGGATGAGTCACCACCATTTGCAATGTGGTGGTGGACTATCAGAGGAATCTAGCCCTATTTTAGGTTTATTCCTGTTTATTGCTTCAGGTGATACACCTTTCAGATGCTTGAACAGGGTCCAGTGTATGAAGCCGGATATGTCAGTGAATAAGATGAAACTTGATTAGCTGCTGTATTTATTTGTTTATTTATTTATTTTTTTATTAGTATTATTTATGCTTATGCTCTGCAGAAGATTTCCTGTATAGAAATTGTAATTTCAGAGAATTTGGGGATATCTTTCTTCACCCTATAATTTCATCAATTTATAGCCAAGAGAGATGTACATAGATGGTAGATATACATCTAAATATGGTATAAATCACATGATGGTCCACAAGACCAATTAAGGTTGGCTACGAACCTTTCCACCAATTAATGTTGAGAAGTGATCACCTAGAACCAGTTGGGGGTTATGACCGGTTGCCTGAATTTTCGTTTCCACCTTTTCCTTTGAAAATATTGGACATTCTCAAGGGCAAACTGCTTGTAATAATTCTTCATTAATATTTGTAAGGAACATGCATGATCACGAAAATGAAGCAGATCCAAATCTCAGGTGGACCACACCACAGGAAACATTGGTGATTGAATACTTACCTTTAAAAACTTGTTGGGCCACTGGAATGTTTATTTTCCATCCAACCTGTTGATAAGGTCACAAAGACCTGGATGAAGGGACCACAAACATATCAGCTTGATCCAAAACTTTTGTGGCCCACAAGAAGTTTTTAATGATTAATCACCGTAGTGTTGTCCATATGAGATTTGGATTTCCTTCATTTTTTTGGGTCACGCCCTAAAATGAACTGTAAAAATGGATGGATGGAAAGGGTGGGCGTATGTAAGGAATATGCATGAAGGTGGGCTCCACCATCAAGGATCCACCCACCTTTGTGGACCAGGGGATCCACCAAGCCGTGCCCGCAGGTGGGTGCAGCCCTGACCATGGGCCCACCTCAATGTATGTACTGTATATCCACACCATTCATCACTTTGCTAACTCATTTTAGGGAATGGGGTTTTTTTTTTTTTTTTTTTAATAGATGAAGTAGATACAGATCTCGTGGACCACATATATAGTAAGGATTATTAAATTCCTTCCATTAAAAAACTCCCAAAAGTTTTAGATCAAGTAGCTATTTGTGTTTTCTATTCGTCACAGCTGTGCAACCTTACCAATAGGTTGGATGGCAAATAAACATTTAGGTGTGATTCTTGGACCGTTGCCTACATGAATGATGGTTTGCGCGTGGGATTCATGTTTCCATATACCAAGCAAAGGACAACGAGGACTCTACTAACCACAAAACACCTTTATTTTGGAAGTCTGTACAGCCTTTATACACAACCTTGAAGGAAATTTCTTTAGAACTTATGGTGGCCGTTACACTAACTTTCAGCTACTATACCGTTGTGAAAATACATTGATGCCAATGTAGCACATGTGAGTGATATGCAGAACATTCACAGGATGAGAAGCACCAAGAACATGACCTGGCCCAAAATTACACCACACGCCAACCTGGTAAGTGTATAAAACATCTGAGGACGTGTATAAAATGGCCCACTTTATGAAGATGAGGAAAATTTTAAAATGAAATGTGTTCTAATATTTCTGTTTGTTTGATACTCTGGTTTTCTGTGACACTTGATAAACAGGTCATTTAAAATTGTATACACGGCACCATGGGAACTTTCAGGTGGCACCGGTACCACTGTAAGCTAGGGTGGTAACAAATAGAAGTGGGCCCACGTGATATAGTCATGACATCCAATCTATCCACCTGAGACCTCAAGTTACTCCTGATACCTGAAACTCAGTGTAATCCAATATACAAGTGAGCTGGCGAAACTGATGGATGCCATACATATCTCTGGTGGGGAGAATGTCCATCAAATCCAACCCATCCATCAGATGTGTTGACACATTATTACCATCCATCATAAAATTCAATCGAATCCAAGGCTTCAATGGGCCACACTAGTATTGGGAACAGTGTAAAATCATATTAAGAAACTCTAAAGTCACGTGATCTAGCCCACACGAGTCGTGGAATGTTCTCATAGTGGGAGCATTCGTTGAGGAGAGTTTGGTTAGTGACCCCAACACTACCCAGCTAGCTGGTGTCAATGTTCCTTGGACACCATCACGATGTATATGTTTAATCCACGCCATCCATTCATTTTCCAGGTCATTTTAGGGCATGAATGAGGTGGATCCAATCTCAGGTGGACCACACTAAAGGAAATTATGTGGATTGAACGCCTACCGCTTACCATTAAAAAATTTTTAGAGTCATCTAAGTTTTAGATCAAGTTGATATTTGTGGATCAAGCCGACAGGTCTGTATGACCTAATCAACAGTTTGGGTGTCTCATAAACATTACAATGGTTCCTATGAGGTTTTTAATGGTGGATATTCAATCATTATTGTTTTCCTATGGTATGATCCACTTAAGATTTAAATCTGTCTCATTTTTTAGATCAAGCCCTAAAATGATCCGGAACAAGGAACAGAGCCCGCGGACGCGGAACACCGAACGTTACTCAGTGGTTTATACAGTAACTGGGGCGCGGATTAGGTACTTTCCCCGCATGCTGGAATCTCCGGACAGATGGAGTCTCTGAGAGAAACTGAGGGTCCACCGTGATGTTTGAATTTTATCTATACCGTCCATTAATTTTTCCATATCATTTAAATTTTTGATATAAAAATTAGAAAAGATCAAAAGCTCATATGGACCACGAGGTGGGGTTTAGATTCCTACCGTTGAAAATTTCTTGGGGACCACAAAAGTTTTGGATCAAGATAATATTTGTTTTTTTAATTCACCCAAGTGTATATGACCATATCGACAAGTTGAATGGAAAATAGAAAATACGGTGGACCTTAAGAAGGTTTCAGTGGTGGGCATCCTTAGCACGGCTGCTTCCTCTGGTGTGATCTAATTGAGCATTGGATCTGTCTTAATTTTTGTTTGATACCATAAAATAATATGGAAACATTGATGGACGGTTTGGATAAAATTCAAACATCATAGTGGACAGTTGTCCCGAGCGCCGAACAGGCGGGGGAAGTACCTAATCCGAGCCCCAGTAACTGCAATTCCTTTCCTTGGTTTCAACGTAAGAAGTTTCCAAGCAAAGCGTAATTGTGACGTCATACAGCGCACGCGTGGGCTACAATTACGGGAGTGGATACGGTACGCCCCTAGCATCGCCTAACACAGTTAGAGGTGGGCATTTTTTTATCCGAACCGGTGCATCCGACCTGATCAGACCGATCCGACCCATTCCAAACCGAACCGACAGCCTGGATCGGGTAGGATCGGGTAAGATCATTTAGATCCGACTAGTTTTTGGATCGAGATCGAGTAGTGGTTAATCCGAACCGTTCCGATCCGAATAGATTCGGACCATTCCAATCCGGCCAGATCCGGAGTGAAAATCAATATTTCTACTTTTTCCTATACTGTGGTCCACTTGAGCTTTGGATATTCATCAATTTTGGGTTCAACAGCTAAAATAATCCGAAAAAATGAATGAACGGTGTGGATACACCACATGCATTCACGGTGGGCCCCAACAGAGTTCACTCACATGTAAGTATGAGTTACTTGTATGACACATCAACAGGCAAGCCATAGGTATTCTGTATTACTTGCTTTGCACGTCAACACGGTAGGTTGCGAGAGTATGTATTAAAGTGACTTAACCAAGTTCCTTGGCCCCACCATGATGTATGTTTTGTATCCAACCTTCCATCCATTTGGAGAGATCATTTCAGGGCAATATATAAATAATGAATGAAATTCAAAGCTCTAGTGGACCCCAACATAGAAAGCTCTATGGATGGTGACGCCCACCATTAAAAACTTTTAAAGGCTACAAAAGTTTTAGATCAACCAGGTATTTGTGTTTTCCCATATTTCTTTATTTTTCAACTTTTGAACAAGTTGGATTTCAAATAAACATTACGGTGGGCCTTAGGATAGTTTCAATGGTGGGAATCATTCTCCCTACTTTTTTATGTGAAGTAGTCCACTACATATTTTTATCTACATCATTATTTGGCTCATACCCTAAAATGATATCTCAAAATTGATGAACGGTGTGGATATAA
This sequence comes from Magnolia changhungtana, assembly GCA_030180095.1. NCBI lineage: Eukaryota > Viridiplantae > Streptophyta > Magnoliopsida > Magnoliales > Magnoliaceae > Magnolia > Magnolia changhungtana. The sequence continues at coordinate 1,378,557 of JASAUF010000467.1, read as the reverse complement.
CACATACATCATAGTAGGGCCCACAGAACTTGGTGACGTTACTTCAGTAGCCTACTCGATGGGACAACACAGGCAGCAGGGCGTTGATACAAATTTTTTATAGTCATGTGGGGCCCACCTTGATGTATATATGTTATCTAAGTCGTTCATCCATTTTGACATATCATTTTAGGCGTTGAACAAAAAATTATGAAACATTGAAGACTGAAGTGGACCACACTATATCAAATGATCCAAATAGTGTCGAACCCGATCCGACTCGGTTTCCCTGACCGAGTCAGACTCGGATCGGGTCAAATAAATCAAGCATCGGATCTATCCAAGTTAGGTGACCTGAACTCGGTTTCGAATCGGATCGATTTCAGGTCAACCTATTAGAATTTCGGATCTGACCGAGTTAGGTCCAATCCAGTCCGACCCGGACCGATGCCCAACTCTAACACAGTCCGGCCTTTTACCATCAGGCCTACTTTGATGTATTTATTTTACATCCACACTGTCTATCCGGTTTGCCATATCATTTTAGGGCATGAACCCTAAATTTAAGAAGATCCAAGTCTCAGGTGGACCACATTACATCACAAAATGGTGATTGAATGCCTTACCATTAAAAACTTCCTAATGCCCACTGCAATGTTCCAGTAATCTTTACTTGTCACCTAACATGTTGATAATGTTGCATAAACTTGGATGAACAAATACATAAATAAATATATCAGCTTGATCTAAAAATTTTATGGCTCATTAATGGGCTATCAAGACTGTTTCCTATGGTATAATTAGAATAGTATTTATTTCATTTTTTTATTTTTTATTTTTTGCTTGTGTCTAAAAATGATTAGAAAAATAAAATAAAAATGAATAGACAGTGTAACATATGAAATAAATACATTAAGGTGAGGCCGGACTCGGCTCCCTAAAATTAATTATGTTTGTAAATAATAAATATTTATTTACCTGTACTTACAGATAATATAGAAAAACAGACAGCCTTTTGCCAAACGCAAGCATTTGTTTTGTCTATGTTACAATTAAGTATCAGCCTGTGTTGCATGGATTGGCACCCACGTGGTAAGATGGTACTATCATCTCAACCATTTATATTCTCTTTATTTATAGAAGAAACTATTAATACATAATCATGCTTCATTGATGATTTTAACCTTTCATATTTAGAATTTAATGTGAATCATTAGATTTTGATTTATTTGTTTTAAATTTATGTACATATATTGATGGATGATGAAAATTATTATTTCAAAGTGATTTCCAAAAAATGGCGCATCTAAAAAAGATTGTACAACATGGACGGCTAGCTCCAATCATCAAACCACTCAAAATGTGGACCGTTGCAAACTGGCCACACATGTTGGATCCTTCTTTGTCACATCAGATTAAAGGATTTTTATTTTTATTTTTTTTTAGATGGCCTTATACCGTGACATGGTCACGGTGGGAGTTCATATGGACAAAACTTAAGGTTTTATAATCATGAAATCACTTTTTTAGTTTTTGAATTATCAAAATGCACCCATGCCAGAATTGTATATTGCAGCTCGTCTTGAAAAATGAGAGTTCCTATTGAAAAGACACATTGGTTCCACGAAAAATTAAAACTTGGCCTATACCTCTGACAATTGGATCTGTTCATTTTAATTAGACAAATATAAAGTCAAATAAAGGTTTTTTTTTAAAAAAAAAAATTTTTATTTGAAGTTATCCATGGCCACGACTACATCAATTTTCTACATTATTTTTTAACGAGTTTTTCCTTATATGTGATAAGCTTTACTCTCAAACTTAAGCCAGTGATACAAAATTCAAACCCTTTAATTACATATAAAAGGGATGAATTTCTTCCCAACAACCCAGTGTGTCCAAATAATATGTGGATGTGTTGAATACGTAGGGTACACTCCTCTGTCCACAGGGTCGGTGATGATTGAATATGTCCTGTTAAAATCTTCCTAAAGCACAACGTAGCGTTTATATACCATCCAACCTATTGATAAAGTCAACCAGACCTAGATAAAGGGAAAACACAAATATCAGTTAGATCCAAAACTTATGTGGCCACGAGAAATTTTCAATGGTCAATTGCTACTGTTTCTGTGTTGTGATCTACCTGAGAATTACGGTGCTTCAGTTTCTGCGCAGATGTCTTAAAATGAACTCTAAGGCCCTGTTTGGGCAACTGGATTAGAAGGGATTAGGTGGGATTGGATTCAAAAAAACATCATTATTACCCATGGTAGGGATTGTCCCCTGATTCCATGGGATTAGATTAATGCTCTGCTTTGTTAGTAATACGGTGGTACATTGAATGGATATACCCACCATCATTTGAAATTACCAGAATAACACATATGTATTATATCTAAACCGTTCATTTGTTTTGTAACCTCATTTTATGGTATGGGCCGAAAAATGAGGTAGATCCAAAACTTATGTGGCCCCAAAGAAGTTTTCAATGGTAAGTATTCAATCCCCATTGCTTTCAGTGGTGGGTCCACTTGAGCTTTAGAATTACCTGATTTTTGGACCATGCTCTAAAATAATCTCAAAAAATGGGTGGACAGTGTGGATATAGCCCACACATCAGGGTGGGACCTACACAACTTGCTAGCATTGCGTGAAATTGGCACGGGACCTAATGCAATTACATCCGATCTAATTCCAAGCTTTTCCAAACATGGAGTGGAATTGGCACGGAACCAGATGAATCCAATCCCACCTAATCCCTTCTAATCCTGTTGCCCAAACAGGGCCTAAAAATAAATGAACAGTGGATATATAACATATACATTAAAGTGGGCCCAACGGTAGACCTGACTCCCTTTCTTGAGACCAAGCAAGAAGAAACGAACCCTCTCTCACTGTAATATAAATATACAGATGGGAAGAAGATCATACTCTCTCGCCTCTATTCCCACAATCGTCATCCTCGGCCCCACCAACCTCCCAAACCCTCAAACCCTGTCCAGCATGGGGTGTTGCCGGCCCTTCGTTGGGTCGCGATAACCAACTCCCCAACTACTTCAGTTTATCAACGAACTAGCGAATCCGATCAAGCGTTTTCCCACCGGAAGCGGATTGCGTACTGAGTTAGGATAAGTGTACTAAGTAAATTCTGTGGGCCCACCGTTATTTATATATTCCATCCACTCCTTACATCCATTTTAACATGTAATTTTAAGGCTCAATCCCAAGAATGAAGTATATCCAAAGCTCAAGTGGGCCACACCACAGGAAAAGTATGAATTGAATGTGAACCGTTGAAAATATCTTAAGGGTCTACAGAAGTTTTGGATCAATCTGATATTTGTGTTTTCCCTTCATCCATATCTTTTTGATCTTATGAACAGTTTGGATGACAAATAAACATCACTCTGTACCCTAGAAAGGTTTCAACAGTGAAAATTATTATTCCCAATGTTTCTTGTTCTATGGTCCACTTGAGTATTGGAAATTATTTAATTTTTGTCTCAACCATTAAAATGCGTTTTAAAAACGGATGGACGGCGTGGATAGACCGTATCCATTCACAGTAGGCCCAACAGAGTTTACTCAGTACGATAACAGCGTACTGAGTAACTCAGTACGCAATCCGATTTCTTTCGCACCCGTTCCAATAAAATAAACGGTGGGGCATTTTTGTAGAAGTGAAAAATACAATAAAACCCACCTACGTTCCCAACCGCGTCTGCATAACGCAGACTTTGAACTTACGACTCTCTCCTAAGAAAGGACGCGGATTGCGTCCTACCCCTGTCCGGGCAGGGCTCTGTGGCCCACTATTATGTACTTATTTTATCCACGTCATTCATCATTTTTCTCATATTATTTTAAGATATGAACTAAAAAATGAGATAGGTACAGGTCTTAAGTGGACCACAAAGTGGGGATTGAATGTCCACCATTAAAACTTCTTGGAAGCTGGAGAAGTTTTGGATCAAGCTGATATTTGTGTTTTCACTTCATCCACATCTACATGACCTTATTAATAGGTTGGATGGTAAAAAAAAATCACGGTGGCCCTTAGAAAGATTTCAACAGTGGATGCCATCATCACAGCAGCTTCCTTTGGTGTGGTCTAATTGAGTTGTGGACCTTCTTCATTTTTAGGATCACATCTTAAAATGATTTGAGAAAAGGGATGAACAGTGTGGATAAACCACTTACATCACGGTGGGCCTCACAGAGCCCTGCCCGGACAGGGGTAGGACACAATCCACTTGGGGGTGTACATCGGGCCGAACTGAGTTGAACTGAGCTCAACCCGACCCAGCCCGGTCACCAGCCAAACCCAGTCTGAACCTGGCCCAGCCCGATCACCGTGCCAGCATGTCTAGCCAGGTTAGCAATCGGGCGAGTTCGGGCCATTTTCGGACCAACAATTTGGACGGCTTTAATTTTTTGACTCTGCTCCATTTACTACATGGGAAGAGCTTTGGCAGATAACTTAAATAGCCTTGATTTTTGGAAAGGGATTTTGTCATAGATTTTTTGAACTTTGCTCTGTCTATAAAAGGACTCATGATTTGGATGGCTTAGATTGCTGTAAATAGTTTTGGTTAGAATTTATATATATATATATATATATATATATATATATATATATATATATATATATATATATATATATATATATATATATATATATATATTGGCCGAGTTGGGTCAGGTCGAGTTGGGTTTCAAGTCGCGTTGGGTTTCGGGCCGAGTTGGGCCGAACTGGGACCTATCCGAATTCGGCCCGAACTTAGTTTCGGGCTGAAAAAAATGGCCTGTCTCAACCCAAACTCACTTCTGGGTCGGGCCGAGTCGAGCGAGCTAACTGGACTAGCCCAGTTCGTGTACACCCCTAAATCCACATCCCCTCAAGAAAATAGTCACCTAGTCGGGGGACGTAGTTTGGCTACTCACACCGCAACTGACAGTGCTATGTGGGCCCACCATGATGTATTGTATCATCTACGCTATCCATTCATTTTCTTTTAGATCATTTTATAGTATGAGACTAAAAATGAAGTAGATCCAAATCTCAAGTAGAGCATATCACTGGAAACAGTATTGATTGAAGACTCACTATTAAAAACCTTTTAGGGCCACAAAAGTTTTGGATCAAGCGGATATTTGTTTTTCTTTTTTTCCTTCACCCTGATCTATATGACCTAATCAACAAGTTAGATGTCAAATAAACATTACAATGAGTCATGCAAGGTTTTTAATGATGGACATTAAATCACTACTATTTTCCTATGGTGTGGTTCACCTAAGATTTAGATCTGCCTTTTTTGGATCAAGCTTTAAAATGGTGTAAAAAATAGATTAATGGTTTGGATAAAGCACGCACATCATGAAACAACCCTTAGACCACTGACAGGTACCTAAATGGCTACTCACAGCCTAACTGGATCGTGCTTACGGATGTTCTCCAGGAACTGTGTTTCCTTTCCTTGGTGTAGCATCACCCAATATGGTCCGGTTTTACCATCATGCCCTTTTCGATGTATTATTCATCCAATACATCCATCCACTTTTTCATGTCATTTTAGGGTATGACCTTGTAGACAGAAAATCCAATACTTTTGTGGCTCGTTAATGGTCAGTCACAGTTGCTTCATATAGTATAGTCCACTCAATAAATGCATATGATTTTCTTTTTTGGCTCATGCCCTAAGATGATTTGAAAAAATTGATAAATATTTAATACATACATTAGGGTGGGATCCACAATAGAAGTCACAATGTCACATGTGAGGCAAATAATAATTACTTATTTATTAGTTATTTAAACACAGGAAATAGTAGAAAAACAAGCAAGCTTTAGTGAAAACAAGTGTTCATTCGGATTTTATCCTTCCCAGCATCAAGTGTGTGTCGCCACCAACTAGAACTCACATGGTAAGATGGTCCTATGATCTAAACTATTCATATTCTCATTATTTATTTATCACGTAATCATACCTCATTGATAATTTTAACCTTTCATTTTTAGAGTATAATGTGATCCATTAAATTTTGGTTCCATTATTTTAAATTTATATACAGATAGTGATGGATGATAAAAATTATTATTTTAGAGTAAGTTCTTATAAACGGCACGTCTTAAAGAAATTACATAACATAGACTGATCTGATCAGCAAAATGCTCAAAATGTGAACCAGTGTGAACTGCCAATGGATAATGTGTTATATACTTGTAGTGTCCATTCCATTTTTAGAGCTCATTTTAGTAAATAGGGCCTAAAACTGGAGCAAATTGAAAACTAAAGTTCACCACAAAAAATAGTGGTAGTTGAACGCGGATATTAAAACTTCTTGTGACCCACGGTTATATTTATTTGCAATCTAATTTATTGATAAGGTTAAATAAACATGAATGAAAGAAAAATAGAGATACTAATTTGAGAATAAAGTCAAAAAATATCAATGGTTAATCACTATGGTCTATGTGTTGTGATCCGCCAAAGATTTGTATTTGCTTTATTTTTGCGCCAATGTCATAAAATTATATCCAAAAACAGGTGAACAGCTTACATATAAAACACATAGATCAAGGTGGACCCCACAGTCGAGTCGTGATACGAGTCGGTAAAACCTCCAGCTGACTTAAATTGCGACCTCATTCAACTACCTAGTTAACTCGCTTGGAATCCGATCAGGATTTTTGACGTACATTCCAATAAAAAAACCGTCATGGGCATTTTCGTAAAAATGAAAAAACAGCAAAACCGACCCACCCATCCGTCCCGCGTCCAAATGAGGCTAAATCGCACGGTGTTCGAAATTCCATACTCTCTGTCTCAGAGAAACCTCATGGCTGCTCTCCTCAAGCCTCCCTTGCAACAGCATTCCATCTTCCTCCACACTCGCCTTCCAACCATTTTTTCAAACGTCAATTTCAATCGTTCAATTCTCTCCCACCCTCGCTCACTAACCATTCGATGCAACCACACCCCATCTCACAAGACCGTCAGAATCTCCAATCCTTCTCCAATTTACACCTCTGTTAAATCATTTGCACCCGCTTCAATAGCCAATCTCGGACCCGGCTTTGATTTACTCGGTTGTGCTATCGATGGCATCGGCGACACGGTCACTATTCGCATCGATCCAGCCGTCCTTCCTGGCTCCATTTCCATCTCCTCCATCAGCGGCTACGACTCCGATAAACTCAGCTTCGATCCCCTCTCAAATTGTGCTGGGATCGCTGCAACTGCCGCCATGCGTATGCTTGACATCCGCTCGGTGGGACTTTCATTGTCACTCAATAAGGGCGTGCCGCTTGGTATCGGACTCGGTTCTAGTGCTGCCAGTGCAGCTGCTGCTGTTGTCGCTGTAAATGAACTATTCGATGCGCCACTACTAAAACAGGATCTTGTCTTTGTTGGGTACGAATCGGAGTTGAAGGTTAGTGGGGTACCTGCTGATCATATCGCAGCGGCAATCATGGGCGGGTTCGCGTTCATTATCAACTATGATCCGCTTTACGTGTTCAATCCACCATTCCCAGCCACTGCTAAGCTGTACTTCGTCCTTGCCATCCCAGAATTTGAGCCACCCACAAAGAGGATGCGGTCTCAGCTGAACAAAGAGTTTGGGTGGGACGCTGCCAAGATGTATTACCAACCGCTTTCTGGGCTGGTGACTGCTGTGGATCAAGGGGATGTGCCGCTACTAGGGGATTGGCTGTCCTCAAAATGGTATGTGGAATCTAGCATAATTCCAGGGGTTGTTGGCGTGCAGAGTGCTGCTTTAGAGGCAGGGGCATTCGGATTTACCATCAGTGGGGCAGGTCCCACGGTAGTTGCAGTGACGGATGATGAAGACAAAGGGAAAGAGATAGGGGAAAGGATGGTTGATGCATTTTGGGAGAAAGGGGAACTGAAAGCATCTGCAACGGTTCACAGAGTTGCTCAAGTCGGTGCAAGAGTTATTTCTTGAAGCAGTTTTGATGATGAATCTCTAACGGTTTTTTTTTTCTTTTCATCTGTTTGATCTCTATTTCCCTTATGATATTTGAGGTGTGCATCTGTTTTGATGATTGATTGTAAACCTAAAACAGGAATTCTCCTTCACTTAAACTATATCATCTGTTTAAACAGATATTATTTCGTTTTTGGCATCTTTGATATATCAAGATTGTTTGTTTGGAGAAATTGAATTTTGATGCCTTTACAACCTTGATATCAACTACCCTTCTTCAAGTGGTTTCTGATTTTCTTTATTTTTCTTGTGAATCAAAGATGGCCCATCTGTGGTTTTTCCACACAATGAAAATGTCCAGTTGGTGGACAATTGCGCCATGTTTTTCAATTTGGATGCACAGCACTACACAATGGAAACTGGTGATTGGAAATCAGGTTAACTTCTCCTTCTTAAATATAAGTACACATGGTAAGTTATTCTATATTATCGTACATACATTTTTTAGGCTAATTCACGGAGTCACTTGAGAATTGAAGCTTCTGCCCTACCATTTTATATGATTATAGCATGGATTGTTCTATCATGGAAAATTACCAATTATGGAGTTTCTTTTTTGGTTTGATTGATAAAGTAGTATTCATTCGATTATAGCTAAAATTGCTACATTGAAAATCAACAAATTTTTCTATTTGATTCATGATGAGTTGATGGCATACTCTGTTCATTTCAACATGGGACTTTAGTGAAAACTTTTGAAATTCTAACATTTGGATGGAACTTAATACTTCGGAAATGGACCCACCATCAGAAAAATGGAAGGTGTAAGGGAATGGCGAATGCTTTTGAAGTGAGAATGGGCTATCTTCTGGTAATACATGTTGAATGTTGATTGGCTTTATTTTTCGGTAACTGTTTCCTGTTTGAGTTTTGTTTTCAGAGGAAGGATTAGTTTAAATAACAGAGTTAGCATAATAGAGCATTTGGGTGGTATTGTATGAAGCATAGTTTACTACTATAAATAGAAACAGATGACTTTTAGCATGCAACACTTCTGATCTCTCTCTCTCTCTCTCTCTCTCTCTCTCTCTCTCTCTCTCTCTCTCTCTCTCTCTCTCTCTCTCTCTCTCTCTCTCTCTCTCAGAATAGCTCTTTTCTGAGTTTGGGTCTTGAAACTACTCTCTCTCTCTCTATGTGTGTGTACAATGACCATAAGTTATTTGTGTTTGTTTTTTTAATTACCCATGTAAATGGGGGTAAATGGAGGTAAATAGCTAATCATAACTTTTATAACGTTTATAGGGTGTTTGTTTGAGAGATATATCTGTGTGTGTGTGTGTGTGATCCACACCATCCATCCATTTTACCATAGCATTTTAGGGCATGAAACAAAAAATGAGGTGCATTGGAAGTTCACGTAGACCACACCACAAGAAACAAAGGGGATAATAACGTCCACTTTTCAATGTTAAAAACCTTTCTAGGGCCTGCAGGGATGTGTATTTATCATCGAACCGGTCATAGGATCACACTGACATGTATGAAGGTTATATAAAAATATCAGCTTGATCCAAAAATTTTATGACCCCCCAAAAGGTTTTCAATGTTAGGTGTTCAAGTACTCCATTTCCCATGGTGTGGTCCACTTGAGCTTTAGATCTGCCTCAACTTTTGGCTCATCCCCTAAAGTGAACTGACAGAAAGGCGTTCAATTCCCCCATCTCTCTCTCTCTCTCTCTCTCTCTCTCTCTCTCTCTCTCTCTCTCTCTCTCTCCAGGCCTTGTTCTGTTTCTACAGAGAATAATAGCTCTTTTCTGAGTTTGGGTCTTGAAACTACTCTCTCTCTCTCTCTCTCTCTCTCTCTCTCTCTCTCTCTCCTATGCCCTGTTCTGTTTCTACAGAGAGCTCTTTTCTGAGCTTGGGTCTCTCTCTCTCTCTCTCTCTCTCTCTCTCTCTCTCTCTCTCTCTCTCTCCTGCTCTCTCTCTGCCCTGTTCTGTTTCTACAGAGAGCTCTTTTCTGAGCTTGGGTCTTGAAACTACTCTCTCTCTCTCTCTCTCTCTCTCTCTCTCTCTCTCTCTCTGTGTGTGTGTGTGTGTGTGTGTGTGTGTTCTCACCCTGGAATACAATGACCATAGATTATTTATTGATTCCTCAAATCCTGCATGTCTTTAACTGACATGTTCCAGTTTCATCCTGTAGTTAATGAATCGTTTTGTACTTCTAACATGAGTGAGCAGCATGTTTGGCTATCCAATGGAAAAATAAAATGGACTTTCAAGCTGAAATTTATTTCTTACTTGGACGCTTAAACACTTGCTTTGTCAGGATCAGACTATTCCTTTCCACATTTTGAATCACTATATGATCTTATTTCTCATCCTGCCATGCCTTCTTCCAATTTCATCACTTTCAATTTGTTTCCTTCCTGGTTAATCTCATCCCACATTGCTTCCCTCATTTTCACTGTCTTCTTTTTTTCCTTCTTATCCTGCATTTGAATGCACTACTCTGTTTCACCTGAATTGAGATCAATACTACAAAGTGGAAATTACCAAGTTCTGGTTGCTCCACCGCCTTGTCATTCAGATTAAGTGTCTAAGGTTGAAATTGCAACAAATATTAATTGCTCTGAATTCATCAAAAAACCACCAATTTTAAGTGATTTTTAACATTCAGTGCCTTTTTTTTTTCTTTACCAAATGGTCTGAATTCTCAAAATCACTAAAAATGGCAATTTTAAGTGAAGAGTCCTGAAATTAAGTTGAACCAAATGGCATCCATTGTTTAAAGTATCTATCATATTATCGTTATCTTTAGCTTGGAGATACCAATAACACTAGTAGTATTAGAAATTCCAAGCATCAGCAATGTACTAAATATCACCAACGTATTGATATCGCTAATATTTTCAATTGTGTAAATTTCATGAATCGCTTGTATTGCCAATGTATCGCAACATTTTTACTTTACTATATAAATTTTAGGTGACGCCGTGACACTTGTATCACAAGTGTATTGGCAACATTTCAATACTATCATTAACGGATAGATATCATAGAAAGTTGGTTTATTAAAAAAAGTTCTATGTCAAGTTTTTTATGAGCACAATGTTGCATTCGGTTCTCAATTTGTCATTGCTAATATTGATAATATCTCAATATTATCGTTACTGCGACATGCGCGATATCAATGTTACAATTTTTTGTTTTCTTTTTAGTTGTTGATGATTTCTTGGCAAAATATCGTGAGTTGTCAATATTATGCAATAGCGATGGATTTTTGGAGGGATGGTTAGATGGGATTGTTAGATTGTTTCTTATGATGACACATGCTTTTAAGCCTCCATTAAATGAAAACTTATTATTAATATATTCTTTTTACAAATTTTTATTCCTAAATATGCAAATATATTTATTTTAACATCTTCTAAAGTTTCATTGAAAATTCTACCGTTTTCCCACATTTCTGTTTATCAACGATATCGATATTGTTTCCATATCTGCAGCCAACAAATCTTATAAAGATACTGATACTTTGGATACTATTGGCACCTAAGTTACTTTTGAACATCGATTTGAGAAACATAGCTGCAAATAGTGCTTCACCCAATATAGTTAACACTAGGAAACATCGTTAATTTATCTCATTTCCACTACATTAAACTGACTATTCACACTACAATTTACTTGTGCATCCAAATGCAGCCCAATGCAGACCGATATTTGATCTGAAATGGTGGTTCCAAACTGCCAATGATCGTTGTTTATGTCTGTGTGAAGCAGGTTTAGATTACATTCATCATCAGTGAGGGGTTGGGAAGGTCACTAAACCTTTCATGTTTCCTGTGTCAGATGAGTATCTTGGTCATTTGATTACATGAGTGCTCCATGTGAGGAGGATGAGTCACCACCATTTGCAATGTGGTGGTGGACTATCAGAGGAATCTACCCCTATTTTAGGTTTATTCCTGTTTATTGTTTCAGGTGATACACCTTTCAGATGCTTGAACAGGGTCCAGTGTATGAAGCCGGATATGTCAGTGAATAAGGTGAAACTTGATTAGCTGCTGTATTTATTTATTTATTATTATTTATGCTTATGCTCTGCCGAAGATTTGCTGGATAGAAATTGTAATTTCAGAGAATTTGGGGATATCTTTCTTCACCCTATAATTTCATCAATTTATAGTGAAGAGAGATGCACAAAGATGGTACATATACAGCTAAATATGGTATAAATCATATGATTGTCCACAAGACCAATTAATGTTGGATATGAACCTTTCCACCAATTAATGATGAGAAGTGATCACCTAGAACCAGTTGGGGGTTATGACCGGTTGCCTGAATTTTCATTTCCACCTTTTCCTTTGAAAATATTGGACATTCTCAAGGGCAAACTGCTTGTAACAATTCTTCATTAATATTTGTAAGGAACATATGATAGCATTTTGTAGAACAAAATCTGTGCTGCAACATTCATACAGTTTATTGCTGCCCGGGATTCTGTACAGGTGGGACCCATCTTCAGGTTGTCCGGAGTATCAATCTGATTGGGGCTACCATGAATTTGGGATGCCCCAAAAATCTCCCAGATTGGAATATTCCAGCCATTCGATGTTAGCCTATTCTTGTGAATGTTTAATGTTTAATGTTGTTTTACTTTAGTAAACCAACTTCTATTTGTTGGCCAGTGATTGAGGCATTAGAAGCTTAGAATCCTTCGATCTGTAGATGCCAACTCGCTTTAGGATTTAAAGAATCATAGTTGTCAAGAAAGATCTTTAGATTTTCATGGCCAATTTGGTTTTCTAATAGAGCTGGACACGGGACAACTTGACTCAGCAAACTCGACTCGACTCGTTTATACCCAACTTGATCCGAACCAAGTGGGTGAGTCGATCGGAACCAAGTAGACTTTGTCCAATCCGATCTCAAACCAAGTCGAGTTTGGGTCACCCAGTAACTCGACTCAACCCAAAATCCAACTTGACTCGATCGGAAACCCAACTCATGTGTGTGTGTGTGTGTGTGTAATTGGCAAGTGCATCTAGGTTTTAGGTTGTAATTTCAGCCTGGTTATCCATTGCACCCGACCCTACTCAGTATCTATGACCGGGTTGGACTCAATCCAGATTAGTCCAAGCCGACCCGGACTTGGATTGGGTCAGGCGTGCTTAACTCGGTACCGAGTCAGGTCGAGTTCGGGTCAGGTCTATTTCAAAACCAGATCGAGTTGGGTTGACCCTAACTTGGTCCGACTTGACTCGATGCCCAGCTCTATTTTCTAATCGAACCAGAAATTTGGGTCAGACCAAGCTCATTCATCAATTGGGCTAACCTATGATAGTTATAAATGTGCCAGATCCTATTTTATTGGGTCTGAAACTAAGGCTCCATGCCGAACACATGGCCTAAAAATCAAGCTCAAGATTGGACCATGGCGGGTTGGGCTTTGAAGTGTGACAGTCATGGCCTAACGTATCTATGACTGATTGGGCCCAAGATGTTTTATCAATCTTTTAGAGGCTGAATATACTATATATGTCATTTCATTCCTATAGACGTTATCATCCACCATTAAGCCGTTACTTTTGAATTTTGTGCGGGCAAAGAGAGCTGCGTTGAGTACTTCAGGGACAGATATAATGGAATTGCAACAAATAAAATTTTCCAATGGTCTTCCTGCAACAAAGAAAAATTCCATGAATCAGAGGCTATGATTGTCTAAATAATCTGATTTTGGATCTTCCACTTAGAGGTAGTGGGCCCTACCATTTAGACGGGTTAGATGTGTCAATGTGCAGCATCTCAAAATTTTAAAGTGACCACCTCTAATTCATGTTTTATTTTTTATTTTTTTATAATTTGGATCTTATATATTCATTGGAATCAGAGCGTGTAAGTAGTACTAGGGGTGTCAACAGGCCAGGTTAGGGCGGGGCCAAGCTCCGTCCAAGTCCAGCCTGTATTACTTAAGTGGAGCTCAAACTGGCCTAGGTCCATAACATGACTAAATAGTCTAGTCCAAGCCCGGCCTAGAATATTTATACAGGGTTCAGCCCAAGCCCAAGCCCAAAAGGAGTAATCTAAAGGTACGTTTTTGTGTCCCTACTCCTACTTCTGGCATGTTGTATCTGATCTACTCATTTGGTGGGCCCCATATATATATATATATATATATATATATATATATATATAGAGAGAGAGAGAGAGAGAGAGAGAGAGAGAGAGAGAGAGAGAGAGAGAGAGAGAGAGAGAGAGAGAGAGAGAGAGAGAGAGAGAGAGAGACCTGCTGCATTGGCTAAGGACAAGGTTGTTGCAATGGTCGAAGGCCCACTGTTGCAACAACAGCAAGAACTTGATCGGTTGGAGTGCAGAGAGAGGATTGGTGGTGATAAAGTCAAAGGGGGTGGAAATGGGTTGGAGGAGGGAGAGATGGGATTGTGGGAGGATGACTGCCTGAGTATTTCTTTGAACCAGAGAGCTCGTGACGCAGGGGAGGACGTGAGGTCGAGCACCGTCTTCCTCAAGAGGATAATTATTCCGAATCCACGGAACTTCTCCGACTCCTCACGAGACTTTCTCGAATCCACGAGAAAAGAGGAAATAGATTAATGAATCCATAAAAACGAGTTCACAACCCTTTTAAGGGTACTAAGCAATGGAAAAGAAATCAATCAAACTGACTCAGACAGGTAAACTTACTATTTATAGACACCTCTACTAGTGCGCAAGGTTTTCGGCAAAAATAGTAAGTGTCCTATTTGGCTTCACCAAACCGTTCCTAAATATTCTAAGCTCTTTTCACGTTGGACGAACTCCTAAAGCCCGACGGATGAAGAGATTAAAACAAACTAAAACTTACTATTTATAGTAAAACGAAATTGAAACAGGAAACGACCATGGGGTTTCCTGGAAACAGTCGCAACCTCGCGTAGATATTTCTCATATATTTTTCGAACTCATCCCTGATTGAGATACGCCCGATTTAAGGTCGATGGTCCAGATGGACCGGCCTTTTCTCGATCCATCTTTGCCATGTACCGCGACCCGCTCTACATCATAATGGGTGTTACCGGCTCGGGTGGGGCCCCCATAGTGTTTATGTGAAATCCACCTGATCAACAGGTGTGACACCTCTATGTTAGGCGTAGGCCCAAAAATCAGCTCTGTGGACCACATGATTGGAAACAGTGCACAGGATAACACTCACTCTCCAAATTATTTCCCTTCATATGGCCCACTTAAATAATAGATGGGCTTGATGTTTGTGCACCATGACTAAGCTTTGATGTGGTATCTAATGGTTGGAGTGGATTCTATATAATCATAACAGTTGGCCTGTATAATTAGAGAGGTTGGATGTCTTTATGTAGAGTGGGCAAATCATGCTCAGCTTGCGGATCTCTTTGAGGAACAGGGGTTAATATATTTGAGTAGAGTCGTCACTAGCCAATTACTCCATTTTCATAGTTGGCTAGACCATATAGAAATGTTAGGAGGGAGAATCTAAAGGTTCTCTATCCTAAAATGATTTATTGATCTATGACCTAAGATTTGGGATAAAGGACCATGGTTACAATGAGGAAAAGTATTAGGCACCCACTTGACTCACACAACTGAGCAGTCTCTACTTCATAGGATTATATGAACTATTAGGGATTGAAATTAGTTCTTGTACATAGATGATGCAAATGTGTGTGCAATGTTATGATGATGTAATGTCAATGACGAGCGATGACTCGGGTCAAATGAATCTACCCCGACTCGCTCACTTATCGAAATGGCGGAAACGATCAATCAACTCGAGTTTTTAATAGGCAGGATTCAATTTGTCAGCAAGTCGCAAAGCATACACTTGTGTGAACTAGGTACTTGAATGTGATAGATGCAATACAATGTAATGATAATGCAAATGCAGATGGCCCAAGTCAAACGAATCTACCTTGACTCACTCACTTGTCAAAGTAATGAAGTAACCAGTCAACTGAAGTTTTTGATGGGCAGGATCCAATATTTCGACAAGTTGCAAAGCGTACACTCGAGTCGACTGGGTGCTTGAATGCAATAGACTCAATGTGATGCGGATGGGTGAAATAAGCAAGAAGGTTAAGAAGGGAATAGATGTTACATAATGTTCATTAAAGCTTGACTAAAACTAATTAGGGTTGGGGAGAAAAGTGGATGATTTTGTCGAAAGGGTTGGATCGAGTGACTTGGATCGGGGTTTTGGTTGCTCGGGTGGCTAAAAGTTGGACTAGGCATGGCTAACCTAGGCTGGACTCCTCTCTTTCACTTCTCACTTCTCCTTGGTGAAGGGTTGAGATGGGGCTATGGATAGCTAAGGGCTAGGTATATATCTTGCTTCAACACTGAGGTCTTGGTATCGATTCCCTAGTGGGGGTGGCTAATAGTGAAGTGTGAACTGACAGTGTTGGTGTATACAAACAAGCTAACAAAAAAAGGGGGGAGGTGGACGTGATCCTGAGATTTTTTTTGGATGATGTTGAAGTGAAAATGAGGAGGCTATTTACAACCTCCTAGCTAGTTTTCTAGTAATTTATTGGGAAGTCTAGGGTTGAAAAGGGTTTGATGGGTACTAAGATTTGAGGTTACCACGTGGCAAAATCTTGACAATTTGACCAATAAGTAAGCGATTAATTTGGGCCAAAGGAGAGGACTGCACAATCTTTTCTCCTCCCATGCGCTTGTTATTAAACTCGGATCAACCCCTCATACTTTTTACCTTCTCCTGCCAAAGCAGGAAAGCTACTACATGATGAGGCACTGTGTAACACCCCATACTTTTCAGTACTCGATTGTTAATATGTAATTAATGTAGCTTAGTATAAATACAAACCTAACATATCCAAAAATTCACATTTATTCTAGCCTAAATCAGACCGATAGGGGTAATCTCCAACCATTCCTCGAGTCATCTAACTGTTCATCAATACTTGGACAATCATTGAACCCTGTTAGAGACGAGTCAAGTTATTCATTATCAACGTCAACTCTTGGATCACCAAACCCACTGTTCAATCTCAGGGTATACCATACATCTGCAAGTGCGACTCCTCAGAGAAACCCTGGATCAATTATCGCCCATCGGATCCACAACATCCCATCGATCGATCTAACAATGGAACTCCTTAATTTGACCATCGGATTATAAAATCAACCATTAGATTGTAGTTAGACGGCTTTAGAAACCATTTAAAATAGTTTAATGTGGACTATGGAAGGCCCTTACCATAAATCATCTTAAAATTGAGACCCAATTCGTCAGATCCACTGTACATCACTTCTGGCATTCCGTTCAATAATCTAGTACCAGATCATGTGAATCTATCTATTAGATAATAATACTAACTGTTTAGGTGCACCTATGCTGGTTTAGGACCCTTTCAGACCATTGATGATTGACAATAAGTCAATCCGAATATTGTATGATTGGAGAATGTCTTCTATGGTGCACAAAGGACATTTTATGGTCACCTGAGTTTTTGATCAGCCCCATCCTTGAACCCTAGGACCTTATGGGTTAGCGTGATCAAACCTAAAAGAAATCTGACTGTTGGATTGGTGGGAATCAGTAATCGAACATCTAATCAGTAAGTGTGGACCATTTGAGTTTAGGATCTACCTCATTATTAGTCAAGGGTCTTGATAAGACCATTGGAAGTTGATGGACCACGCTGATTTTATAAGATAGTCTTGTGGGCCCCACTTTGGGGCAATGCATGTGCACATTTTACGTGCACCGGTGGTGCACTGGATCACCAACCCCGGTCAAACAGGGTCTGACCCGTAGAAATTTCGAAAGAGGAAAGATTTCCTCCAGTTTTCCCGCTCGACAGCCGTTCGAACGGACGACGTCCGTTTTTGTTGAACCGTGGCCCACCATCAACACTCAAAACAGTGATCTGAACCGTTCATCTTGTCTATGATGAGTTTTCGAATAAAA
Organism: Magnolia changhungtana; assembly: GCA_030180095.1. NCBI lineage: Eukaryota > Viridiplantae > Streptophyta > Magnoliopsida > Magnoliales > Magnoliaceae > Magnolia > Magnolia changhungtana. The sequence goes on along the minus strand of JASAUF010000467.1, from coordinate 1,360,655 downwards.
CTCAACTCATTTAAAACGTTGAAGCACGAGCGCATGCACACAGATGTCGGTGAAAACGGGTGCGCGTGCAGCATTACTCCGAAAATATTAATGGAAACCGTCTGTGACAGTCTGGCGGTCCGCATGCGATTATCTCCCTTCATCGAAGCCATCCACTTGGAATCATCTTAGCCCTCCATCCTAGGGTTTTCTCAACCACGGTTAGGGCTTCAGCAGCTATCGGTCCGATTTCTCGCCGCCGCACGCTGATCCCGAATCCATTAAGTGAATGTTAGAAACCGTCCATTTGGTGGGTCCCACGGTAACTAGTGGATTAATCCAGTCCATCCACAAGGCATGGATTGAAAGATAAGCCTCTAGATCATGTTCTGCCATGGACGCTCGAGTCGTCTTCTCCGTCTGGTCGAAGTACCCATCACCTGATGAGGTGGGCCAGGGTGCCAGAATGCACAACTGGTGTCGGATAGGAGCCATGCAGGGCGTTCAAGGCACCCCGACTCGGATCAACGATATTTCACTTGCATTACGTTGGGTCTGAAATTGGCTTAGCCTAACTAATCCAGTGATCGAAATTTCGGGGACGGGATTAGTGTAGCTTATAAAAAGCCAACTTTTAGGGCTTCCTTTCAAAAAATAAAATGGAAAACGAGAGGGAGAGAGATAGTCATGAGAGCTTCTCTCTCCCTGCCGTACCACAACGAGCTGGTCTGAGCACCGACTCGGCCCGCATCCTGCAACTGAGAGTGAGGATCAATAGCAAGAGAGAGAGAGAAGAAAGAATAAGGAGAGGAGTATGAAGGAGAAAACGATAGAGAGAGAGAGAGAGGGAGGGAGGGAGAAGAAAGAGAGAGAGAGTGCGCTGCGCTGCCCAGCTAGCGACTCGACCTTCGACTCAAGCCGAGTCTTAGTTCGTCCAGACCACGACGTTGGTCATTGCTGATCCCGACTCGTTCTAGAGCTCCGGGGAAGGAAGAAGAAAGCAGTTAGGAAGAAGAAATAATCGATGTCCTCCTTCATTTCCTGCTGACTTGTTGTGTCGGCCATTACCGTGAGTCCAGTAGTTTTTTTTTTTTTTTTTTCTTGGGTTAGCTTGTTAGTACACACCCTACTGTCAGTCCACACTCCACTGTTAACCACCCCCACTAGGGAATCGATACCATGACCTCAGATGTTGAAACGAGGTATCTTCTCTCAGTCTACCACTTGAGATATGGATCAGGGTGTAGTCCAGCAGCTTGCTAGCCATGTTTTGGTTACATTGCTTTGAAGGGAAGAGGAAGGAGGCAGAAAGGAAGGAAGAAAAAGAAAGAAAAATAGAAAGAAGAAGAGGAGAAGAAAGAGAGTGGGTGCGATTCGCTGCACCAACTCGGCCGACCGAGTCGCTGGACCCATGCATGGATTGTTGTCGAGTCTGGACCTAGTTGGGTGCGGGTCTAGTCCAGTCCAGGCTTCTTATTGGGCATTCCTGGCAATGGAAGCAGGGGAAGGAAGTTAAGAAGAAAGGAAAGGAGGAGAAGAGGGCTGTCTAGCCCGAACCAAGTCGACTCGCTTGAGTCGGGGGATGACCTGAATCCTAAACTGTTTCCGAGTCGTGATCAGATAGCAGGCCAACAACGTTGGGGCTCCCAGGCTAAATCCCAGTGCCAAACACCGTTCATCAGGTAACCCTTCTAACCAAGTACAAATCAACTGAGTCGACTCAGTGAGTTGATTCTATTCTTACTGAGCTATTTTAGACATGGGGAAAATCTTAATACTACTTATGGCTAGCTTAAGAAGTCTAACTTGTTTTGTCAGGCTTAAATCATCACACATAACCACACCAGGTTGGCCCACCGAAAATAAGTGTTAAGTTAATTAATAGTTAGTGGAGAGCGGAAAAGAAATAGAGGTGATGAATCTTTCCCCTTGAGCTTTTCTCTTCCTTGTTAGTTTAACTTATAGTTCATTTTATTTCAACCGATAATTGATATCTGAAATTCATGATAACTTGTGTTAGATATTGAATCTGATTATCAATCATATGCTCAACACTTAGCCTGTCTCTGTGTGTGTGTGTGTGTGTGTGTGTGTGTGTGTGTGTGTGTGTGTGTGTGTGTGTGTGTTTATATTATACTTGTATATCTTTTCAAGTTTATAGATTGCTTGTACTTGAACTACTACATCTATCAATAGAAAACCTCACTTATATATGTACATCCAGACTTAGGATGTAACTTGACTGATTGTGATTATAATGGACCCTTGACCTAGTGATCACTTTGACTATTGTATTAAATGAAATTTTGATGTGGGCTTACTATATATGGATTGTTGCCTTTGTGGCTTTTTTAAGGATGATTATGACTTGATATTTGCCCCAAGTGGGTTTGATTGTATATTTGCCCCAAGTGGGTTTGATTGTATATTTGCCTTAAGCAGCTTAATAGATTATTTTATGTGACCATGCGATGGAAGTCTCACTTGTTGAACTGCGCACGATTGGCCAGTGGTTGAAGATGATGCCATTAAACATTTTGATGGAGTCGTATGAGTCGGGGATGGTGGAATGAGACACTATGCCCGAGCTGTCGGCTTACGCTGGGTGATGAGCCCCCCATAGTGACCTTTGAGTTTTCCTAAATCGGTTGTTTGTAAATTGGAATAATAATGACTGGGATTAATCATGCATTCATGCCACTTGCGTTTTGAATGAACTGACTGTTTGAAAGGTCAATTCTCTCTTATTAGAGATGAGCCGACTGTTTGAAAGGCACATCCCCATATATGAATGAGCCGAGTATTTGAAAGGCCCATTCATTAGTTAAGTGAGCCGACTGTTTGAATGGCCCACTATCTTACTTGAGCAAGCCAACTATTTGAAAGACTTGTTCTCTTGCAAGTTGAATGAGCCGACTGTTTGAAATGCTCATTCTCTTGCTTAATGGACCGACTGTTTGAAAGATTCATTCTTTAATTAAAAATGGGTTAACTGTTTGAAAGACACATCCTATCGCTTGAATAAGTCGACTGTTTGAAAGGCTCATTTTTTGCTTAAGTGAGTCGACTGTTTAAAAGACCCACTATCTTACTTGAGCGGGTCGATTGTTTGAAAGATCCGTTCCTTTACAAGTTGAATGAGTCGACTGATAGAAAGACCCATTCTTTTGCATGAATAGACTGATTGTTTGAAAGGTCCATTTCCCTATTAGAGATGAGCTGATTGTTTGAAAAGCCCATCCCCATGCATGAATGAGCTGACTGTTTGAAAAGTTCATTCATTACTTAAGTGAGCCGACTGTTTGAAAGGCCCACTACCTTGCAAGTTGAATGAGTTGATTATTTGAAAGACCCATTCTCTTGCATGAATAGATTGATTGTTTGAAAGGTTCATTCACTTGGCTAACTTGATGTGTATCCCTAGTTGATGTGCATTAACGCATCCATGCACTTAAACAAGATTTTATCATGAAATGTTTTGTATGTCTTATTGTTTAAAATTATGTTTAACTAATGTGGTGGTGTGTAATTTTGAGGAAAATTCACACTGAGCTGGCCACTCATTCATCGAATCTATAACCGTACAGGTAGTGTAAATGGTTTAAATAATAAGTATGTTCAGGTTGATGAGGAGCAGGGTACAAAGTCTGCTCAAGAGCTACTACATGATCTTGTAGTTCAAGACCAGTTGAAATTTATCTTATTTCATGTATTAAATTATTTTAAAAAAAAATTAATTGTGATTAATGAGACATTGGTGTGTATAAGCCTTCGGGCAACCACTGTAATAAATAGATTTATGTATTTGAATTTTCTTTTATGCTTGACTTGTTCTATTCCACTAAACTGTTGACTCCAATTTATATATATATATATATATATATATATATATATATATATATATATATATATATATATAAATTTAAAAATAAAATAATAACAAACTTGAAATTTAGTCATCTTTACATGTTAATAGTCAAATTTTTGGAAATTGAGTCGTATACTCGAGTTTCGAAAACTGGAGCATTACACACTGGCCACATGGGATGCCTCTTGCTTTCATAGGCAGTTTCCTGGGGTGGTTTGTGGGCCTTTGGTTCCTATGGGCTTGCCTTGTTGTGGTCCTAGATATGAATGGGCCTGAGTTTGGGTTTATCTTGGGCTAGGTTAGATTAGGATTTGGTCTAATTTTGTACAGGTATTTGGGCTGATTTGGCTGAGTTATTTTTTGTTATTTTTTATTTTGTTAGCTCTTGTTAGTACACCGGACTGTCAGTTCACACTTCACTGTTTAGCTGAGTTATCTAGGTTAAGTTGATTGGGTTGAGTTAACTGGGTGAGTTAACTGAGAGGTGAGTTGATTGAGTTTGACTTGATCAGCTTGTCAGCTCTAAGTGGGGTATCTACAGTCACTCCCAACTGTTTCCCTTGTTATGGTCCACTGAATCTTGGAAAAGTCTGATTTTTCATCAAGGGTCGAGTACCCATGGGTGGTGAAATCCCACTAGGTGTGAGTGTGTGAAAAATAATAATAATAATAATTTGATTTTTCATTTATGACTATAACATAAGATTACATGTCTAATGGTTGAAGTGGATCCTGCCTACTGCATGTTAGCGGACGGATAAAAGTTCAAATGTTGGGTGTCCCTCTCTCGACTATTCAAATTTTCTTGTAAAAAGAAAGAAGAAGACAAATTCCTCATATTTTATGAGCTTACTTTGACGCGTAGGTGAGATTTACCCTCTCTTTTCTTTTCTGTTTTTTTGCTTCGGTTAGCTTGTTAGTACACCCACTGTCAGTTCACAGTTCACTGTTAACCATCCTCACTAGGGAATCGATGCCAAGACCTCGGTGCTGAGACGCGGTATCTTTCACTCAGTCTACCACTTGAACTATGGATATGGGTGTAGGTGAGATCTACTCTCTGACCATTAGATATGTAATCCAATGTTATGCTTGTGACAAAAAAAATCAAATGACTATTGATTGAGGTGTACCAAATCCACTCTAATTATTAGATGCCAGTCCACTATTTAGGCATAGGGCTCAAAAATAAGCCCATCTGTGATTCAAGTGAACCACACCAAAGGAAACAGTTCCGAACTGTATACTGTTTCCAATTGTTTGGACCACATGAATTACCGATGGGGCTGATCTTTAGGCCATAGGCCTACCATAACGTGAAACACTTGATGGTCCGAGTGGATTTTAGATAATTACCAGGGTGGAGTCCATCCCGTTTTCTAAAAAGTTTCATGAAAATCTCCTCAAATGGCTGAGAATTGCCTATGACCCATTGATATCTCCATGCCTGGGGCTGTGTGGAGTCCACAGATATGTCCATGACAAATGTACTCTATCCATCTATTTGGAAAGAACACAGTAGGATAGGATTCTAAAAATAAGGCAGATCCAAAACTCGGGTGGGCCACGCCAACAGAACAGTAGGAACAGCAGTGTCCACCGGTGAAACCTTCCTGGAGCTAACCATGATGGTAATATGCCATCCATACCGTTTATAGAATTATTCACAGTAGTATAAACTGTAGAAACAAATATCGTCTTGATACAAAACTTCTATCACCGTCAGGCATTCAATCCCCACTGTTTCGTGCGTTATGTCTGACATGGTTTTGGATCTGCTGCTTTTCAGAATCTTATCCTAGTGAAGTCTTTTAGAACAGATGGACAGAATGGATTTGTCACGGACATCTCTATGCCCCCACATGTCTCCAGGAGATATTGCCGGGGTCAAAGGCAATACACTCCCTCCTCCAACAGGGACGCTAATCCGGGCAGGAAGGGCTCTGTGGGGCCCACCGGGATGTAAGTGTTTTATCCACACCGTTCATCGCTTTTCTCGGGTCATTTTAAGGGGCCACACCAAAGGAGGCAGGTTCACAGCTCCAGCGGACCACACCAAAGGAAGCTGCAGTGATCATGACACCACCCTTGAAACCTTTCTAAGGGCCACCGTGATGTTTTTTCACCATCCAACCTATTCATAAGGTCATGTAGACGTGGATGAAATGAAAACACAAATCTCAGGTTGATCCGAAACTTCTCCAACTCCTAAGAAGTTTTTAATGGTGTACATTTAATCCTCACTTTTTGGTTCACTTAAGCCTTGGACTCGTCTCATTTTTAAAACGATGAAAGGCGTGGATAAAACACTTACATCATGGCGTGGATAAAACACTTACATCATGGTGGGCCTCACAGAGCCCTGCCGAGACGGATTACTGTCTGTGCAGGATAGGACACAATCAAAGGCATTGTCCCTCAGCCCTGCTTTGATTTGCGGTAATTAATTTGCGAATGACCTCACCGTAAGGACGATCCTAACTAACAACAGCTACCGAATAATTCGGGACTGCTCCAGGAGCAACTGAGCTGGCAGTTGCATTTGGTCCCTTGCATGATTTCCTTGGATTTTGAAATCCACTACACATGTGAGCCCCACATTAATGCATGTGTTTATTCATGCCTTCCATCCATATACCCCGTTTACATGCGACATTATGGTTATATATGTGTACAAGTGAGCGGCATCTGTTGCGAATTTGGTCCTTTGATTATAATTCCATGGTCCACCAAACATGATTTCACTTAAACCAGTCTTTTCCCATGGCAAAAATTTTATCCCAAACATTGGATTAGATGGCTACAATACCATGGTATTTCCATACATGTAATCATTGAGGAATAATGATGTTAATCCCATCTAACACCATTCAATTCAACAAACCAAACACGCCCTTAAAGTTTTAGGCCCTGTTTGGTAGATGCCTAAAAATGAGTCAATTAATCTCAATTTAGTTAACTCTAATTAAATATAAGATATCTTAGTCTCTAATATGTAATCAATTATTAACATGAACTTATTATGTATTAGTAATCAACATTTCTGATATATATTTATTATTAACTAAAATGAGATATTTTTTTAAGTGTCCACTAAATACGGCTTTAATTTTTTTCTTTTTTTTTTTTTAAAAAAAAAAAAAAAAAAACAACAACAACAACAACAACTTTTATGTGATAGCTTGCTTTATATAACATGTGATCTTTTCGGTGGCTGTAATGTAATTTTCATTGATGTTATAAGACCCATTGAATTTTCTGATCTTAAAGATCCAAAAATCAAATGTATGATTGTTGATGTATTTGTTCCTTCGTCTTAAGATGAATTCTCCATCCACAGTTGGACAACGAGATCAACGGTATGGATGACCATATCATGGACCCTATTGGATGATTGGGTCCAATTCAAACCAGTTTTTTGGGCTAGGGACTGGCCATCCATGCTAGGCCCATTCCTGGATCTGGCCTTGTAGTGTCCTGTGTGGTCTGGGACCGAGCACAAACCCAACTAGTGTCGCCCATTACGGTAAGGCTCTCGATACATGGGCTGGGCTGGCCCATTGAAATTTAAGTCTCAACCACCTCGAGCTGGGCTTGGGCTGAATTCTAAGCCCTTGGGCCAGAGCGGGCATAGGGTCTAAAAATTAATCCCCTAATGGTTAGTCCGGTCTCGGTCTGTGTTTAAAAATCTTTCAACTTCTCCTAAGGCCAATCCAGTCATGCTTGTGTAAATATAATGCAAGATTTGGCAGATGTAAGGAACCGGGCTTGAAATTGTTTTGGACCGTGTAAATAGCCATCACAAACAGGGCTTGGACTTGTTTCCTTTTTCATATCACATACATGGGCTGGACTGGGGCCTAGGGCATGGAAAGACCGGCCTGGCTCGAACCTGAAATGCCGATGGTCCAACTTGTTTTATAAGGGTTTAGGCTCGACCTCTCTCGAGACGTGGTTTGGCGGGTGACACCAGCACCACCAAGTTAGCTGGTGTCAAAGCTATGTGGGCCCCACCATGATGTGTGTTTTATCTTCTATATCCATCTATTTTGCCATCTCATTTTAGATATGAACCCAAAAATGAGACAGATTGAAAGCTCAAGTGGACCGCACCACAAGAAATGGTGGGGATTGAATGCTTATCGTTGAAAACTTCTTGAGGGCCAAGGACATTTTAGATCAAGCTGATACTTGTGCTCTCCCTTCATCCATCGTCATGTGACTTTATGAACAGGTTGGATGGCAAACAAACATTTCGGTGGGCTCCCAAGAAGTTTACAACGGTACATGTTCAATTCCCACTGTTTTATTTGGTGTGGTCCACTTCCGCCTTGGATCTTTCCCATTTTTTCTGCTCATGCCCTAAAATAAGCTGGAAAAATGGATGGATGGCGTGGATAAAATAGAAACATCATGGTGGGCCCATAAAGATTTGACATCATCCATCTAGCTGGTGCGGTCAGCTTACTGGGTGAGGGACCTGAACATGGGGCCCACCTTGATGTATATGTTGTACATCGGCACCATTAATCTGTCTTTCCATATCATTTTAGGGCATGACCCCAAAACTGAACCAGATTCAAATATCAAGTGGCCCACATCACAGGAAACAGTGTTGATTAAATGCTAACATTTAAAAACTTCTTAGGGCCTATCTTAATGATTATTTGCATCCAACCGGTTGATAAGGTCACACAGACATGAAGGAAGGGAAAAAAAACATGTATTAGTTTGATCCAAAGCTTTTATGGCCCACAAAAAGTTTTTAATGGTATACAACCACTGTTTCCTATGGTGTGGGCCACTTGATATTTTATCTGCCACATTTTCTGATCTCAAGCCATAAAATGATCTGGAAAAACTGATAGACAGCCTCATCAAGATGGCCCCACGGTCAGGTCCTCACCCACTCAGCTGTTACCCGGACCTTCTTAGTCAATCCCCTTCCAACAAATCATTGGAGGTATACTGCACTTGCATGTCATTTCAATGCACGAGCTAAACCATTTCGTTTTGTTATTTAAAAATGGTGTGGACAATACTAACTCGGTGGCATTAAAATAAATAAATAAATACCAAAAGACAAAAGTTAGCAATGACCCACATTATGTGAGAGAAGTTACATCACTTGGACTGTTAGGATTTTTCAATTAAAGCAAATATCTTTGTAGCCAATCAAAAGGAGGGACCTGCAGGATAACTGGCTCAGATCATTATACATGTGGCCCACGTGTGGCGGATCATCATGCACGTGCATGGAGGGTTATACTCGACTAAAGAATGAATGTTGCGGAAGGTGATGATAGATACGTGTTGTTTGGCCCTGTGGGACCACCATGATGTATATCTTTTATATCCACCACGTCCATCTATTTTTAATGAGCCTAAAAAACAAAGCAGACCCAAAGCTCGAGTAGAACATAGTACCACATGAAAGAGTGAGATAATTACGTCCATCATTGAAACATTCCAAAGGCCCACCGTTATATTTTTTTTTTTCCATCCAACCAGTTCATAGAGTCACACAGACTTCGATGAAGGGAAAACACAGCCGTTCAATTCTCATTGTTTCTTGTAATGTGGTCCATTTGAGCTTTGGATGTGCTTCAATTTTGGGCTAATGCTCTGAAATGAGCTGACAAAATGGATGGACATCGGGATAAAACACATATTTCATGGCCTCACACACATACTCCATGCCCCGCGCACTCAGGCCACCGGATGAAAAGCTCAGTGTCACACACTTGTTGCCTATTTACATGTGCATGCCTGAAAATATCATCTTACATGTAAGTTCTATGTTGCATCACAATTATTTTATGCGTAACAAATCACAGTAAAAGTTATTTAAGAGTTATTTTTTATGTATGATTTATGATTACAAATTTACCATTTTACTTATTATTATTATTATGATTATTATTATTATTATTATTATTATTATTATTATTATTATTATAAGAGATATTTTAAGAGCGAAAGTAATATTTTTAAAAATAATATTTGTTTTATTAAAAAAAAATTGAGATATTGGAAGAAACTAATAATTTAGCTTTCATTTGGATGCTTGTTATTTATGTAAGCTTAAAATACACTAATCTTATAATTTAAATAGTAATTTGTGCATTCAATTGGGATCTTTTTTGGTGGCCATTTTATTCTTGAAGGCATGCATGTCCCTGGAAGAAATCAAAGGCCAGGTGGATGAGGCAATCATGATCGCCCGGGACTATCAGATCGAATAGTTGTTCGAGGACGAAGAATGGGATTTGGTTTTCAAGCATCAGCAAGTCTTTCTGAAGCTTGCTCCGTAGCCAAACCATCCTGTATATGGGATCATCATGGTCGGCAGCAATTAGGCCGCTCACTTTGCAAAGGAGGCCGATGATGAAGCAACCATCGATCACCATCATTTCGACAAAGTCGTTGGAGTTGAGGTCGATGGGCTCTGAGTAACAGTCCTGAGCCTGTGCCTCCAATGACTCAACGGTCTTCAGGTACTTGTCCAAGATCTCTTTGCATGAATCTTTGCAAGATCCTTGTGTCCAAGAAATGACGTCGATGAGGTACTTGCTCTTCATATCATTCATGGCTTGTAGCCTTTCATTAGAACGGTGGAAAGGGCCGATCAAAACAATTTGGGGCACATAGCCATTCTCTCATTACCTTGACGGAAGAAGTGGGGGACTCTTTGGATCGAACATTTGCCGTCGATGTTCTGTGATTGTATTCTGCTCTTGCCTATCTCTATGATGTGATGGATCGTTTCGTGTCCCTCCAAAAAAAAAAAAAAAAAGAGTTGAAGCATCGCTTTGAAGGTTGGGCAGTTGGATGTGCAATCACTGAGTTAGGGCTCACAGCAGTCATAATCACATATGATGAGTACAAGGGACACTCTAATGATTGAAAATTTGAAACCAATATCTGCAAATTCCAAGAATGTAATTGAAAACTTGGGTTAGTAAGGTATATATTGAAGTGCTTATTGTTTTTGGCATTATATGTTTGACAAACATTTGTGATAATAATTGAAATTTAATCGTTATTTAGCTGATTATAATTCTTTTTTGAAGTGCTTATTGTTTCATTATATGTTTTAAGAAATATTTTTGTTAATTTATCTAGAATTAATGTACTCTTATTACATGTTGGGCTTATTCAATGAGTTGAGTAATAAAAAAATAATAATTGTGCTTGTTACCTTTCAAACAAAAAAGAAAGTTGTGCCTATTCTGATTTCAATTCATGTCCCGAATTGGGTTATTGAAATTACAAGTTTGATGACTATATCATTACCAACAACGAAACCTTCCAACTAATAGGGTCAACTACTGACATTTGACTCTATAAAGGGATATAACTTCATTTCATGTTTTTAAAACTGGACACATCATTTTGTAATATGACTTGCATAGCTGCTCTTAACATTTAAAACATTTTGGGTCATTGCTTTAAAAAATTATAACCACCTTTCATTGTTTTAAAACATTATAATGGAATTTTTCTAGACCATTGCTCAAAACATTATTTGACAGTATAGGAGGTAGATTGGACAGTTATGAACTTTCAATGAGAAAAACCTGGATGACTTCGTACATATGGATCAAATAAGCCCTTAGGGAATGGATACTCATCTCTTGGTTAAACATCTAAGTATTGTTTGATTTAGTGTTTTGGACATTTCCTCCATTTTTAGTCTTTTACCAACAAATGCATTGTAGACATTGGGTTCTGTGATAATGATATCTCCCACCACACCAGAATACTAGCGGTTCATTAGAATAATGTGGGTTGATTAGAATAATTTAAGCTCATACATGAAACTCGCATTTAGAGAAAACTAGAAACCCTTGTAGTGTACAATCTGAACTTTGTAGCAGAGTACAAACAATTTTTACCTCCCAAGCTTTTTTGTTTTTTGGAAAGTTTACCTCCCCATGGATGGAAGCAGGTAAAGAGGAATTAATTCTATCTCCTGCATTATGTAAAACGGTAAAAGATTTCAAGATGAAAAAGTGATACTATTTGACCAGTGCACATTGCTAACATTAGGAAGTGGAAGCTGAGCAATCATGAATCTTAAATTGGAAATGAAACAATATCGTATCTATGGTCAGTGGCCAAAGCTGCTTAAGTAGCTAATGTAGCGATGAATCCCTTTATGAAAATAAGAATATTTATCCATTTGTAATCCCCCTCTAATTGAATTAATATTTAGCCTAATTGGAAATGATAACAGAATGCATAGGTTGTTAGGAGTTTTAATGAACAGATGCTAAGTATGCCAGCTACTCTATTTCCATTATGAAGGAAAAATTGGATTGATAAACTAGCAGATATCAGCAAAAGAACTTCTTCTTCTTCTTCTTTTTCTTTCTTTCTTTTTTCTTTCTTTAAATTGGAAATGATAACAGAATGCATAGGTTTCTGATTCTATTTATTTTTCTTGTGAAATAAAGAAGTAAATTTTGATATAAGATTTTGTGATATTTGCCGAAAACAATGTTTCGTGGGCATGTCGCGATTAATAGCCTGACACTGATCAGACTATTAATGTTCTGGTTGGGTGTGCCTTATTTCATTTTTCCATTGTTTATCCCTCAAGACATTTCGTGTGTAAGTTGCATTCAAACAGCTGTTTGATCATTATCAGATTATTTCCATGGTGTATTGGGACATGAATTATTCTTGACCATGATTTCAAATTTTGTATCACTGATCTAAGGGGCCACCATGGATGTCAGATGCCCTAAATCTATCAGATTTTAGGTTCTAATCCTTTGATGAGTGACCTACAAATAGTGAATGAACAGAACATATAGCAGCAGGTATGTTTTATTAATGAAAGTCATATGGCATCGCTGGTATGTGTGACATATGGAGCCAACTTGGATCACGTGGACCATTTAGATTTTGGATTCACATAAAGTAAGATGAGTTTTCAAGAAGTTCTCATTAGAACTGGTGAGAAATGGTGGGCAGCTATGCATTTGGCTATATATATATATATATATATATATATATATATATATATATATATATATATATATATATATATATATATATCAATAGCGAAGAGAAATGCAAATCAAAAGAGGAAACTGTTTTCATTTTTCATGGCCCATCAAAGTTTTAGATCAAAGTAAAACTTGGGCCCAAGAGGTTTCACGAGGTGCTGCTTCACATGAACGGTTCAGATTTTGGATCCCCATCTGTGTGTGTGTGTGTATATATATATATATTGCTAATTTTCAGCAGTATTTAGGTGTTTTAAAAACTTCAATGTAATAACTTGGTTTATGTTACACAAGCCATCTTTTGGTAGTAGTACTGTAATTTTCATTGATGTTATAAGACGCAATGAAACTTCCAAACTTAAAGATCTAAAAACCAAATGTTTGGTTGTAGACGTATTTCTTTCTTAGTCTTCAGGTGGATTCTCCATCCACACTTGGACAACCAGATCAATGGTATGGATGACGGTAACATGGCCCTATTGGGTGGTTGGGTTGGGCCTGGCCCAATCCTCTCTCTCTCTCTCTCTCTCTCTCTCTCTCTCTCTCTCTCTCTCTCTCTCTCTCACTACAAGAAAAGGGACCTAAGCCGACCGATGGCACAACCGTCTACCCGTGGCCAGTTTTACCGGCTGCAGGCAAAGGGTACACCCAATAAAATCAAATATCAAAAGAGCCCTAATCCATTGCAGCTCCGACTCCCTCTGCCTCTTCCTCTCCCTCTCCCTCTCCATTCCCTCTCGCTCTCGCTCTCCCTCTCGCTCTCCCTCGCGCTCTCCTTCTCCCTCTCTGTCACTCTCGCGTGCTATCCCTCCCTCTCTCTGCCTCTGCCTCTCCCTCTCCCTCTCGCATGCTCTCCCTTTCCCTCTCCCTCTGCCTCTCCGCTCGCTGTCCTCTCACTCTCCCTCTCCCTATCTCTCTCTCTCTCAAAACCCTATTTCTCTCTCTCTCTCTCTCTATCTCCTCGGCCCTCTGCTGCAGTTCGGTCTTCTGCTGCTCGTGAATCTCGGATTCTCATCCATCTCAGGTATGCTTTGTCGAATACAAATACCTAATTAGGGATTTGCATTGTCGATTCCCCTTTTTTTTTCGGCTCATTTATTTCACATATCAATTACTGATTTCTTATCTTGTGTTGGGCTGATTTTTTGCTGCATTTGTTTTCATATTGTCAAGGGTTAATGTCTTGTACTGATTGTAGTTGTTTATTGATTCCATATGGCTTTGCCATTTTGATTTGTTTATTTCTTATTTTTCTTCTTTATTTCATGTGGTAATTACTTCTACAATGTTCGTATTACACTGTCAAGCTCACATGCCTGTAGCAGTAAAACAGATGGACAGAGTAGATGTAGAATATATACATCAAGGTGGGCCACACGGTAATGGCTGCACCCTCTTGGGTGAGGCTGCAGTGGCACCTAATCCGCTCCAGATTTTATTGGGCCATGTGGTTGGGACCCTGACTGTGGGGCCACTGTGATTATGTGACTATATCCACGCCAACAGTTACCCCAAACTTGGATTCCACTCCTGAAAAATAATAATAGTTTGTCAAGTAATTAAACCTAGTTAGAAGCCAATCTAAAATATACTGATGAACAAAGCAACATTCGTTAAATCAATACATACCTGCTTTATATGATGGAGATAGAGACAGAAATAGGAATGAGTTTCAGCAAGCACGCAACTCCTTCTAGTCTTGATTTACACTGTTGTCAGTTGGAGAATAGAACACCATAGGCATAAACTCTATAGTTACATTGTACCATATATGTTCAACAAAGTTGTTTAAATTTTTTACTTATGTTAGCCCAAGTTGTCTACATTTTGCATGCTTCCATTTCCATCTATTTACTAGTTTATTGATCAATTATAACAAAAATAAGTTTAAATTTATCAATGATTTTATATGTGTATCTAACTACAAATATCTCTATGCATGTTAAATTTGTGTTGATGCAGGTTTTTATTTTTTCAGTTTTTTGGTATATTGATTTCACCATATGCATCAGAAAAGTCATTGGATTTAACTAACTCTTGTACATAAATGAATAGTTGCATGTTATGTATTCTACGTGCTATCTTTTTCAGCATTAGTAGCTACAAAAATTTTTTAATCAAGATTTTTGTGTTTGCGCAGAATCTGATCAGCATGCAATGTTTTGTCATTTGACTGATTGGTTTCATTATATAGTTTGCCCCAATCTGACCCAGCAAAATTAAATCTAATACAGTAGGTATTGTATAAGATTCTAGTCAGATTGCAAAGATTCGAACAGTTGACCATGATGAGGAAGACAAGGATTGGAGAGCACCGGCTGCTTTCTGATACCATCTGATAATAGACCATATCTTGAAAATTAATGTATTTTTAGAGGTTCATTTGGCTCCTAGAAAGTAGCCCTAATGGATATGGAATCCATTAGCAAGGGTTACTGCACATGTTTGGTTTCTGGGAAATGCTTGAAAATGGATCCTATTTCATGTTTTGGGGCCTTTTTCCTTCATAAAAGTTGGGGACCAAAATTTTGGAGATATCATTGGTCATATTCTTGAAATGTTTATGTAGCTAGCCTTGAAATCTCTTCAATGATGCTAGATAGTCGCAGTTCATTTTCACTGTTTTTAGCTCAGCCACCAACTCGTAATGAGGTATGATAATGCTGAATAAAAAGATAACATTTTCGAGCTCCGAAAATGTAGAAGGAAATTGGAAAGTAAAACTACAACATAGAAGGAAAAAAAAAAAAAAAAAGATAATGAAAAAGGAACAACCGTAGGGAGGAAAAGGGGGCATTAGCTTTGAAAATTCAGATTAACTCCAGTAAAGAAAAACAGTTTCCAAGATCTGAAAATGTGGAAATTCCACCAAAGAAAAAAGAAAAACCAAAGAGAATGGAATTGGGCGAAAGAAAAGAACTTCCAAGGCTTGAGTTTGGATCAGCCTATTTTTTTGTCCTCATCCTAACACTAACTGGTGCAAATGATGGGCCGACTAGATGTCACATACACAGCACAATAGGCTCCATAGAGCTTTTTGCTGCACGGGAACGATACAAGTAGTATGAAATCTGCATCCTAATTTGCTCCTTGTGCAAGAGAACACGATCATAGGCATACATCTACTTGTATGTATTATCTATTTTATATTTGATCATCCACATTGCTAATGGCCCATTTGCATCTGTGGAGCTGTATCACTTAAAGTTTTAAGCTTTGAATTCTTGAAGTTTTAAGCTTAATGCTGAGAAGTTTATGGGAGTAAGACACCATCTGTTTATTGCAAATGCTTACCTGTCCCTGTTGATATAATAATTTCATTCTTCGCGTCCATCACCCAATCAATCCAAAGTGCAAACCCATGGCATATTCCAGGTCTAGTGAACTCTACCTGCAGTACAAAAAAGTTTAAAATGCAATGTGGAACTAAAGAGCAGAACATAGAGGCAGCCATTCCATGTACACTCAGGGACAACAGTTTCTGTCAAGAAATGAGAAAGATGGTCTGCTCTATTATGGCGCAATTTAACTGGTATTGGAAATGTGGGCAACCTTGGATTACATGCATCCCAAAAATCATTCTGATTTTCTTTTGAAAGACCGATCTGACCCCATTTTCTGAAAGATTGATCTAACAATCTAACTGTTTGATCAATGGGTTTTTCATTGTTGAAAGTGAATGCAAACTGTATCACTTAAAGTGCCCATTAGAAGGTTCTTGATTGGATGGTATATGAATATGATGATTGACATTGATTTATCATTTGTAGGGACACTTAGCAAAAAAGGGAAAGACTACGACTTGCAGTAGTACCGGGGTTATTGTGTCAGATAGCAATACTATTAATGATTAATATGCTCCTCTGAAACCACTTGTTTGGGAAAATTATGTCGAGACCGCAACATTACCAGAACTGGTATCTGTTTCGGTTCAATATCTTATGTATTCCTGAGCATTAGAACCTTGGAAATTTTCTACCTGGATTAAAACTTTTGCTTTCCTTTTTATTGATTTTGCAGGTTCTTCCATCCAGAACGCATCCATTCATGCAGATGAGTGCATCTGGTGGTTACATTCTAAGCGGGATTCGGATATGCAGCAATGAAACTTTCCTTCAAAACTAGTGTATTTGATCCTGGGCCTCTTCTGTTGCAATATTTTGGTGGAAATCTCATCAGTGGTATTTTGGGAATTGATATGTGAAGCAGAAGCCAATTTGAGCAGAAATGGGACATTTCCGCCAACTCCCAAACTCTCAAAATACCAGATTTCCATGGAGACAAATTACCGTAGAAGCATTGTGATGCTCCCCAACAGGCCCTAACAGAATACAAAAATTAGTGGAGAGGGAACAAGAAAAAGTGAAAAGTCAATCTAGAGTTACCAAAAATAACAGACTGAAAGAAATATTCTTTGTTTGCTTCCGCCCTCCATGAAGTTTCTTCTTGTCAAGGTATTGGTAGCACGGACTAATTTGTTCACAAATCTATCTAATCATGTATATGCAACTGACACCTTGCAGTCTTCTCAAAAAGGGGATGTATGTACTTTTGTCTACCTTATTCATCTCGTAGACTTTTTATTTTTATTTTTCATATGTAGTGAATATATATTAATTATTAAGGCTGTCTAATTTTATCAAATCATCATCAGGACAGCTAATTGTGTGGTGCATGAGTAAGCTAACTTTTTCTATGGCAACTCCCATGCTTGAGAATCAATGAATTTTATCATTCATTTTAAGCCGCTACGGCTTCTTTATTAGTGACCGTTTCAATTTATTTTATTATTCATTTCATTATCATTATTATTGTTGGGGAATATGTGAATAAACATCATTTGGACAGAAGCCTATAGGGTCTTTCTCTGACTCAGGGTGTTCATAGACATGCTAGGATGCTGATGCTTCATATTGCTGCTAGAGAGGCTAACATGATGATCAAGATGATATATTCCATCAAATCATCTATAAAGCACAAGAGAATTGATTCTTATAGGATGATTTCTTATCATGGTTAAGCATAAGAGAATTGATTCTTATATATTAATGCAGCAACTATGGATTAAAGGTGACACTACCTAATGCATCTGTCCATTGTAACTCTTCCTGCTGTAGGATTCATGGCACAAGAGTTAACTTCATCTGTCAAATTCCTGTTTTGTTTTTTCCTTTTATTTATTTATTTATTTATTTTCTACAGGTACTTCTCCTATGAACATTTCTATGTGATATACTGCAAATTTTGGGAGATGGATACGGATCATGATTTCTTGATTAATAAAGAGAATCTTATTAGATACGGTAACCATGCTCTCACATACAGGATTTGTTGACAGAATTTTTTCACAGGTTTGTATTTCTATTATGTGAACTATGCTAACGTCCCTTTTCAGTACATTAAAATAATTTGAACAAACTATTATCTTCTGATACATTTCTGTTTCTTCTCTTTAAGTGTTTCACATATTGAATGTTTCTTCTCTTTAAGTTATGTACTCATCATTTCTTACGATTTTCATCTCTGGGATATTGTTTCTTCTTTTCATTGCTTTTTTGGGTTTAGATTTGCCTTGATATTTGTTAAGCTTGATACATTTGTACTTCTTGTAGTCTCCTTCAGCATATCTCTTGTAAAAATTGCTACTGCATTAGCTGAAAAATGGGATTGCTCTGTCTAGGTAGCCATATGCAATTGGGAGCACATGATTTGTAGAGCTGTGGGACATCACAACACCAGGCTAATGAAAGAATAAACATGCATTTTTTTTTCCAAATTTCTTTTAATATCATGTTGGTGTGTTTTAAGCCTTCTCAACCCATCAAGAAGCTCTTGATATTTTGGTTGAGCTTGTTTTTGCTTAAGGTACTGCAAAGTACAGAGATGCAAGGGCTACTTGTGCTTGTGGGCTCTCCTGTCGTCAGGAAATGTTTTTCCAGATGCCCTTTTTTTTTTTTTTTCCCTTTTCTTTTCTAGCAGTGATACTCTTCTAATAATCCACATGTTCATTCCATTTTGTAGTTGAAATTTGAGTAACTCATGTTTCTGTAGGTGGTGGCAACTTCCTATGTTTGTTAGGCGCTCACTTTTGCCTCCTCTTTGGTTACAGTGTAACCTTCCTGCTCCAGAAGCTTTCTATTGATTTATATAGATGTCGGCCTCATCGGCATGCCTCATTGCAAATGGGTTCTCCACTGGCACAAGTAAACTAATTTTGAACAGAGACTTCTTTGGTAGGCATTTGGCTCCTTCCTCAAGCCTTCCTCCATTGGGTATAGCGTCTAGATCAGTCTCTGTTACGGCTTCTTTGGATCAGAGGAAGCATGAAGGAAGAAGAGGATTTCTAAAGTTGTTGCTTGGGAATGTTGGGATTGGTTTACCTGCTTTAGTTGGTGCTGGGAATCCTTATGCTGATGACCAAGGTGTATCATCATCAAGAATGTCGTATTCGAGGTTTTTGGAGTACCTGGACAAGGATAGAGTGAAAAAAGTGGATCTGTTTGAGAATGGTACCATAGCAATTGTTGAAGCTATTTCTCCCGAGTTGGGTAATCGAGTGCAGCGGGTACGTGTACAGCTCCCAGGACTCAGTCAGGAGCTCCTTCAGAAGTTCAGAGAGAAGAATATTGACTTTGCAGCACATAATGCTCAGGAAGACTCTGGTTCTCTTTTGTTTAACTTGATTGGAAACCTGGCTTTCCCTCTAATCCTGATTGGAGGGTTGTTTCTTCTGTTAAGGCGGTCATCTGGAGGTATTGGTGGGCCTGGAGGCCCTGGCTTTCTCCTTGGCTTTGGCCAATCTAAAGCCAAGTTTCAAATGGAACCAAACACGGGTGTGTCATTTGATGATGTTGCTGGAGTAGATGAAGCAAAATAGGATTTCATAGAAGTGGTGGAGTTTCTGAAGAAACCAGAGAGATTTACTACAAGCGGTGCCCGAATTCCCAAGGGTGTTCTCTTAATTGGGCCTCCAGGAACTGGAAAGACATTGCTTGCCAAGGCGATTGCCGGTGAAGCAGGTGTTCTATTTTTCTCAATTTCGGGATCTGAGTTTGTAGAGATGTTTGTTAGTGTTGGTGCTTCGCGAGTACGTGATCTTTTCAAGAAGGCTAAGGAGAATACTCCATGCATTGTGTTTGTTGATGAAATCGATGCTGTTGGTAGGCAAAGAGGAACAGGTATAGGTGGAGGGAAAGATGAAAGGGAATAAACTCTTAATCAACTTTTGACTGAAATGGAGGGTTTTGAAGGCAACACTGGTACCATTGTAATTGCAGCGACTAACCGTGCAGACATTCTTGATTCTGCGTTGTTAAGACCTGGTCGCTTTGACAAACAGGTTAGCATGTATTTCTTTTTTGTGGGTTGTTACCGTTATTGCTTTCGTTGATGCTGTAGGGCATGAGTTTCACTTGGACTAATTCTTAGCAATTTCATGTCTAACAGATATTTGATTTCTGAAAAATGCTGGTGCAGGTAACAGTTAATGTTCCAGATGTCCGTGGACGAACAGAGACATTAAAAGTGCATGCTGGCAATAAGAAGTTCGATGGTGATGTTTCGCTTGATGTGATAGCCATGAGAACACCTGGTTTTAGTGGGGCAGACCTTGCAAACCTTTTAAATGAAGCAGCTATATTGGCCGGTCGTCATGGGAAGACGGAGATTTCATCAAAAGAGATCGATGATTCAATTGATAGAATTGTGGCCGGAATGGAAGGAACAGTTATGACAAATGGGAAGAGCAAAAGCTTGGTGGCATACCATGAGGTTGGCGATGCAATTTGCGGGTAAGAAGAGAATAACCTCTGCTTATGTTGTTACTTTGTACATCCAAAACTTCTTGAATAGTCTTATATGCCCTGATCAATCTACAATTTTTCTATAAACCTGATCATTTTACTATTGATTGTTTCTCTATAGTGCTTTCTGATTTTATTTTCTCATTTCATGCAACTCCTCGGTTTTCATGTTCGTCTTGGATGTCATTTAATGGCTGTACATATTACTTTTTTTTGTCCGAAATTTGCTTAAAAACTTCCAACATCTCTTGTGCCAAGATTCAATCTTGTAAATGGCCTTATCTCCTCTGCTGCTCCCAATCTTAATCTGTTCATAGATGTCCTCGCTTTGTCCTCCAAGTAATTCCTCGCTTTGTCCTCCAAGTAATTGCATGAAAAAAAAAAACTCCCTTTATGTCTATTAGGGCCTGTTGGATATGTGGGAATCCATGGAAAAACAAAGGAAACGAAGAAGTTTTCCTTTGACATGATGTTTTTTCATGTTTGGTTTGCAAAGAAAACCATAGATTCTGTGGTCTAATTATTACACTTTTCCACTTCTCCAATTCTCAAACTCAACATTATAGGTGATTGTTGTGAGGTGAATTAGAGATTTCCACTTGCAAATCAAACATACAATCGTAAACAGAATTTGTTGGAATCCATTTCTCAATAACCTTGGGAAAGTATTAGTTAATAATGATTACAAATTCTTTTCCCATGAATTTCTGCTTCTCAGAACAGGCCCTTACTAGTCATTTTCCTCCTCCTTTGTATTATGGCTCTCGCTCACTCCTAGTGGTGCTATGAGCGTGCTACCGCGTTTTACTAATAGGCTTTTCAGCATCCAGCAAAGCTGAAAAACTACCGAGCGCCAATGTACGCAACGGCTTTTCAGCCAGCAAGCAACAGCTTCTTCAAAGCTGTTGCCCGCTAGCTTACGTTTTTCAGCATGGCTTCAAAGTTTATTACCAAGTTAAAACGTGCTAGCGCGCCTTAATTTATAGTTGCTTTGAAGCTTGCTGGTTTCATGAACCTTCAAGTTTGCTGCTTTGAGGGAAACCAAATGCCTTTCTCCTTAACAATTCATCTAACAGCATATTGAGGCCACTAACTCAAGCTACTAATGGTGCCAAAAAGAGAACTGAGAAAAAGTTTACGAACAGCAGATGTGCTTGATTGATAACGTTCCGATGAATGAAAGTCTCGATGGATAACATTAATCTTATCTCATAACAAACAATGAGCTTCTTCAACAGCGTTCAAGTCCAAATTTGCTGAGCTCGATTCAAATCAGAATACATCAAGACTTGTGACAATGAATCATGTAGACAGCGCTCCAATATCTCTTAGACCCAAATATGACCATGCAAACCTGCAATGACAATGAGTATCACAAAGGGCACAGTCAAAATCCATCAATCAAGGACTGGGAGAAAAATGGGCGAGGGGCCAAGAATGTTTGAGTTGTTCAAATTCTGAAAAACTGCACATCTTCACAATCCAATCCAGAGTTTCAAGATATGTACAAAATGTACGCATGTCAGAACTTTGGTCAATGTGGTATAAACTTGTAGTTTCCAGCATGTCTTCTTTCCTTGTCAAGTCTGTTTTTCCTGGTGAGTAAATTCAATGTTAATCCTTTTTCTTTGTGAATTGCATCACTAGATTTCTTATGTAAAGACACTTCTGCTCAAAGCTTCTCAAACTCTTAGAAAGCTAGTTTCCTGCAGTGAATCCTAGTATGTTGTTCTTATATTTAGAGCTGTCCTCACACCGTGCAAAGCATACTACCAAAGCTTCATTTTTAATTTATCAGTCGTCAATTGGTTATTTGAAGGTTCACTTTATTGGTTTCTATTTATTCTATTTTTTTAAAGGTTTTATTTTCATTGTCAAGCCTCCACTTTACTTTTTGCAACCTATCATGGTTTATTGATCTTTACACACTTGCACAAGATGTATATGCATGATACATTGAGATGCTGTTCTACCTGATGGACCTGGTCTCTGGATGCAATGAAACCTGTCTGTCCTGGCTTGAACCAATAGTTACCTGGCATTCAAGGGGCAGACTGCAGGAAAATAATTATCTCTACTATATATAATGGCAGTAGCATTCGGCCAATTTTATCGCTGCAATTAGTCATCCCAAGAGATGTAGGTTTTAGTTTTGTGGTGTAGCCCTCCGACTAGGGAGGGGCAAACATGTCCTTTGATTTATTTGGTGTGAGTGGCCTGGCTCCAAGATCCCTATTTTTCACATTGCTGTGCATTTAATTTGTCAGTAGTGTATCATCAATTGCTCTTAATTTCAGTTACTTTCAGGGAAGGCAGTAGGTTGCATTGTAACTGCATTGACTCACATGATCTCATAATACTTTCTGAAATAATCTGTTTGGTAGATCCAGCTGCTTGAAGTTCGTCTTCGAAGTTCTTGTTCAAGTCTATTTGTGTTATATTGAAATTACTTTGGCAGAAAACGTGGTTCATGCAGCTAATGTTTACCTTATTCTTGTAGAACTTTGACTCCCGGACATGATGCAGTTCAAAAAGTCACACTTGTCCCACGCGGCCAAGCACGGGGACTTACATGGTTCATTCCCAGCAACGACCCGACATTGATATCTAAGCAGCAATTGTTTGCGAGAATTGTTGGTGGTCTTGGGGGCAGAGTTGCTGAGGAAGTGATTTTTGGTGAGCAAGAAGTAACCACTGGTGCACCACGTGACTTGCAGCAGATCACTAGTTTGGTCAAGCAGGTGATTCTAACTTTCTTTCACAGCCGTCCTCCATTTGAGTCATCAGCAGAAAAGAACTCTTACCTATAATAATGGAGTGCTATGTGCCAGCATCATGTACCTCACTGGACTTCACTCATGACCCAATACTTGGGCTTTAGTGACATGGTTTGATAATTTGTCTGAAAGTTGTAAACTAGCTAAAACCCTGAGCTTTCCTAGCTAATGTATTTAATGAATTTGTTATTGTTGCATAGCTTGATGCATTTCTCAATTTTGTTTTCTTTTTGTTAGTTTCTATACTATGACTTGCATTGATCATTTTGCTTATTATGTGGAAGTTTTTTGGCACTTCTTTCTACTGTAGTTGTTTATCATTGTTATCTTATTCACTTTTCTACGCTAGATGAAAATTGTTGTTTCATGGAAGTAGATGAAATTATGAGATTATGAGATTTCAGGTGGGCTATACCATATGAAATTATGAGAAATCATGCCTAAAATATTGGATGATATTTATCTGATATGCCTGGTTCTTATGTGAGTGTTGTAGGTTCATAATCCGCTGGGTGATTTTACAATTATCAATAATAAAAAAACTTGGACACTAATTGACCAAGGTTTTTGCGAATCCAGTCTGTTTTGTGGCCGGTTCTGGTCCAACTGTTCCGTCGAGTCTAGGTTTTAAAACACTGGTACTAAGTATTATGTGTATTGCAATTTTACTGCATTCAAAATGACTAAATTTTGCTTGGAGACTGTAGGTGTGTCAATGGCATCTCTAACTGAGGTTGGTGATATTAATGGTCACATTCTGTCAGGATTATAAAAGTTCACTAGTAGTAAAAAGGTGGGGATAGATAAGGTAGTTGCAATAAGTGGTATTAGTTTCCTCTTTTGAGTGATGGGAATATTCGCATTTCCATGCCTAAGTTTCGAATTCGGATGTTCATTCTCACTGCAGGTAGAGGAAGGATGCCACCTGAGCTCGGCAGACGACATTGCTGGTGCAGTTCACCACATGCTAACAATAATTGAAGAGGAAGCTGACCTGTGCTCAACGCAGGAACCTCTCCAGCCATCAGTTTTGTGTGGAATGAAAACTATCACATGTACGTGTTTAATAAAATAGCTAGCATAAGTATTATGTGTATTACAATTTTACTGCATTCAAAATGACTAAATTTTGCTTGGAGACTGTAGGTGTGTCAATGGCATCTCTAACTGAGCTTTCATTCAACTGGACGGGCTTCATTAGTGCCATGATTTCCAACATCTCCTTCACTTACAGGAGCATCTATTCAAAGAAAGCCATGGTCTGACAATATCTCTCTCTATTCTTTATATCTGGATTCTAAAATTTATCTATCTGTCAAATGAAGATTGACCCCTTTTTTGTTGCAGACTGACATGGACAGCACCAATATCTACGCCTACATTTCCATCATTGCACTCATTGTTTGTGTTCTGTCAAAACATTGTTATAAAACCTTTGAATTTCTTCTCTGAATACTTTAACTTGAATGTTGGCTTAGGGAAATATCCACGAGCCTTTTACAGCTTTTGTCTTTACCTCTTGCATGCTCCATGATTTTCCTTGTTCAGCTTTCCTATTCATTTATAAAGGAATGCTTCACTCTAAAATAGATGAGCTAGGACTCAAATCATTCACTTCTTCTTCTTATCCTACTTATTTTATCTTTGGACAGGTGTCAAGACCCAGTATGCATGATGATTGTTTTCTTGAAGGAGCTGTGGCCAAATATAAAGGACTCAAATTTATTTCAGGTTTGCAGCATTTTCTCTAAAAATTTTGTGTGTATCAAGCATTCATTTAAATGATCATGATGTGCTCACAAGGAACATCTTTCTTGATTAAGTGATTCTTTCCATTGCGTGAAAAAATGGTAGGCTGAGTGCTTCCCTTAAAGAATCTCCCAAATAACAGGTTCGTTTCCATTCCCTTGCAGCAGCTGAGTGCTTTACTCGTATAATCGCCTTTTAGAACCTTACTGTTAATACATTGATGAGTATTTTCTCTGTCATGCTCAGCTGGGAGCCGACCAAATTCTTTTTCAGCATCAGGCTGACTACCTTTGACACTGTTAAAGGCTGACTACCTATGACTGGTTGTAGACAATCAGCATTAGGCTAAAATAACTGTTCCAACTGCCATGCCATCTTGGTTCTTTAGTTGTTCTAAAAGAGGATGGGCATATTTTTATTCCAATGTCCAATCTCTATTGTTTTCTCATTGGTCTTGCAATGATGATTTGGTGATTGCCCTTTCAAACTTCAATTGGATAGATTCAGTATGTCCTATGTACATTGTAATGAGCTGCATTATGTGGCCCTGGCTCATTGTTTTATCCATCTTCAAGCCATCTGCTGAAAACTCAGTGCTTACTGAATCTAGTTCCTTGTTATGTTCATTTTAGTTTACTCCATCTAATCATGTTTGGCTTTGGTTCCTTTTATTCTTTTTTCTTTTTATGAACACAACCTGCAAAGCTAAGCTTATGCAATGGTAAGTTAAGTTGAGACAAGTGAAAGACTCGAGATACAAAACCAAGAGAAGCAATCCAACCCATGTTTTTTCCTTCACATTATTCTTTTCTGGAGACAAAATAAGGAAGTTGTATATATTTTTCTACTCCCTCTTACACTGTCAGGAACATCTTTGCCATAGAACTCTAGTAGTTTTCTATTTGTTTCCTCAAATCATACCCATTTTTTTTCAGATCCTCTTTGTCAAAAGGTAGGAGAACCATTTTCCAAGAAAACATTATCACAATTCACAGCAATTTCATTATGTTCAAAGGCTCACATCTTGCTAATCATTTAAATTTGTACCCTTTTTATACTATAAAACCCTTAAAATTAGTTTAAGTTGGGAGCGTGATCTACTCTGTTGATGGGTTAATCTTAGATACTACAAATCACTAAGCCATAAACCATTGATTTTATGATAACTACAAATACTAGTCGCCTCGGGTGGAAGGAGTGAGTCTCCATTGATTTTATGAGGAATAGGATTGATATTAGAGTGGATTTTGATTTCACATGGTGAAGGATTCAATCATGAGAATGAATGTGCAGGAATGAAAGGGCGAAGCCATTGATAGTAGATCCTGGACTATACATGTCGAAAAAGACTGACATTTTCTGGGTTACACAACGGAGAGAAGTACCGACTGCATTTAAGTTATTTACAGGTAAACACCTATTTCACAATGCTGATTGCAGACATTAAGTTGATATTAGATGTAACTGTTAAGTTCAGAACATAGGATTTGAATACAAGAAACTGGATTTCACATGTCACTCTATCGATAAATTTTTGTTCGGTCAGCAATTTCCCATTCTCTATACATCCTGGTTGAAATCGTTGATCACAGCGTCGATCTTTAAAGGTCTCCATTCAAGATTTTCCAATCTAAAAATTTAGTAGAGGATGGTGAAACAGAAAACCTTTTTGTTTTTCTTTTTAACTTGGGGTCAAACCCGTGGCTCAGTTGCATGGTGGCATAGGTTCGATCACAGATTTCATACTAAATGATGAGAAACAATGAACTATAAATGAGGAATGCATGAAAGGTGACTTGTGCCTATTTCAGAGGTTAAACTTCATTGGGTTTTGTTAACCTTCATTGCCACAGCCATGGAATTTGCTTCTTTTCAAGACCCAGCTGCCAAGCCAAAATTTGCTTCTTTTCAAGACCCAGCTGCCAAGCCAAAATTTGCTTCTTTTCAAACCGAAGAAGCAGCAGCACAGGACAGAGATGAGTTCGACTAGCAGAGCATGGATCGTCGCTGTTTGCATTGGAGCGGTTGAAGCACTGAAAGATCAAGGCATTTGTAGATGGAATTATGCTTTCAGATCTTTACATCAGCAAGCAAAGAAGAGCATCGGATCGTATGCACAGGCCAAGAGACTCTCCATCATATATTCGAAATGATAGGAATCTATTAGCAGATTCAAAAGCAGGGAAAAAAATCCATTTAATGGCATTACTCTTTCGGTAAGTGAATCCATTATTTTTGTTTTGCAATCTGTGTTTCCTGTACATTTCTGCCAGATTTTTGTCTTCAATTTCACTCTTTTCTGTCTTTAATTTCACTTTTTTTTAAAAAAAAATGAGAAATATTTGCTCTACGGCTACGGTTCCACTGTGGGGCTAATTATATTTCGCTACGGATTTTATCCGTAGCTTTGGACCAATTTTCTGTCAGTGTAGCAAAATCTGGCTATTTAGCGGCGTTCAGCACAATCGTCAGTAAAGTCCTGACCGCCAGTAAAGCCTTCACCGACCGAGGCTTCACCGGCTGTTAGCTAACCGCGGGTAAAGGATTTGCCGGCGGTTTTGACCACCGGTAAAGGCCAGTTTTCTTGTAGTGTCTCTCTCCTGGAATCTCGGTGCAAATGCTGAGATGACCGCGGCCCTTATAAAGGGCGAAGGTTAGTCCTTTGGATCGGATCCAACGGTCGTCATTTCACGCCGCATGGTGCGGATGGGGTGGGTCACACCTACTGATTTTGCTTGCATGGTGTTAGCTCATTAAGTGGGATGAATTTACACTTAAGTTTGCAGGTGGACGCTCGAGATGGTCTGGTGAAGCCTCATCAACAGCTCAGATCGCGCCAGCTTGCGCTCCCGAAAAGGGAAGCATCCCACCAACTTTCATCCGTTATCAGGTGTTTCTATTTCCGTAGAGCTGTACGTAGGGCTGGGATTAACGTTGGATGAAAGGTTGAGATTGAGAGGAGGGGGCGTGCGAGGATTGCCAACGTGGCAGTGAGATGGCTCTCGCTTTTGGAAAAAGCCACCGCACACACGCCCAAATCGTGTGCATGTACGCGCAGTCTATCGTGATAGAGCAACTGAAAGTTTGGTCGGAGACGCTCTCCTGTCACGATGGACGGTTAGGATTTCTTCAAAGGATCGTGATGGTTACCCACGAATCACCACAGCAGACGGCTGTCCATCGCTGGCAAGAGGCTCGAAGGCAGAAGGAAGTCGACGCGGACGCGGATTGCATCCTACACCCGCCCGGACGGTAATCCGTCCGGGAATGGCCCTGTGGGGCCCATCGTAATGTAATTATTTTATCCACTCCGTTCATCGGTTTTATCAGATAATTTTAAGGAATAAGACAAAAAAATGAGGTAGGTCCAGAGATAAAGTGGACCACAAGGATTGGATTGAACTTCCACCATTAAAAACTTCTTGAGAGCTGGAGAAGTTTCAGAGCAAGCTGATATATGTTTTTTCACTTCATTCACGTCTACATGACCTTATGAATAGGTTGGATGGTAAAAAAAACATCACGGTGGTCCTTAGAAAGGTTTCAACAGTGGGTGTCATTATCACTGCAGCTTCCTTTGGTGTGGCCCACTGGAGCTGTGGAACTGCTTCATTTTTAAACTCGTACATTAAAATGATCTGATAAAAATGGTTAACGGCGTGGATAAAATACTTACATCACGGTGGGTCCCACAGATCCCTGCCCGGACGGTAATCCGTCCGAGCAGGGGTAGGACGCAATCCACGTTCAGTCGACGCGGAATCCCACGTGTCAATCAGGTTTGACCGGGTTACCTGGTCCAGCGGGCAGCGGGTGCGTGGTTTTATTGTGTACTCTCACTGCAAGTCGGGGCCCATATGAGAGGTATTTATGAAATCCACACCGTTCATATCCTAAGGGGATTTCCAACTGGAGTCCCTGGTGGAACGGTTTGCAGGGACTCCATTCTAAAATAATCGGATGATTTTCGATTTGATTTGTTGATGAGCATTGGTTGGACAGTCTGATCGGTTCTATACCTGGTTTTTAACGACTCCTAGTGCTTCCTGCCTAACCTAAAGGGTATTTGATGGTCTCTTTTGAGATTTTACGTTTGATTGGGTTCAATACTATTAATGGATGGTGATGGTTCATCCGGAATGATGATGTATGGGTCGATTGGTCTATAGATGTTGGTTTATTTTAATAATTAGATACAGATTAGAATGAACGTAAATGTTTGCCTTAATTGGGATGTTGAACATGAGCATTACAGCGGCAATACCAGCACAAACTCAACTTCTCAGAGTTTAGCCGTTGATGGAGGAGACGTTGATGTAGCCGAGATGGACGGTGTGGATACACTAATATTAATTTACAGTAGGGCCTATGTAGCAATCCGATTTCTGCTCCCACTACTACTAATGAAACGATTCCTCTACAGATTCCCTTGTTAAGGACGCTCTCATTACTAACAAACTACGAATATTTTTGCGGGAAAAAAGTTAGGAGAGGAAGGTATTCTAGAAAATTCGACTCTAGTCTATATAAACCCTTTGGTAATTTCTCTATTTCACTCTCTTCGTTTAACTCTCTTCTCTTCTCTATCTCTCTGTTTCAATTACAATGGCTATTTCAAGTCTTTCTGTTTCAACTCCTACTCTCTTCCTTCTACCCCATCCATTATAACCTTTCATCCTTTCACTCACCGTTCATCCCCGCAATCGACCCCCCACTCACCGTTCTCTTATTTCTATGGTAAGATGCAGAGATCCAGGTGCATCTCCCTTCATATCCCCGCAGTCAAACTGTGGCTCCCCATTAACTCCGGTCTTCAGATTAGTTACTACATTTGCTCATCAAAAGTAATAACTGTTCTAAAGACCGGAGTTAATGGTGATCCGCGGTTCGACTGCGGGGATATGAAGGGATATACACCTGGATCCAGAACCAGAGTCTGATCCATGCCCAGACGCAGAACCTGGATCTAGAGCATCTCAATCTGAAGAAAAAAAAAACAATGGCCTTACCTGTAACTAGGGGTGCACACGGGTCGGTTTGGTCCGGTTTTAGGGTGAAACCAAAACTGAACCATTCCTAACGGTTCTAGGATATTCGGAACTGGAACTGGAACCGGACCGTTGGCACCTTAGAACCGAACCAGAACCGAACCGTTAAAACCAGTTCGGTTCCGGATCAGTTCCACGGTTCTGGGCTTTTTATAATCCAGCCCAATTGCATGTTTAATTTTATTATCTAGCCCATGTTCATCCATGTTGTGGTCCATTTGATAAATGATTTAGATATTGTATAAGGTGTGCAAAAATACATTTATGAAAATAATTAAATGGTGCATTATAAATCGTAAATCATGAGTCAAATATGGAAACAATCAAAGGGTTCTTGGTTCGGTTCCAAGTTCGGTTCCAGGTTCGGTTCCACGGTTCAGTTCTACGAATCGGATCCACGGTTTGGTTCTACGGATTGGTTCACGGTTCGGTTCGGTTCGGTTCTACATACCCTCAAACCAAGAACCGAACAGATGTAACCGTTTCTTTGATTTTTGGAACCGGAACCAGTGCACTCTGGAACCGGACCAAACCGGACCGTTTGGTCGGTTCCGGTCCGGTTCCACAGTTCTACCGGTTCAATGTGCACCCCTACCTGTAACATTCAATCTGAGGCTACACAGCATGGTGGTAGGAATGAGGGAGAGAGAGGTGGAAGCGGTCGTGGCTAGTGGTACCGATTGAGGGAGAGGAGAGAGAGAGAGAGAGAGAGAGAGAGAGAGAGAGAGAGAGAGAGAGAGAGAGAGAGAGAGAGAGAGCATCTCTGTTGATGTAGTACCCCATGGAATCACCGGTGCCCAACTTATACTTTGATCCAAAACTTGATAGGCCATGGAAAAAGAAAACAGTTACCTCCTTTGATCTGCATTTTGCTTTGCGATAGACGACCAAAGTTTGAGATCAATATGAAAGTTAATCTTGTGTGGTTTCATGGTATGCCGCATCATATGGACCATTCTGAAATGTGTGCGAAGGTGTGCCCATGTGCAGGTAAGCATGCCTCGTGTGTGTGGCATGCTTACCTGCGCACGAGCACACCTATATACATTGAGATAAGTTGTGTTGGTTGTATGAATCTATGATGGCTTTGAATAGGTTAGATTTAATTGGATGTAATGTAGGATTTGAATGAGTGACTTGGATGGATGGGTAGATGACTTAGATTAGGTTGGATTGGATGGGTTGGATGAGTGGTATTTTTTTATTATTATTTTACACACGCACACACACCACCACACACTCACGCCATAGTGGGATTTCACCACCTGTGGATACTGGAACCCTTGACTGGGAGTTGAAACTCCGGAGAGTCTACCAAGCAAGAGTAAAGATCCAAGGTTGGATGAGTGGCTTGGACTAACTCAATTACCCTAATCATTTAACCAAAATCTAGTTAGTGGCTTGGACTAACTAGATTTGGTTAGATGATTAGGGAAATCGAGTTGGATAATTTGGATGATTTTTAAAATCGGTAGGTTAGAGTGGGTTGGATGGTTTTGATGGTTTGGATGGGTGGTTAATAGAGAATGAAGGCTAGGGTTTGGTTGTAAAGATGGTAGAGAATAGAAGTTAGGATTTGGAAGTGAAGGCAGTAGGGAATGAAGGCCAGGGTTTGGATGTGAAGATAGTAGAGAATGGAGGCTAGGGTTTGGATAGATGGATGTGATGGAGTGGATTACTATAATCGAGGCTAGGGTTTGGATGGATGGATGTGATGGAGTGGAGTGGATGACTATAACGGTGGAGGCTAGCTTTTAGGTGGGAAGATGCTAGAAAATGGAGGTTAGCGTTTGGATGGATGGATACATGGATGGTTGTAGAGATGGTAGAGATTAAAGTGTAAGGTTTGTAGAGAATAAGTGTAGGAAATGGCTTTGGGCTAGAAAATTAAGCTAGGTAACCAAAACTTAAAAGGGGAGAACCATAAGAATGGGCGTAGAATGCTCTCTCCTCTCTATTTCAATGCCCATAGAAAATGAAGGGGGTAGGGGCTTTTATAGACAAGGGTGATGGTAAGATTCTAATTTGGAGTTAGGTAAGGGTTGGTAATGCCACCTAGAGGGTTTTAATTGGTTAATGGAAACTTGGGACACATGTCACTCTCTCATTGACACTTGGGGTGGTATTCCATATAATTTTGAGAAATATGAAAGATATTTTAGGCAGTGAGTTAACTTTCTTATTTCTTCTTTTTCAAATATGCTTTTACTTGATGCACTCTTTTTCCCCTACCCTCAGCAGGTGGGCCCCACCTACCACGTGGCATAGTTCGGGCCCAA
This sequence comes from Magnolia changhungtana, assembly GCA_030180095.1. Classification (NCBI taxonomy): domain Eukaryota; kingdom Viridiplantae; phylum Streptophyta; class Magnoliopsida; order Magnoliales; family Magnoliaceae; genus Magnolia; species Magnolia changhungtana. The sequence goes on along the minus strand of JASAUF010000467.1, from coordinate 1,328,136 downwards.
CGTCTATCAAATGCCTCACCTCATGAAACCTCTAGGATCCAAAATGCAGTCCCAATATAAAAAATAAGGTGGGCCACTGAAAAGGGAATGAGCTACCACTTAAGCCGCAAAAGAACCTGAAGTTTAGCCTGACCGTTCATCTAGACCAGATGATGGGTCTGAGCACCCTTCATTTTACATACACAACATGTTGGTCCCCACTCTAATCAACGGTGGGCATTCCCTCTCAATGTTCAATATTCTATAGCCCATATGAGTTTTGAATGATGCTGATTTTAAGACTTGGGGAATTCTGAGATATTGTATCTTGTCGATGAGTTGGATTTTCAACCATCACTGGATCCCACGTCTACCGACTAGCATTGGAGTATGCCCCTTTCATTAACTTCCAAGAAATTGTATAATCTGATGTAGCTTGGATTTGAGCAAAGTTGTGTCCTAACTAATAATCATATCCATGACTCATTTGTAGTCATGAATATGATTTAGCTATGGATTGAGGTGGAACTACTTGTTATTGATACTTAGTTTCGATGCATTAGATTAACATAGTTATCCATACACAAGCATAACATGTTTCCATGTGCCACATGTGTGACCCTCTAAGTTCAAGCATCACACATGTTCATATGTGTCACCATCAATCTCCAATCGCTAAAAAATTAAAAGCTACAAATATGAACATTCTTGAAAAAGACTATATATTTTATCACATATTTTTTCTTTTTCACGAAAAAAAAATAATCACATTATTCATACAAGCTCATGACTCATTGCACCTCCCGACATCCGACGTTCTTACTTGAATTAGCTTTGTATACACAACCTTTTAGACCACTAATATACTACTATACACAACTCACATGTGTTCTTTCAAACGGCTTGACTACATCGGTTGTAGTCGCTTCTTTTTCTTTTCTTTTCTTTTCATTTTTTATCAGAATTCACCTTGGGCCGGAGAGCTCCATTGCTTGCACTAGTAATGAAGAGTCGTCGGTGAGATCGGAGTACCGCTCAGAAGAGGAGAATTCATGGGCTCGACACTTGTGTGGTTCGGCTCTTTGTGATGCTTCCCATCTCTCTGCAAGCCCATCTCCTTCAAGCATTCGAACCACTTCAGACATCTTGGGCCTGTGCCCCGGAAGGTATTGGGTGCATATGAGAGCCACCTGAACCATTTCTTCGAGCTCGATCCGGTCGTAGTTGTCTTTCAAGTCTTTATCAACAAGCATGTCAAGCTTCTTTTCTTGGTGAATTTTCTTCACCTATGGTGTGAAATCAGGCCATTTACATGAATCAGGAAAAAAAAAAAAAAAACAGGTAGGGGTGGCAATGGGTCGGGTCAACTGGCTCGACCCACTTCTGAAGTAGGTACGAGCCAAGTTAAATGGGTAGATTGGGCTCGGGTTAGAAATGTGACCCATTTAAGGTAAATGGGTCTGACTTAGGTTGAACTCTACCCAACCCAACCCAACCCAACCCAACCCAACCGACCCAGCCAAAAGCTGGAACTAGTAAATGGATTGGACTTGGGTGTTCTACGCGACCCAATCCACTCATATAGATTAGATGACCCGAACCAACCCAAACCCAACCCAACCCACCCACCCCACCCCAAGCTTACATGACCCAAAACAATAGTACAAGAACATCCACATGATGTATGTGTGTTTGTACGTATTTGCTAATTGAAATGAGTGATACAAGCTTTAGCCCCATATTCCATTCTTAAACCCACATGTGGTTGTGTTGGGGTCGGTCGAGCCTGACCCGATTACAATTAAGTGGGTTGGGTTGGACTTTGGCTTGATGAATTTTGAGTGGTTGGGATCAAGCCACAGGGTAATGGGTATTGGGTTAGAGTTCGGACCGGAATTCTTGGACCCGTTTGGTAAATGGATCTGGTTGGAAGGCCGGCCCGGAACCCGGACCCGACCTTTCCCATCTCCGATCACGGATACCACGTGGGACAGATAGTAGGTAGCTGGAAGAAACAATACATACTTCATGCATGCATTTACACATACGAAGACGCAAGAGGCTGACAGTCGTGTGCGTTTGCCACCATCTATTAAAATGTGGCAATCCATACGCAACTTAGTCCAGACTGTCCGAGAATCCCATTGTGGATGAAAGATAGAGTGGTCCAAATTCACTAAAATCAGATGGACGGTTAGGACTGCCTAAGTTGTGGTTTTCAGGCTATGCTCCATCCGGGAAAAACCATGATGTATTTATTACATCCAAGCCATCCACTAAACTTGCCCTGGATCCCTTGGCCGGGAACCCAAACATCGGTCCAATCCAAATCTCAGGTGGGCCACACGGCAGGAAACATTTATGGGGATGCCCACCCTTGATTTTAAATGGGACCCACTTTGTTGTGTCGATGACATCTGACCCATTCACCTAAAGCATCTACATCAGATGAAGAGATCCCATAGCCGCCAGGCAATTTTGAAACTCAGGTGGGCCCTATTCGAAATTAATGGTGGGCAATCCTTTTTCCATGGTTCCCTATTGTGTCGACTATCTGAGTCATGAATCAGTGTGATTTTTGAACCCATGCCTGAAAAGGGGACGACGCATCTGATGGTTGGAGTGGATGCCATCGACGCATCAAAATAGGGCCCACAAATCATTCGGTGAAAACATTTTCATCGTAAGTACACTGAAAAGTGTGTGGGCCACCTAAGTCACAGATCTGTGTGATTTTTGGAACCACACCCAAGAAAGGGGCAATGCATCTGATGATCGGAGTAGATTTCATCAGTGAATCACAGTGGCCCACAAATGATTCGGTAAAAACATTTTCATTGTAACTATAGTCATGTGTTTGTTGTGGGCCACCTGAGTCACGGATCAGCATGCTTTCTGGGCCCATACCCAATAAAGGGGCTTCACATCTAATGATCGGAGTAGATGACATTGATGAATCACAGTGGCCCACAAATGATTCAGTGAAAATATTTTCATCATAGCAATTACAATGATGTGTGTGTAGAGCTGGGCACGGGACGACTCGACTCGTTCAGATCCGACTCGATCCAAACCAAGCGGGTGAGTCGATCTGAATCGAGTTGACTTCTCACAATCCGAACTCAATCCGAGTCGAGTTCGAGTCGCCCAGTAACTCGACTCGACTTGGCCCGAAACCCAACTCAGTACTGACTCAACTCGATTCAAAACTCGACTTGTACATGTATATTAATTTTTTTTATTTTTTTATTTTTAAATTTTTATAAAAAGTAGGTTTAGAGTGGATGGAGAGGTTGCATCCTGACAAGTGAATCTAGGTTTTGAGTTGTGATTTTAGCCCATCGATACCCACTACACCCGACCTGACTCGGTGCCGACTCAGTACTTGTGACCGGGTCGGACTCGGTACGGATTAGTCGAGGACAAACCCGGACTTGGATCAGGTCAGGCATGCTGGACTTGGTACCGAGTTGGGTCGAGTTCGGGTCAAGCCTATTTGAAAACCAGATCGAGTCGGGTCAGCCATAACTCAGCCTAACTTGACTCGATGCCCAGCTCTGTGTGTGTCACATTACAGACCTCAATGGATGTGGAGGGAACTAAATTCAACAAGAAACTATGAAAGTATGCCTACCCAATCAAGCATGGCTCCCTTCTGGTTCGCTGCCTTTCCGAATTCTAGAGCTCTCTGACCAGTGATCAATTCAAGGAGGAGGATTCCGAACCCGAACACATCTGTTTTCTCCGATGATTGCCCAGTTGAGAGGTACTCAGGAGCTATATGCCCGACAGTCCCCCGCACGGCAGTTGTAACATGCGAGTCTCTATGATCCAAAAGCTTCGCCAACCCAAAATCTCCCACTACAGCTTCACAGTAGTCGTCGAGCAATATATTGGCTGCTTTTACATCCCTGTGAATTATCTTTGGGTCGCATTGCTCATGAAGATACAAGAGACCCCTTGCAGCTCCCAATGCAATTCTCTTCCTGGTACTCCAATCCAATGCTGGTTTTCCTACATGAAAGTAAAAGCATACAAATGGTATGGATTTGAAATGAGGTTGATGTTCTTATCAAAATATTCAGCTCCAAAAGAATGGCCACCAAACATCCAAAACTCACTGACTCGATTCGAAATTGGGCTGAGTCTACTTAGAGAATTGGCCTAGACTCAGAGAGACTCGTCGAGACTCGTTGGCACTTAACAAGTGAGGTATTCATGATCATAGTTTCACTTGAACGTTGGCATCAATGTCACCTATCTCGACCATCCATTCGATCCAGTCGATTCTTCATTGGCTGCCTTGAGAAAATTTTACTCGTCGATGATCTAAACCGTGAAGTCAATGGCATGCAGAAATGAATGGACCAGATTGTTTCAGAAGATTGGATAATGGATGTTTACAACCAAAGATTGCCATGATTTTTCCATAAGAAGAAGATTGGACTAAACCCAACGGACGATGCAGATAGGTGATGTGGATGCCAGCTAGTCCAAATGCAGTTAAGTGCATTGAAAGGTTTCATACATTAATCCAACTAGATCATCTATCTTCCCAATATTTTCAATTTACAATAGTTAAATATCGAGTCGAGAGTTCGATCGAGTCAACCCAACCAGCTAAACATCAAGTCGGCTTTTCAGGTTCTTGATCTATGCTACTAACATGCCCACGAAAACATTTTTTTTTTAAAGGTTGGATTGCTATCATCTTCCAAACTGATTGATTTTGTGAAATTGCCCATCGCCTGTGGGGTCCATCGAAGCGATGCTTTGAATACTATGGACCCCACTTCTACAGACTCAGGGGACTCTGACTCATTTCTGCAATGGAAGAAGGAAAAGTTCGCCAGCCGATTTCTATTCTCTCTATCCAAACCTTCAACATTCAGATTTTCAACGTTTTTCGTTACCTTTGAGTCGGGAAGCAACGCTCCCATTTGACATATACGGGTAAACCAGAAGCCTTTCTGTTGTCGTCAAGCAAAACCCACAAAGCCTGAGAAGGTTCCTATGCACCGCTAAGCTGATCATCTCTACTTCTGTCTGAAACTGGAGGTCGCCACCTGCTGCACTGCCATCTTTGAGCCTTTTTACTGCCACAACGGTTCCGTCTTGGAGATAACCTTTATAGACATTTCCAAACCCTCCTTTGCCAATCATGTTCTTGCTGCTGAAGTTATCCGTTGCAATCTGAAGCTCCTTAAATGGGAACCTCTTCAAGTTTCCGAGGCAAACTTCCTCGCGATGGTGGTCTAAAACATTCAAAGAATGGATTAGTTAGAGCGAAATCAGATGTAGAAGTGAATTGTTTTGTACAGAAATATTAGTTATGGTAGACCAGTAGTTTTATGTTTGTTCTGTTTGTATTGTTCATGCTTGTTCTATGTGAGGTAACTTTACAAGTGGGGCCCAACTTTCAGTGATCCAGAGCATTCATCTTATGGGTCCTACCATGGATGGGTGAGCCTGCAAAAGAACTCTCACATTGGACAGCACTAGCCATCCAGCTATTGGTTGGAAAATGGATTGTAAAACTGATATATAACAAGTGGACCACATGGAAAAAGGAAGAGAATGATTGGATGAATGGGAGATTTCAATGGAGGTGATATTGGTCCATTACAATGAACGACCAACTAGAAAAATATTCTGGATTGCCAGTGCCTCCTGTTGGCCGAAAAGCAATTGGGTGCAAGTAGATCTCGATGGCATCGAACGGTCTGTCGATGACATCGACCGGTCTGTCGATGACATCAACAGACCCTGTTGCTGAAAGATTTGAGACATCAACAACACCAACTGCATGAAATGCTGGTCCAAATAGAAATTATTTTAATTGAAGCTGTGATTGTGTAATGCCAATTCATTTTGGGCATGGATTGTTGACTCATTTGAGTCTGATGCAACTCATCTGAGTATGCTCGGACTCGGTTAAATCTAATCCAGTTCAGTAACACAAGTCACTCCCCCCAAATCCCCAAGTTGACCTGACTCAGACGAATCCCTCCTGACTCAACTCAGGACTAGACGAGTCAGTCAATCAGTGTCGTTGAGTCAGAAAATCATGATTTAGGGTGCGTTTGGATGCACTATAAAACTCCAATTCCAGGTCTAAATAATGAGGAAATAACCAAATTGTAATTTATTTCCTTCGCATCCATATTCGGAGTCTGTGCTCCAAAATTGCAATCATGTTATTTCAAGTTGGATTCGAAATATGTTATTTTCAAAGGACTTGAAATAAATGTAACTGCAATTTGGGGGATGCTATTACTTTTCGTCATTTCCTCTTCATTAAACGAATACTTCGCAATTCAATTCATTTATACATCCAAATGCAGCCTCAAGAATTTGCCAAAGGATTCCCTTTTTATCCTCATCGATGCATCTATTTCATTCCTTTTTTTATTTTTTACTAACCAGTGACGTCAAAGAAGATTTGTTGGTTATATCGTTGCTTCCACCAGAGAAGAAGCCCAAACCCAAGCATGAGTAGACAAATGCATCCAAGACTCGTCCCAAGAGCAAGGGCCATTTTGTGACTTTTGGGTCTTCCCGAAGATTGAGTGCCTTTAAGAACATAGAGAAAGATATCATGTCAAAAATGAGAAAAATAAGAATTAAATAACTGAAATATAACCATATTGAAAAGAATACAAGACAGGAAAACCCTTATGGAATCATTAGGAAATGGGAATCTGAGGAACCTAATAGTTTGGTTTGGAGTGAAGTTTTCCATGAAGGCCATGTTTGGATAGATTTATCGAAAGGGGGAAAAGAAAAGAAAAGGTGATGATTAGGCAATGATTATTTCCATGAGCACAAAAATATATATTTCATTTTTATGAGTTGTTTGGATAGCAAATGGAAATCTCAAACTTGTAAAGCAACATAACTTAATTTCTTGTGTTACAGAATCCAAACTATGGAAAAGTGCAATGATTGCTTGTGGAATCCACCCTTTTCTTTTCTATCCTAACTTCTAAAAAAGGTCACATCAATAGAAAACCTTTTCCATTTCCATTGATTTCCATGGAATTAGTGATGTCCAAACAGTCCCTAAAGAGGGTTGATGGTCAAATTACCAAAGCGGTCTCTAATGACAAAAGGAATCTACATTTAACAGGTCTTTTGAAAGATATCGACATTGACATTTTGTATAGTAAAACCATTGAAATGGAAAATGAATTTCTTTTATGAAGTTTCCATCGAGGTGTGTTTGGATACACAAATGAATTGAATTGCAACAATTTAGTTCACAAAGGAGAAGAATCATGGTTTTAGACTTGGCGACTCGGATTAACTCATTCAATCTGGAGTCAAGTCATGACTCACCAAGTCATATCAGAATTTTCCAATTCTTAAAACAATGATATAATTATAAATATTGATGAGGCTATTACAATTTAGTCATTTCCACTTTACCGAACTAATAACTGTAACTCAATTCAATAATGCATCCAAAAGGCAGCCTCATGCATGACAATAGAAAACGTAGGGAAGACTTAAAGAAGTTGACTCTAACCTCTGAGGATAAGAAGATGATGGACAAAATAATCACAAAAAGAAAAAGGAAAAGGCAAAGAAAATATAGAGAACAAGAACTTATCAACAGAATACATGAAACAGCATTTTAAGAATGGAAAGCCAAAACCTGCCTTGAATAGATAAATGTAGTGATGAAAATACACACACACACACAGAGAGAGAGAGAGAGAGAGAGAGAGAGAGAGAGAGAGAGAGAGAGAGAGAGAGAGAGAGAGAGAGAGAGAGAGACAGAGAGATAGAGATTCATCTATTATAAAACCAAAGGATTTAAGAAAAAATAAAAATTAAGAAAAACAATATATCAAGCTGGTGGAACATAGAATTTAGAATCAGTACTCTGTGAATTGTTCAAGTTGAATGAAAGCGGTATTGGTGCCTTTCCAAAGCAATCTTTCTCCTTTCCAGTTGCACATATCAGAGGATTTCCTACAATGCTTCAACCAAAAAAGAAAGCAAATAAGCTAAATATTTCATCTTTCTGCTAAAAGATTTATGTCGTGTTTGGATGCAATATCAAATCAAATTTTAATCATTAGTATAACATAGTGGAAATAACCAAACTGTAGTTTCCTTAATATTCATATTGGATTACATTAAATTCAAGTTGGACCCGAAAGAAATGCAATTGCAATATCTGGGCTACTTCCTCATTACAAAATCATAGGAAACATCACTTAAAAATACACCATTCCTCCCAAACTCAATTCGATTCACTTGTGCATCCAAACGCAACCTTAGAACTGAAACTAAAAAACAAGTCTAAGAGTCTTTACTTGAATGTTCTAAAGGGAAATTGGGGAATAGGACCACTCAAATTATTATAAGACAAGTCCCTGTAGCATAAAAACCAAAGAAACATTCTTCAGCTATAAATTTCCAATAGATGAAAGAAAAATACAGGTTATACAATTGAAGTTGAAGAGACTTACAGGAAAGCAAGCTTGGTGATGTTAGCCAAAGACAAAGGAAATGCTCCTGAAAGACTGTTATTGTTAAGCCTCCTGACCCAAATTCAAATACCCATGATCAGATTCAGCCCAACAATTCAATATTTCAATAAATATAAAAAAATATATAAGTGGATGAATTATATGATGTGTGGCCCACATCTCTCTGTTGGACGTAGGCCAGTGGGGCCCACTGGTGAGCAATCACTAGTGGGTGGGTCCCACGAGTTTTGGCTTCTTCCGGCCTTTTTCCTCTTCTGTTATATTTCAAATTTAACTTTGAATTTGATTTATGATAGGAGATAGGGATAAGATCGGATGATGTGGCCTTATCCCAATCCCACCCAAACTCTCCTTCCTCTGTTATAAAAAGGAGTGCGCTTCTCTCATGGAACGCATCGAATCATACGAAACACCGAGAGTATACAGAGAGAAATAGAGTGCGCTATAGTCTGTCCATCTTGGCTTGTCCTTGGGACGATCTGATCCATAGATCGCAATCCGGGGCCACTATATACCGTAGGATCAGAGGTGTAAATAGATCAATCTGCTCCAGTAGTAGATAGGCGGGCCGTTGGAGGATCAATCTTCAGCAATTATCGTGTAGACCGTCAGATCTTGAGGGCTCACCTTCCGCAATTCCCTACACTCTCAGCACCATACAAAGGTTTTATGTTCCGACAAGTGGGGCCCATGTTTTGGTATCTGTACCAAAAAATATCTCCTTCGTAGGACTATCTTAACCTTTATATTTGTGGCCTACAGATAGATGATCGAGAAGAGGAATAAAACGACAGTCCACATTCAACTGAAATTGTTGATTTCCAATCTGGGGATTTTCAGGACATTCACCATGCTTGGTGGGACTCAACAGAATTATTGAACCATGGGCCCACTTGTTGAAAATGAAAACCTGCGAGTACTTTGCAAATCATAGTTACAAATCTGGTTCTCAGCAATTTCTCAGCCCCTGAATTTCTTGGGAGATCTTCAGATTTTGACGTTTTCCTTGTAATATTATCGGGAAAAGCTCACTGAAAATAAAATATTTAAAATTTTTTATTGTAAATTACTATAAAAAAAAATTAATAAATATAAAAGTATAAAGTGAATTATTTTAATTTAAAAAATCTTGGATATTTGTCACAATGGTGCAAATACATGAAATTGTATCATATCATCCCTCCATAAAAAAACACTATATCCATGCATATGTGGACCCACTATTCAGGGAATTGGAAAAATACACTTATCTAGTATTTCAATTCCCAAAATTAAGATCCCTATTTGTATGTACATCTATACAATTCCCAAAAATAAAAAATAAATAAATAATAAAAAATCCTCCATATATATGTATGTATATACATATGCATGTGTGTGAAATGGATTTCTTCTTCAGATCCAGACCAGACCAAGAACTATAAAATTTTCAAACTTCAGAAACCCTTCAGCTTCTTTACATGACTTCTACTTACAGGTATTCAAGGTTTTGCAGGTAGCCAAGAGAACCAGGTACTTCACCGCTAAACAAGTTGATAGAAAGATCTAGCGTACGAAGCTTTGAGAGCTTCCCAATCTCTAGCGGAATCACTCCCGATATGTTGTTGTTCTGTAAAAGCCTGCTGATCATCCCCCCATTAAAAAACACACCCGAAAAAAAATGATCAAAAACCACAAAAATCATGTTATCTTTTCCATTCTACTTACACAGACTGGAGATTTGTCAAGTTTCCTATACTTGGAGAAAGAGTCCCAGATAAACTCTGACTCGGCGCTCCTCTGCAAAAACACCACTCAAACAAACTTCAATATCTGCAACAACATCTATCTACATATTACTAATACTTTCATCATACATATCAAGGTATGGCCAAAATCAAGGATTTGGACCGTTCTCGTTCATCCCACTATGGGCTTGGCCATAGTGAAAAATTCACATTGATCGGACGGTCCTTATAAATATACAGCATTCATACCCATATTTGTAATTCTCCTCTTTGTCTACAGGAATATCAAATACATCTATATTTACAAGATTTTCATCAGATCTTGCTCTTAACCTCACATATAAATTTCCTTACCCAAAAAATAATAATAATAAATAAATAATAAAAATAAAAATAAAAATTCATTCACATACAAATTTGTCTGTATTAATACATACATATATAGAGGTTTGCTTGAATACATCCCAATATATAGCAATATGATACCTCAGGACTTTAGTTTTTGAATCTGGTTTGTCTTTCAATGATTTAAACCATTTATATGATGAGTCACGCTTTGTATGATGGCTAGTCAACAAATAAAGCTCTCAACTGAATTATTTCAACCCTTTGATCATTTCGCTTTTTTGCTTTGAACATGAACTGCCGCCATAACGTTTGTATAATCAAACGGTTGAAATATTCAATTCGAGAGCCTTTTTTCAGAAATCCACCATCCAAGGGGAGCCCTATCAAACAAAAGGTTTGGGTCATTGAAAAAAAAATCCTGAATCAAACAGCTAGAGTCTCAACCTATCTTATTGCAATTCATTGGGATGTATTTGTGCAAACCTCAAATATATATAGTTCTCATCTTTGAGTTATTGCACAATCAACAAATGAAAATGAATCCACTTCTTCCATTATAAATCAGAAAAGGAAAAAACTTACAATCCAGTTACTAGATTTTCAGATGAGCAAGTGACCATAGTCCAGCTACACGGATCGACAGAGTCCTTATCCCAGTTCTCAAGAACATTATGAGGATCGATTAGCGATGTCTTTATACCAATCAGAGCTTGAACTAAAACAAGAAAAAAAAAAAATTAGAACCATTTTTCATTTTTTTTCAATTTCTATACATTAAAAAACAGAAAAAGGAAAATACCCATTTGGAGATATTGAAGAAAAACACTGAAATCACCTTCATAATTGACACCTTTGGGAGAAAGCAATCCATACGAAGTATTCCAAAACACCAACAAAACCACCAAACACAAAGCAACTCCTCTCCTTCCCTTTCCTCCCATTGAATTACAGGGCCAAAACCCAAACACCCAAATGCCAGAATCAGCTTGTGGGAATCTGAGGAGCTTGTGGAAGTGGTTTAATGGAGTCTAGAGATCAAACCCTTGATGGGTTTTGCTTGTTTTAAGGACATTCATCCTCTCTCTCTCTCTCTCTCTCTCTCTCTCTCTCTCTCTCTCCATTTAGAGAAATCCAATCACTCATGTCTGCTGTCAGATACAAAGAGAAAAACACAGGAGGTCTTGGTAGTAAAGTAGGAGTAGTACGACCATCCCTGCCACTGATAGCAGTACAGTAGAAAAACAAGCTAAAAAATGAAGAAAGTATGTTAAAAAGTAGTTTTCAAGGGAAAAACAACCCATATCTTAGAATTGCAGAAGTGATAGAGAAATCAAAGAGAATTCTTTGGTGGGCCAATAATACATTTACTTGAGAAAAGGATAGAGTGTGACTATTTTCTACTATATGATTTATTAACAGTAAGACAAGATTAAAAAATTATTAATTAAAAGTATAATAAAAGTGAAAGTTGATCCAGTGCTCCTACGGTTGGACCATCCAATCGATTGATCCGAACCGTCTATTGGCTTCAGCATACATTCCATGAGCTACAGGACAAAATTCGTACTGGACAGATGGCCAGAATCATTCATGAGTTGGCATTCTCTTTTATAGCCGTCCTTTTTTTTGATTGATGGACAGGATTGTTAGGATTCTCTGATGAAAGTGATTCTTTAGAACCATAAGCACATGATCGGCGCCAACAAATGGATGGCTCAAATTAGGCCTATTCTTTCTTAGACGATCTTGACCATCCATTTTATAGGTGATCAATCAGATGGTTAGAATCACTTCCTCAATAGAATTTTTATATGGTGGTGAACATAATGTGTGATGGACCTAATGAACGGCCCAGATCAGTCAATTGGACCATCCTAATGTCCCAATACAATTAGCAGTGCTATAACTTAGAGTGCAATGAGAGCACCGGATCATTGCTTAATAATATTTCACGAGAAACATAAATAATTTTGGAAATATTCTTAAATTTTTGAAAAAAAAAAATGAATGAAAAGAGGAAAATTCCTTAGGCCAATCATACTCTGAATGTAAAAGGAAGGGTGTGGATTTTTTGCATGATCATAGAATAAAGAGAAAAATAAAAATTATATATAAAAAGGGTGTTCAAATACTACTCAGGGCGTTCGTAGCATGGGATTAGATTAGATTAGGTGGGATGGAATTGCATTTGGTGTGACAATTCTAGTCAGGGCATGTTTGGGCGGTGGGATTAGAAGGGATTAGATGGAATGGGATTCAAAAAGCATAATTTTACCCATGGCAGGGATTGTCGCCTGGTTTAATGCCATGCTTTGTAGGTAATACGATGGTACGTTGAATGGATATACACACTATCATTTGAAGTTATTGAGAATAACACACATTTGTTTTGTAACATCATTCTATGGCATGGACCTACAAATGAGGTAGATCCAAAACTTATTTGGCCCAAAGAAGTTTTGAATGGTAAGTCTTCAATTCCCGTTACTTTCTATGGTGGGGTCCACTTGAGCTTTAGATTTATCTGATTTTTTGGCTCATACTCTAAAATAATCTCAAAAAATGGATGGACGGTGTAGATATAGCCCAAACATCATGGTGGGGCCTACACAACTTGCTAACATTGAGTGAAATTAGCAAGGGCCCAAAGCAAATCCATCTAATCTAATCAAATTCCAAGCTTTTCCATTCTTCCCAAACATGAAGTAGAATTGGCACGGAACCATGTGAATCCCATCCCACTGCCCATCCCACCTAATCCCACGCGCCCTCAGTGTTCGTGAAAAATGTAAAAGCTTGGAATTAACTAAGATAGAATTGCATTAGATCGGTGCCAATTCCACTCAATGTTAACAAGTTATGTAGGTCATACCATGATGTGTGAGCTATATCCACACCATTCATCCATTTTTCAAGATCGTTTTAGAGCATGGACCAAAAAATCAGATAGATCTAAAGCTCAAGTGGACCCCACCATAAAAAGTAGTGGGGATTGAATACTTACCGTTGAAAACTTTTTTGGGGCCACATAAGTTTTGGATCTGCCTCAATTTTAGGCCCATGTGATAAAATGAGGTTACAAAAAAGATGAATAGTTTGGATATAACACGTGTTATTCTCAATGGTTTCAAATGATGGTGGGTATATCCATTCAATGTATCACCGTATTACAAACGTAGCATGGAATCAAACTTATCCCATGTTAACCGGGACAATCCCTGCATTACTACCAACAATATCATGTTTATACCACATCCAACCGTCCAAAAGGTTGGCCCCACCACGAAGATCAGCTGCCAGGAAAATTAGGCTAATCCATTATTCAGTTGGGCCCATGGGAACTTTTGATCAGGAACAGTGGTTGTCGATTGTTATCTCTTGTGTGGCCCATACAATGACTGGATTAGCCTGATTTTAGTGCAAGGTGATTTCTATGATGGGACCAGCTTTTGGATGGGTTGGATCTCGTCCACACATAATATATTGGCACTACTTCTGTAGTTGGACAGTTAGTTAGTGGTCCACCTAAATGCATTCGGACATTATAAAAGAAACAGGAATGGAAGAAAAAAAAAAAAAAAGTAAAAATAGATTTTAAATGGTGGTGTTGGAAACTCTGGCTGAATTTGATGGTTGGTGCGCATGGATAGAGAAGTTGAACACGTGTCATTAATCTAACTCAGATTAAACCGTTCAAATTGTGGGGCCCACTGTCATGTGGACCATAAGCCCAACATCAGGTTGATTTGGTGGAAAGTAATGCTGAATTCGGACTGTTGACTACATTTCTCTCTAGCCGTCCATCAGATGTCCACCAATCATCCATCAGGATAACATTTCACTACAATATTTGGTTTATGACCAATCAATGGTGGGTTGCAGGATTTGAACACTTTAACTTGACGTACATGAACGTCATCCATGCAATTTATGTAAACATGCGTATGGAGCATTACACTCTGCCAGAGTATCAAAGTTTTCTCTTTAAAATAGGGAAATTTCCTACTGTACGACCCATTTATGGCACACCAGCCATTTTAAGCCCACTTCTTTTTACGCTTCCAAAAATACTCCCCTGTGTACGGGCGACTTTTCCAGGGACCAAAATACACCCGTCATTCATTCCTTCCGGAAGTCGATTGGTTGGCGTGCGAAGACGAGCGCTGACGCTCCTCGACATGGCCCCACAATGATGTATTTATTATATCGACACCGTTCATACATATTTTGAGATCATTTCAGAGCATTTTGGGAAAAAAGAATCATATCCCAAGATCAACTGGACCACACCACACTGTTCATCCATATTTCGAGATCATTTCAGAGCATTTTGGGAAAAAAGAATCATATCCCAAGATCAACTGGACCACACCACAAATAGTAGCGGGAAACTTGATTTTCACTGTTAAAAATTTCGTAGGGCCCACCATAACATATATTTTCCATCCAATCTATTCATAAGGTGACAAAGACCTGGATGAAGAGGAAAAACAAATTTCATATTGATCTAAAACTTTTGTGACCCCTAAAAGGGTTTCAATGGTAGACATTAAATCCTCCACTGCCTTTTACAGTGTGGTTCACTTGATAGCTAGATCTGTTTTATTTTTTGTTACAAGCCTTAACATGAGTTCACCAAATAGATGGACGTTTTAAATATAGCACATACATCATGATGGGACCCACAAAAAGCAGTGGGGATTACAAATGGAAAAAAAAAAAAAAAATAGCCTGACCGTGTCGACCGTTGACCCGGTCGACCCGACACACTGTCCCACCTGTGTAAATTTTTTTATTTTTTTATTTTTTTATTTTTATAAGGAGAACTTTTTCTTTCCTTCATTTTTCTCTAATACATATTTATATAAATATGTATATAAGCATATAAAAAAAAATTATCTCTTTTTATTCGTTTCTTTCTTTATTCATTAATAAACATATCTCTTAAATCAGAATGAGTTACTTGACATACCATATGGGATTTTAGGGTAGGAGATGCTACTTTAGCTAACCAACCTACTTATTTTTCAAGATTACATCAGGTCGATGGTCGAAAATCCATTCCATTCACTTCGGTCAATTCCATCACGTTTCACAGTCAAATAGCTTCACTTCATGGTCAATTCCGACAATTCCCCTACACTTCGCGGTCAATTCCATACATTTCATAGTCAATTTCCATTACTTCATGGTCAATTCAATGCATTTCACGGTCAATTCCCTTCACTTCATGGTCAATTCCATGCATTTCACGGTCAATTCCCTTCACTTCACAATCATTTTCATTCATTTCACGATCAATTCCAGCAATTCCCCTTCACTTCACGATCAATTCTATATATTTCACGGTCAATTCAATGCATTTCACAGTCAATTCCCTTTACTTCACAGTCAATTCAATGCATTTTACGGTCAATTCCCTTCACTTCATGGTCAATTCCATGCATTTCACGGTCAATTCCCTTCACTTCATGGTCAATTCCATGCATTTCACGGTCAATTTCGATGATTCCCCTTCACTTCACGGTCAATTTTATGCATTTCATGGTCAATTCGATGCATTTCACGGTCAATTCCCTTCACTTCACGCTCATTTTCATGCATTTCACAGTCAAATTCGGCGAATCTGCTTCACTTCACGGTCAATTCCATGCATTTCACGATCATTTCCCTTCACTTCACGGTCAATTCAATGCATTTTACGGTCAATTCCCTTCACTTCACGGTCATTTCCATGCATTTCACGATCAATTTAGGCGAATTTGCTTCGCTTTATTGTCAATTTCATACATTTCACGGTCATTTCCCTTCACTTCACGGTCAATTCTATGCATTTCACGGTCAATTCTCCCCACTTCACGGTCATTTCCATTCATTTCACGGTCAATTTCGGCGAATCTGCTTCACTTCACGGTCAATTCCATGCATTTCACAGTCATTTTTCCCTTCACTTCACGGTCAATTCAATGCACTTCATGGTCAATTCGATGCATTTCAGGTAGCCTTAAGTAGAATGGAAATGGAAGATGTAATGTAATAGTATGATGGAGATTTAATGAAGAAAATGGGTGAAAAGAAGGAATAAGGATGGAAGAGATGAGTTCGAACGTGTATTTGAGGAAATAGGGATGACAGTGATGAGTTCAGATGTGTATTTGAGTGTAAGAGAGTGAATGGAGTGAAATGCATGGAATTGACTGTGAAGTGAATGGAATTGACCATGAAATGCGCAGAATTGACCGTAAAGGGAATTGACCGTGAAATGAATTGAATTGACTGTGACACAGAATTGATTGTAAAATGAATTGAATTGACCTTGAAGTGAAGAGAATTGACCGTGAATTGCATGAAATGAATTGGATATAGCACATATATTCGATTAACAAATTTCACTTAATTTTCCATATTGCAAAACCTACTAAATTCTAGTGTTTAAATTCTACTACGTACATCAAATGAGCCCTTGTGTTATTTTCAAGTTGGATTTGCAAAATTGCAATTTGAGGGCCACTTCCTATCATTCCCTCTTGGTTAAAAGGATTGTTCTCAATTGAATTCACCTGTAAATCCAAACACAATTCAATCATTTGTCGGAGAACTTGTTTCTAAACCCATGGTCATGATCATCATAACAAGATGAATTACCAATAGCTAATCAAAATACTTATCTGCTCTTAAATTCTAAATGTTTTTTTTTTTGTTTTGTTTTTTGCAAAAAATAGAATCAGTAGACACTTGTTGTTTGAGCAGTGTGGTGGGATCCATGGTATTAAGGTGGGTGGGACCTAATTGTGGGGCCCACTATGATGTATGTGATTATATTCATGCCTTCTATCCATAAAATAGCCTTGACCCGGTCAACCGCGACATACTGTCCTGTTACCTAATTATTTTATCAATGGCTACAATTATAGCTACGGTTATAACCCGTAGCCATAGCGAGCCCACCTTCCACTTGTTTAAAAAGCAGGGCCATTTTCGTCATGTGAAAAGTTATCCGTACATATAGGGAGTATACTGGGCAGCTAAAAAGAAATGGGCTTAATAAGGTTGTGTGCCATATACTGGTCGTACTGTAAGAAATTTCTCTTTAAAATATGTCAGAGAGCGAGATAGTCCTTGGTGGGCCCATCACACATCATCCACTGTCCAAAATTCATTGGTGGGCCTATCACACGTTTCCCACTGGCATACAGACGAAGGAATTTTCTGGGAGAAAGGGGGGATGAATATTAAGAAGCATTTTATACCGTACCATTCCAGAATATGATACATCAAACGCATGCACATACCCACTGTCATGTACCTCAATCCAGACCATTAAAAAAATCATCCCAACTGTCAATTGGATACGTGCATGTATATATTTTTACACAATTTGAACGGTTCAGATTGGGTGCTTGCACTCCATGTGCACAGAAGATGCGTGCAAGTGTATATTTTTACATACTCTGCAGAGCATGGGATGGTATTCCTCACAGGATGAATGAAAGAGGGAATCCAACATTCCCTGAATTCGGCCACTCATTAAAGTCACAAATTCCATCTATTTAAGAACTTAGAAGGGGGCGGACTATCAGGGATCATACACATGCACCCCAAAATTGTGCACGTAACATATAAATAAATGATATCAACCGTCCAAATAGTGGACCACACTTAAGATGGGCCAAAAACCATAAAATCAGATATATAAAATAATTCTCGTCTCTGATTAGTGGAATATTTTTGCTAAAAAAGGACCACTAGTGATTTCCATTCATGAATGGCCAGTTGGAAGAACCTTCCATTCTAATATTTGGGATGACACCCACTCTAAAGTGGGGCCCACTTTTTTATACTTAATTTGAGATGCTTGTGTTCCAATCTTATGAGTTTTGAGTGAAGGAGTACGAACTACGACACTCCACCGGAGTACGAGCTCTTCTCATTTGAATGGGGAGAGACAGACGTTGGGAATCGCGAGAATTGCGAGACAACAGTGTGAAGTTGCGTACATGAGATCTCTGTTGGGTGCTATTTAGGGGATTGATATTTCTACCCTTGAAATTGCTAGTTCCACCCCACCGGGTCTCAGGCCCGTTTGTTGGATCCGCCACTGAGTTCTTTGCCCGATGATTGATCGGCATGTTGATCAGTGGTTGTAATTTTCTAAGGGCCCCACGAGCAGACGTGGCGCAACCCGGCTCGTTAACATTGGATGATGATTGGCCTGGCTTGGTCCCACCTGATTCTTTACCTTTGGGTTGGACAAGGTCTTGAAAGGAGCTCTATGAGGCCCACCATGATGTATGCATCCGATTTAATAAATCATTTTAAGGCATCTATAGATAAAGGAGACAGATCTATAATTCAAGTGGGCCACAACACTGAGAAAAATATGATTAAATATTTACCCTTATACTTTCTAAAGGGTTGTAGAAGTTTGTGATCAAGATTATATTTATGTTTTCCCTTCATCTAAGTCCATATAAGCTTGTGAGCAAGTTGCAAGGGAAATAATCATTATAAAGGGCCTTCTGAAGATTTCAATGATAGCATCGTTATCACTACCACTCTACGTGGTGTACTCAACTTTAACCTTAGATCTACTTTTTTCGTAGGCTTATTTTTTGAAAATGAATCGTTGAAATAGATAAATAATGTGGATAAACATATACATCACGGTGGGCTCAATAGAGTGATCAGGCGTCCACTCCGGGTCAGGCTTCTACCCAACCTGATTTTTTACATCTTACTTTCTAAGGGGATGAAAGTACCCTCGTGAGTGGGGGATGACTATCAACTTTTGGGGTGGAAATTTCAAATTATAGTATTGGTTTTGCTTTTGAGGAGATATATGATACTCAGATTGCGTATTAGGTTTGATACGCAGGCTCTCAGGCATTGTAGCATATGTTAACTAAAAAAATCAACTAGATTGTGAATCCCTTGTTTCCAAGTCACAACCCTAAAAATCAGATTGGTTGAACAGTCCTACACTCCCATTCGTGGACGGTTGTTGACCGTTGGATATTCATTTTTATCCGTCCAATAAATGCCCAAGAATCAGATAATCAGATAATCAAATAAGCTTAATTTTTGGTTCACGGTACAACTAAACTATGTACATTAATCTTAACGGTTTAATTTCACTATTTCTATTTTTCTTATGCATTTTCTAAGTAATTTGCAAGTGCCTGTGTATCATCTAAGTCACTCTAGCAGAGTATATGAAATTTTCTTTTCTCATTGCTTTTATCGATTTGCACGAACGGCATCAGCACACTCACACGGTCTGTACACTCAGCAGACCATCAAATTCAATTAACAAATCTAAAGGCGTAGCTTTTAAAAGCAAAAGCTGACATACAGCCCTCTCCCTCTCTCTCATGAGCTGGGGCATTTTGGGCATTTTAGGCATTTTAGGAATAAAGGGGTAACTTTTTTTTTAAAGGTAGTCGTAACTTTTGAAAAGATAAAAATCTTTGATACTCTGGCTGAATTAGATGATGATACACGGGTGCTGAGAAATTGCACATTTAATGTATGAATAATTCAAGTTAAACGGTTGAAGTTATGTGTCCAAGTTTAGATGTATCTTGAATTAAAAAATTACACATTCAAATGTCAGAGAATTAAGATCACGGATATTAATTCAGTGGTTGGAAATGAAAATGCAGAATCCTAATGTTGGTAGGTCCCACATGCTCTGTGTCGAATGGTGACTTAAAGTGGCACTTTTCTCTAATTGCTAAAGTTTAAAAGGAAAAATTGAAATGTCCCTAATTTGATTTATGTGGAAGAAAGTGCCACTTAAACATGGTGACTTGAAGTGGCACTTTTCTCTAATTGCTAAAGTTTAAAAAAGGAAAAATTGAAATGTCCCTAATTTGATTTATGTGGAAGAAAGTGTCACTTAAACATGGTGAATCTTAAGCTATAGGGCCCACCAAAATTGAGATTAGACTTAATAATGTTTATGCAAAATTTTCTAGAAGTAAATTAGGTGGGACCTTGGCGTCACCCAAGACCATGTGGCCCACCTTGACGTGTATATTTTATATTTATGCTATTCATTTCCTCATCCATTTAGGGTATTATATTAAAAATGAAGAAGATCCAAATATTAGGTGGGCCATACTCTACGAAACAATGGTGATTGAATGCCCTACCATTAAAAACTTTATCAAGCGCACCTTAATATTTCCATAGTGTTTATTTCTCATCCAATTTGTTTGTAAGGTCACATAAGCCTTTTTTTTTTTTTTTTTTTTAAAGCTTCTTAGTAAGGTCACATAAGCTTGGGTGAAGGGAAAAAACAAATATCAGCTTGATCCAAAATTTCATGGCCCATTAACAATCTCTCACTTTTGTTTCCAATAATACAGTCCACCTTATCATTTTTGGATAATGCCCTAAATGATTTATAAAGATGGATGGACGGTGTACATAAAGATTAAATACATAAACTTGAGCCCCACAATAAGGGCTGCACTGACCTGATAAATACAATAAGGGCCGCACTGACGCTGATAAATATTAAGTCTCATAAACACACTCATACACTTACACCACAAGGGATGCTTGAACCCATGACCTCATGTTGAAACATCAAAGAGTCTACCATTGAAATACAGTAATCCATGCAAGAGTTAAATACACTTATTAAGAAAACATGTAAAGAAAATTATCATCATTAAATTTTTACAATATAAAATTACCATTTTTAACTATGATTTCCATGTGAAATAAACAATAATATCAAATTTTTTTCCCACAATTACAAGAGCGGGTGATCATTGCAATCAAAAGTAAGTTATATTACCACGCAATTGCAAGAGCTAGTAATCATTATTCATTTTCAGCCATTTATCATTGTTATCATAAAACCAAAAACACATGACAGAGAGAAAGTGACAGTAAATTTTATAATTTAGTTCATTTAATTTGAGTTAAAGAGTATGCCATGTGAATAACTTCTAAAATCATGTGTATCAAGCGTCATAATTCGTCAAAGTATAAAATAGCAAGGAATAATATGCAATTAGAAAATATATTCATGAACGAAATTATCCCGAATGAGTGGCTACAAGTTTTTTCTCCACGGTATGAAAATTTGCATGTAGATAAAGTAAAACCCATTAGTGTTGGTTTTCAATCATAAAAGATGAGACATCTAATTTTAGTAGACAAGGATTTTTAAAATAGAATGAATTCTTTTAAGCAAACACTTAAAATTATATATTTGATATGCAAGTAGTTTAAATTAATTGTACTCATTTAAATGTATCATAACTCTAAAGTAATGTTTATTTATTTGACCGATAACCGATGGACATTTATTGGGTGGTTAATAATGAAAAATATCAAATGGTATAATTTAAACAAACAAGTGTCCATGAATAAGAGGTTAGCATTGTTCAACCAACCTCTTCCCTACCATAACTTTTGGGTGTGTTTGTATGGCTGGATTTCACCAAAATGTTAAATAAATGTGTAATGATTATCACCACTACATTAGTCAATAGTCCCAAGTAAAGGTGTATGTAATATAATATTAATGTTGTAGCTTCAATTTTTTGATATACATGTAATGCACTTGCGCTATTACATACATATAAATATAACTTGTCTAATATATGTTATATTCACATCATCTATTTATTTTGTGATATCATTTGAGGGCACGATCCCAAATATTAGCTTCATCCAACACTTTTGTGGGCCATAGAAGTTTTTAATGGCAATTATTAGTCCTAACTGTTTTATGTGGTGTGGTTAATTTCCATTTTGGATGTGCCTCATTTTTTCTTTCTTTCCATAAAATAATCTCACAAGAAGAATAGATAGTGTGGATATAACACATACACCATGGTGGTAAGTCTGACGAATTACTATGATTTAGCAGTTTGGTTTATCCAATAGCTCAAGTGTTAGACTGAGTGAAAGATACCTCCTTTGAACAGTGAGGTCTTGGTATAGATTCCCTATAGGGTGGCTAACAGTGATGTGTGAACTGACAATGGGTGTACTAACAAGCTAACAGGAATAATAATAATAATAATAATCGGCTACAAGGAATAATGATGTGAGTTTTACATCACATTACAGTGAAATCCAGCCACCCAAACACTGTTGGTTTTTATTATTTATTTGATTTAGCTTAAAGTTTTATGAAATGCCGTCCATTTTTGGGTAAAAGACGACCGCTCCAAAAAGTTCTTTTTCCATACCCCACATATTTATGGGGTTTTTAGTCTTACAACTTTCCCTCAAATCCAAGTTTTGTAAGACGACAAAAACACATCCTATGCAGGTAATCACATCTTCGCATATATTGATGAAATGAATGGTTCAGATCATTGTCCATCCTCTCACGGCTCTCAATATCATTGTCCACCTACTCATGAATGGTCTAGATCTTTCTCAACCATCTTAGAAAGGTTAATATTATTTTCTAGAGACTTTTGAACAGTTGATATAGCTATTCACCTACTTATAACCGTCCAAATTGCTAGTCACATGTTAAATAGTGTATATTGCAGCTGACTATCTTGGAACGGCTCAGATCATTGTCCATGTGATTTTCAATGGTTCAAATCAAATCTTATAAAATAAGCCATGTTGCTTAGATTTTACAAAAAGTAGTAAAATAAAGAGACCTCTGACAACCTAACCGGTTATGTCAAAAGAAAGGTCATTTGGATGGCTCCATCATATTAGTTAAAAAATGGGTGACATATGGTAAAAATCTATTAAGTAAATATATAACACGTGTTTTATTTTTAAGTCATGTGTATCAAGCATCATAGAAAACCAGAGTATAAAATAACTCCCCCTTTTAAAAAGAATTTCTCATTTTTCTTCCATGGGGGGTCATTTTTGAGATTGGGAATAGAATTTCAATCCAATGGGTGGGGCATTTCAAAGGAAATATATCCACCGTCCCCAACATGCAACACGTGTGTAGGATCCAAGCCATTCATCAGATGGGGGCACCGGGAATCTTTAATCGGTCAGGCTGGCCCATTCATTAGGTGGAACACACATGTATGTTGAATATAAATTGCTCATCAAATTTTTAAACATCCATTTATCTCATGTATGTTCCAGATCCAGATCGTTCATCAAGTGGGGCTTATCCAAAACAAATTAGGCTGATCACATCATGCGGGAGACGTAATTCATCAGAGGTGTTGATCAGCTAATATTTAATGGTCCAATATTCACGCCCATGTATTGTTATTAAAAAAATTTGATTAAAAATATTTTAATATTATATATATAGGGAAAAGGTACTATACGCTCGACCGTATTATACCTTCCATGAGGTCGAGTGCTGGCGGCACATTATTCGTCGGATGATGAAAATTTTAAACAATCCAGAAAATTTTTATAGGGAACTGGACAAACAAAACCGGTGCAACCGGTTATTAAAATACCCCTCCACCTCTATCTCTCGAAATTAGATTGCGTACTCAGTAAACTCAGTTGGGCCTACTGTGAATGTGTGTGGGTTATCCACGTTGTCCATCCGTTTTTCTAGCTAATTTTAGTCGTTGAGTCGAAAATTGAAGCATGCCCAAATCTCAAGTGGACCAAACCATAGGAAACAGTGGGAATAATAACTTCCACCATTGAAACCTTGGTAGGGTCCACAGTGATGTTTATTTGTCATATAACCCGTTCATAAGATCACACAGACATGGATGAAGGGAAAACAAAAATAACAGATTGATCCAAAACTTCTGTGGCCTCCAAGAAATTTTCAACGGTAGAATTTCAATTGACACTATTTCCCGTGGTGAGGTCTAGTTGAGATTTGGATATACTTCATTTTTAGTCTAGAGCCCTTAAATTATCTGTTAAAATGTATGGACAAAGTGGACAAAATATATAAATCATGGTGGACCCCACAGAGTTTACTCAGTACGCTTAGCGTGCTGAGTTACTCAGTACGCAATCCGCATCCCTATCTCTCTCACGCTTATTTTATGCCAAATACCTTGCGCTAGAAACTTACGTGGGACCTACCGTGGTCTTTTTATTTTTTAAAAAAATTTAAAAAAAAAAAAAAAAAGAAATCTACCCCGTCCATCCGTTTTTCCATATCATTTTAGGACAAGAGGCCCAAAATGAGCCAGATCCAAGATTCAAGTGGGCCGAAAATGTGAGGATTTAACGTCCACAGTTGAAATATTCGTGGGGCCACAAACGTTTTAAATTAGGATAATATTTTTGTTTTCAGTTCATCTCAGTAGAAATATTGTTATGAACAGTATGGATGCAATTGAAACATCACTTTCGAACAGTATGGATGCAATTGAAACATCACTTTCGACCCAAGGAGGTTTCAACGGTAGGAATTTCCCTACCCACCTTTTCCTTTAGTGCAACCTTGATAACCATGAGAATTTCTCAATGATAGAAGTTCAATTCACACTGCTTCTATCCACTTTGGGCGCAATCGCAGATTAGCTACTGAGAGGTTAAGTTGCAAGACTCGCTACTGAAGTGATGTTACCAAGTTCTGTAGGCCCCACCAGGATGTATATTTTGTATCCACACCTTCCATCCATTTGGAGACATCATTTTAGGGCAATATCCAAAGAATGAGTTACAGTGATGCCCACCATTAAAAACTTCTAAATGCCACATAGTGACGCCCACCATTAAAAACTTCTAAAGGCCACAAAAGTTTTAGATTAAGTTGATATTTGTGTTTTCTCTTATTTCATGTCTTTTTTAACTTTTGAACAGGTTGGATTTCAAATAAACATTGTTTATTTGGCGGGCCTTGGGATAGTTTCAATGGTGGGAATCACTCTCCCCATTGTTTTCTGTAGTGGGGTCCACTACAGATTTTTATCTTCCTCATTCTTTGACTCATGCCCCAAAAGTATATCTCAAAATGGATGGACGGTGTGTATACAACACATACATCATAGTGGGGCCCACAGAACTTGGTGATGTAACTTTGGTAGCCGACTTGCTACTCAACCCGTCAGTATATAATCCGCGTACATCCACTTCCATATTAAAAGGAACACAGATTGCTTCCTACTCCCGCCCAGACTGTAATCCGTCTCGGCAGGGCTTTGTGGGGCCCAATGTAATGTAAGTGTTTTATCCATTCTGCTCAATGATTTTCTCAGATCATTTTAATATATGAACTAAAACATGAAGCAAGTCCAAGGCTTAAGTAGACCACAAGGTGGGGATTGAACGTCCACCATTAAAAACTTC
The DNA here is from genome assembly GCA_030180095.1 of Magnolia changhungtana. Classification (NCBI taxonomy): domain Eukaryota; kingdom Viridiplantae; phylum Streptophyta; class Magnoliopsida; order Magnoliales; family Magnoliaceae; genus Magnolia; species Magnolia changhungtana. Next base: position 1,302,353 of record JASAUF010000467.1, on the reverse strand, counting down.
TTGCGAGCCTGATAAGTTTCGGATCAAGTCGATATTTGTGTTTTCAATTCATCCACGTCTACATGACCTTATGAATAAGTTGGATAGTAAAAACATATAACGATGGCACTTAGAAAGGTTTCAACGGTGAGTGTCATTATCAGTACAACCCCGTATGTCGTGGTCCATTGGAGCTATGGACCTGCCTCATTTTTAACATAAAAACTTAAAACGATCTGAGAAAGTCTTTTAATGGTGTGAATAAAACACTTACATCACGATGGGCCCCACAGAGCCCTGCTCACCTAGACGACGCAATATGCGTCCTATTAAAAGTTGTAATGGACTCCAACGCTAGCTAGACGCAGATTAGCTACAAACAGGTTACATCACCAAGTTCCGTGAGACCCAACATGATGTATGTGTTATATCCATACTGTCCATTCACTTGGAGATATCAATTTAAGGTATGAGACAAAGAATGAGTCAGATCCAAAGTTGGAATGTACCCACCACAGAAAACAGTGGATAGAGTGACGCCCACCATTAAAATTTCTAAGGGGCACAAAAGTTTTTGATCAAGTTGAAATTTGTGTTTTCCCTCCTTTCATGTATGTCTTAATTTATGAATAAGTTGGATCTCAAATAAACATCATAGTGGGCCTAAGGAAGGTTTCAACTGCGGGCGCAAGGCTTTCGCATAAAATACGCGTGAGAGAGGTGGAGGGATATTTTAATAACCTATTGCACCAGTTTTGTTTCTCTAGTTTTCCTATAAAATCTTCTCATGTGTTTAAAATTTTCACCATCCGACGAATAATGTGCCCCAGCACTCGACCTTACAGAAGGTATAATACGGTCGAGCGTGTAGTATCTTTTCCCATATATATAAGTTTTGTTTGAAAAAACTTGTGGTTTTGGCGTTCTTGGGAATAGTCCCATATCGGAAAAGAGAGAGAGAGAGAGAGAAAAAAAAAACAGTGTTTATATGTGAGGTGTGTAATATTTTATTATTTACTTGGTTGATCCATGGAGTACATGGGAGGGCATGGGCATGTGAAGTACTGTAGCTATAAAAGCGCTAGTGGCGCACTTTGCACTTCGTGTGTGTTCAATGGGTCGCTCCACCGCGACCTTATGTGAACTAGTGCGAGTCGCAGTGCGATAGGAAATATGGGTCAGGTGGCTAGAGTGGACGAGTGGTCTGAATGAGACTAGTATGGCTTTTATAGATGCTGGAAACTAACAGTTGGAGAGAGGTTTAACGGCACATGCAATATTAAACCAAACCATACAGAAACTACTACATGTGGTCATAAAATGGCTACAGAAATTACTGCATGTGGCTAGCCCAACAGTCATAAAACGGCTAGCCAATGAATTTAAACAGCTAGCATGCAGCACCCAGTTGTCCCACATGCATAATGGTCAGAAACCACTAATAACGACTAGTTTCTCACCAATAGCTATATGACGGTCATATTGAATTATGATCATGCACCAAAACAATCAACAAACATGGCCTATAAAAACAGTGCCTAAATAGTTCATTGGACCATCATCAACACTCAAAGCATTCTCACTTACAACCCAGCAAGAAGAGCAACAATGTACTCTAATTAGTTAGCAAGGTTCATACGAACCTTATCCAGAAGAACTCAAGAAAAAGATCAAAGAAGTGATCTAAAATTTTCTAATCTTCTTTCTAAATCTGAAATTTTCTTTTATTTATCTGTCAGAAAAAATTGTGTATACAGAATTTCATTTGTGGTTTTTCGTGTTCGCTCAATGCAGAATTACACACAAGTTCATCATATCCTATACGCGATTTAATTCATCATATCCTATAAGCGATTTAACTACAACTCATCAGCATTCTCAGTTATTTTGAGAAGGGACGAATAACGTTTTAACGACGGTGTGATTACACATGCTTAACAAATTTGTGCTAACATGTACGGCCTATTTCGTGGGCCAGGTAAGGAGAAATGAGTAACGGGCGACTTGATAAGTGACCCGGATCAAGCTCTGATGTGCATACACGTGTGCCGCGAGGACCAATCTCAACCTTATTAAGTACACGTGCCACCATGGCACACGTGTTATAAGATCAACGCCATTCATCAGATGGACTCCTCTCTAAACATGCTCTAGCCCATAAATCTGGCGCGTCCAATGAACAAGTGGGCCGAGTGACCAAAGGTCTACATTGAATGTACAAGCATGTCCCACGTGATTGGTGGGACTCACTTGATTTTTGGCCAATGACATGTCGATGGAACGGTTCACCTGATCAATGGCCCTGATTCACGCACGTGCCACTATACCTCGATAATTATCATAACATTTAGAACGAAGGACTCGCTGCCAACCACCCCTCTAAATAAAAACGGACGGTTTAAAATACTTGCCAGGGCCACCATTTAAACCGTCAGATGGCCCACACAAATTTTCAGGTTGGCATACGTGCCGCCATACAGTCCCCTACGTGTGGCAAAGTGGCAGAAAGACCGTACACACGTGTGAAGGTCAAGGAACCGAAAAGCAGTCAAAGAAGAGGGAGATCTGACAAATGCTTTTTTCCATGAAACATCCACTACTGGACGGCTAAAATGAGTGAGGAATCATTAGTCTTTTTTCCTTTTTACCACTTGTTTGGTGGATTTGAATGGACAGGGATAGGTGGGCCCCACCCCAACATGAGATGCTTTGCCAACGCACCTAAAATCAGATGCATTTCAAAGCATCCAGAGCAGTTGGCAGAGGTGGGGCCCACCCTTGTCTCTTAATCTCACAACCCCATTCTACCCCTTTGGGTATTATTGTTTTGTTCCCATCCACCCAACCTGTCTCTGGTTTGTACTTTGTATTCTTCTATTCGGAATTGTATGATACAACCTTACATTGATGTATAAATCCGGTTCTGTCCTCAAGAGCTTGTGTGGGCCCATGTGGTGGGCCCAGTCCTAGATATTTCTATGTTTTTCTATTCAGACTATGGTTTAGAGACTCGGTGACTTGGACTGACTCAGTGGGCATTCGGCTGAGTCAACTTGTACGAGTCACCCCCTCTCTCTAAACACTCGGGTCGGCTCAGTTGGCCTTGAGTCGTGTGAGTCATTCTAAGTCACCCCTTTTTCTTAATTTTAAGTAATTATGGGACTAACTATTCACTCTATTTATCTATTGCGCCAATTTAGGATGCGATTTATAAAATCAGGTGAATTAAAACTCAAGGAAAACATATTGGCTAGTGATTAAGTTCATTGGTCCATGTGCTACCATAAAAGAGATATAGCTCACATAAAGTATGTTTGAAAGTTATTCAGTCGAATACGTATTCAAACTCCATCTTTAATAGTAACACTTGACCCAATTAAATTTTGTCATCTTATATTATATATAAGAGATATCCCTGTAATTCAGTAACCAGGCAATCTTCATTGACAAGAGGGTTGTGTGGGGTCCACAGAAATATCAATGACAAATCCACTCTATACATCTATTTTGAAAGACCAAAATAGGACAATACTCTAACAATTAGGTGGATCCAAAACTCAGGTGAGCCACACCAACAAAATAGTGGGAACGGCAATGTCTATTGTTGAATCTTTCATGGAGCTGACCATGATATTTATATCTCATCGAAACTATTCATATAATGATTACCACTCAGATAAACTGTAGGAACAAATATCATTCTGATACAAAACTTCTATCCCCACCAAGTAGTCAATCCCTATTGTTCGTGTGGTATGGCCCACATGTGTTCTGGATCTAATTGATTTTTAGAATCCTATCCTATTGTGGTCTTTCAAAACAGATGAACGGAGTCGATTTGTCATGGACATCTCCATGGCTCCACACAACTCTAGGCACAGAGATATATCGGTGCTGGAGGTCACAAGCAATCCTCTCCTATCACATGAAACAATGGAATTAAACACTAGCCATTGATACCTTCTTGGAGTTCACAAGAGGTTTTTTTATTAATTTTATATATATATATATATATATATATATATATATAATATAAAATCCACTTCGTCTTAGTGGGAATAACCTTACAACAGGTTGGATTGTATGTAAACATCTTGGTGGGCCCTAGGAAGGTTTCAATGGTACGTTTTATGTCCCACTCTCTAGTGATGCCACATTTGAATTTTGAATTTACTCATTTTTGGCTCATGCCCTATCAAGAGCTCGCGAAACTAATGGACAGAGTAGATATTACCGGCACATCATGGTGGGTCCCACATAAGTTCCTCCTTCCATGGACATCATGGTGGGTCCCACATAAGTTCCTCCTTCCATGGACATCATGGTGGGTCCCACATAAGTTCCTCCTTCCATGGACATCATGGTGGGCCCCACAGAAGTTCCTTCAGAAGAGGATTAAAGGGAGAGATTCCATCCAAATGACTCGGACAGGTCTGACTCGGCCAGACTTGGTAATTGTATCACCCCAGTCACATTCGACTAGAATGAGTAGGACTGAGTCACCCCTAAGAACCCGGACTCATTGTGTCGAACCAGATCGGTGTCTACTGAGTCTGACTCGACTCATCCTAGTCACACCCGACTGGAACGAGTCTTAAAAACATGGCTGAGACCACCAAAAAGACCGTTTGAGTTTGGTGGGCCAGATGGACCCGAAATTGAAGACCCGGTTACTATCCTAGAGCTGATCATCTACAGGCAACTGTACCACAGCTCATGGCGCCATGCCACCATTCCTGCCAATATGCCACCTTTTCAGGGAATCCGTACCATAAAAAGGATAGATCTCACTATAAAGATCACGATGATAGAAATTCAGGCTAATCCGCTGGCTAGGTGGGCCAAACTTGTCTGTTGAGTGAAAAACTTCCATTATCCATCCATTCCCAAAGCATGACCAACCTGATGACCTGTTTTTATGCAATTCAATCAAACACAAGGCCACCCTTGTAATCAAATGTTGTATTTAGATTTCGTATGTGATTATAATGTGCAAGCATGCCAAAGTTGTTCTTAACTCAATGTTTGATTGAGCACTCTAATCCCTTGCTGAAATGAATGCATAGGAACAGATTTGAAAATTCAGCTATCGAGTTTGTCACCGGTTATAATGAACGATTAGGTTATTTACGAAAGAGTATGATTAGCCATTCTTGATGGATTCTTTTTACCTTACAACTTCAGAATTTTTCTTTTACCAAGTGTAAAGATGGACAAATAAATTAAAATTAAGCTAAATAGTATCATTTTTATTAATATTTAAATATGCGGCACACTATAATTGACAAAGTATTAAAATAAACAATTTAGAAAAAAAAAAATGATAAATATCTAATCCATCTAAAAAAACAAATAATCAAGGTTGATGGGCAACAAGATATGACCAAAAAAATAATTGCCTAAGTATGAACTCAATTAATCAAAATCTAGCAACTTATGGTTATAGACATTTAATTTAATTATATAGTACTGTAAATCATTTTGAGAAATAATTTAGTCAACGCTTTAAGACCATGCAGCACACATGCTTAAGCCTGGCTAAGTTTTTTATTTATATACGTAACGATAGCGCTAGACAATAGCGATTTATGCTAAAGCTAGGCTAGGCTATATTATGTTATGCTACAATAAAAGTAAAGATAAATGCAAAAGATAAATGAGTTATGTTTGGTGTGGGCCTCGAGCTCTATTCACGTGCTCTTTGGTTTTCCTTGCTAATCCTGAAACCTCTTTACTTACTGCATGCATTCTGAATAAGAAAGTATCTGTATTTACGTAGATGGTCTCCTCTGGAAATAATTGCAATGAGATTTGGGATCATTTCGATGTACATTTGGGACTATTGGCTTCCGGATCTAGATTTTTGCATAAATGGTCCCTTGAGTGTTGTTGTATTTAAAAATAAATCTATTAGGGGAACCTCTACCCTCCCAACCTCGAATCAATCCTGGTCACCCATCTTGTGACCTAATCAAACCACTTCATATAAGACCTTGAACCTTTGCTCCCTTTTAATTGTGGTCCTAAAGGGGTTAGATCATTCAGGAGGACACTGTTGCATGAAAAAGTAGTTCGATCAAAGTTATCTCCACCTTTCTTCCTACTTTGTCCCATTTAATTGTCGAACTGGTCAAATCAGAATTCTCATCAAGCTCTCTTATTTTCTTAATTTTGATTATTATACAAACTAGGAACCGATTTGATTGGTATTCATCCTCTTTTGATTTGGATCCAAACAACAACCGAATATTATTGAATATCAGTTTGATTTTTAATTTTCAAATATTCAAAATCTTCATTATCACCATAAACTCTCCGAATGTCTCTAAAAAAATCTCATATTTTAAAATGACCATAAGGGAGCCTCAAAGATAGGATTCTTTCTTTATGTGGATCTTTATAAACATGCAGACACTCATTAATTGACAAACCATTACATGACATGTAATGGTTTGATAGTATAAAGGTATGTGCCACCACATTAATAATGAAATAAATATCACTGAAGAAACATCAAACTAATATATGATGATGTGGGATTATGATTTATGTGAAAACCAAACCTTTAGCATAAACATGTGATGGCTTGTCATTGGTCGACATAAGTACACTAAAAATAGGTGTAAACAGTTTTTGTGCGAAGTGATATTTATGGTGGGGCCTATCGTTCCCAAGGAATCAACGGTCTATATCACCTGCCACACATGACACGTCCAGATAATGGTGCTTCCTAAGGGCCCGTTTGGACGGTGGGATTGAAAGGGATTCGAATGTAACCGGGTGGATTGCACAGATACCAACAATATTAATTGCTGGTCAGGGGATTGTCTCAAATCCCACTGTTTTCCATGATCCGGCGTTCAAGAGAGGTGTCTGTTTGGACAGTCAGGGTAACGAAGGATAGCGTGAACGTTTCCTGTTTGGCCGGGCATGGGATTGCAATCCCCTACATTCCAACCAATCCCGTGTTTGGAAAGTGGCAATGGCTGAGATACGGATTGGCCCCACCATGATGAAAGTGTTTTCTCCATTTCGTCCATCCATTTTTTAAGATCATTTTAAGGCTTGATCAGAAAAACGAAAGGAATAGACACCACAGGAAAACAATATTGATGGGATATCCACCATTAAAATCCTCCTAAGGCCCACTGTACTGTTTATTTGACATCCAATCCGTTGATTAGGTCATACAGACCTAGATGAAGGGTAAAAACAAATATCAGCTTGATCCAAAACTTTTATGGCTCCCAAAAAAATTTTAATGATTGAAATTCATTCAACACTGTTTCTTGTAATGTGGTCCACCTGATATTGGGATATAACTCATTTTTGGTCTAATATCATAAAATGATATTAAAAACTAGATGGACAGCATGGATGAAATGTAAACATCATGGTGAGGCCTACAGAGCACCGAACATCAGCCATTCGCTGGTTGAGGGGGAGTAGCCAATCCGTTTCCCGCACGGGGTAGCGTACTGGACGCGGATTTCCTGCGAAAGCCTTTTCGCAGGAAGTTACTGCACAAAGATGATGGGTGGGGTCTACCACCATGTTTGTAGGAAATATACTCCGTTCATCCGTTTGGAGAGCTCATTTTAGGACAATCCACCAAAAATGAGATAGATCCAAAACTCAAGTGGGCCACATCAGAAGAAACAGTGAAGATTCATTGAGAACCGTTGAAATATTTTTATGACCATAAAAGCTTTTTTTTTCAGGTTAATTTTTTGTATTTTCATTTCATCTATGTGGTAATGACCTTATAAACGGTTTGGATGATATATAAACATCAAGGTGGATCTCAGGAAAGCTTCAACGGTAGGTATTTCTTTTCCCAAATTTCCCTTTGGTGTGGCCCAATTGATTTTTGGATCCACCTCGTTTTTGGTGGATTGTCCTAAAATGAGCTTTCCAAATGGATGAACGGAGTATATTTCCTATAAACATAATAGTGAGCCCCACCCATCATCTTTGCGCAGGAACTTCCTGCCAAAGGCTTTCACAAAAATCCGCGTCGTACTGGCTCATGACGCAATCCACCCCCCGACTCGCCAATCCGGAGGGATTACCTAATCCCACGTAGACTCCCTCGCAACAAACCGTGATCTTATCCTCCGGCATATCCCAAACGTTGTCGTCTGTCGTACAGGTGGGATTTGACTCCGCAATCCATCCTAAGCCGTCCGTTACCGTTCAAATCCACCCGTCCAAACGGGCCCTAACGAATAATGGGCATCTTTATAGCGAGGATTCCATGATTCAGTAAGTGGGGCCCATGATTCGGTAAATCCAGACCTTTAGAATGTTGAGTCCCACCATAGATGGAGGAGTCATCATCCCAGATTGGAAGATCAGAGACCTTAATGATAGGACTTTTTTCAACTGAATATGGACCGTTGTTTTTATTTCTCATCTCAATCGCCTATCTATAAGCCACAAATCAAACGGTTACGATTGTCCTATCAAGAAGATTTCACCGTGGGACACAGCAGATAAAATAGTCTATATTAGTGAAATGTGGGCCCCACCTGTCAGAAACCGTTGATGCTGGCCAACGTACCATGTAAAAACATCGCAAGAGTAGAATCCTTAGAGAAGGCCCTTTTGAAAAGGATGGCTCCTCCTAATGCCACGTGTAAATTTGATGACCGTTGCTACTAATAAAGACTCAGTTCTGTAAAGACGAGTTTAGCAGTCTGCAGGACTACCCAAAATTGCAGTAATCCTCAAGATGTGGAAGTATGCAGGGCCCACCATGGAAATTTTGGGACCGTTGGAGGCCCACAATCCTAACCATCCAATCGACTGGTGTATTAAATTAAACCGCCGGCCTTGGAACTTCCACTTTGCATGTGTCCATCTGGTTGGACAATCTGACCGTCCAATCGCTTGTTAGATGTAAACCATCCATGTCTCAATCTCAACCGTCCGTTTGCTAGCGATGTGACACTCCTCATCATCTGATCTTTGGGATTTTCACTAGTGGCCATCCAAAGGCCCACTGGTGAACAGATCTAGTCACCAGATGGGCCACATGAGGTTAGAGTTCCACAAAGAAGGAAATGGCAGCCATAGTTCAAAAACTGAGCGACTCAACTTAAAACTCGACCGAGTCAACTCAACTCGGCAAGATATTGGACCGGGGAGAGGTCTTCTAAGAGAGAGTACAATGGTCCTAGTTGCATCAGTTTCCTTGGACAGTCCAATCACCGATCTGAACCGTCCATTTAAGTCCAAAACACATTTCACGAGCTCTAATGCAAAAAAAATCAGCTGATCAAATGATCCAATCCATCCTTGATTTAGCATTTTTTCTACAGCCATCTTTTTCAAAGCCATAGATGGCATGGTTGTGGTTACCTAACAAAAGTGATTCTTTAGAATCATAAGCAATCCATGATGAACCCCAAAATATAGATGGATCAAATTGCTGATTGGACCTATTTCTGTGTATACAATCTTGACTGTCCATATTAAACGCCACTAATCAAATGGTTATTGTTTGTCAAATAGCTTTGATGTTTGAACAGTAGTCCATGAAATGTGTATAGAAGCTAATGAACGGTCTAGATCAATGACCAAGTGTTCCAATGCAACTGGGAACACTATAGAGTGCTCGGAGAGCCTTCTCTTATAAATATTTTATTTTAATTATTAAACATGAAATCAAGTAAAGATTAAGTTGAGTTATTGAGTTGACCACCATCCCTTGGTCAGGCGAGTCGCTATCCATCTGATTCTACACTAAATGAGTTGGACCGACTCGCCCAGCCATTCAACCATGGATTTAAACTTTTCCTTCTTTTTTTTTCCCTTTTAAACACACTACATATGGGAACTCAAACCCATGACCTCATTCTTTAAAACGCACTGTATCTACCATTATGCAATGGGTTAAAACCATGGCTAGGGCTGTACACGAGTAGAGTTAGCTCAGTTAGCTCTCTCGACTCGACTTGAAAAGGCTCGAATCGACTTGGTTTGAAATTGAGTTCGAGCCGAGTCAAGCTGATTTTTCAAGCTCGAAAAAATTTCGAACTGAGTTCGAGCTTGCCCAAGCTCGACTCAACTCGGATCAAACCCAACTCGAATCGAACTCGGATCGAACCAGTTCAGTGACTCAGTTACTTTGATATTCCTGTTGCTCACCAGGTGTTTGATGAAATGACTCAACGAAGTATGGCTAGTGGCAAGGAAGGTAGGTAAATGAAACAAATACCCTTTTTTCTTGATTTTTATGTTACTTACAAGGTGTTTGATGAAATACATATAAAACTACTGTTGTTGTTTTACATGCAGTGATATTTTGAAGGTACAGTCCATGTGTTTGTGAAAATGCTACACAGGCGAACCCGGCTCAATCTTGGCTCGAACTCAGCTCAAACTGGCCCGAGCTGCTGACCAAATCGAGCCGAGATGGCCAGTCAGGCTCAAGGACCGAGCCGAGCCGAGTTCGAGCTGGGGTCAGCAAGTGGTCAAGCCGAGTCAAGCTATGCCAAGCTCGACTCGACTCAACTCGTGTACACCTCTGATGGATTCGGGTCACACCAAGTCGCGTCATGCATCACGTCAATTAAGTAGTGTAGACACTCCACCCCAAGCTGATAAGTTGATTGAGTTTGAACTGATGGATAAATAACCGAATCTCAATCCTAAACTCTAACCCTTGAAGCCTAAATCTTGAGAATCACAGTCCTAAACCATAAACTCCGCCCATTTAACCTAGTTATCCTCGGATGATGCAAAACTTCAAAACCACAATCTTCACAAAAAAGTCTTCACACGCTTGGAGGATCCTGCCTACCAAAGCAGGGAGTCCGCGTGTAGAACAACGACAGCCAGGTTGCCACCGGCTACGTGACACTCCCTCTCTTTGGGGCAGCGTTCTTCAAACATATGGAATACTCATTTTTTGAACCATAAGTGTGTGTTTGAAGTACATTTACTATGATGCCCGTCTCCTTACCCAAATTTACCATTTTACCACATCATCTAACCTATAAGATGATGATGCATGTGGCAATTTCCAATTACAGCCCTTCAACTACTTTTTGCCCCTAGAATCACCAGGAATTATCATAAAATCGAGTCAGGAGACTATAAATAGCCCCCATCACCTTCTCATTTCAAGCATCCACTTTCATTTCAACTCACTCTCATTTCTAGAAATTCATTAACTTTAGTCATAGCCTTAGCCACCCCTCTACTAACAAGAGTTAGAGAGAGAGAGAGAGAGCCTAACCATGGTCTAGCCTAGCCTAGCCAGAGTCCAAGTCTCTTAAGCTAGCTAAGTTCAAATATGAGTCACTTAATCTAACCTTGCGACACTAACATTCATCCAACCAAACAAGCCTTTATCAGTTTCATCGAATCAGCGCATAACATTTATTCCCTTCTCAACCCCTCTACTCCTTATATACATCAACATCATAGTGCATTTTCATCACTTTCACACATCTAATTGATGGGCGTATGCTTTGAGGCTTAGCAATATAATCGGATCTTGCCCATCAGAATCCTTAGCCAGTTAGCTGTTTTTTTAGCATATCCATTGTATTTTATCATTTTCTCGCATCTGATTAGTGGGCATATGATCTAAGACTTACCAATATAATCACAGTAGATCCACCAAAAGCATTAGCCAGTTGGTCGTTGTTTATCATAAGTATCCATACAACATCAGACATCCCATACATACATACTTTACGGCTTATACTTGATCATTTCAAACATATGCTCTATGGCTTACTGAGATAGTCGGATCTTGCCTATCAAAAATTTGGATCGGTCAATCATCACTACCATTACATCGCATTACATTTTCTACATGCGAGAACTATTCTTATTCTTCAGAAATTAGTCAAATGGATGCCTAACACCTTCCATCTCTGTAACAGTGATCCCTTACTTAAAATCTTTATAATATAAACTCACGATTCAACTTAGGATTAAAGATCTTTGGGTTTTCAATCTTAAGCGTTTTTACGGAGTTTAACCAACTATAGAATCGTAATAATTACTTAGTGGTAACTCTGGTCAAATATTACACCTTTTATCCTCTTTCACGAAACCCCTTGAACGAGGGAATCAGTGAAAAGAAGAGAGTAGATTTCCCGTACCCTCGGGAAATCCGCCCTCCAGCATCTACAAGTATTCAAGCTACTTGATAAGTCTTTTCGACTCAATAAAGTCAATATCAGGGACTAATTTCCTATTGGGATGGCTCGAAATTCCATTGAGTCGAGTTGACTTGGCCAACTTTCAAGTTAGGTCACTGAGTAAGTCAATTAAGTGAGCCAACTCAACAAGACTTTCCAATCTAAGAGTCGGATTGATTCGGTGAGTCATCTAACCATGGATTCATACTTTTTTCTTGTTTTAACATACACACATCATATGGGTAATCGAACCCATGACCTTAGTGTTGAAATTCACTCTCTCAACCACTAAACCATGGGTTGGAACCTCGGGTTCGAACTTCACCCATACTTAAAATCAATTCAGGTCACACCTGGTCACATCACATTGACCAAGTAGTCAAGCCATCTTGATAAGTCCTTCCCACTTAATGAAGTCACAATCATGTACTAGTTTTCTATTGGGTTGGCTTGAAATCCCATTGAGTCGACTTGACTTGGCCAAGTTTCAAGTTGAGTCACCGAGTAAGTCAATTAAGTGAGCTAACTCAAGTCTTTCCAATTCAAGAATTGGAGTAACTCAGCAAGCCATCTAACCATGGATTCGAACTTTTTCTTTTTCTTTTTTTTTTTAAGCCACACACCTCACATAGGCACTCGGACCCATGACCTTGGTGTTGAAAATCACTCTCTCTACCACTTAGCTATGGGTTGGAATCTTAGGTTTGAACTTCATCCATAATTAAAATCAGTTCAAGTCACATCATGTCAACCAAGTAATCAAGCCATCTTGATTGATCCTTCCCACTCAATGATGTCACTTTCACAAACGAGTTTCCTGTTATGTTGGGTCGAAATCCCATTAAGTCGAGTTGACTCGTCCAAGTTTAACGTTGGGTCACCAGTAAGTCAATTAAGTAGGCTAACTCAATAAGTCTTTCTAATTCAAGAGTTCGGCTAACTTGGCGAGTCATATTCTAACTATGGATTTAAACTTTTTCTTTTTCTTTTTTTTTTAACACACCTCACATGGGTACTTGAGCCCATGACCTCAATGTTAAAATGCACGCTATCTACCACTTAGCCATGGGTTGGAACCCTAGGTTTGAACTTCATCCATACTTAAAATTAATTCGGGTTACACCAAGTCACATCACGTTGAGTAAGTAGTCAAGTCGTTTTGATAAGTACTTCCGACTTAACGAAGTCACTATCACAGACTAATTTCCTATGAAGTTTGCTCGAAATCCTATTAAGTTGAGTTGGCTGGCCAAGTTTCAAATTGGGGCCAACTCAACAAGTCTTTCCAATTTAAGACTTGGACTAACTCATCGAGTCATGTAACCATGGATTCAAGCTCTTTCTTGTTTTTTAACAAGCATACCTCACATGGGCACTCTAACCCTTGAGCATTGTTGAAACGCATTGTCTATCACTCAGCCATGGTTAGAACCCTGGTTTGAACTTCATCCTTACTTAAAATCAGATCGGGTCACACCAAGTCACATCACATTGGCTAAGTAGTCAAGCCATCTTGATAAGTCCTTCCGACTCAATGAAGTCACTATCATGGACTAGTTTTCCTATTGGGTTGGCTTGAAATCCCATCGAGTCATGTTAACTCAGCCAAGTTTCAACTTGGGTCACCTAGTAAGTCAATTAAGCGAGCCAAATCAAAAGGTCTTTTCAATTCAAGAGTCGAATTGACTTGCCCAGTCATCTAACCATGGATTCGAAAAGAAAAATCTTCCTCGTCATCTAACCATGGATTCGGAAAAAATAAAAAATAAAAAATAAATAAAAATAAAAATCTTCCTTTTAAGGCACACACACTTCACATGAGCAATTGAACCCATGACCTTAATGTTGAAGCATACTCTATCTACCACTTAACATGGGTTGGAACCCTGGGTTCGAACTTCATCCTTATTTAAAATCAGTTGGGTTCACACCAAGTCGCATCACGTCAGCTAAGTAGTTGATAAGTCCTTCCGACTCAATGAAGTCACTATAAAAAAAACTAGTTTCCTATTTGGTTGGCTCGAAATTCCATTGAATCAAGTTGACCCAGCCAAGTTTCAAATTGGGTCACAGAGTGAGTCAATTAAGCGAGCCAACTCAGTAAGTCTTTCCAATTCAACCATTTCAAATCACATCTCCAAATCTTACCGAATCGCGTTGACTCGGCCAAGTTTCGACTCGGGTCACCAAATAATCAGACAACTCTTTCCTAGTCAACCGAGTCACTTCGCAAGCTAGTTTCCAAATGGCTCAGTGGAAACTCACCGAGTCAAATCAGTAAAGTTTTGAGTCGCTTCACCGAGTTTTAAATTAATTAAATTAACTATGAATTTTAAACCATACCAGCCAAGATGGGACAGCAGTTATCAAGGTAGAGACATGGTGGGCCCAACTACACTATTCCCCTGTGATGGATGTTGGACCGTTCTAAAAGGACTCCAAACATGTCTACATGCTTTATAGTCATAAACACAATCAATGTTTTCACCTTCCATTTGTTACGTGTAGAATATCCTATCCATGAAAAATGTGGACCACATCATGATGATCACTTCATATGAAAATCAGACCGACCCACTTATCAAATCCGACACAACAACAATACCAATGGTATAACCCAATGTACTGGTGTGGCCCACCTAATGAGTGGATCAGTCTGATTTTCATATCAGACGATCTTCACGGATAGAATCACATTTTTGAACGGTTTGGATATCCTATAAATGATATGTTGGTGGCAAAGGAAAAGGATATAGCGTAGCTTATGATACATCTGTTGTATCTGATCATATCTCCATGAATAATTTCATGCATGGTTATAGGGATTCTCTTCCTTGGATTTTACTCCAATGTTTAAGGATTTTCTCTAAGAAGATTTCCTTTTTTCCATGAAAGATTGACAATGGCCCCTTCAATCCAATCAGATTGGTTAGCCGCCCTATCTAGGGTAGCAAACTGGTCCGGTTGACTGGACCCGACCCTAAGAACTTGGACCTACTGGGTCGGGTCAGGGTCTTGTTATAAACCCCGCTGGTGTAACTCACATGGGTATGTGCATTAGATCCGCTCCGTCCATCAGGTGCACGGCCTCATATTCACCGTAGAATCTCGAAACTCATGTAGGCTACACCATAGGGAGCAGTTGGGATGGTAACGCACACCGTTAGTTTTATGCGGGGTCCACCATGGAGTTTATGTTCCATCGAAACCATTCATTCGATGCCAATCAGCAGTACGAAGCGACCTCCAAAAAATTACACCATTCCATAACTCCAGTGAACTGTTTCACATGATTTTACACCTGATTTTACATTTCTCTCTATGATGTGGCCCACCGGAGTTTTGGGTAGGCCAGATTTTCGGGATCAACGTCAAAAATAGGGTGGAAAACCTAATGGACGGAATGGATCTCCTACACCAGTTATGCCGGCGTTTTTTTTTAAGCCAGTAGGGTCACCCAATCCGACCCTGGGCCTAACTTTTAAATGGTTCAGATTCAATTTATATTCGAGCCTTCATGAGAGCCGTAAGATGAGAACAGCTGGGATTCAGTACACTCGAGAGAGAGTCCGCCTCCTGCACACACACACACACTCTCTCTCTCTCTCTCTCTCTCTCTCTCTCTCTCTCTCTCTCTCTCTCTCTCTCTCTCTCTCTCTCTCTCTCTCTCTCTCTCTCTCTCTATATATATATATATATATATATATATATATATATAAATTGTATCCTCATGATCTATGCTTAAAAACAGACCTGACCTAGACCCAGCTTAATTGGACCATTGTGATTTGTGACAAAAATTTAATAATTTAAAAAAATATTTTAAATTTATTTACTGATTTATTAATAAGTATTTATATTTTTAATATTTTATTTACAGCGAGAATTTCCCAACAACATAACAATAAAAACATCAAAATATGAAAATCTCCTAAGAAATTACCAAGAATGAGATTTGTCACTGTGTTTTGGAATTGGACCCGACCCAAAGACGACCCAGATGGGTCTGGAAGGGATATCTAGACCCGGTTATTGAGAATTCCCTTTCCCATGAGATTTTTTGGGATTCTAATAATTTCAAATGAAACATCCAAACAAGCACTTAAAGATACCCCACAATGTAAGCTTGTCTTTGTTGATCTTGACTACATAATGGCTACTTTGTGGCACTATCAAATGACAATACCCTGTTACCACACCTTTACAATTATTTTTACATGTGATTGGATGTATCATAAAAATATACATTAATTAATTAATTGATAATAAAATTAAATTTTTACAAAAAAAAATTGCTTACATTAGATTACCACCACATCTAAAAATATCCGCCGCCGACACCGATAAATAGTACTAGTGCCATGCCACCCACCCACCTACATCAGGTGGGCCCCACCGTCCATGAGCGCTCAAAACCAGGTAAGCTGATTACCGATGTCGGTGGTGTGTTGATGTCACCAAGTTATGTAGGCCCTACCATGATGTATGTGTTATATCCACACCGTCCATCTATTTTGCGAGATTATTTTTGGGCGTGGGCCCATAAATGAGACAGATTCAAAGGTCAAGTTGAGCACGCCAAAATAATCAGTGGGGACAATGACACACACCGTTGAAATGGACCCCACCATTATGTTTATTTCCCATCCAACCTGTTCATAAGGTCACATAGACCTAGATATCATACAAAACTTCTATGGCCACCAAGAAGCTTTCAATGGCAGGCGTTCAATCCCCACTTCTTTGTGTGGTGTGGTCCACTTGACCTTTGGATCTGCCTCATTTTTTGTCCCATACACTAAAATGATCTTACAAAATGAATGGACAGTGTGTATATAACACATACATCATGGTGGGACCCACAAAACTTGATGACGTCAACACACTACAGAGGTTGGTGGTGTGGAACACACCATGGACAAAACACATGCAACCGTGCATACATGGTGGGACCCACTTGGTGAAAGACCCTAATCTTGCACATGTGCACAAACCACACATTCCAACATGATTAGGAAGGAATTCAATGGCTGAAATAGAAAGAAACAGGGACCACAGCTGATGAAAATACTAAAAATGTAGAGAGGATATCCTTTTCAAGGCATGGATGGGGGAATCATCTTTCCATGACATGTCTCTACCAGAGGCTTGGGACGATTTTAACAACTCAATATAAACACAGCTAGATTCTGTTTTCATGCACGAATAAAACAGCACCAGCTCTGTTGGTGGTCCCCACCATCACCTAAAAGAAAGGGAATATGACACATGATTTTAAAAATGACAGGGCATGAGCCAAAACAGTTGCATCTGTTATCAAGATAATGCATTTGTTTTTATTTTTGTCTTTCACGCCTCATACCTTAGTTCTAAAACTCGGTGACTCGACTCAGAACTCGGACGAGTTGACTCAGTTTGGCGAGATTTTTGAGCTGAGTCAATAGGAAACTCACTCATATGACTCAGTCCCAAGTGTCGCGGAATCGACTTGCATGTCTGTGGGACCCACCGTGATGTTTGTGTTATATCCACTCTGTTCATCTATTTCACCAGCTCATTTTAAGATACGAGCCCGAATATGATAAAGATCCAAAACTCAAAGCAGGCCTACACCATACATAACAACGGAGATAGGAATGCCCACCATGGAAATTTTCTTGGGGCCCACCGTGATGTTTATGTGCTATCCAATCCGTTCATATGGTGATTCCCTCCTGAATGTAGGGAAAACACAAATATCAGCCTAATCCAAAACTTCTGTGGCCCCCATGAAGGCTTCAACAGTGGGAGTTCAATCCCCACTATCCCACTTGAGTTTTGGATCTCTCACATGTTTGGTCTCATGTCCTAAAATGAGCTGGAAAAACGGATGATAGAGGGGGATATAACACAAACATCAAGGTAGGCCCCTTCGAGCTTCCTGAGTCGGCTCATTGACTCAGTTCACTCGATGAGACTTACAGTGACTCAAGCTGAGTCACTTACCTGATGAACCTTTTTATCTTTTTTAAGAACGCCGGGAGGCAGTGAGTTCCGAACTCACAACTTTAACTATGAAATCAAATGTCTTTAGCCAGCCACCTATGAGTTTGTGTATTTGTTCATTTCAACTATTTTTAATATTTATTACAACAAATAATTTTAATTCAATTATTAAAGACCGGGTCAAGTGGGTTAAGTCTACAAGTTGAGCTGACCTGACTGAGTCAAGTGGGTCGAGTCCAGAAGTTGAGCTGACCTAGCTGGCCATTGAGTCTAGTCGAGCTTTCAGGTTTTTGAACTATTTCTGATACAACTTGGGTATTCTCTGCCTTCAGTTGTTCTTGTTCTTCATGGGCTGACTCGTAACTCGTCCCGGGTAGATTGCACCAAAACACATGTAGGCCTCTTGGTAGCTCCTATCCTAGCAAGATCCTGAAAAAGAATTATGCGACTTTAAACTATTTATAGGCAAAGAGTCTCTTGTTAGGCGTTTTGGTAAGTGTTATTTGACTTCACCAAACCGGATTTTTCATGGTATTCGGACGGATGGATTATAATCAAAATAAAACTTACTATTTATAGTAAAAGGAAATTAAAACAGGGAAACGGCCAGTCGATCCAGGGGATTTATAAATCCCTTGGCAACCTAGCATAGCGAGATTGATTGACTAAAGTAGCTCGTTCTACCCAAAATCATATATTTTATGCTTGATAACTCATTCCGGATTGTGAGATACGCCCGATCTAAGGTCCGACGGTCCGGATCACTTCTGTCGCAGGGCCTTTTCTGATCCATCTTGGCCATGAAACTGTCCGCGACCCGCTCTACATCACCTAGCAAGATCCTGAAATTTAAAACAGGCAAAGAGCATGTTAGGGCGTGTTTGGCCAGGTGGATTGGAAGGGATTGAATGGTATCAGGGTGGATGGCTTGGATTTCAAGGTAATGATGGCTGCGTTAGTGGATTGGTGCAAGATCCATGGGATTCTTATATCCGGGATTAATATCAAGTCTGTTTGTACGCCTTGACCAATCCCGATTAAACCTTCCATCCCTTCCAATCCCTCGAACCAAACACCCACGTTCAAAGGGGTTGGATTGGATGGGATTTAAAGGTAATGATGGTGTTGTCGATGGATTGTCTTAAGATCCATGGGGATTGCTATATCCCAGGATTACTATATCCTGGGATCAGATCGCCCAGTTTGTTTGGCACGCCCGGCCAATCCCGGGATTTACTTCCAATCCCTTCCAATACCATCCAATCCCTTCCAATCCGCCCGGCCAAACAGGCCCTTAGCAATAAGAATGGTTGCATGGCACATTTATCATGCAATTACTATTCAAATTGGTTTTGGGGCTGTTTGGATCTGCCACAGAATGCATAATGCACCATTCGTGCAGCTTCACATTAACATTTTGAAAAGCCACGGCGTTTGGCGCAACCTTGAAATGCAGATTGCAAAGAGTGCCACAAAATGAGAACAAGATATTAACAGCTCCAATTCACATTTTGGTAGGCAGATCGGCCAAACCAACCACAGTTTAAGAACTTGACAATTCAACTCGGGTAACTCAGACGAGTTTCTTTATCTATTTTTTTTTTCCAAGTTTTTTCTGTGAAAAAATAATATTTAAAATATGATAACATGTAAATATTGTCTAGTTTTGGCAAATCGAGTTTTTTAATAATTATTTAATCAAGCAGTGACCAAAAATAAAGTTTTTCTCAAGTTTTGATGGAATCTGATTGAGTCGAGTCAGCTGAGTCAGGTCAAGCGTTTTTTAGTTTCTAAACTATCGTCCCATCTACGCCAACAGAGGACTCTGACAAGCATTTTCACTGAAGACAAAATAGATATGCAAACACGAAATAAATTCAGAGAAATGAATGATGGATCATTTGAAATTCATTTTCGGACAGGAGAGCATGCATAGTACTATTACTGATCACCTACAAGCAAGGTACCACAACTTGCAGTACGGTACCATATTTCCAGCCAACATGCCATTGTGTAGGACATCAGTACCACAGAACCGGTAGGCCCTGGCATGCAGATCACCCACCACAAAATCAGGTCAGCCCGCTCATCCGGTGGGCCGCAACAATGGAATCCATTGACAAACACGTCTTGCTCACTCAGTGACTGGATCAGTCTGATTATCAAGAAGGGTGACACTCATCGTGGGGCCTATCATTTTCATGTCACTGATTCCTACATACATAGTATGTTGGCAGGAAAGATGGTGCAGTACCACAAGCAGTGGTACCTTACCTGTAGGTGATCACTTCTCGCATTATATTCCCCAACTCAGAGTACCACAATCTGAGTTGACTCAGGAAAGAGCTAAGTAATGTTCATAATCTCAGAAAAGAGCACTGATTTTATCATAAAACAGACAGAGTCAGGCAATTCTCAATAATTTTGGAGTTCGGATTCGACTACTGGGCAAGAAACCAATCTGGGTTGACTCGGTTGAGTTCCGAGTCGAGTAGTGCATTTTTGAAACTTACAATCTTTGCAAATAATATAATATATGGGATATTTGGAAAATCAAGAACTCCATAACCAATGAATGAAGGATGGCAGGAAAGGAGAATGAAGGAAGAGAGATGTCATTGGAATCCAGGTATGACAGGGAGTAATGACATTAAGAAAATGACAGACGACCAGCTAAGAGCGAACTGCCGCTCGGTTAGTACTTGAACATAATAAAAGAACTGATGCAATTTTCATCGGAACCAAATCACGAAGATAGAATCCTCCATGGAGACGTGAAATTACGTACAAAAGCAATGACCGAAAACCAAGAAAAAAAAAAAAGCTTCAGAAGCTGGATAACGACATGAGGATTAAAATGAGAATATAACAGATCTCCCGTCATGACAGGACATGTTCAGCTACGGCAGAATGGTATAAACGCATTGTACGAGAAATATACATGTGCTATTTTTAGCATATAAAATCGCTGTAGTATATAAGGATTTTGACCATACTAACCTTGAGGTTTGGCAAATTACCTATAAAGCTATGACATTCCATATATCTCAAGAGTGGCCTTCCGACGAGCTTTCGAAAATTACTTGGACTAAAATGCTCGTTTTTGTTTCAGTAATTGTATATTTTTCTAGGGAATAAGAAGTTACGTCCAACAAAGTGATGTGTATGGAACCTTTTTTTGCGCGTGGGCAAAGACCAAACTCGTAGGACCCACATTGATATATGTGTATAATCCATGCCGCTTATCCTATTGCCGTGTTATCTTACGGCTACAACCCATATAACATGACAACCACAACCCATTTCACATGCGAACCACTTACCATGTTAATAACTATGATTCATAACAACCACGACCCATTTAACATGACAACCATAACCCATATTACATGACAACTACGATCCACATAATATGATAGCCATAACCCATATCACATAATAATCACGACCCATGAAAACTACTACCCATATAACATAACAACCACGACTCCATGGGAAACCACGACCATATAACGTAACAACCACAATCCATATAACATGACAACCACGACTATAATTACAATACAATATGAATAACAGTTCTCTTCAAAGGGTACTCGACGAGCTGAAAAACTCTGTTGAGAATGTCTTGTTTTAGCCTTACCTTCTATTGAACTGTTATTCATATTGTATTGTAATTGTGGTCGTGGTTGTCATGTTATATGGGTCGTGGTTGTTACGTTATATGGGTCATAGTTTCCCATGGAGTCGTGGTTGTTATGTTATATGAGTCATGGTTGTCATATAATGTGTCATGGTTGTTATGTTATATGGGTTGTGGTTGTCATATAATATAGGCCAGCGACTCCATGGAAATTCTCAACAGAGTTTTTTAACTCGCTTGGTGCCCGTTAAAATTGTTGAGTCACCGGAGTTCGGAAATTGTCTCCAAAATTTCCTGCGGAAGCCGTTGATCTTCAGGAAGATCGTCAACACTCAACATCCCTAAGGAAAGGGAACGGATCACCCATAAAGGAAGAACGCGAGAATGACTTAATGGCTTCTTTGAATATCTCCTCAATTATTTTGATTGAAAAAGCAAAGAAATCCATGAATGATTAAGATGTTGCAATAAGGATTCTGGTTCGGATTGACTTGTGAAAGTAATTTGAAACCCAAGTATCACTTTTATAAACTGGTCAACCAGTAGTTAAGGCGCTAATTCCAAAGGGTCACGCTGATTCCAAAGGGATTACGAGGAAGTAGCGACATTAATGAGATTTTCTGAAAAAGAATATGGCGCTGATTCCGAAAGATTGTGCTGATTCCGAAGGGAAGGGTCGTGGATATGACGAACAATGGGTCTTGGTGGTTAACATGCACATTGGATCGTAGTTTTTATCCACGTTGGATCATAGTTGTCATCCAATATTAGATCGTGGATCAGAGGAAAACGGATTGATAACCACGACTCGTGTAACATGAAAACCATGACCCATATCACACAAAAACCACAACCCATTTAACATGAGAACCATGACCCATGTTATATGGACCTTCTCAACAAAGTTTTTCAGCTCGCTGGGTGTCCGTTGAAGAGAACTATTCTTCATATTGTATTGGGTTGTAGTTGTCAGCTGATTTCCTGTGATGTGTTCCACCTTAGATTTATATCTGTCTCATTTTTGGGATCAAGCTCTAAAATGATATGTGAAAAACAAATGAACAGTATTCTGACCAGAGAAGTGAGAGTATAACATGACAACCACGACCCATACCTCATGACGACCACGACCCTTACCGCATTACAGTCACCTGATGCGACCTATGCTATTATACAGATATCATTTCCACGATATCTACGTATGTCATGTACTAACTTAGATGGACGGTAAGGATCTTACAACCATGACCCTTACCACATTACAACCATGACCCTTGTCGTTGTCATGTTATATGGGTCATGGTTCTTATTTCTTGCTCCCAGATTACATGACAACCACGACCCATACATGCACATAAGATTCTTACCGTCCATCAAAGTTAGAAAAGTAATGTGCCCTTCTGTACCAAAGCTAGCCTGGCATTTTTCGAATATGAGATGACTATTGATAAACTGCAGGAGCAGGAAATGCAGGTTATATGGATCGTGGTTGTCATGTTATATAGGTCGTGGTTGTCATGTTATATGGGTCGTGATTTGTCATATTATATGGGTCGTAGTTGTCATGTTATATGTGTTGTAGTTGCCATATGGGTCGTGATTTGCATGGGTCGTAGTTGTCACGTGATATGGGTCATGGTTGTCATGTTGCCTGGATCGTGGTTGTGGTTTTTAACGTGTTCACTTCATTTTCTACCAAACCATTGGTACCATAACTTAAGGCCCACAATGGGGTGATCCAATCCATCCACCCTGTTGGCCAGCTCGCTGTGGGGCTAAAAAGTCCTGACTTGGGCAGTATCCACGTCTATCCACCTTGTCGGCTGATATTTAGGCCTTACCCCTAAAATGACACGGCAAAAAAGGATGAGCGGCATGGATGCCTTACCCATAAAATGACACAGCAAAAAGGATGACTGACATGAATTATGGACGGCATGGATTATGGACGACATGGATGAAACACATAAGCACCGAGCACCAACCATTGCCCGAGGGGGGGGGGGTAGCCAATCTGTCACTTTCTCGGGAGAGTAGCTACTCCATCTCTTCAGGACCGTATGACTTTTGAACCAAGGACAGGGGCATTTTCGTCCGAAACAATATCCAAAGCTTGTCAGAAGACTACTCTTAGGATATTTGAAATGTTGAATCTTGTTAGGTAATTTGCCCAAACTTCAAGGTCAGTATGGCCAAAATCCCAAGTATATATATAAGAAGAAAAAAAATTGGGGGGGGGGGGGGGGGGGGCATATAAACCCTTGCCTTTTGGCCTAAACCTAAATTGCCCCTACCTTTTAAATATTCCGAAATAGACCCCTATGTCTTCAAACTACAGTCAAATAGCACTTCGGTAGTATTTCTATCACACTAGTTTGATCAAAAGGATAAAAAATAACCAATAGCAACAGGCAAAAGGATTTACAGCTTTAGATGTGTGTGGCACTAGCAAGAGATTGTTGCAAAATATTAATTTTTTAAATATATTTTGATAAAATAAATAATAATATAATATATATAAAAGTTTTGTAAAAAGCTTTTTGGAAGGTTTTTAAGAATAGTCCCACATGAGAAAGGGAAGAAAAGAAAAAATGGTTTAAATGAAAATAGTGGAGTGTTATAATATTTGTCTACCTAGTCCAAGGACTATAGACGCACTAGAACACCTGCGCGCGCTCGGGCTCGGGCTCGGTGCGAGGGGGTGGGCATGTGAGGCAATGTGGCTGTAGAGGCGCTAGTGGCGCAATTTGCACTTCGCACGTGTTGCAGAGGGTCGCTCCCTTCGCGACCAGAGCGAGACGTGTGCGAGTCGCGGTGAGACTAAGTGGCTAAGACAGGTGGCTGGTTGGCAGAGAGACTAGAGGACTGGGAGAGAAATCCCTTAGTATATATAAAGAGAGAGACTGAAAAGAGTTGTTGCAGCAGAAACTGTAACAGCTGTGCCATTAGTGCAGAAACCAACTGTAACTGCTACATGGCTAGCCCAACAACTAGAAAACGGCTAGTTGTTGTCTCACAACAATCACATGCAACAGTGGTTATGGCTCATGCACAACTGTCAGAAAACAGTCATAAAACAGCTAGTTTTCCAACAGCCAGAAATGACCTAATGGAATTTATGTCTCTGGACCATAACCCCCTAGCCACCATAACCTATAAAAGGAAGGTCTGGATGGGTTTCCAAACCATCTCTCAACACACTCCAGTAGACCCATCCAAACTGAGACAGCCCACTACTCCTCTCTTATACTCCAGTGATTCTAGCAAGACCAAGACAGCAAGGGTTGAACCTTTGCTTGAAAAACAGACTAACGGTGTGGTCTAGAATGGTTCAACTGAACCATTGGCTGAAGAACTGACCAGTGCAGTGGTCTAAATCTGAAGAAATTTCTTCTCTTTCTTCCTCTTTTGAAATTTTTTCTATATTATAATTCTGTCAGATATTGTGTATAAGAGTTCCATTTGGTGGGCCTTCGTGTTTGCTGAACGCAGACCCACACCAGGCTCATCGTATCCTAGAAGCGGTTTGCCTGTAACCTGCCAGCATATTCAATTTATTTGAGTAGGGGCAAATAACGCTTTAAGGACAGCGTTTCAGACGTGCTTCAGCCTGTCCTTATTCAAGCTAATTTTATTTTTTTGGTTTCCATATTATACACAAATTATATTTATCTGTATAATTTTCAACAATCTTAAAGCGTTATTTGATGGAAGCCGACAGTGTTTCATCCATCAAGTTGATGAACCAAGACTTGATACGTCTTGATCGGTTTGATGGAACCAATTTTACAATATGATAAGATAAGCTGAAATTTCTTCTGACGGCGCTAAAGATCTACTACATATTAGATCTAAATTTGCAAGCACTACCTGAAGCAACCGACAACGACACACCTGAACAGGTGGTAGCCCGCACCAAACAAGTCGAAGACGAACTCTTGTGTCGAGGACACATTCTGAACGCTCTCTCCAACTGTTTGTACGATCTGTACCAACAGATGTCATCAGCAAAGAAGATTTGGGCCGTTCTAGAGTTCAAATATAAGGCTGAAGAAGAAGGTACCAACAAGCTTCTCATTGCCAGGTATTTTGACTTCAACATAGTAGATAACAAACCGTTGCTGCCTCAAATCCAAGAACTACAGCTAATAGTAAACAAAATCAAAGCTGTAAAGATTGATCTTCCTGAATCATTCCAAGTCGAGGCTATAATCATCAAATTGCCACCAATGTAGAAAGACTATATAAAGAAGTTACTGTATAAAACTGAGGACTACACACTGGAACAAATCTAGAAACACCTCAGTATTGAGGAAGAATCCCGTAACCCCGACAGAAAGAATGATAACGGGAATGCCTCGTCCAAGGTACATATAGTAGAGAACTCTAATAACAAGAATTCCGAGAAGGACGATTTCCTGAAACCCAATAAAGGAAAATTCAAGAGAAACGTCCAAAAGAAGAATGAAAAGTTCAAAGGCTCATGCCATGTCTGTGGAAAAATCGGGCACTATGCTCGAGTATGTCGATATCGCAAATCTAAAAAAGAGGCAAGTGCAGTAGAAGAAAGCGATATTGTGGCTATGATCACTGAGGTGAATACCATCCAAGGCAAAGTTCCAGGTTGGTGTATGATACTGCTGCTACAGTACATGTGTGCTACAACAAATCGGCCTTCAAAACTTATGAAGAATTGACCGATGGTCAAGAAGTCCAAATGGGTAATGAAGTCCGATCAACATGAGGCGAAAATTAGTTTCTAGGAATCTTCTGGGTAAATCAAGCATAAGGGTGGTGTACGAGTCAGGTAAACTGATTCTATCCAAGAATGAGAATTTTATCGGAAAGAGATATGCTTATAATGGGATGGTCAAGTTTCCTCTGAATGAAAGTAACACTTCTACATATATGGTTGAATCCGTTGGACTGTGACATGATATACTAACCTATAAAGGGTATAGTACCTTGAAGTTCATGGCTAAGAATAGTTTAATCTTATATACAGATAATGAAACCGATAAATGTGAAGTGTGCATAAGATCTAAAATGACGAAGAAATCTTTTCCAAGTGTTACAAGATCGTTTCAAGCATTAGATCTTGTACACAGTGATATCTGTGAGTTAAACGATATTCTTACTCATGGAGGTAAACGGTACTTCATAACCTTTATAGATGATTGCTCTAGATATGTGTATATTTATCTGTTAAAGAGCAAAGATGAAGCATTGAACATGTTTAAAATATATAAAGCAGAAGTAGAGAATCAATTAAATAAGAAGATAAAAATTCTCCGTAGCGATCGAGGAGGAGAATACTTCTCAAATGAGTTCGATAACTTCTGTGAAGAACATGGACTGATACATCAATATACAACACCATACACACCTCAACAAAATGGAATAGCTGAAAGGAAGAATAGGACATTAGTAGAAATGGTCAACTCAATACTGATAAGAGCAAAGTTGTCACTAAGTCTATGGGGTGAGGCACTGCTTGCAGTGTAGCATATTCTAAACAAAATGCCGTCTAAAAAATATAAAATATCTTCATATGAAACATGGAGAGGTAGAAAACCTAACCTAGAGCATCTAAAAGTGTAGGGGGTGTCTTACATACTGCAGAACCCCTGATCCAAAAAGAACTAAGTTAGGACTAAGAGCTATTAAGTGCGCCTTCGTAGGGTATGCACAAAATAGTAAAACCTATAGACTTCTAGACATAGAGTTTAATACAATAATAGAATCAAGAGACGTTGAATTATTTGATAACTCACTATCCTTGGAGTCAAAGGATAATGAAATCCTAACTTCTAATAGAGAACCAAATAGTACAGCTCCACAAACAGTGGAAGCTCCTATTGAACCTCGTAGGAGTCAAAGGACAATAATAGATAAGAGTCTAGGAAATGACTACATAAACTCACAATGTATCATTTTCCATCTTGTAGAAGGAGATAGAGAAAATGTTATAAGAAAAAATACATATAGTAATGACTATAGAAGATGATCCTAAAACATATAAAGAGGTTGTATCCTCTAGAGACTCGACTTTCTGGAAAGAAGCTATAAACGATGAAATGGAATCTATAATGTCAAATTAAACATGAGAATTAGTAAACTTACCTCCAGGTTCTAGACCCATAGATTGTAAGTGGGTATTTATGAAGAAATATTATACTGATGGGACTATCCAAACCTTTAAAGCTCGACTATTAGCTAAGGGTTTTAAACAAAAAAAAAAATGAATAGATTACTTTGACACATACTCTCCTGTAGCTAGCATAACATCCATTAGAATATTATTTGCACTACCTTCTATACATCATCTTTGTATACATGGAGGTATACAAAGAAATGAAACATGGAACAACCTGAAGGATTCGTTCTACTAAGAAATGAAAACAAAGTATGTAGATTAGTCGAATCTTTGTATAGATTAAAACAAGTACCAAAACAGTGGTATGAGAAGTTTAATTTCAAAATACTATTTCATAGCTTCATACATAATGTAGCTGACAAATGCATATATTTTAAAGTAAATGGTAGTTGTATCGTTATTATTTGTCTGTATGTTGATGACATGTTAATAATAAGTAATAAAATGGAAGGTGTGACTGAAACAAAGAGATTTCTATCTTCCGTATTTAAAATGAAGGATCTTGGACAAGTTGATACCATTCTAGGTATCAAAATTAAAAAATATTGTGAGAGTTATGCTTTATGTCAATCTCATTATATTGAGAAGATATTAAATAAGTTTAACCATCTAAATATAAAAGAAGCAAAAACCCAATTTGATCAAAGTATCAAGCTAAAAGAAAATACTGGAAGAATATTTGCACAATTAAAATATGCGAGTGCTATAAGGAATCTTATGTATGCTATGCAATGCACTAAACCTGATATCGCATATCCTGTAAGTAAACTTAGTAGGTTTACTAATAACCCCAGTACTGAACACTAGAATGTAATTAGTAGAGTCCTTGTTTACTTAAAAGCAACCAAAGACTTAGGACTATTTTATTCACAATTTCTGGCTGTATCGAAAGGATATACCGATGCGAGCTGGATATTGAGTAAGGGGACAGCAAATCTACTACAGGGTGGGTATTCACCCTAGGAGGTACAGCTGTATCTTGGGGATCCAAGAAACAGACTTACATAACGCACTCGACTATGAAGTCTGAATTCATAGCCCTAGCTGCAACAGGCAAAAAGGTTGAGTGGCTAAGGGATCTTCTATTAGAAATCTTTTTCTGTGTAAAGCCTATATCGGCTGTATCACTATATTGTGATAGTGAAGCCACATTAGCTAGATCCTATAGCGGCACTTATAATGATAAGTCTAGACATATCAGTCTTCGACATGATTATGTGAGACAATTGATTCAAGATGGAATCATTACTATTTCCTATGTGAAATCAAGCAATAACCTAGCATATCCTTTCACTAAACCTTTACCGAGAGAGGTAAAAAAGGCTACATCTAGAGGGATGGGGTTGAAATTCTTCAACCAAAGTTCCACCAGTAATGGTAACCTAACTTAAAGTCAGAAAATCTCTAATTTCAGGTTTAATAGGTAAAAAAAAGTCACTGATATGTGAAAGGTTTTCAGCACTAAATTATATGACCTCATCCATAATAGATAAGTGCTGAGCGTTACGATAGAGGGTTGAGTCTTAGAACTCTTAATGAAATCCAGTCTAAAGGACAAGTGTCTTATTATAACGGAGACACTGGAAGGATTTCACCTATATGAACGTAGAGATGGTATCGTTTCTCATGAGAGTTAGGAGTTTTCTTTCGGGATCGTTCACGAATTAGGATAAGCACATGGCTATTAAATATACTGAGCAAGATTGTGGGAACTCTAACAAACCCATAGCGAATATGTATGTGGTTTCTTTGACTTTGTTATCTAAGAATAACCGATTCAAAGCTACAGCTACCAGTCATTTCGACAGAATTTTGACATACTTACACTAAGGAAAGATTAAAATCGAAAGATATCTTTCTTTATGCATATAAGCTGATTAATCTAGCAGAAATGTTTAACCGAGAAAATATATTTTTAAAAATCAAGTGGAGGATTATTGCAAAATATTGATTTTTTAAATATATTTTAATAAAATAAATAATAATATAATATATAAAAAAAAGTTTTATAAAAGCTTTTGGGGGGTTTTTAAGAATAGTCCCACATGGAAAAGGGAAGAGAAGAAAATTTTGTTTAAATGAAAACAGTGGAGTATGATAATATTTATCTACCTAGTCTAAGGACTATGGACCTTGCATGTTCCAGTGCGTAGCACTAGAACACCCGCGCGCGCGCTCTCGCTCGGGCTTGGGCTCAGGCATGGGCACGGGCTCAGTCTTGGTCTCGGTCTCGGTCTCGGACTCGGACTCGGTCACGGTCTCGAGCTTAGTGCGAGGGCGTGGGCATGTGAGGCAATGTGGCTGTAGAGGCACTAGTGACGCACTTTGCACTTCGCACGTGCGCATCGTATCGCAGAGAGACTAGAGGACTGGGAGAGAAATCCCTCAGTATATATAGAGAGAGACTGAAAAGAGCTGTTGCAGCAGAAACTATAACAGTTGTGCCATTAGTGCAGAAACCAGCTGTAACTGCTACATGGCTAGCCCAACAACTAGAAAACGGCTAGTTGTTGTCTCACAACAATCACATACAACAGTGGTTATGGCTCATGCACAACAGTCAGAAAACAGCCATAAAACAGCTAGTTTTCCAACAGCCAGAAATGGCCTAATGGAATTTATGTCTCTGGACCATAACCCCCTAGCCACCATAACCTATAAAAGGAAGGTCTGGATGGGTTTCCAAACCATCTCTCAACACACTCCAGTAGACTCATCCGAACTGAGACAGCCCACTACTCCTCTCTTATACTCCAGTGATTCTAGCAAGACCAAGACAGCAAGGGTTGAACCTTTGCTTGAAGAACAGACCAACGGTGTGGTCTAGAACGGTTCAACTGAACCATTGGCTGAAGAACTGACCGGTGCAGTGGTCTAAATCCAAAGAAATTTCTTCTCTCTCTCTTTTGAGATTTTTTTCTATATTGTAATTCTACCAGATATTATGTACAAGAGTTCCATTTGGTGGGCCTTTGTGTTTGCTGAACGCAAACCCACACCAGACTTGTCGTATCCTAGAAGCGGTTTGCCTGTAACCTGTCAGCATACTCAATTCATTTGAGTAGGGGCAAATAACGTTTTAAGGACAGCATTTCAGATATGCTTCAGCCTGTCCTTATTCAAGCTAATTTTATTTTTCCAGTTTCCATATTATACAAAAATTATATTTATCTGTATAATTTCCAAAAGAGATCAGGTAACAGGTGTAAAGACATGCACAGCCAGTTGGTAACAGTTGTGATAAAAGGCATAGGGGGCATTTGGATCATAAGTTACTTAAGCTACTTATGTCTCAATTAGCTTACCTTGCTTTCTACTTATTAATATGAAGTGATCAAGTACACCTTTAAATAAAAAAAGTTAATTGTGATTGATATTAAACCAAACTTATTTATCTCAAATAAGTTACTTATCTACTGCAGTAAGTAGAAAAAGTAACTTATTTGGCGGTATCCAAACAGGCCCCTAATGACCCATGAGTAAATGCAAGGGGCAGTATTGAACTTTTTGAAAATCCGATAATTGTGCTAATGGCTTGTTTTGTTGAGAGTAGGGATTTTTTCACTTAATGTATGACAAGATAAGGGTTTATTTAGAAATACTAAAAAGTAAAGGCGTATATGGGTATATGCCATAATGCGGGAATTTATACTCTTGCTCGGGTGGCAGAGTCTCAGGAGTTTCAACTCGTGGTCAAGGGTCCGAGTACCCATAGGTGGTGAAATTCCACAAGCGTGAGTGTGTGGGGTGTGTGTAGAAATAAATAAATAAGTAAATAAATAAGGAATTTATATGTCAAAAGCCCAAAAAAACAATGCAGTATTTTTCTTATTCTGGCAAACGATGCCAATGGCTGATAAGGGTTTCTAAACCCAGCTCGGCGATTTTTAAAACCCTCATACCTTAATAAATAAATGAATAAAAAGGAAGAAGAAGAATAAGAAAACAGTAAGACCGCAACTTATCCCCTCCCAAGTGTTTGGATGATAAGGTTATCATCCAACCAGCACATCATTTGCCAACATCTTATCTTTGTATGAACTCCAACCATCCAAAAGGTAGGTCCCACCATCAATATCACTTACCGCAAAAATCAGGCCAATCCACCATCAGGTGGGCCACACATCTTTTGGTTCAAATTGGCAGCTGTGAATTATTTTCTACAGGGTGGCCCACATAAAAAGTGGAATGATCAGGTGTTCTCCATGCTAACCAACCTTTTGGATGGGTTGGATATGGTACATACTTGACACAGTCACACTATGCATTAGTTGGACGATTCCCATACTAGTTGTGTGTGTGGGTCCACCTCCATTGAGCAGTGGTAGACAGACTCTGTTTCAACACTGACATCAGGGATTGAGTGCCCATGTGGTGTGGGTGGGTGTGTGAGTGTGTGTAAAATTTACACACACACAGAGAGAGAGAGAGAGAGAGAGAGAGAGAGAGAGAGAGGGACTAGTGCGTGTGTATGTGACCTACGGCCTCTTTTTTTTTGGATTTCAGATCTTCACATAGGATGGGGACATGTGATCTTCACATAGGATGGGGCCAATATATATTGGATTTCAGATCTTCACATAGGATGGGGACATGTGATCAAGTCGATCAGAGAAATGTTTCCAGCTATTACACACGATCTGAACCAAGGTATTCAATAATGGTAACGATGGCTATTACTGCTATGATACGAGCGGCTATTACTGCTATGATACGAGCTGTAAATGCCATTACGGCCTCTTTCTTTTTCTTTTTTTTTTTGAAAGAAGAAAAAAACTATATTGGGCCATAACGGGGATTTATAGGCCATTTTGCCGTAACAGCCATTACAGCCCATAACCCATAATGGTGCCCACCGTTACCATTACATAATAGCCATAATAGCTGTTACATAACCGAATTGCATAACTTGATCTGCACCCACCAAATAGCATATCAATAATCAAAATTCAAACAACTATTTAAAGTATACGTACAAGCATTGTTTTAAATATCGATGATATTGGCCAATATATCCCACGATATATCTCGTATCCTACTTGTGCGATACGAAACGCACGAGTAATGCTGATATATCCCACATGTTCGATCCGATGAGCATTTTCAATTTTCGATCCCTTTTTTTATTGAAATTATGTTAAATTAATGTCAAATGGTTACAAATCCATTGGTTCTTCATGTTTTGCTTGAAAATCATGGAATAAGAGCTTTGATTTCAATATCCATTGGTTCTTCATGTTTCTCCATGTTTTTTTTTTTAAATTTTCCTTCAACCAGCTGTCAATTGAGACTAATTTCGAAGTATTAGGAGTATTTGATGAAATGATCATCACATACACCCTAATTTCGAAATTTGAGTGTAGGTGGTCCGATTTGGGAAATATTCAAAACTTCCCCAAGTTCTCCCAAATTGCTTGCAATGTTCCACTCCAAACATGAAATCGAGCATGTATAAGGGCTTGTCAATTTTCGAAAAATAAAAATTATTTTTTAATTAAAAAATTATATATATATATATATTAAAATATATTTTTTTTTTCAAAATTTCCCTTCAACCAGCTATCAATTGACACTAATTTCGAAGTATTTAGAAGTGTTCGATGAAATGATCATCACATGCACTCTAGATGTTATGCATTCAATTTGAATATAGTTACATTAGTTCAGTCAAACAACGCATAGCTTAGAACCCTATACAAATGAAACTTATTACGTGCACTTCTTTTTTAAGATTTTATGATTTAGAAGTGTGTTAAGGTCTTTTATAACAATCCCTAAAGGTTCATTAAAAAATTCAATCATTTTCTCAATGTTTGCCCATGTTTCACAAAAAGTGCAATAAATTACCTAATACAAACGATATATCCCATGCGATAACCGATACGCATCTGTATCCCAAGGATGCGATACATAATGCGATACCGATATTTCGAACACTATGTACAAGAAAATCGCCATTAAGACAAAACTACTGATGTGAATTTAAAATTTATCAACTTCGGTTAAGTAGCTCAGTACACAAGGAAACAGGAGATCAAAAGAATAACCCAAGGAAGAACAAACTTATTGGTGAAAACATGGCATTAGATGAATTCATGATTGCAGCAAGGCGAACACGATCTTCCACTCCAGGTAGTGAAAAAAATGTTTATTGTGTTTTGGATGTATGAACATATCGCAGTTGTGGGAATTCTAAAGAAATCAGAAAGGAAAATGGAACCCACATGGAGTGGGCTTTCCTTTTCCCAAATTTCTGCCCCAAATCACAACTCCAAAAAATATCTCAATTCCAGTTTGGTGCTATCATGTCAGCCTAAAAAGCATAGTCATCAAAATGTAAGCATTCAATTTCTATAGGATAAGATCTTTGATATACTCCTGTGGACCACTATCAGGAATTCAACGCAGATCCTTGAATATATAGAAGAGACTGCCTCGATCCTCTTTGAAATGGCACAAACCCTTCAGGAAAATATTTTCCTGAATGTAAAACTGCCTCCATGAAAGAGGAGAGGTAGCAAGAGACATCAAGTCTCTTTTAAGATCTTTTTATACTTGAAAGGAATCCTTATATCGCAAAGACTGGATTTCAAAACATCCTTTTTGGCAGGAGCTGTTAGCTGTCTCATTAGCTTGTCTACCTATATGGTAGAATGCAATGTTTACAATATGAAGGCTAATCTTGCATCTTGTCAGTGCCGAAAGATACATCAAAGGTTTTGAAGCCTTCTAAGATTCCCGCTTGAATCTGTTTTCAGGGTCCCATTTCACCACTAGGTCTTGTGGACGAATATGAAGCAATAAAAATCCGTAAACCTTCTTCACAAGCTCTTGCTTCCACTTCATTTGAGCTTGTCCGCCTGGCCACTTCATTTGGATTCCTTGGGGAGGGATAAAGCATCGGTCTGAATGTGTAACCTTTGGCCTTCTTCCAGCTGTTTTGGGAGGAAATTGAGGATCTAATAGAATTTGTGAGGGAATATGGTGATCAGGAAAGGCTGTGGAATTGGATGCATCTTTTATTGCCCTTATCCCAAAGAAAGAGGAGCCGAAAGTGTGAAGATTTTCAGACCAATCAGATTGATTGGAAGCCCATATAAAATTCTAGCTAAAATGTTGCCAAGGTTTCAAAGGCTAGTAATTTTGTGTCCTATTGCTCAATTTCTCCTTTTTTTTTTCAGGCATATCTTTCCTCCATAGCTATTGTTTCTATTCCTTTAAAGTTGTAGATGCTCTAGCTGATCCTCACTAGAAAGCAACTATGACGGAAGATAAGACAACTGTAGAAAAATATGGGACATGGGACTTGGTAGAGTTGCAAGAAGGAAAGCATGTCATGGGCTGCAAATGGGTGTACAACTATCAAAAATAAGCCTAATGGCTCAATTACCAAATACAATTGCCCGTCTTGTGTCAAATGAGTTCACTCAACAGCATGGCGTGGACTATTAGGAAATATTTGTTGTGGTAGCAAAGTAAATGGCTGCATTTCATAATTGACTTCTTGATTTGCTTGTGAAGAATGTGTTTCTTCGCGGAGAGCTACAAAAAGAAGTATTTATGCCTTTGCCTCCTGGGTTCATCCACAGAGAGATAGGGAAGGTCTGTAAAGAAAACAATTTGTGCTCTGAGCAATCGCCTAGAGCACGGTTTGAGAAGTTCATTACTCATATTTCTTAGATTGGGTTTCTAAGGAGATGGTCTAATCATTCCATGTTTATAAAGCACAATGGTGGTTCACAACCATCCTGGAAATCTACGTCAATGATATCGTTCTCATAGGCAACAATTGATGCAGGGACATGTGATGACCTAACCTTATATGCATGTGTAATCAGGTTAAAGAATATTCAAATAGATACACCAATTAATTAACCGTTTCCAATCAAAGGATTAGGTAAATCTCAATACAAAGATGAGGTTATTCCGTCAGAATCATGCCCCTTAGCATAAAATCACGTAAAACAGTAAAAAGAGAGGATCTAGAGATACGAGGATATCCCATATCTAGCATAAGTCAGTCCACGGTCAAGTTTGGATCTGATTCTACTGACTAACCATCCCTCTTTTCTGTTTAAACGAGAAAGGAGCTATTCAAACAGAAACGAAAATAGTGAAGAACGAAGGATTCGAGATGAAGAAAGTACGGGTTCTTTTGTATTCAAAAGAAAAGAAGGAAGATGACTCTTACCTTTCCTGCATCTCAAAGATCTAGAAAGAAGGAAACCTGAAATCGGGGTGGAATCCTTAACACCAAAGGGCCAATCCTGAAACCCTAATCTCTTGAATAAAGAGGAAGAAAGAGACGAATTTCTATTCATTCAATAATAATGAAAATAGAGTTTCTCACAACGTATATATAAGTTGTGGAAAAAGTAAAAAATGCACTAAAGTCTTTGGAAACGAGAAAATTAACAAAAACATGAAAAATAAAGAAAGTGCAATAAAGCACCCGAAATAAGAAAAAGAACAAAAAAGTCTAAAACTAAAACACCCGTGTGGTAAGGTGTGAAATCCGACCCATGGATCTATAGTTGGGGTGAACACCCGTGTGGTAGAGTGTGAAATCCGACCTATGGATCTATGGTTGGGGTGAACACCTGCGTAGTAGAGTGTGAAATCCGACCCATGGATCTATGATCGAGGTGCGGTCATGCCGCTCCTGCACTGGTAGCGTGTTAGAAAGTGGGTCCGATGGATCCATCATCCATCCACATCAACTCCTCTGCTTTGATACTCTGTCGGCAACGCCTCCTCCTCTGGTACACTCTAAAGGGTGCACCACTGATGTCCGCATCAACAATGATCTCCAAATAGATGGTTCTAAATCATATTTGGCAGTGCTTCTGATATTAAGGAGTTGGGACCTTTGAAATACTTCCTTCAAATTGAGGTCCCTAGGTGGACCAGAGGGATCTTAACTTCTCAATGGAAATATGTTCTCGACCTTCTTGTGAATATTGGCATGTTGGGTGCTCAACCTACAAATACACCTATCAAAGTCAATCACTACCTTCGTGAATCATGATAAGGAATCAGAAGTCCTTGATCCGGGCATGAATCATCATCTGGTGGAGAAGCTCATTTACTTGACGATAACTCATCCTAGCATCCCTTGCGACGTTGGTGTGACCAGTCAATTCAAGAACGCTTCACATTCTCACCATCTTGAAGTTGTTTGTCAAATTCTTTGCTATTTGAAGGCAGCTCCAAGAAGGGGTTTGCTATATTATAATCATGGTCACCTGAATCTCACAGATACTGAGATATCAATTGGGCTGGTTCTTCTTATGACCTGAGTTACGCAAGAGGTTGTTGTATGTTCATTGGGAGCAATCTAGTGTCTTGGAAGAGTAAGAAGCAGACCATGGTGAAATGTATCTTCATTGCAATAGGATATAGTTATATGGCTCATGCTATTTGTGAGATTATATGGTTTCGTTCTCTTCTTCAAGAAATGGGGTTTCATGACCCTACTCTTTGTAGGGAATGTGATCTAAGATTTTTTATTTTATTATTTCTTTATTGAAGATTCTATACCATTTTCAAACAAGTAGTTATCTTCAGCTTTCACAACATAAACCCAAGTAACTTGAGTACAATCATCTATGAAAGTTATCCAAACACAGAAGGCACTGAAGAAGGGCCCCAAACATCAGTGTTTAGGAATGAAAGGTACAGCATACTTTGCATTAGGAGTAGCTTAATAGGATGATCAGCAATGTTTATCTAATTGACATGTCTAACAAAATAATTCGTTCACACTTAACATTTTGAGACTACTAGTCAATATATGGCCAAAACAACGATGGCAATACAAAAGCTGATTGGTAACTGACTGAGATGAACTCAAGGTCTGAAGACCCGATCCAATATCATCCGAAAGTTGAAAAAGATAAAGTCCATCCTACTCATGGCCATCCCAAGTCCTTTGTCCAGTCGTCGGGTCCTGAAAGACACAGTAAGAAGGAAAGAAAATTACACTACAATTAAAAGACCTGCTATGATGATGATGAGGACATCCAAGCACCTAACAGATAATAAGTTGCAAGATATTTTGGAGACATGGAGAACAGAAGACAAGTGAAAGGATAGTGAGACATGAATGATTCCAAATCCCTTTAATGTGAGTATAAGAGTCATCCACGATTATTACATGACAATCATATACAGATAATGACGAGTGAAACAGTAATGTCATACTAGTCATATGATTCGAGCTCCGGAATCAATGATCAGGACCGACTAACAGGTGGAGACTAAATGCCTGGAAGTTGGTATACTAAATGGAGTAGAATGACATTGTTAAGAGGAGGAGGAGGCTCCTTTAAAAAGATCTAGATGATGATGCTAGTCAAGAATTTCATCAACAAACAACCGACTATTTGGAGATCTCAAACTCCAGGATTCATCACAAACGCAGTCAATGAGTCAATTGTAGCCACAAGTGCCTTCCTCAGTGGTTGACCCACTAGATCCCAACATGTATCTCTAGCATGCCCAGAATGTCCACAATGAGTACAAACTAATTTACACTCATCACTTGATAATTGCTCCGCTCCAGCCCCTTTCAAGATAAATACAACCATGATCCATAACTCCATAGCTACTACTAAAGTCACCATGACCAGAATCACTCCATCCCAAACCACAACCACCAGATCCAAAATGATCACCTCAATCCGAACATCCTTTGGCACCATCTAGTCTATCATTTCAACGGCGACTGCCAATAGTTGAACTAAGCAAGGCAGATTGATCACGAGAACTTAGGGTGGTATCCATCACAACTCTTATGCCACTTTCTTGCTGAAAAGATAGTCCTAAGTGAAGGTAGAGGTTTCTACATGAGAATTTGTGCTCGAATGGTTTCATATTCTAAATTAAGCCCTGCAGGAAGATTCAAAAAAAATAAATTGTTGTTACTCAATATCAACTCATCGCTCCTGAGCACATCATAAATATGAGAATTTGCACTCGAATGGTTTCATATTCTAAATTAAGCCCTGCAGGAAGATTCAAAAATAAATAAAAATTTGTTGTTACTCAATCTCAACTCATCGCTCCTGAGCACATCATAAATGGACTGGTCTAGGATGACCAACTTCAGCCACAAACCTCTAACCATTGTATAATAATCTCCCAAAGACCTCTCCCCCTGACAAAATTTAGCGATATTTCAGGTTAACTGAAAAACCCAGCTACATATTTCTTCAAAGAATAAGTTGCAATGATAGAATCCCCACCTTTTTTTAGTAGTTTTACAGTACCCAAAAGTATCACTGATTTCAGCCTTACAACAATCATCCCATAATCATCATATTATCGGCTTCCCAATCCACATAAGAAGGATCTGACTTCTCAGGTGCTGGAATAATCACATTTGTATCTCAATTTTTTTTTCCGACCACCAATAAACATACAAGCTACAAGGACCATGATAAATAATTTGCACTGTCAAATTCAACATTGGTAATTGCCAACCTAGATTATCACTTATTCCAGATACACTTACTCCCCTTGGTATTACTGAGGAAATTATCACTTGAATGTGAAGATGTACCTTCATTTTGTTTTTTAAAAAAAATCACTCCAAGCTACTGCCTACTAGAGACCACCCAAGCACACTCTCAACTACACACAATATTGATAACCACTCCAAACAACTTCAAACCACTCAAGGTCAACCACAACTACACATATGAGAGTGCTACAACTATCTTGACACACATCTAAACCACCATTTCAGGAAATCACATAGAAACAACAAGAAAATACCCAAAAACAGGGTTGTATGGCCGTTTTTCCTCACAAAACACATCATAACTTCCTCAAATCTCACCTGATCAACATGATACTTGTTTTAATAGTTGGAAAACCCCAAACCGCACCAAACCCCTATGAACAAAGGTATAAGAAATCCCAATAAAAATGAGAATTAGCAATTTTCCCAACTTTTTCTATTTTGACCGAAACTCCTTCAAGAGCTTAACAAAAAAATTCTCATAAAAATCACCATAAATCTTTTAAAATAGTGCTCTTTCAGATCCCGTACTTTTTTTTCTTTATTTTCTTTTCTTTTCTTTTTTTTTTTAAACCATGGGGCCATCCGACCGTACACTAGTAACATCACACACACACACACACACACACACACACACACACACACACACACACACACACACACACACACACACTTGTCACATATACATTCACATTCCTCACACTCTTGTCCCTTTGCATTGTGACAATTAAGATGCAATCCATGTCACCTATTCAATTTTCCATGAAAGAATCAAGCATATAGAGGTCTAATGCCATTTTGTGAGAGAGAATCTTTCGTCCAAGTTGTTATCTACTTCATCTGTCCGTTCAAGTTAATCAATTGGCTGATGTTCTGAGGGGGAGGGAAGAAGATTGTGTGAGTGTGAGTTCTGTATTTGATGCACCTGTGGAGTGCCATACTATATGATATATTCTTAGGGTTTCTTTATAAATAAGAGTTCAAGGGAAGAGAGAAATTAATGTTTCTAATCCCCTTTTCTTTTTGCCCCTCTTCTTCTTTCTTTCCTATCACAAATCTCATCAATCCCAAAAATACAATATGAGACCCACCATGAGCCAAGAGGTCGCTTGCTTGCCAGTAGATTGCTTGCTTAGAACCACCCGCAATAATTATCCTTCCCAATAGGAAAGGCAGTGAAAGGAGGAACCCTTTGCACTGCCCATAGAGAAGCTTCTTGCGGCCCTAATTTCAAAAAAAGGTCCCAAAAACGCCATCCAAAATCATCCATTTTTGTCACTCGATGTTCCTCCAATCCTAAAGGACCCAAATTTTCAAAAGAGCAGCCACCTATATTAAGCTTGAGGAACCCGGCCTAAGCACTTCAAGAGGCCTCCAAATCTAACAAGGTACCCTTCTCCCTAAGAAAGCCCCATCCCAATCCCACAAGAAGTTTGAGAACAAAAAGCTCTTAACTATGGACCGACAAAAACCCAATCTGAAATTTATGACATAATTCTTCTTCTTTTTTTGAAGACACAGGGTGTCCCCACCTCTTTTTTGAAGTGAGACTAATCCCTACGGATACACGCAATCACCCACAACCACGTGTATCGGGTAAAGCCAAGGAGGTGAATTGAACCCTCACCTATAGGGAGCAAACCTACGATGAAGACCATTCGCCCAAACCTCTTTGGGTGACGTAATTGTTCTTTTAATCACATCAAATGAAGAGATCTTATTGTCGAAGTTGAAGATCCCATTATTCCTCTCGTTCCATGGCCCCAGATGATAGAAAATGGCATCACCCTCCAAACCTTTCCCTTTTTTCAACCCAAATCCATCCTTCAAAAGCATCTTTTTCTGCACCCAACTTACATGAAACTTGGCTAAGAAGTGGTCCCAGATATCCCAAGCTGTACAACAATGGATGAAACTATGGTCCACCTTTTCCTCGTCGTCACGGCACAAGAAGCAAATATTAGGAAATGTCATCTAACTCACTTGAGATTGTCAAGAATGAGGATTTATTTAGTATGTTATCCACACAAACACTTGCAACCTGGGTGGATATAGTGCCTCCCAAACTTCAGCATTTGGCACAATTTCTCC
Organism: Magnolia changhungtana; assembly: GCA_030180095.1. NCBI lineage: Eukaryota > Viridiplantae > Streptophyta > Magnoliopsida > Magnoliales > Magnoliaceae > Magnolia > Magnolia changhungtana. The sequence goes on along the minus strand of JASAUF010000467.1, from coordinate 1,260,813 downwards.
ATTTCCTAGATATAAGGTCATGCGGAACGATTTCAAAGAAAATTTTCCATTCGACAACCATTTCCAAACCTTTTTTTTTCTTTTTTTAATGATGATGAATATTAATGAGACCAAAGGCCAACAAGAAAAACAAAAAGAAACAGAAAAAGAGAAACAAAAAACAGGAAAAAGAAGAAAAAGAAACCTAAGAAACTAGAAAGAAAAGAAGATATACAAACAGACCCCACAGAAAAAAACACCCTCAGGGATCCCAATATCCCAATCCCTAATACAAGAGGCAAACCTAACCGACACCCCTGTGACTGAATTTGAAGAATAATGGAAACACTACCCATAATTCATGTCTTTTTTGTTGGAATCTATGAACACATCATTAAGCATACTCATGAGATTCTCATCGGCACTGGTTTCATCCTCCCCCAGATTTCACCCTACCAAATACCCCAACACTTCATAGCAGTCTTTCACTTTCGCTTCTTACAAGAAAAAAAATAATAATAATAATAATAAATAAATGAAATGAATTGGCAAGCAGAACGCCCTGAATCCAAGAATCCCTCCAAATCCTCACTTTATCCCCTTTACCAACAATGTACCAGATTCCTTCAGCAAAGATGGCTCCCACCCCGCTTGAAATCTCAAACACTCTGCCTACCTTACTAATTTCTTTCCAAAAATCAGACCTCCCACTATGCAAGGCAAGCTCAAGAACCAACCCCCATCTGATTCACCATACTTACTAGAAAAGATTTCTTCCCACAGAGCCTCTGATTGTCCTTGCTACTTTACATTTATTCAATAGGATGCCCTTCTTGTCTTCCGAATGGGTACCTCTCCATTCCAAATCCTTGAGACAAAGTTTCCAAAATTCCCTATGCCACCAAAACTTTCATTTTATGTTTTTTTTCCATATTCTATGCCCTCATATGGAGATAAATTGGATGCTAAAGCCACAACATAAAAGATATGTTAGTCCGAATAGACTTAACACTCTTCATTTTATATTGAGCAGGTCTGCAAGATAACACAGGACCACACAAAAAACCACACACACTGACATACATATATCTCTCTGCAGAATGTGAGTTGATGCGACTTCAAACTCCATTATTGAGTTGGAAGTTGATGTCAGGCTTCTCATGAGCTTGGTTGCGATAATCAAGAGGTTATATACAAATGTGTAACCAAGCATATAGAGATAAGAGGTGTTATAAATGCTCAAGCCATGACATGTACAATATACTTGGGCTGTTAGTTTCAGCAACTTAGACCTATGATGTGGTGATTCCAGCCATTGAATATTTGGACTTCTTTCAGTTGAGGTCGTGCTTTCTTCCTCAGTCTATTTTCTGGGTAGTAATCGAAGGGTTAGGATTTTCCCATCTAGGATATTTTGGTGCACATGCCATCGGCAGCAAGCCCTAGACCCCTAGTACAACGATTTGAACATTGAAGCATGGATACCACTATCGCAAACTGAAAACCCACGCATAACGTAGATACCATTGCGTTGAGCATTGTATAAAATCAAATCATGAAAGCCCATCAATCCATTGAAGACAATGTGATGGCATGAGAGGTAAGTTATCCACACCTCAGAAGGACTAGACCATTGATTGTTCTTATTACAAATGTCAGAAGAGATAGGCTTCAGATGATTCTTCACAAGCTGTGCATGACTAATATTTGTGCTCTAGCATAAGGTGGGTGTTAAGAGATGAGAGAGAGAATTTATTAAGAAATGATGAGTGAACTCAAGCTAGTAGACTTTTAAGGCACTAGCCTCTCACAAAAGGCACGGTTGCTAATACAAGCAAGTACAATTGCAAGAAGCACACGACAAGATGTGGTCCCCAAAGACATGAACTGTGGGTCCAAAGGTCCATTCATAGACCCCACATGTACCATACAAATGCCTTAAGTCCAAAAAATATGGCTGATTTGCAGTCTTTTATAGATGCCATGTCTCAAAATACCACCCCAATATGATCGCCGCCAGATGTGTACAAGAAAACGAATGGTTAAGAGGTACTGACCAGAAGTGCAAATTCAATGTACACAAGTGGCCCATCTGATGATCGACTTCACCTATTTTTAGACAAGGAATCCAGCTGGTGGGATCCACCTAATGAGTAGCTTGGATCTTGAACATGTCTTCTACGTTGCCACATGTCAGGGGTGAGTACCTGAAAAAGAGCACACTCGAGTTCACTTAGCATAACTCTAGATCATTTTTGGTGATGCCATCATTGGAAGAGCAGTTTCAGTGAGGAAATTTTTTATCTAGAAAAAATTTAGGACCCAAGCAGCATTTTTCCATTAATCAGCAGAAACAAACAGAAATCCAAGCCACATTACATCAAATATGAGAATGCATGGAGAAACCCAGCATTGTTCTGACATCAAAGGAAAAAGTTAGCATGCACCTCATGCGCATAACTAGTATGCAGCTCCCTCCTCATAGTAGATGCGGCAAACACGTGAAGCCACCAGAACCATTGATTGGTGGTCAACCATGTAATATAAGCCAAAAATCACAAGGATGGAACAATTCCAACAATCTAGCAGTTGTAAGTTCTGCCAGTTGAATGTGGACCGCTGCTCTGACCACTCTTTTTGCAGTCCAGTGACTGGATGGATGCCACAGTCAAATCCCCTTGGTGATTGGGATATACTATATAGCCTGTCTACAAGGTGGCCAACCACATAAAACCAGTCCCCATCAGTGCCCGTTTGCCACAAGTACTTACCATGAGGGAGCTGCATAGAACTTCTATGTCAAGATTTGCATGATAGCATTTCCAAGAAGAAGAAAAAGAAGAGAGTCCAGCTTATCAGCAAATGTACAATTTTCTGATGCACAAGATCGCATACATGTAGGGCCCTGGTCTGGTGATCCAAACCAATTATCTTTTTTAATGCCCCCCATGGACAGTAAAACCCACCAAATAAATGATTTGGATCACTGAAACGTGTCCCCACATGTACAGAATCCTAATCCTGTGCATCACCAAATGCATGCATGCATGCTGATGAGGAGGAACCCACAATTCCTCTATAGAGAAAGCCAAGAAGGTGAACGCATGTATGTATGCATGAATGCCTGTATGTACCTCTTCTAACATGCCTGAGAGCTCAGCTGCAAACTTCTTCCCGACAATGAGCTTGGCTCTCATACCTGATGGGATTGCAATCTTTCACCATAATAAAATATGAAGAGCCTTGCACATGAAGATGAAAGTCTTTTACACGTTGTGATGATCCCTGCTATGTTGGCAAGTGAGTAGCGTCAATGTGAGACTCTGTAATGGCTGGTTCCAAGAGCCTGTGTAAACGAGAACGGTCGATGTCTAGAAGGCTAGCCAATTATAGAACTTCCGCCAATATAGCATTTAAAAGCCCACCCCAAATTTCTAGGAGAAAGGCTAAGATGGTGATGGTATTGGTATCTCTACAAGAAACTTGCAACATAGACAGGAGCACTTGATCTTGACTGGAATAACATAGTTTTCAATTACTTTGCAAAGAGTAATATTACATAAAGACAGAGGAGGGACAAATAATTGTGTATCATTTCATAAATCTCTCACCCACATTAGGCCATGATTATCAAATTACAAATTTTTATAAAGTGAAAGACTGGCGGTGGGTTTTACTTTTCTCGATTGCTCTAATAATATGATATTGGTCTTCTAACAAAATTGCTGACCAGTGTATTCCATGTGAGAGCATTGGGTGTGATTCCATCATTGACTCCTCTATTTAGAAGCAAGATGGCATCATCAAGCATGCCTGCCTTGCAATGCCAACTAATGAGTGTGTTATAAGTGATGGTATCTGGAACAACTCCCTCAGCGTGGAGCCTGTCGAAGAGGTTCAGAGCCTCCTGAATCCGCCCCGCCTTGCATAGGCCGTTTATGAGGCTATTATACGTGACTATGTCCGGCATCAATCCTCGATGTAGCATCTCTTTCAGAAGTTCAAGCGCTGAGTGTATTTTACCCATTCTGCAGAGACCGTTAATCAAGATGTTGTAAGAAATGTTATTGGGAGCAACACCCTTCCTTACCATCTCCTCGAGCAGGCCCAAAGCTTTCTCCACAGATCCATCTTTGCATAGAGCCTTTATTAATCCATTGTAAGTGATGAGATCAAGGGCACAACCTCGAAATACCATTTCGTTCACAAGTTCCATACCCTCTTGCAACGCCCCCTTCCTCAGAAATGCATGAATCAACGTATTGTAAGTCACATTGTTCGCAACCACGCCATCCAATAACAAGTCCTGATAAACCTTGACCGCTTCCTCTAGTCGATCATCCTTGCAAAGGCCATGGATTAGAGAATTGAATGTGAATATATCGGGCTTGCAACCTTCATTTTTCATCTTACCAAACACTTCCATGGCATCGTCAAGCTTACTATCCTTGCATAGAGCAGATATGAGACAATTGTATCCCACCACGTTTAATTGGAAACCCCTTGCCAATATTTCCTCTAAAATTTCATTAGCCTCCATCAATCGACCTTCTTTACAGAACCCATCCACCAACAGTGTGTAAGTGATGATATTTGGTGAGCAACCCTTCATTGACATCTCATCCAGTAATTCCCTGGCCGGTCCCAAGCGCCCTGCCTTGCAGAGGCCATGGATTATTATGTTGTATGTGAAAACATCAGGATTGCAGCCACTAGGCACCATGCTCTCGTACAAAACAGATCTAGCATCATTGAACCTTCCTTTCGTCAAATACCCATTGACCAGCGTATTAAACAAGACCACATTCGGATTGGGCACTTTATCTAAAAGCGCTCTCGCTTCATCTTCTCGACCATTTTTACAAAGCCCATGCATCAAAACCCCGTAAGTCACGGCATTCGGCTTACAACCACGGAGAAGCATTCGATCGACCAACTTTGACGCGTCATATATCCGACCAAGCTTGCATAGACCATGAACAACATCATTAAATGTATCAACATCGGGTGAGCAACCCATCAGAATCATCTCTTCCAAAAGCTTCAATGCCTCCTTCACTCTACCATCCTTGCAAAGAGCATGTATCAGAGTCTGATAAATAACCGAATTGGGCACGCACCTGTGCTTTGTCATCTCCCTCAAGAGCGAATATGCAGAATCCACCTCCTTCAGGGAACAAAAAGCCTTCATGACGATGGAGAAAGTGAAAACAGTTGGAGAAATGCCCTTATTCAACATCCTGAAAAACACAGTTGGGGCTATCTTGTGGCAGTTCTCCGAAACCAAGATATCCAAAACAACATTATACGACCTGAACGTCGGTTCGCAGTTGAAACCATCTATCATTTCATCGAGCAGCCGAGCTGCACAACCCGGCAAACCAGCTCTCCCGTACCACTTCATGATCAAGATAAACAAAGGCTCTTTGAAGACAATCCCTTCTTCTTTCATCCGACCCAATAATCCATCTATAGCCTTGAACTCCCCCGCCCCACCTAACCTATCGATGAGAATGTAATAAACATTGAACGAATGGGAATAGCCCTTTTGGGAACCAGCCCAATCAAAAATCTCCATCGAGGTTGATACATCGAGAGGGAGTTCAAGTAAACTACACAGCTGTTGGGGCGTAATCCGATTAAGCGATTTTCTGAGCTCTTCAAGATCAAAGGGTCTGAGTATCTTCTCCCATTCATTGCCGGAATCTGATCCATCTCCATCTAAATTACTACTCACTGATGACCAAACCAATAAGCAGTGATTTTTATAGAAAGATGGTATCTTTTTCCCATAAAAAGTAGCAAATTTGTATCTTTTTATCATAACTCTTGGTGCAGTTAACAGGGATTTCAGAAACCGAGCATCCAAAGAGTAAAAGAGCCCTATCCCATTTCCAAAATGTCTTGTTTTCTCTGATTTTCGTCCACAGCTGCAATTTCTGTCTTTTGGTATAAAATATATTGCAATTTTCTTTTATATTCTTTTCCAAAACTCCGTCATAGAATAACAGAAATTTCAGAAACTATCTGAGAAGCAAGCAAAAAAAAATTGCAACCCATTTTCAAAACCACCATGTTTCTTCTGATTTTAGTCATTTGGATTCCACTCAGCTGCAATTCTATGGTTCTCTTTTTTTTCCTTTGGCCAATATAAGTTGAAAATCCAGTAATGTTACAATAATCCTACATAGAACGAACAAAAAATTCAAGAAAATTATTAAGGAAAGAGCTTTATAGCACCTGAGACTGAGAAGAAAAAACCCTTTTTTTTTCTCTGATATTTGAACTATGTGTATTTCCTTGCTTTAAAATAATTTATATAAAATAAAAAATAAAAAATAAAAAGTGTGTACTCATCTTCAATTTTCATATTGAAGAACCCATTTTTTAATTATAGAAATCAGATATTTCTGAAATCTTCTGAGCAGAACAGAAATTTCAGAAAATTGCTTAAATGCAAGACGTTTGAATCATCTCAAAACCAAAGCAACATGACCCATTTTCAAAAATCCCTTCTTTTCTCATATTTTATCTATTTGGGTTTCTCTTACCTGAGAATTTCACAGTTTCTCTCAAGTAGTACAAGTTGACCAAAAATCTACAGAAGAGCTTTCAATAATCTAATCATCAAAAGCAACATAACCCATTTTCGAAAACCCCCTCCTTTCTCTGATTTTAGCAAATTGGGTTTCTCTCATCTGAGAATTTCAAAGCTTTTTTAACAATGCGAGTTGAAAATAAAAAATCCAATTTTTATCATACAGATCGGATAGTTTCGAGAGGGAAAAAAAAAAAAAAAAATCCACTACTAAGAGCGTCGAATCATCTAATGACCAAAAGCAACCCGACCCATTGTAAAAAATCCCTTATTTTCTATGATTTTGGTGTAGTTAGTTTCTTCAGCTGAAGATTTTTGGGTTATGATTTCAAGAAAAGATGATTGCTGATTGTGGAAGTTCTGGGAATGAATGGAAAGAGAGAAAACGAGAGAGAAGAAACACAAGGGAAAGGAGTTCACCTGCTTTGATTTGAAGAAAGGGAATCTGAAGAGAGAGAGAGAGAGAGAGAGAGAGAGAGAGACGAAATCAACGGGCGTGCCTACAACTAAACAAGCACCACATGTGTAAGCTCAGATCAGCTGAGATCAACCACGTCCATCAGGTGCGCCGCCACATTTTCATCATGGTCTACAAAATCCAATCCAATCCAACATTTATGTGGGCCGCACCAGAAGGAGCGGTGTAAAATGGACGAGATTTTCCTGTGTCCCCTATCTCTTCGGAAAAGGATCTTGGATTCTTGATATTGGATTCTGGTATCTTTCAATCTGAAAAGTTTTGAATCATGCTCCATCTATGGTTGAACGCAACAGATGAATGGTCTGGATTACCAGAACATGGGACCACTCGTCAGAACTGAGAAGCCGTGTATGCTGTGGAATGAAGCGGCCACAGGGCTGAGTAATCCGGACCATTGCTTGCTCTGTTGAGTCCCAACAACGTAAATGGACCCGAATTTCAGCCCGTGCGGACGGACGCGGATTTCCTGCTAAAGTTCTCGTGATGGAAACTTACGTGGGTCCCACCGTGATGTTTTTGAGAAATCAACCCCGTCCATCCTCTTTTTGAGCTCATTTTAGGGCATGGAGCATCCTCTTTTTGAGCTCATTTTAGGGCATGGAGCAAAAAAATAGCAGGATCCTAACTCAAGTGGGCCGAAAACATGAGGATTAAACGTCCACGGTTGAAATATTCGTGGGGCAACAGAAGTTTTGAATCGGGATAATATTTGTATTTTCAGTTCATCCCAGTAGGGATGACTTTATGAACTTAATGAAGACATCACTGTCGACCAGGGAGGTTTCAACGGTGGGAAATTCCCTACCCACCTTTTCCTTTATGCGGTCCACTTGAGTCTTGGATCTGCTAACTTTTGGTCTCAAGTCCTAAAATGAGCTCACAAAACGGATGGACAGGGTAGATTTCTAACAAACATCACGGTGGGCCCACCTATGTTTCCACGCTGGAAATTGGCTTTGGCAGGAAATCCGCGTACCGTGCGGACTCGGATTCGGTAGTGACGATTGGTGCTGGAAAATGTCCGTGGGACCCACTATCATCTACATGTTTTATCCACGCCGTCCATTCATTTTGTCAGCTCATTTTAAGGCATGAGCCAAAAAAATGACAACTGCCTCACATTTCGATTCATCTAGACTGCTCTTCAGGTCTATCACATATTTCGATTGGTTACCATGCAAATACCATACCAATTAGACAAATACTAACCATTTGATCATCGGCCTCAAATGTGGACAGTTGATATCTCGTACACAAAAAGTAGGTCCATTCAACAATTTGATTCATCTATTTGTTAGGGCTGATAATGGATCATGGATTTCTTATAATCCTCAAATATCCTTGGTGTGGGAATAAGGGATTCCTACAGAAAATAAGGCCAAATATATGATAGATTCGATTAATCTGATCAGTGACATTTTTATTTTTTATTTTTTGCAAGGTAGTCCATAAATTGGATCATCTAATGAGACCAATTTGCATGGTAATCCATTAAATGTGTCACCAGTTCAGATCGATGATTTAAAACTAAAACTAGAGCAGAAACAGACTCGGCAGGGCCGCGATCATTTGAAAACCCATTTGAATAACAGCTCCGGGTTATTTGGATTGGTGGAAATCAAAAGTTAAAAGATGAAAATGAATCATTTTTTTTGTCATCTTTCATCTAGCAAGGCTGGTTTTCCTTTTTCTCTCAAAAATTCCTCCATAAGAGCCCGTTTGATTTAAAGGTAAACAATGGAAATGCAAGGAGAAGAAAAATACATGTCATAAGGAAGAAGAGGATGAAAAGGATGAGGTAAGCTGACATTAGTACTAGGGAAAGGAAAGCAAATCCTTTGTACCTGTTTCTTTTATTAAAGACTAGTGAAATCAAATCCTTTCACCTGTCTGTTTCATTAAAGAAAAGACTATGAAAATGTTTTTGCTTTTGCATTTGTAACTGTTTGTTTTACTACATACTAAAGAAAAGTTCTCGCAAAAATGTTTCTACTCTGCATTTGTAACTTTTTGAATTTCAATCCCATAAAAGGACACCCTTTTCCCCTCCAGAATTGCAATCTAAAATGTCAATCAAAGGTAAACTCAAAAAAAAAAAATTTTAATTATATTCTTGTTGAGGGGAAAACTACTAAGGGCCTGTTTGGCCGGGCAGGGTGGATGGGATTAGGTTGTATTAGGATGGATTGGAAGGAGCAATCCCGGGATTTGGCCGGGCGTGCCAAACAGGCAGAAGTTGGATATAGCAATCCCATGGGATTGCCAGCAATCCACTGACATCACCATCATTACCTTGAAATCCACCCAATCCCTCTTAATCCCATCTATTTTGCTTGGGACATGTTTGGTTAGACGGAGCAATCCCGGGATTGGCTGACGTAATCCCGGGATTGGCCAGGCGAGCCAAACATACTCGGTGGTGAATTCCCTGGATATAGCAATCCCATGGGATTGCCAGCAATCCACTGACACAGCCATCATTACTTGCCATCCACCCTAATACAATCCAATCCCATGGGATGGGCCCGTCCAAACACGCCCTAAAACACTTTGTTTCAGCATCCACTGCATCCCAAATTAGTGCAAATGTCTTGTTGATGCAACATTTCCTTTTCACTCTCAAACCTCTGTGAGAGAAGGAAAAAAAACTCTTCCTTCTCCACCATTTTTCTCATGCCACGTTTTCCTTTCCTCGGTTACTTTATTAATTTCAACCAATCAAAATAGAAGGGAGACAGCTGCAAATCACATGCCTCGTCCCATAGGCCCTCCCAAAAAGATCTGCAGAGCCACAAGCAATGGCCCTGGTGATTAGCCAGCACCTCCGCACAGTGTAAAACTTGATTAATATCCTAAAAATGGGCACAATACATCCTATTCATGCCATGGCCAAGCCTTCTCTTTCAATGCCATGTCTCCACCAAAGGCCAGCTAGATTGTGTTTTCCATGCATGAATAAATAGCACTAGCATTGTCATATATAACACATGCTTTCAAAATGGCAGAGCCAAAAGCCAGGACAAGTGCCATTGGCTTCGTTTCTCTCTATCTTCAGAAAAGGGAAGATGTGAGTTCATTCACATCTGAAACAACTTGGGTGTAATCTGCCTTCAGTTTTTCTAGTTCTTCCTGGCCTAACTCCCCCTTGGTAGGTTTGGTTAGCACCAAAACACAGCAAGTAGGCCTCTTGGTGGCTCCTGCAGTAGCAAGATCCTGAATAACAGAAATTGGCAAAAGACGCATCAGCAAAAAGAATTTTCAACTAGACCAAATTGCATGGCGAAGAATGTGGAAGCCACACAGAGCTGCAATTATGACAATTATGGAAACAAGCACTCGCTCAAAAAAAAAAAAAAAAAAAAACAACAGGAAAGCTACTGCAGCAAAATTCCCATTGCACAGGGATATGTGCAGATAAGACATGACGGTAACAAAGATTTTGATAAGAGAAATATGCACAAACTACTTTAGCATATAAAATAGGTCAAACATATCCAAAATACAAATTAGAAACATGAATGAAGCTTCTTTTTCCTTATTCTAGCACTGACAAAAAATGGCTCATATGGGTTCCCAGCTAGGCAATATTAAAAACCATTGTGCCTTGTGCAAAACAATTAAGGGAACTTGGGAAGAGACTACAACTTACCTCCTTCGACGGAACGTATATGTATGGGATTTCAGCTTCTTCACACAAGATGGGTACATGCGTGATCACGTCGATTGGAGAAATGTTTCCAGCTATTACACACAATCTGCAGCCAAAAAATAAAAGCATCTCAAATGAACTCAAATAGCTCTTTGAAGTGGACGTACATGAAAAATAGCCCAAAGACAGACTACTGATGTTAGCAGTATTCAGCTAATGTGATTTGATAAGACAAGATCTACAATAGATTCCTGTGGACCACTGTTAAGCATCCAATACCCATCCATGAAGCAATGAGGGGGAAAAAAAAACACTGACATGATGTAGCACAGCTTGAAAGAATTGAACTGGGAGAAATCACTCACACCAACTAGGGGATAAAAACATGGAAGACTACACCATAAAATTGAAGATTTCTTCAATTGAAGGGAAAAACAAAAGGAACAAATGAAAAGAAAAGGATAAATATGTGGCATAACACCAGAACAAGAATACCAATGACGCACACCAAAGGGATCTGGAGGCACCACACCACTGGATTCTTGAAGAATCACTCCTATGCTAGAAGACAATAAAAAGAAACTGAAAAGGACATTTGAAATATCATGGCATATCCCAAAGAATTCATTCATATGGATTTTTATCACCAAGTTGATTTCTGCTTAAAATAAAAGCAAATACTTAAATCCTATTGGCCCAGATATTAAACATGCCTAAATTGGGTCGACCTGTAATCAGTACTAACCGAATAAGGAACTAAAGAGGAAATGGCAAAATAATGCTAAAACACCACATATCAACCATATATGAGGGCTCGTTTATAACAAACTTGTGTGCATAACTGCATATGGGCCGCACAGTTTTGTAGAAAAGCCAAAATCTGTATATAGTTTGTATATATAAATGTTTTAAAGACCCCACAGTCAAGTGGTCCATTGGATGGGCCCTTGGATATTGATATGTGCGTCCCACAGTGCAATCAGAGCATTGATTTGCTTCAAGATCTATCATGGGACCTTCATCAGATGCAGATACTAAATCAATCAAATATCAACCCTTAGTGCCGTTCATCTTTTGCCAGGATTTTCAGGAAAGTCGTACTTGGACTATAGTTTTTGTCATTGACAGGAAGCTGGGTTGGTAAAGAAATTTATCTATTCTTAGAACAAGTAGATTTCTCGAGCTAAAAGAATTATCTAGAGTTTAGGCAAGGAGCTAACTTTGAGGTCTGAGTCGAATCAGTAAACTTATAGGTTAAGCCATTTATAAAGATTTTCCATTGTTTTCTCAAAATATTATTGGACCTCTATTCATTACTCTTGGTTTTGAGCCTACTCTAAAACCATATTGCTGGTTACTTGGATTGATGTGGCCCCCATATCCATGCCAAATTAACGTGTTTGCAAGTGTTTCGCATTAAATTTACCATTGCAGCTTTGCTACAGACCAATAAGATTGTGAAACCATAAATCACCATCCTATTTCTTTTCTTTTTTCTTTTTTTTTTTTTTTAAAGGAATCTACTTACATGAGGAAAACAGTGGGCACCATGATGCTACTAATGGAATGAATGATGTTAAAGTGCAGCGTCATGGAGAGGAATTTGAGATCCAATCGCATGGATGCACTACTTTGTCATCAGAGTAACAAATCTCGGACTATAATTTCCATTTCTCTAATATCATACAGTACTTAGTATTATAATAATTAAATATAATAACTTACGATAGGATTCTTTTCTTTTGATATAATTCTTCATTTATCTATAGATCTGTAGATCTTAAAACATGTTTAGAGTAAACAATGGTCACTGATGTATACAAAAACAATCGATATGAATGATTAAAAAAAAAAAATCACTAAACAATGTCAAATTGCAGTGGTACCAATAGACAACACTGATCATGTAACATTCTGATGAAAAGAATATGGTGATAAAGGATGGCCATGAAGTCCATTTCACAAAGTTGTTGACCAACAATGTTATAAATGATAATCAAATCGATGATACTGACCCAATAATCAACACACACGCACGTGTGTGTGTGTGTATTGAAATATGACGAAGACTTTATTAAAGCAAAAGAAAAAATGATGCAGGACATGAAATTCAAATATGATGTGCAAAACAAAAAAGTATGAGTTTTCACAAATGATCCTAGCTATTCGATCGGTGGAAGGGTAAGTTCATGTTCAAGCCATTTTTGATTGAGCCGGGCTTAAATTGAGATCTTTCCAACAAGTGGCCATATGTGTGATAATTAACCACCCGACCCAAGGATGTACTACCTATTTGTCCCTAACTAGGAACCGACTCGGGCTATAAGATACCACCGTGATGTATATGGGTTTTATCCACACCGTTCATCAATCTTGCTATATAATTTTAGATTATATGGCCCAAAAATGAAGCAGACAGTTGACGCCAGTTATTGAAACATATATGAGTTGCAATCAAATTTCTTCTTATTACAGTGCTCAAATAAAAATAAATAAATAAAAAATCAAAAAGCAATAGTTGTCACTCTGCAACCAATATCAAAGCTCATATTAAAAAAATAAAATAAAATAAAAATCAATCACGAGCTATCACTCTGCAACTAAATGGATCAATTGTATGCTATCACTCTGCAACCAAATGGATCAATCATACTGACCATTCCTAAAGCATCAATATCTTCCATATGACCGAACGTTGAAATCATTTTCCTGCCAATATCGATGGGGTGTTCTTTGTTGTCAGTGAGAGCAAACACAGTAGGACCGTATCCACTTTGGTTGAAGCCAAAGGATCCAGCGAGAATCGCGGCCTTTTTTATGTCTTTGTAACAAGGAATCCAACTCAATACCGATTGTTGGTACAAAATCAAACGACCCATCATTTCTAAGTCAGCATCTATTATAGAGGATTTAAGCAAACTTGAATGACATGCCAATATGCGCATCCTTTTCCTTTTGTAGGATTCGTTTAATTCTGGAATTACTACAGCGAGAAAAAGATTTCCAGTCTCCCCTAATCGCTCCTTCGATACTTTAATCCGCAGCTTATATCTCTTCACCATTGCAAAACTACGTAATGCAATAAAAGCTGCATGATCACCCTCCACGCCAAAAATGCATGCATCTAAGATTTTCAAAGTTGACAAGTCTGATGCAAACATTTGGTTCAACACGGTGAAGATATAAATCCTGCATCCTTCAAGCAATACGGAAACAAAGCAGCCACCACCATTGTCATCTTCACCGCGTTAAACCGAATGTTTGCATCAGGCTTGTCGACTTCGGAAATCTTAAATGCATGCATTTCCGGCGTGGAGGGTGATCATGCAACTGCCGCTGCATTCGGTAGTTTTGCAATTGTGAAGAGATATAAGCCGCGGATTAAGGTATCGAAGGAACGATTAGGGGAGACTGGAAATCTTTTTTTTTACGATAGTAATTCCGGAATTAAACGAATCCTACAAAAGGAAAAGGATGTGCTTATCGGCATGTCATGTAACACCCCGTACTTTCAGTACTCAGGTGTTACCATGGAAACCAACCTTAGATGCGATCTAACTCTTTAAGACCGACTATCAATGACTCCGATCCTTAAGTCATGACCCTGATGTGAAATCAAGTAGTTTGTACCACCAAAATCCAACCCTAATAGTTGGAAGTACACTATTAAGCATCGTGAACCTTTCACAGTAGACGTGTGCATATCTAACCATTAATCGTGTGGGTCATCCATACATCTACGCTTGAATGTTCCAATAAAATGTTGTTGGAAACCTATAGTGCACTTTTTGAGACAATCCAATTGTTAGGTTGTTAGGACAACCACCAAACGGGTGAGATTTGAGTTGATTGGAAATCTAAAGCATTTGACCCCTAAAGCAACCATCAGAACCATCCAATGCAGGCCACAGGAAGCCCTTATCTTAGATCATCTTAAAATCGGGACCCAGATCTTAGGTTCGTCATTTATCCACTCCTCAACGAATCATCAATCAATGCATAATGAGACTATATCGATTCACTAACTAACCTTTAAAACTAAATTGAAAAACCCCATCTAGATGGTTATAGTCCCTATGACTCATAGAAGCGGGTTGATTAAAGTTGGAAGCCATCTAACCGTCGGATCGATGGGAAAAACCAACATTGACCACACTTTGCTTATTACGACCCACCTAAGCTTTGGGTCTACCTGATTTTTGGTCTAATATCCTAAAGGGGACTATCCAGATTGAATGGATGGTGTGGATTGTGCCATACAACCCCGTGGACCCGACCATCAATCCCGAGAGTGCACGGTGCGTGTGCACCAATGGTGCACTAGACTAAAGAGACTGATCAAACCAGGTTTGACCCGCGCCCGAAGAGGAAAACTTCCTCCTCTCTTTTCGTCTTTCCCAACGAACGGACGCTGCATCAAGTGGGCCACCAACTGAGGATTGAATGACTGATCCGAACCATCCATTTGGTAGAGGATCCACGTGCGACCAAAACCCGTTAAGTTTCGCACGATTCAGCACGTGTACAAGCACACGATTTTTGACGCAAATAGGGCCTACAAGCACGGTGTTTCCAAAAACGGAAACTATCTCCGTGCGACAGGTTGGCGATCCATGTGAAGGGTGTCTAGCGTGATCTGGATCGTCTAGGAAGACCAATCTCAGTCATCCGATGCCTTTCACACGAATTAGGGCTTCCCATAGAAAACCGACACTAAATTCCCTCCATGCTAGAGCTCTCCCATTTGATCCGTGATATTGCCTACATGTGTGAATTGATCTATTTGCTCTATGAACACGTGGATCAATTGGATTACTTGAACAAACCATTTCTTTGTCACCCTCTTCAAAGCCATTAAGAGAGGACGTAGATTCAAAAACTTCTAACGATGGTGCAACTTAGTTATTGAGTCATCAATGAGATCTCGACACTCAAACCGCAAAGAAATAATCTAAGTGTATACTCACCAAAAATATTGGAGTATAGAGGGAGAAATAACTTTATTGCCATTCAAACTACTCTTACAATACTTGAGAAAATTCACAAACTCAAAAAATGTGGGATGCTACCTCCTACAAGGCTACAACAGAAAATCCATATTAATCTTTAATGAAAATTTTCCAACTATTAGATTGATTTCAAATCAATCTATAATATACTCAAGAAAATAAAAATCACCAACAAACATTTGGCCTAAAATAGCAAAAACAAATCTACTAAATACTCCAAAATCTTCGGGGCTGTTTGATTTTTCATTTCTTATGCAAAGACCTTGTAAAAAGCTCATTATTGCTCTTTTACCCTGTTTGAAATTTCATGTGTATTTCCAGCTTGAAAACTAGTCCAAAAGAGCTTACTTAAATTTATGGTGCCCACCACAATGTATGTGAGATATCCACGCCGTCCATCCTTTTTAACAGAACATTTTAGGGCATGAGCCCAAAAATGGGGCAGATCCAAAACTCAAGTGACCCATACCACCAGAAACAGTGGCCTTAAACATCCACCGTCAAAAGCTATTTCGTTCATCAGGCCCACATTGATGTTTATTTGTCATCTAACTTGTTCATAAGGTCACACAAATGCTTATAAGGGGAAAACAAAAATACCAGCTTCATCCAAAACTTTTGGGGGGCCCATAGTTTTTTACAAGAAGAGTTCAATTTTCACTGCTTCCTATGGTGTGGTCCACTTGGCCTTTGAATCTACTTTATTTTTTGGCTCATGCCCTAAAATCAACTGGCATAACAGATGGTATGTGTGCCAAAACAGTTACGTATCGGCCGATACGTAACGGTAACGGTACGAGCCGATACGTGTTTCGGGGCCGTATCGGCCGATACGATTTTTTGTGCCCGTATCGGCCGATACAGGCGTAACGGCTGACCCATATCGGCCCGCCCGTAACGGTCGAAAAACGGTAATATGTTTTTCCATTTTAAGCTCGTTTTTTGCTGTTTTTTTTTTCAAATTTCTTGCTTCCAAACTGTTTCTCATTCCTTCTACTACCAATTTCGACCAACCTTGGCTAGGTATTTTAGATAAAAACACATTATATTACTGCTTTTGTTGAATCGAAGCTCGGTGGGCCATTTTTTAGAAATTCCGAATTCGTCAAAAATAGGTATTTATACTTTTTTTAACATGTTTTGCTGTTTTAATCATGCCATATGATGTGTTAATCATAGTAGAACATGTTAATGTGCATTTTTCAGATTTGGGATGCCATTTAATATTTTTTTCTATTTACGCATGTATTTTGACCTTTTTTTTTAATTCGAAAAATCAATTTTTAATGGTTGTTTTGCGGTTTTAATCATGTCATATGATGTGTTAATCATATTAGACCATATTAATGTGCATTTTACAGATTTGGGGTGCCATTTAATATTTTTTTTATATTTTTTTTCTATTTACGCATGAATTTTGAACCTTTTTTTTAAAATTCGAAAAATCAATTTTTAATGGTTGTTTTGCTGTTTTAATCATGTCATTTGATGTGTTAATCATAGTAGAACATATTAATGTGCATTTTACAGATTTAGGGTGCCATTTAATATTTTTTTCTATTTACGCATGAATTTTGACCCCTTTTTTTTTAATTCGAAAAATCAATTTTTAACGGTTGTTTTGTTGTTTTAATCATGTCATATGATGTGTTAATCATAGTAGAACATATTAATGTGCATTTTACAGATTTGGGGTGCCATTTAATATTTTTTTATATATTTTTTTTCTATTTACGCATGAATTTTGACCCTTTTTTTTTAATTCGAAAAATTAATTTTTAATGGTTGTTTTGCTATTTTAATCATGCCATATGATATGATAATCATAGTAGAACATATTAATGTGCATTTTACAGATTTGGGGTGCCATTTAATATTTTTTTAATATTTTTTTTCTATTTACGCATGAATTTTGACCCTTTTTTTTTTAATTCGAAAAATCAATTTTTAATGGTTGTTTTGCTGTTTTAATCATGACATATGATGTGTTAATCATAGTAGAAAATGTTAATGTGCATTTTATAGATTTGGGGTGCCATTTAATATTTTTTTTGTATTTTCGAATTAGTGACTTTATATTTTTATTTGCTTATATTGGACAGGTTTTGGAGCTTCTTAAGGTTTAGTATTTTAGTTAGAACATGAAATCATCTTTATTAACATAGGTCATACACTCATCTACCTAAACTTAAATAAATGTCTGGGTCTGGCCAACAACAAGTGAGGATATTGGATGGCAACATTGTGAGAGGGTTGGTGGTACTAGGCACCAAATGAAGTGCAAGTATTGTGATAGACATGTGACTGGTGGAATCACCCGTCTCAAACAACATTTAGCACATCGAAAGGGTCAAGTTGCGCCATGTGCCAGAGTACCAAGAGAGATAATGCTTTTAATGCAAGCTAGTCTGGATGAGTCAAAGGGTAAACGTGCTGCTGTACAAAAGATGAAAGATGATATTTTGGATGCAACTCGACAGGAGGTGTTTGGTCCTGAATATATGGGCGTTCGTGATGAAGATATTATTGATTCTGATGAAGATTCAGATCGGGAATTAACTATAGCTAGGAGAGAGAGCTTACGTGTAGCTCGTGAAGAAGAAGAACGTCGCCGCATGTTTGGCACGCATGGGTCAGTGCGTGATACAGGGGGGGCAGTGGGAGTGCAAGTGGAAGTGCAACTGCTTCTGCAGGTGAGACTGAAGGTCAGGGGGGTAGGTTTGGTGAGTTACGACGTATGTTTGGGAGCCGACGACAAACATCTTCACGTGATGCCCCTATACGTTTGGATGAAGAAGTAAATGAGCCTAGGAAACCCTCTATTGATCCAATCCTGTTTAGGAAAGAATCAACTAAACAAAAGAAAATAAAACAAATGTGGAGTAGAACTTCCGTTGAGAAATTAGGTAGAGCAGCAGCAAAGTTATTTATACATGCTAACATACCTCCTAACGCGGCCAATTCTCCATATTGGCAGGTGGTAATTGATGCAGCAGCAGAAGCAGGTGAAGGAATAAAAGTTCTCACGGCTAAGGACATTAGGGGGAAATGGACAAATGCAGAGTATGCGGATATGAAAGCATACGTGGCTACCTTTAAACCTGGATGGCAAGCCAGAGGATGCACGATTATGTGTGATGGTTGGACTGGCCCAACTAGATGCAGCATGATCAACTTCATGGTGTACCGCCACTTAGGAACTATATACCATAAGTCAATTGATGCGTCAGAGGCAACAAAAAATGCTACTTATATTAATGAACTAATGAATAAAGTTGTAGACGAGATTGAAGAGGAGAATATAGTGCAGATTGTGACAGATAATGAAGCAACATATAAGCTTGCAAGACATGTTGATGGATAAGAGAAAACATCTTTTTTGGTCACCATGTGCTGCCCATTGTATTGATCTTATATTGGAAGATTTTGGGAAGAAGAATAATGTTAAGGAAATGTTCGAAAGGGCAAGGGAAGTGACGACGTTTATTTACAACCATAATCAAGTAGTCGCAATAATGAGAAAGCTCACGAAAGGACGAGAGTTGTTGAGGCCTGCAGCGACTAGATTCGCAACAAACTTTATAGCATTAGAGAGTTTATTCCAGCATAGGAGAGAGTTGAGTGAGATGTTCGCTTCCCGAGAATGGCTTAACACAAAACATGGGAAGAAGACATCAGGGACACCGGTCGACGTTGCGAATACCATACGGGACAACAAATATTGGAAGAAGGTCAAGGCGATCCTAAAGGTGATGGAGCCACTAATGAGGGTACTCCGTCTTGTTGAAACCGATGAAGCACCTACCATGGGCTTCCTATATGATGTCATGGATAAGGCAAAGCTTGCAATTCAACGTGATTGTAGAAGTTGGGAGACTTATTGGAAGATGATCGACAGGAGATGGACAAAGCAACTCCATCACGATCTTCATGCAGCAGGTTACTACCTAAATCCTAGGTATAGATATGCCCAATCATTTGTTGAAGATAATGAAGTTCGTGTTAGGCTAAAAAATGTAATAAAGAGATTAGAGTCTGACTTAGATCTGTAAATAAAGGCGTTGAATGAATTAGATACATTTGAAAATCGCATTGGTAGCTTTGGAGATGCTCTTGCACAGCATACAGTATCTAGGTTGCAACCGGCCGAATGGTGAATTAATTTCGGAAAGAGTACGAAGGCTCTCAAAAAAATCGCAGTAAAAGTTTTGAGCCAGACAACGTCTTCCTCTAGCTGCGAAAGGAATTGGAGCTGTTTTGCGCTCATTCATTCAAAGAATAGGAACAGATTGCAGACTAGAACATTAAATAAACTTGTCTTCATACACTACAATATAAAACTAAGAATGCGACGACATCATAAGAGCATTATAGCTGCTGATGACGGAGACTACTGTCTAATAAACTTGGACAATATTTATGATGAGGATGACCCACTTCTACCTTGGTTGGAAACAAGGGAAAAGCAAATTGAAGAAGATAGTGAAGAATTGAAAATTGATGACCCAAAAATACGCAAAGCGCAATAAGAGAGTCGTGCAGATGTGTTGGACCCAATAAGAGGGGCAGCGTTTATACCACGTACGGATACGGCTCAAGATCAACAAAAGAGTACGAGCAGTGGTAGCGTGACCGTGTCAGATGATGACGACCCCCCTGCCCCTGGTGCTGGCACTTCTGGTGTTACTTACCCGCCTATACAACCGTCTACAGATCGCAATGACGATGAACATCGACGACATGGTACACGAGGTCGGACTTACGAGTGTATCAAGTCACGATACAGCCAACCGGAGGAGGGTACATCTAGTGGTGCACGGGGTCCGAGAGGTCCGGAACATCAGCAGGCTCATGATCTTGGTTATTATGATGGATATTCTTATGGTCAATTGGATTATGATTATGGTGGTTATACTGAGCCTGTTCCATCACATTCATGTTAGAGTAGCCCTCCCGATCAATATCCATATGATTATAGATATCCATATCCAGATACAAATCGAAGTTACTCATCACAACAGACGCTCTCAATCTCAAGATTCTCAACAGCCTGAGTATGGGCACCAGTATGGCTATTCGATGGACACTAGTGGATATCCTTACTCGAGGTCAGAGTCGTTGCCTAGTCAAGATCAGTCATCCTCTGATTTCGTTGATCTAGTATTTCCTTCTGGCACTGGATATTATGGATATGCAACACCTACACCTATTGGACAGCCTCATCCTGATGGTGATGATGACGATGATGTGGAGGTCGAGCAACCACAAAAAAGCAGATTTTCATTTTGGTGGTGACTTGTGATTGTGAGTATATATTTGTATTAAGGTAAGTATTTGCAGCAAATAGCTCACAGCAGTATTATTGCACGAAGCCATGCAGTCATGCACACACTTGACACTGCTGAACTTGTATTTAAAATAGCTCCCCTGACAACCAATCAAGTAATCCTTAATCAAGTTGCAGGGGAGTATATCAGACACTACTAATTTATTTATTTTTAATATTCTTGACTTAAGGATGATAGGTTATAGACAGGAATCACAGTCACGTGCACAGGTATGTTCAAAAAATTCCTCAAAAATAATTGCAAACACCTAATGTAAGATATTTTCATATTACATTCATTCTAATATATCTATCATTAATAGTAGATATTTAGAAAATTAAATATATGAATTTTGTAGTCAAATTTAGGTTATCTGGTTCATAAATTCATCAGACAGTCCGATACAACTTCTCACCAAAGAGTGGATCGTTACACCACCATAACCATGTTCCAATTTATAAATGAATGCATATTTGGAATGCTTAGAATATTCTGGATTTAATCCATATTTTTTTATATTTTTTTGGCAAAAAAAAATTTTTGCGTCATTACGGGCCGTTACGCCCCCATATCCGTATCGGTTTTGAAGGTCACCGTTACGCCAACCGATACCGATGTGGATAAGCCACATACATCACGGTGGGCCCCATATTTATTTTGCACCCTTCCTCAGTTTTATTTTTTAAAAAGCTACCTGTCAGAGTATGCATTGAGATTCACGTGGTAATTGCATAGGTAAGTAATTATTACCTATTTACAATGCATTTACAAAAGGAAATAAAAATCAAACACCCCCTTCAATCATATCTTTCACATCAGCCCCATATTGTCCACAAATGGCAAATGTAATCTCTGTCATGTAGCCCCAGGTCTTGCCACAAACAACCCAAAATCAGCACATGTTGAGGCCTACAATGGGCCATGGCCTACATCACAAACCAATTTGTGACATCAACCAACCTTTGAGCAATTATTTGCATCTAAAGCAACTATTTTGGTTGTATGTATCATATTATGCTTCAAAAGCATGGCCATTGATCCCATTTACAAGAAATTATAGACTTGAATCATGTTCATTTGCATAACATGAGTCTTTTTAAGGAATTTGAAAGAATATTAAAGAAGCAAGAGACTGGAGACTAATTACTTTAAGAGGAATAAAACTAACCCTTTGTTACCGCGCCTGATGCTCTTGACCACTTCCTTCACTCCTCTCTTTAAACATTTGGACTCAGAAGCTAAAACCAGAAACCAAACACAACAATTTTGAGAAGAAAAAAAATTACTAGAAAACCAGTATATCGACACCAAGATTTCATCAAAAAGCACACCTATTTTTACTCATCAATCATTTCAAGTACGAATTTTTCATCAAAGTAAACAGATGCCATAAATGAAACCTAAGTTTGTCTAAGGATTTTTTATCAATAACAAATGAATTTATTAAAAGAGCATGTAGGGCGAAAAGATATAGAAATTCATCAAGGCAATTGATAAGAATGTTCAATACAAAAAGACAATCTACCAATCGCTTCTTTGCACGATTCTTGTTTTGCATCTATAGGCCTTGATGTGAGGGCAAGATGACACTTAGATGTCCAAATTGAGTTAGAAACCGATCAAGCAACTCCTCAAAAGTTTTAATTGACCAATATATATATAAGCCAAGTCAAAGCATCACCCTTTAATGAATTTTAGAATATGGTATTAATAGAAATCGTTATTTGGCAATTTGTCAAACACTCATTCCAAAAGGACATCAAGTGATGTTTATGCTTTGTTTAAGTTGTTTCTTTGAAAAAGGTGATGAATACAATTATGAGTCAAGCAAAGTCTCCAAATCCTAATTTGATGGGTTTCATTGGGCTTTGTCAAGCAATTTGTTACGTTGGGATTTGCATTCTATTATTCTATATTATCAATACGTTGATTAAGTTCATATTTTAATTTGGGCAAGTGTTTTAACTTGGAGGTTGATTAAGATTCACTAGATTTGGGAGTTGGTTGAAGTTACTTTGTTTTGGAGGTTTAATTTTGATTGTCAGGGTTATTAAATGTGTTGAAGTTTGCACTTTGGTTCTAGTTATAATCGTTAAATGTGTTTCGAATTGGTTGTTTATGCTTTGGTTCTATTGTTGGGCTGATTTGGGTTGGCATTTTGGTTGTTAAATTAGTTAAACTTTGACTGATTCTCGGATTCATGTTTCTAAAGAGTTTCATGTGTTGGGGCTGAAAAAATCATACCCACTGAGATCACTCCCATCCCTATAATTCGCTTCTTGGTGAAATTACCAAAATACCCTTTTTTCCTTCAAAAGGTAGTGAAATCAAGAATTGTGGGGCCCACATGCTACGTGTATAAAATCCAACACATCTATTATATGAACCCACCACGGTGATCACATGGACCAAAAATCTAGCCAATCAAATCATGAGATGGTCTGCACATGGACTTGGATGTTTTTGAGTGGTGAATATTATTTTTTATGGGTTGCCCACCTCATGATTGGATCAGCCAGGTTCTTGATTCGTCTGATAATCATGGTAGGGTGCACCTGTTGGACGGGTTGGATGTCAGACATGCCACCTATGCCCCACAATTCTTGGATCATCAGTTTTTATAGAATAAAAATAACAACGCCATTTATGTAATTTCTCTCCACCAAAAGCACCACCTGGGAATTTTGGTTCCTCCAGGTATTATTTGGTACAATCCAAATTCCTGAGGAATTTTGCTGTAAAATCCCCTTTCTTCTATATCTATAAAGATATATAGGAAACCAACAAAGTTATAAAGATTTAATTTTGCTGTAAAATCCTCTTTCTTCTATATCTATAAAGATATATAGGAAGCCAACATCATTTTTTTTTCCATTACTTAGATGAAATAAAAAGAATCTCAACACACATTTTCAGCAAATATGAAAAATATACTAAGAACCCAGCATCAAATATGATAGAAGTACACAGCTCCCTTGCAGTACATGTAGCAAAAATCAAACATGCGAGGGTATCAAAACCGTCTGACTGTGGGCCACCAGTGATGTAGTATAGGCCAAATTCTCTGTGCTGACCATCCATTTTTTGTGAGTTCAGCTGGATTAATGCAGACCACCGAGCCCACCATTCATTTTGCAATCATTGGTTGGGTAGCCACCACAGTCCAATCCCCTTGGTTTTTGGAATACAGACTATCTACAACATGGCCCACCATATAAATGTCCCAATCAGTACCACAAGGAGAGAGCTGCATACAACTTCAATGTCGAGCGTTATGTCCTAGCATTTCCCAAAAAATAAAAAATAAAAAGATGAATTATAAGGCCCTGATCATCATCAAAATGCACATGATTCCATACACGTGGGGACATGGTTTGGTGATTCAAGCCGTTGATTATAGGCAATCCATAGCTGATAGGGGCCGCGTCGAAAAATATTTACCATTTGAAGATCATGAACATTCAAGGCCCACGAATAGACAGTTTACAATATTGAAAGAAAAATACCACAGTGATCAAAGGGTCCAAATGTTCCAATGTGGGAGGTATTTTACGTGTCCCCCATCTTGCAGTGAGACCAATCGAATAAACGGTTTGGATCACTGAAAGATGGTCCACAAATGTACGGGATCCAGCACGTCAGCAAATAGCGCGTTTGATGATGAGTGGAACTCAGTAATTTCCCTACCAAGAAATCCAACAAAGAGAATGGCGTTTGCATGGATATATGGATGTAATAACCTTTTCTGACGAGCTTGAGAGTTCTCTTGCAGAGCTTCTTCCCTGCAAGGGGTTTGGCTATTGGTGCCAACGCCATTATCTTCTTCTTCTCCTTCAGTGATTTCTCTGTCTCGCTGTCACTTCCCATCTCTCTCTTTCTCTCAAGAAGAAGAAGAGGGGTTTAGGAAAAGGGTTTTGGAGGCTCTGGTTGAGAGGGTTTGAGCTTTGGTAGAAGGTAGGGTTTTGGAGGAGAAAGAAACTTCGGTACTCCGGCGGAGTGTGATGGTTGATACACGTCCACTTAGAATTTGTTGGATCGGCTGTGCCCACCGCGATGTCAGTGAGGAATCTACTCCGTCCATCAGTCTGGCCAGCTTACTTAGGACATGAGCCCAGAATGTCGCAGATCCAAAACTCAAGTCGGCAAGAGTGGGGTTGGAAACGCCTACCGTTGATATCTTCCCGGGGCCTCTGGGATGTTTATTAGCCATCCAAATCGCTCGGAAGGTCAAGGATGAAATGAAAACATAAATATTGGCTTACTTCAAATTTTCTGTGACCCCACGGAGGTTTCAACGGTGGGTGTTTCCACATCCACTGTTTCTCTGTATTCCCTACCAACACAGTTTTTGATCTACCTCATTTTTTTTATACCATGCCCCTGATGTGGCCTAGAGAAACAGAGTGAATTTCTAGTTGACATTGTGGTGGCCCCGCCAATATGAGTGTACATCAAGTCCAACCGAGCCGAGCTCGACTCGCCTTGGCCAATAGCTGACCTTAGCTCGAACTCGGCTCAGCTTGGCCCTCGAGCCTGACTGGCCGGCTTGGCTTGGTTCGGCCAGCAGCTCGGGCCAATTCAAGCTGAGTTCAAGCCGAGATCAAGCCAAGTTTGCCATTGTAGGACTGTACCTTCAAAATTTCACTATATTTAAGATAACAGCAATGGTTTTACAAGTATTTTATTACACACCTTTTAAGCAATGTAAAAATCAAAAAAAAAAAAAAAATGGGTGTTGGTTTCATGTTCATGCCTTCTTTGCCACTGGCTATACTTCTTTGAGTCATTTAATCAAACACTTGGTGAGCAACATTAATATCAAAGTAACTAGGTTACCGAATTGGTTCGATCCGATTTGGATCAACCTGAGGCCAACTCGAACTCAACTCAAACTCATTTTCGAGCTCAAAATCAGCTCGATTCAGCTTGAACTCAGCTTTGAACCGAGCCGAATCGAGCTTTTTCGAGTCAAGACAAGTGAGCTAACCGAGCTAGCTCAGTTCGTGTACACCTCTACATGCCAAAGCCTTCCTTACAAACTTCTTATGACAGGAAGTTAGGTGGGGCCCACCATGTTCATGAGAAATCCACTACGTCCATCAGCTTTACAAGATCATTTTATGAAATGGGCTCAAAAATTATCAAAATCCAAAACTTAAGTGGGATGTTAGTTAGGAAAAAGTACAAGATGAAACCTCTCTCTGGTCCACCGTGACGTTTGTATACCATCCATACTCTTTGCAGGGTCAATCCTATTGGGATGAAATTAAAACATAAAAATTAGCCTGATTCAAAACTTCTGTGGCCCCACACATATTTCAGCGGTGGAAGTTCAATCCTTTGCCGTGTGGCCCACTTGAGTTTTGAATTTGTATAATTTTGGAGACCATGTTCTAACATGATATGGAAAAATGGATGGACGTAGTGGATTTCTCACAAACAACATGATGGGCCTCAACTAGTCACAGGAATTCCAGGGAAAGGCATTGACAGGAAATCCACCCACATAAACAACCTTATGTATGACGGGGCCCGCTTTGCGTACTTCCTGTTTGGACGGATTTAGTCCAAACAGGGAGCGGATTGGCTGGTGTATCACATACCACTAATCTAGTTGATGTGGTGACGTCACCAAGTTCTATGGGTCCCATCATAAGATATGTGTTACATCCAAACCGTCTATCCATTTTGTGAGCTCATTTTAAGGCTTAAGCCTAAAAATAAGATAGATCCAAAGATTAAGTCGAGCACACTACAGAAGGCATTGAGAAATTAAACATCTACCATTGAAACCTTTTTAGGGTTGCAAAAGTTGCGAATGATATTATATTTGTTTTACCTGACTGTGTGACCTTATCTATAAATGTTTGAACGGTAAGAATCATTGTCCCACTGCTACTTGTGTCATGGTCCACTTGAGCTTTGGATATGAGTCATTTATAGTCGCATGCTCTAAAAATGATCTCACCAAATGATTGAGCCATGCATATATAATAAATATAAAAAAAATTAGCACAGTAGACGAGTCCCGTATAATGCCCTATTTTTTTTCGCCACTCGAGAACTTATCTTACCCAAGGCAATTTTAGGCAATTTATAGAGTATGGAAGTTGGTTTTTTGACGAAAATAACTCTACCTATTAGGGTAAAGCAACTGAAAAAAGCAAAGGTATTTTCGTCTTTCTAAGTTCGTCCGCACGAATAGAAGTCTACTTTGGTGCTTAAGGCTTTTCGGGTCAAATGAAAAAACTTGGGTAATCTGTCGGGTCTATACTAAAAACATACCCATAAATATATCATCATCAGGTTCATTTAACTTTGATATCTTGTAAACCGTTCTTATAGTATGGAGCTCTAAGTAGTGTTGGTTCTCGGCTCCGCATGACATGTACCGAAGCTAGCCAAGTCAATGGTCTTTGCTACACCAGCTAATCGGCCTGCCTATTAGCTCACCCTAATGTATGGGTTTTATCAACGTCATTTATCCTTAAATCATTTTACCATATGAGCCTAAAAATGAGTAAGATCCAAGGATCAAGTGGACCTAGCAGTGGGAATTATATGTGTATTAAACACTCACCATTAAAAACCTCCTGTGTGCTTCAGAAGCTTTGGTCAGGTTAATATTTGCATTTTTCCTTGCATATGGCTTTATAAATAGGTTGGATGGCAAATAAACACCACATCCTCCGTAGGAAGGGTATAATGTTGGTATGCCCAAGGTGTGGTCCACTTGACTCTTTGATCTGGCTAGTATTTTAATTTCATCTATCTTATTTTGGGTTACATGTCCAACGGAGTAGCCACACAGGATCTCGATCATACTAGTTGGTGTTGTCGCTGTACAATAATGTATATGTTTTATCCCTGCCATCCATCCATTTTGCCATTTTTTTTTTTTTTGTTAGCTTGTTAGCACACCCACTGTTAGATCACACTTCACTGTTAGCCACCCCCACTAGGGAATTGATGTCAGTGTTGAAACGAGGTATCACATTTTGCCATCTCATTTCAGGGCATTATTGCATAAATGAAATAAATCCAAATCTCCGGTGGACCGCATGCCACAGGAATAGTGGTGATTGAATGCCCACCATTAAAAACTTTTTGAGGCCACATAACTTTTGGATCAAGTGATATTTGTGCTTTTAATTCATCCATGTCTGTGTGACTTAATTAACAGGTTGGATGACAAATAAACATTACATTGTACCTTGTGAAAATTTTAACAGCAAGTGTTCAATCGCTACTTTTCCTGTGGTGTGCTACACCTGAGATTTGTATCTGGTTCATTTTTGGGCTCATTCCCTAAAATAATTATCCAAAGAGGATGAATGCCGTGGATATAATTCATACATCATGGTGGGGCCCACAGATTTTCCAGGTAATTACCGAATCAGAATCCCTGGATCACAGGGTCCATATCTTCAGTTTGTAAAAGTTGGCCCCACTAATGGATGATCCCAACCACTAATATGGTGGATCCCCCCAAGGATGAAAAATCTCGTCGAGAGGGGTATGATCCGTCCACGATGAGGCCGTTGCATGTTGTAAAAGATGGGTGCATGTGTCAATGATCCCAGTCACTGGTGCTGTGGACCCTTCCTTGGATGGAACGAATGATACATCATCTGCGGGGACGCGGATTGCGTCCTACTAATCCGTCCGGGCAGGGCTCTGTGGGGTCCACTGGGTTCTAAGTGTTTTATCCACGCTGTTAAACGCTTTTTTCCGAGCCAAAACATGAGGCAGGTCCAAGGCTTAGGTGGACCACAAAGTGGAGATTGAACGTCCACCATAAAAAAATTCTTGGGAGCTGGAGAAGTTCCGGATCAAGCTGATATTTGTGTTTTCACTTCATCCACGTCTAAATGACCTTATGAATACGTTGTATGGTTAAAAAAACATCACGTTAGCCCTTAGAAAGGTTGCAACGGTGGGTGTCATTATCAGTGCAGCTTCCCTCCGTGTGATCAATTTAAGCCTTGGACCTGCCTCATTTTTTGGCTCAGATATTAAAATTATCGGAAAAATGCGTTTAACAGCGTGGATAAAACACTTACAACACGGTGGACCCCACAGAGCCCTGCCCGGTTACAACACGGTGGACCCCAGAGAGGCCCACCCGGACGGTAATCCGTCCGGGCAGGGCTAGGACGCAATCCGCGTCCCATCTGCGGGGCCTAACTCATTCCTCGTTTATACGCAGGCAAGGACACAAAAGGAGGTCGAACTTTTATACATGCAAACGTGTGCAGAAACTGAAGACGGTCCATGAATCAGACAAGCCATGTTTGTTGGACATCTAGCCCGTTCATCCGTTTGGCGAGCTCATTTTATGATTCATTCATTTGGCGAGCTCATTTTATGACAAGTGATAAAATTTTAGGTGGATCCAAAACTCAAGTGGACCACACGAGGGGGAAATTTGAGGAAAGAAATACCTACCATTGAAACCTTCCTGAGATCCACCTTGATGTTTATATGCCATCCAACCGTTTATAAGGTCTTTACCACTGGGATGAAGTGAAAATACTAAAAATTTAGCCTGAAGAAAAGCTTTATGGCCACAAGAATGTTTCAACGGTTCTAACTGAATATCCATTGATTCCTCATGTGGCCCACTTGAGTTTTTGATACACTTCACTTTTGGTCATATATCCTAAAATGATCTCTCCAAACTGATGAACGGGGTAGATGTCCTACAAACATGGCGATGGGCCCCACTTTGCGAAATTCCTGCATTGGACCAGGTGGGGCCCATTGTGATGATTTTGAGAAATCATCTCCGTCCACCCATTTCATGAGTTCATTGTAGGACATAAGGCCAAAAATGAACCGTACCCAATTCTCATGTGGGCCGAAAATGTGAGAAATGAATTTCGACGGTTGAAATATTCATGGGTCACAGAAGTTTTCAATCATTCTAATATTTGTTTTTTCAGTTCATCCCAGTAGGAATGACGTTATTAACTGTATAGATCCGTAGAACACAAAGAGGTTTCAACGGTAGAAATTTCCCTAACCACCTTTTTCCTTTAGTACGGACCACTTGAGTCGTGGATCCTGCTAAATTTTGGTCTCATAGCCTAAAATGAGCTCACAAGACGAATGGATAGGGTGGATTCCATACAAACATCACGGTGAGCCCCACCTGGGTTCCCAGCGCAGGAACTTCCTGCAAAAGCTAGGCTTTCGCAGGAAATCAGCGTCCAAGCCCATGCAGGTGGAAATTCCTCGGATTTCCTGCCAAAGCCTTTCGCACAAAGTTCCTGCGCTAGAACCTAGGTGGGGTCCACCGTGATGTTTATGAGAAATCCACCCCATTCATCCATTTTTTGAGATCATGTTAGGACATGGGGTAAAAAATGAGATGGATCCAATACTCAAGGTACCGAAAACGTGAGGATTGAATGTCCACGGTTTAAATATTCGTTGGGCCGCAGAAGTTTTGAATGAAGATAATATTTTTGTTTTTAGTTCATGTCAATAAAAATGATGTTATGAATGGTGGGGATGGCATGAAAACATTACTGTTGACCCTACGTAGCAGGAACGGATTGGCTACTCCCCCTGCCACCAGCCCTGTGGTCAGTGCTCTGTGGGGCCCACAATGATGCATGTGCTTCATCCATTCTCGTTTATACATTTTTACATATCATTTTTGGGCTTGATCCCAAATATTATAGTGTAACGCCCTGAAAATTGAGGGTCGTGCATACGCTCGACTCCCGAGTTCCCGAGTGTCACTTATAACCAATTTTCATTATTATGCATTTAATCAGGTTTAAATGCGCAACTTGAAAATTCCTAGAACATGAAGCACAACTGCAAAAGTCTACTTAAATGAAGAGATATAGTATATATACAGGTCCAAAAGAATACAAATGAGTCGCCCGTGGCATTGCCCAACAAAATCACAAAAGAATAAGATGTCCAAAAGAATGATCAGAGTCCACCACTTAGCGATCCAACGCTCCATCTACTGATCCAAAGAAGACCCGCTCATCAGCTGGAAGTAGGAGAACTCGTCCTCCTCCTCGAGGCTCGCGCCATCAGGCTCCTCCAAATCTTCATCACCTGCATCTATGGGCGAGTCTGGTTGGTGTTTTAAAACACTGTCCCAAAGTGGGAGTGAGTGATTAACTCAGTGGGTATTATCAATCTTAAGTTGGGTTTGCATATTTAGCTAATATACTTCACCGAAACCTAATTTGATTTTCTTTTTTTTTTTTTATTCCATGAGTTTTGTGTGCTTGTGTGTTTTGTTGTGTTGGTGCATGCGTTCTACAGTTGGGTTTGTTCACCTATCGCTTGTACATTGATGTCACGCTCTTTACATATGGTGCCTGTAGGTTTCCAGATCAATAGGAGATGCATACTTGAAAACACCAGAATTTACTCTGGATCTGTACAACTTACGAATTATGATTTCTATAGTGCTTTTCTGGTTTTCCATATGGAAAGATGATGATTCAAGTTTTATACACACACACACACACACACACACACACACTCATAAATAAGAAGCTGAGAGTCTGTCGTGTAAATATGTGATTTTTTTTTGGCATTTTTACCTCTTTACATAATGGGATAAGATAGAACATCAGGTCACTTTTCTCACGTCTTGTCATAGGTGTGAAGGAGCTTGAGGCAAAATGGATCGGATGGGCTGGTTTATATGTACCAGATGAAATGGACAGCGATCACTTACCAAAGCACTAGCAGAAAAGGTTTGTAAGATGCAATCTTCATTCTTAACTTGTCTTTGGCCTTGAATTTAGGATGTAAATGACAATGGAGCCACTTTTCTAGTGTTGGTTTCCTAGAAGACAGTTCTGTTGTAGACCAAACAGGAATTCAACTTTGCTAGGTTGGGCTGGGTTAAGGGTCAACCAAAGCCAACCCGATCTCTAGAGAACCCGATCCACAACCTGCTCTAATCCGTATTCTAACCCAAGTGTGACTGAACAAAAAATTGTTTTCTGGATATTGCAGCTTGCTAAATGGTTCTCTTATATATGGAGATCACCAGAGTATATGATCTGGATGTTGTTTATGACAGTCCTGATGATGTGCCTGGAGATGTAATATGAAAAGCTTTTTATTCTTAACATGATCTCTTTCCTGTCCTCTTTTACAGAGTTGCGAATTTTATATCAATGTTTTATATAAATCTCTCTTTATGAATCTATTTATCTACCTGTCTCTCTCTGTATGATCTATCTATCTACTAATTTATTTTGAACTGCTTTCCTTGTATAGTGATGCTGGATTCAATAGCATTCACGGTGAAATCTATCTACTATTCAATAGTACCAGTTCTTGTGACATTATTTTCAGCAACATATTAGTAATCCACTACAAATATTTTTAAACATTATTTTCAGCAACATTTTGGCGCACAAATAGTCACAAAGTGTGAAGGTAAGCAGGAACTGATTTGAGCATGGGAATGGAGAAGCTTCAGCTTCAACTAGAATAGTGTATTGAGCTGATATGTCCAGTCCATCCAAGCAGGAGTTATGCCTTGGTAATCCAAACTGTTGATCTGATGGGCTCTGGAGAGATGTCAGATGCCTCAAAAATCTTTCAGGTTCAAATATCCTAGCTATCCAACATCTGCACTTTCTCCTGTTTTTAGGTGTTTACCAAATAAAGCCTAAAGTTTTTTTTTTTTTCTTTTTTTTCTTTTCCTTATGGACATGGTGAATTGCTGTATGTGAAAAACATCTTGCAGTTGTAAGCAAAGGCTGTTTAACTTGAATTGCAAATGTTTAGCTTAATCAAGAAGAATACTAATTGGGTTTTATGCTTTATCATAGTAATAACTATAATTCAATTTGACAGTGCATCCAAACACGCTCTAAGCTGGTTGTATGCAGCCTTTTTTGGAGTTATTGTCATATATGCTTATATCAAAGTCTGGATTTTGAGTCACAAAATCGTTTACTGGAATTGGCTAGAGAAAGAGGTAACACACCTGAAAGCTGCTTTGGTCCTAATTTTGTCTGTATGCCAATGTCATCTCTTCCCTTTTTTCCAGTCTTCTGATCCATTAGGGCTGGATTCTTATATTTAGTTAGCCATGTGCAGGTTGTTTACATATTGGATCAAGTCATGTGCAGGTTGTTTACAATCTAGATTGTCCAGCTCAGCAGTAAACTTCCTAAAGGTCAAAATTCTGGCACCTGTTTGCTAATTATATTATGTATGAATCAATGGGAGGATCCTTATAAATTGTTTGGCAAGTCAATCCTTCAGATGTGATAATTTTGGAAGGGATACTAATTTTCCATGATCCTTGGGTCCAAGATTTAATGAACATGAAGATCTTTGTTGATACACGTTCATTCTTCTTGATTCTTCTTTGGGTGTCTGAATGTCATTGGGCATCTTGTCTTTGAGAATTTGGATACTTATATTTATGTGAATTTGATTGAATTCAGATGGGCTGCCATAGCTTCTTATCTCCCTCAAAGAACAGACAATGATATCAAGAACTATTGGGATACCTACTTGAAGAAAAAGCTTAAGCTCCAAACATGTGTGGAAGGCCATATGAGTAATGAGACCTCAGGCCCACAGCCTATCTCCAAAGGACAATGGGAGAGAAGGCTCCAAACTGACATTCACATAGCTAAGCAAGCTCTATGTGAGGCCTAGTCCATTGAGAAATCAGACTTTCTTGTGGACCCAAAGGTTACCCATGGCTCCCAATCCCACACCAGGCCACTCCAAGCATATACCTACGCAAGGAGCACAGATACTGTGTCTGGATTGCTTGAAGGATTTTTTAATTTAACGTGGGGTCTGGCCTTGTTGAAGTTGTTATTTTTTAATTTTATTTAACTTGTTCTCGTAAGTGATTTAACCCATGAAATGAAGTGGGTTGATGGGCATGCATTAAACCACATGAATGGCCGTGGAATGGAATAGGGCCATTTCTCAGTAGTGGTCCAATATGGGCCCAGGCTGGCCTTTTTATTTCTTGGGCCTGATCAAGTGCTCGGATCTGGATTGGTCCACTCACAGAACTGACGAAATGCATTTGGTATTATGCTATTTCACAGTGTTCTGTTTTCAGGGATACGTTGGGATCACTGTGGATGAATCACCCTTTGATATTTGGCTTTTCTCTCTTGAGTTTTCACCACTAATGTATTTTTCTTCTGTGTCCTTAAGCCATAACATAAGAGGGTTCAGATATTTGAATATTGGATATCCACCGTCCCTGGTGAAACCCATTATTTCAACACTTTGGATCATCAGACCTTGGGCCCCACATTCACATAATCCGAATCTTGATTGAGAGACCATATCCACTACAAAGCTTTTGAGATTAAGCTTAACCTACAGTCCTATGTGTGGGGCCCACTTTGATGTGTGCACGACATTCAAATTACTGGTAAAAAAAAAAAAAAAAACAGATTTCAATCAAATATAAACATTAGCCCTCGAATATATTGGCATATACTGGCATTTCAGTAGACATTTATTGGCGCTTATTGGGGTTTTCCTGGCGGTTGTGCTGGCCGTCGCCTAATGTAACGTTTGCTGGCGGTTAATAACCAGTATATGCCAATATACCGGCATTTCAGTAGACATTTATTAACCGCCAGCAAATGTTACATTAGTCGACGGCCAGCACAACCGCCAGTAAAAGATAGACTGCCGGCAAAACCTTTACTAACCGAGCTTTTGGCGGCAGTTTTTTGACCGCTGGTAAATGTTTTACCGGTGATTTTCTTGGTCTTTACCGGTGGTTTTAACCGCCGGCAAAAGACGGTTTTCTTGTAGTGAGTGCCCACTTCAAGCTTGACAAAGAGGTATGGGTTCAAGTATGCGTGCAACACTCATTAGTAGACATAAGAATAGATACACATATAACTAACTCAAACCCGGCCCATTGACACTCCAACGTAGATCTTTGGTTCTTTGTGTTGGTGATACTTGATCGCCATTCTAGAAGTTGTAGCATTTCATCCATGGCATTCATGTATGTCAATTCAAGTGTCTAAATTATGAATACTATTGATGGATTATGCCTCCAACTAAATAGGACAATTCCATACCTTCCATACAAGACAGTTTAAAAAATGCAGCAATGGATATTAAACTAAAAGAAGACCCAAGAGCAGAGGCAAGGATTTTCTACACTCAGTGATACATAGGGCGTGGTTCACCAAAGATGTAGTGCGATTGACCACAATGGTCTGGACTAGTGAGCCATATGGCCTACCTATTAGAAATGAAGGCCCGTCTATGCAATTGGAAGCTTTTGCCCAAGGATTCTATAATTCTTAAAATTTTCTTTATTATTATTGCTTTTCATTTTTAAAGTTTTTTTTTTTTTTTGGAAATTAAAATTACAATCAAAATCTGTAATTATACTCTTATAATTATAGTTATGTACCTATTATTTGTTTAATTTTACCCTATTAATTTTAGGATACTTTTTTTATATATAGACTTCATAAAAACAATATTTAAATGAACAAAATATCCTCTCTTTTTTTAATAAATGTAGCATTTGATGCATGGCTGGCACTGGACCCAAATGAGATCTCCGGCGGTGTCCATGGCCAAGTAGTGCGTAAATGATGGGGTGCCGATGCCGATATGGACCACGTACATGAAGGGATCTGTGTGGATCAGCAGCTGCAACTGAGCGGTGGTCGCATGCCTCGACAACTCCAGGGATTGGCCTCGGACGTCTGTGTATTCGTAGGGCCTCGACAGGCGATCCTCATCGGTAAGGTTTCCTGGGTAAAGAGGTGAATACACATAATCTCAGTGTATGAGTTTGAGGTGCAGTGGGGTAGTAGATGGTAGTGAGAGGGCAACACATGCAAGGAGTAGTAGTGGGGAAATTCCTTCCATTGGTGGTCCAATCACAACTGTGTAGGTACAGGTTCAAATGAGAAATGGGCCATGATGGGCTATTCTGTGTAAAAATGGAAATGGAGATATGCTTATCTTCACTGCATGTATTATGGAATATAGGTTGTCTTGTTTCCGTATTGCTTGAAAGATGCAGGTGTCATAGGGAACGTTGGTGATGCTTAAAAGATGCAAGTGTTATAGGGCACGTTCGTTAGTCATGGGAGCGTCCCTGGCAAGGGAATCTGCAGAGGAATCATTTCGTTAGTAGTAGTGGGAGTGGATATCGGATTGTTACAGAGAAATTACGGAAGGGTTTATATAGACTAGAGTAGATTTTTGTAGAATACCTCCCTCTCCTAACAGTTTTTTCCGCTAAAATATTTGTAGTTCGTTTAGTCATGGGAGCGTCCTGGCAAGGGAATTTGCAGAGGAATCATTTCGTTAGAAGTAGTGAGAGCGGAAATCGAATTGCTACAAAGGGCCCACTGTCAATTAATATTAGTTTATCCACACCGTCCATCCGTTTTTCCATATCATCATTTAAACCGTTGATCCCATTATTGAAGTATCTCAAAAGCTTAAGTAGACCGTACCAAAGGAAACAGTGGAAGTATTGATTTCCACTGGTGGAAGTATTATTTCCTGTGGTGTGGTCCACTTGAGGTTTGGATATGTTTTGATTTTGGGCTCGTGCCCTAAAATGAGATGGTAAAATGGATGGACAGCATGGATAAGAGACATAATTCACTGTGGAGCTTACAAAATTCACTCCGTACGTTACTCAGTAAGCTTCCAATTCATGGTACCTTACCTAGGCCATGTACATTGATGATAAGAACCATCCAAGAGGTAGGTCCCATCATGGATAGGTCATGGCCAAAGTATGAGTTTTCACAAATGATCCTAGGCTATTCGATTGGAGGAAGGGTACGTAAGTTCATGTTCAAGCCATTCTTGATTAAGCCGAGCTTAAATTGAGATCTTTCCAACATGTGGGCCATATGTGTGATAATTAACCACCCGACCTAGGGATGACCTACCTATCTGTCCCTAACTAGGAATCGAATCGGCTTATAAGATACCACCGTGATGTATATGGGTTTGAACTACACCATTCAACAATCTTGCCATATAATTTTAGATTATATGACCCAAAAATGAAGCAGAGAGTTGACGCCAGTGATTGAAACATATATGAGTTGCAATCGAATTTATTCTTATTACAGTATTCTCAAATTCAAAAATAAAATAAAATCAAATCAAATCAAATAAAAAAGCAGTACCTGTCATTCTGCAACCTAATATCAAAGTTCATATAAAAAATACATCAATCACGTGCTATCACTCTGCAACCAAATGGATCGATCGTATATCACTTTGCAACCAAATGGATCAATCATACTAACCATTCCTAAAGCATTAATATCTTCCATGTGATCGAACGTTGAAATCATTCTCGTACCAATATTGATGGCGTGTTCTTTGTTATCAGTGAGAGCAAACACAGTTGGACTGTATCCACTTTGGCTGAAGCGAAAGGATCCGGCGAGAATCGCGACCTTTCTTATGTCTTTGTAACTGGGAATCCAAATCAATACCGATCATTGGTTCGAAATCAAACAACCCATCATTTCCAAATCAACATCTATTATAGAGGATTTAAACATACTCGAATGACATGCCGATAAGCGCATCCTTTTCCTTTTGTACAATTCATTTAATTCCGGAATTACTATAGTTCATTTTGTACGATTCATTTAATTCTGAAAATTACTATAGTTAAAAAAAGATTTTCAGTTTCCTCTAATTGTTCCTTCGATACCTTAATCCGCGGCTTATATCTCTTCATTATGGCAAAACTACCGAATGCAGCTGTAGCTGCATTATCACCCTCCACTGCAGAAATGCGTGCATCTAAGATTTCTAAAGTCGACAAGCCCAATGCAAACATTTAGTTTAACGCGGTGAAGATGACAACGGTACTAACTACTTTGTAGCTCAGTCCGACATTTATCGGAATTTTCTTTCTTTAAAAAATGGATATTCTGACCGAATTTGCATTATGCTTCGTCATAAATGAAGATGAAGCATCATGTGCAGAGTCTAAAGTAAGAATAACTTTATCTACAAAGTTTAAAGTAAGAATCAAATTAAATTTATTATACTACTATTCAACGGAAATTTGAGTCAACACCCATACCTTCAGATTTAAAAGCGAAAGTCAAATCGAGTTTATTATTGTAATTCGATTTACTCCTCAACGAAATTGCAATCGACCTTAGAAAATCCGATTCTCTCCTCAACGAAATTGTCATCAATCCTAGATAATATGATTCCGTCATCAACGAAGTTGAGATCGACCCTAAACGTTCATCAATCTTGCCTATAATTTTAGATTATATGGCCCAAAAATAAAGCAGAGATTTGACGCCAGTAATTAAAACATATATGAGTTGCAATCAAATTTATTCTTATTACAGTATGCTAAAAAAAAAGAAAGCAGTAGCTATCATTCTGCAATCCAATATTAAAGCATAGATAATAAATAAAAAAATCAATCCCGAGCTATCACTCTACAACCAAATGGATTAATCGTATTCTATCACTCTGCAACCAAATGGATCAATCATATTGACCATTCCTAAAGCATCAATATTTTCCATATGATCGACCGTTGAAATCATTTTTGTGCTAATATCGATGACGTGTTCTTTGTTGTCAGTGAGAGAAAACACAATTGGACCGTATCCACTTTGGCTGAAGCTAACGGATCCGGCGATAATCGCGGCCTTTCTTACGACTTTGTAGCCGGGAATCCAACGCAATACTGATAGTTGGTTCAAAATCAAACGACTCATCATTTCCAAATCAACATCTATTATAGAGGATTTAAGCAGACTCGAATGACATGCCGATAAGCACATCTCTTTTTTTTGTACATACGATTCGTTTAATTCCTGAATTACTATAGTGAAAAAAAAAAAGATTTTCAGTCTCCCCTAATCGTTTCTTCGATACTTTAATCCGCGACTTATATTTATTCACTATTGCAAAACTACCGAATGTAGCAGTAGTTGCATTATCACCTTCCACGTCGAAAATGCATGCATCTAAGATTTCCGAAGTTGACAAGCCTGATGCAAATATTTGGTTTAACGCAGTGAAGATGACAACGGTAGTGGCTGCTTTGCAGTCCAGTCTGACATTTATAAGAATTTCCTTTCTTAAAGAAATGGATATTCCGACCGTATTTGCATTCCACTACGTCATAAATGAAGATGCAACGTCACGTGCAGAGTCTAAAGTAAGAACAACCTCATCTGCAGAGTTTAAAGTAAGAATCAAATTAAATTTATTATATTATTATTCAACCGAAATTTGAGTAAGCACCCATACCTTCAGATCTACAAGTAGGAGTCAAGTCGAATTTGTTACTGTAATTTGATTCACTCTTCAACGAAGTTGCGACCCTAGACGATCTGATTCCCTCCTTAACGAAATTGTCATATACCTTAGATAATCCAATTCTTTCATCAACGAAGTTGAGATCAACCCTAGACGTTCATTAATCTTACCATATAATTTTATATTATATGGCCCAAAAATGAAGTAGAGAGTTGACGTCAGTCATTGAAATATATATGAGTTGCAATTAAATTTATTCTTATTACAGTATGCTAAAAAAAAAAAAAAAACAGTAGCTGTCATTCTGCAACCTAATATCAAAGCTAAGATTATCAAAAAAAAAAATCAATCACGTGTTATCACTCTACAACCAAATGGATCAATCGTATTTTATCACTCTACAACCAAATAGATCAATTGTACTGACCATTCCTAAAGAGTGGTCACTCGTATTTTATCAATTTGCTAAGGCACGCTCCAATTTTTCTGGTGTTCGATGAAACCCGTAAGGCACAAAATTTTGAGGAAGGTCTGAGAGCCTCTATTCGTAGCCGATTAGCACCTGTCGTACAGAAGACCTATGCCGAAGTGTTGGAGCGTGCCTTAGTAGTGGAGAAAGACATTAACGAATATTGGAAGAATCGTGATCAGAGGAAGGACATAACGAGTGGTGCTAGAACTGCTACACATATATTCCAACCCAGCAAGATGCAGCTA
Source organism: Magnolia changhungtana (assembly GCA_030180095.1). Lineage (NCBI taxonomy): Eukaryota > Viridiplantae > Streptophyta > Magnoliopsida > Magnoliales > Magnoliaceae > Magnolia > Magnolia changhungtana. The sequence continues at coordinate 1,220,762 of JASAUF010000467.1, read as the reverse complement.
AGAGACAGAAAACAACATCGATATCGATGACCAGACCGACGACAACACTTCCTACACCACGATTTTCAGGATTTTGTTATAATTGTGGACTCGAGGGCCACACTTCTCATTTTCGTTCCAGATCACAGCGCACTCAATATACACAAAGGTCAGGACCTTCGCATCAGTCTTTCAGGCCTCCCCAGCAACAGACACCGCCATCTATGTCACAACGACCTCCACTACATCCTTCCGCCTCACAGCCATCCCCAAGACCACCTCAGCCATATCCACAGAGGCCGCTACAGTCATACTCGAGGCCACCACAGCAAGGACCTTCATCGGTTTATCAGAGATCACCTCAATAGCCGCCGCCACAGGTTAGACCTCAGCAATACCAGCAGTCGAGGCAGGGAGTTCAGGCACCACGACCACAAGTTCAAGGTCGAGTCTATGCCTTAGTATAGTCAGGAGACGACACAGTGCAGCCGTACGAGAACTTGGTACAACAATACGAGGGCCCAATTTAAAGTTATGATGTTCCAGCACAGTTTGAGGATGGAGTGACCCAGACTTATGATGATGCTGCACCCTTATATGAGGATCCAGCACCACCAACAGATGACATTATTCAGCCTGACATTGAAGCTAGCAGCGATATAGTCGAAGGTACCATCGTCATTTATTCATCTTTAGCTAGAGCGTTATTTGACTCTGGAGCATTGCATTCATTTATTTCTTACTGCCTTTTATGCTCGCTTGGGTTATCTCCTACTTCCTTAGATAAAAAGTTAACAGTAGCAAACCCCCTTGGCAATTCAGTGGACCTAAGTCAGATTTGTAAATATTGTCCGATCATGATCGAGAACGTAAATTTACCAGCTAATCTTATAATTATGCCGATGCGAGAATACAATATTATATTAGGGATGGATTCGTTATCTTTATATCGGGCAAAAATTGATTGTTTTAGGAAGATGGTCATATTAAATATCAATGGGCGAGCACCGTTACAATTCCATGGGACGCAAAGGAAGGGAGTACCAGTTAGTTTGTCCGCCATCTCGGAAGTTGAACCTCAAGGAGTAGAACAAATTTCGATTGTTAATGAATTTTCAGAAGTATTTCAAGATATCCCTGAATTACCGCCAAAGAGAGATGTTAATTTCACAATCGATCTAGTACTTGGGACTGCACCAATCTCCAGAGCACCATACCGTATGACACCTGTTGAATTGAGAGAATTAAGGGAGCAACTTCAGCAGCTCCAAGACCAAGGCTTCATTAGGGCTAGTACGTCGTCGTGGGGTGCACCGATATTATTTATAAGAAAGAAGGATGGTTTTTTGAGGCTATGCATCGATTACCGTCAACTTAATAAGGCGACTATCAAGAACAAGTACCCACTGCCGAGGATAAATGATTTATTCGATCAGTTGAAGGGAGCTAAATATTTTTATAAGATAGACCTACGGTCTGGATATCATCAATTGAGGATTAGAGATGAAGATATATCCAAGACTGTCTTTAGGACTCGGTACGCCCATTATGAATTTTTAGTGATGCCCTTCGGACTAACGAACGCTCCAGCAGTATTCATAAACCTCATGAACAGCGTCTTTAAACGCTATTTAGATCGATTCATGATAGTGTTCATAAATGATATTTTAATTTACTCCAAGATACAAGAGGATCATGCTGAACACCTTCGAATAGCTCTTCAAACTCTAAAAGACAGTCAGTTGTATGTCAAAGCTTCAAAATGTGACTTTTGGAAAAATGAAGTAAAGTTTTTGGGGCACCTGGTATCGAAAAAAGGAGTGTCGGTAAATCCATCGAAAGTCGAAACAGTGTTAAATTGGGAGCAGCCCACTAATGTGACGGAAGTGCGCAGTTTTCTTTGGATTAGCTGCTTATTATAGAAGGTTCATTGAGGGATTCTCCAAGATAGCAAGGCCGTTGACTAACTTGACCAAGAAGGACATTTCTTTTAAATTAAATGAAAATTATGAGCAGACTTTCTCTAAATTGAAGAAGCGATTAAAGGAAGCCCCGGTACTTTATTTACCAGCAGAAGGAGAAAGATTTGTGGTATATACTAATGCATCTTATCAAGGGCTGGGATGCGTACTGATGCAAAGTGGTAAAGCAATAGCATTCGCGTCAAGGCATTTGAAACCTCATGAGCAAAATTATCCCACTCATGACCTAGAGCTTGTAGCTGTAGTATTTGCCTTAAAAAATTGGAAGCATTACCTTTATAGTGAGCAGTTTGAACTGTACTCGGATCACAAGAGTTTAAAGTATCTTTTTTATCAAAATTACCTAAATATGCGGCAAAGGAGATTGATAAAATTCTTGAAGGATTATCATTTCAACATCTGCTATCATCCAGGTAAGGCAAATGTCGTAGCCGACACGTTAAGCAGGAAGACGCGCAAGTTGGTAGCGAATTTAATGATTAAAGAATGAGAGATGCTTGATATAGTTAAAGGTTTTGAAGTTAGATTACGTATCGATGAACCTCGGGCTTATATCGGTAATTTAGTGGTGTAGCCCACTATGGTAAGTAATTTCTTAATTATCCATTTAGATTAGCCTTTAATTCTTATATTAGAATGTAGTTATTTAGGATTTTTCTTTTCGAGGTGCGACAAATAATAGAAGCGCAGAAGAATGACGCATGGCTATAAAAGAAAATAACAGAAGAAGCAGGAAAGGACAACTCGGAGTGGCGAGTAAACTTTGATGGTGGGGTTAGATTTCAAGGGAGGTTACGTGTTCCAGACATATCTGAATTGAATCAAGAAGTCTTAGATGAGGCGCACCGCACAAAATTCACCATCCACCCAGGAGGAACCAAGATGTACCGTGATGTACGACGTCAATATTGGTGGAGTAATATGAAGAGGGAGATAGCCAACTACGTTGTGAAGTGTCTTACTTGTCAGCAGGTTAAAGCCGAACATCAGAAGCCGTCGGGACTTTTGCAACCGTTACAGGTCACAGATTGGAAGTGGGAGCACACATCGATGGACTTTATTGTCGAACTACCAAAAACAAGCTGTCTTCATGATGCGATATGGGTGATCGTGGTTCGGCTAATAAAGTCAGCACACCTTCTTCTTATACGTATTTCTTCATCCCTATATGGCTTAAGCAAGTAGTATATCAAGAAGATTGTTAGGCTTCATGGCATTCCTGTGTCCATTGTATCCGATCAAGACCCTGGGTTTACATCATGCTTTTGGATGAGTCTTCAAAATGCATTGGGAATGGCCCTAAACTACAACATGACTTTTCATCTGCAGACTAATAGTCAAATGGAGCGGGTAAATCAAATCCTCAAAGACATGCTTCGCAGCTGCATTCTTAACTTCAAGGGAAATTGGGACGACTACATCTATTTAGTAAAATTCACCTACAACAATAGTTTTTAGTCTAGTATTGGTATGACACCATTCGAAGCTTTATACGGAAGACCCTATAGATCACCAAGTTGTTGGACCGAGGTGAGTGAAAGAACATTGTTGGAACCGGAACTAGTGCAAGAGACATCCGAGAAGATTTCCATCATCAAAGAACGTTTATGTATCGCTCAGAGTCGCTAGAAGAGCTATGCCGACAATCGTCGAAAGAACTTGGAGTTCGCCATAGGAGACCATGTGTTCCTTAAGGTATCCCCGATGAAGAAGTTATGCGATTTGAAAAGAAAGGAAAATTAGCACCATGCTACATTGACCTTTCGAGATCTTGCAGAGAGTAGGCCTCGTAGCCTATAGACTAGCCTTACCTCCTCAACTTTTTGGCGTCCACGACGTATTTCATGTATTTATGCTTCGGAAGTACGAGAGAGATGCATCACATATCATTGACTGGGAGCCGCTGAAAATCCGGGAGGACATTTCATACATGGAGCAACCGATTCATATCCTCGATAGGAAGGAGCAAGTACTTCGAACAAGATCAATACCACTCGTGAAGGTTCAGTAGGGGCATTATGGCGAGGACGAAGTTTCGTGGGAGCGAGAGGATAAAATCCGAGAGAAGTACCCTCATCTCTTCATATGATAGGTATGTTAAATTTTGGGGACGAAATTTTGTTAAAGGGGGTAGAATGTAACAACTCATTTTTTTTTTGTGGGAATTAGCCCCACCGTCCGTTTGCATGTGCCACATCTGAGTTTTGGATCGACCTCATTTTTGGCCTTACATCTTCTCTTGGCTAGGCCGAGATAATGGACGGAGTAGATTTATATTATCGTAGTAGGACCCACCATATCTTAAAAAAATAAAAATAAAAATAAAAATAAATAAATCTTCTGCACGACTAAACCACTTTCTCCACTTTTCCTTCCTTTTTGTACGGTAATGGCCGCCGAACCTCCCACTAAATGAAGCCGTCCCATAACCCCACTCCTCCATTCCATTACGCATTCTTTTATAGAGAGAGTGAGAGAGAGAGAGAAAGAAAACGAAGGAATCAATTAAATTAGAGAGAGGGAGATAGAGAGAGCTTTGTAGATCAAGAAATAAATTAAAACAGGGCTGGATCATCGGACTTTTAAGGTAGGTGATCTTAGCATGAAATTTATCATTTTTAGTTATTTATTATGTTTATTTAATCTAAAATTTTCATAGAAATATTATTGTCAGTTGAATTTTTATTTAGGGAATCTAATCATTTATGAATTTCTATTTTTTAAAAAATATTTAATACTAAAATAATTTATATATAAATAAAATAAAATAAATTTACAGAATAAAATAAATAGTTTATTTAAGATTATTTTATTAATTCTTAAATGTTTTGTTAAAAAAATTAAATTAAATTAAATTCCAAATAAATTATAATACCTTACATATATGTATAATATTTTACCGTACAAACAGAATATATAATTAATTATTTAAAATATTGATGATTCATTATTAAGAATTGTGAATATAAGTGATGTAAGATTGATAAGTATATATAAACAAATATGATTATGAAAATAAAATAAAATAATATATATATATATATTATAAAATTGTAATATGTAAACAGTATTAATATGATATATAATCATATATAAAATAAAATCTAAGGGTTTATAAGATCATTAAGGTATAGTAAAATATAAATATTATGTTTTATAATAATATAGTAGTAACACAATATAATTGTAGGTGTAAAAAAATAATGATAAATATATAACATAATAAAAGTAAACATGTGTAAGATAATATTATATTACATAATTAATACATAAGTATTTAATGTTATTTATATGATTATGTTATAAATAACAAAATAGAAAAGTTTTATTTAATAATATATAAAAGTTGTAATAAATATAATATTATTTTTAAAAATTATGTAAATGTTAACATTAATAATTTAACGTAAAAGTAATATAATAAATATATTAAATATATCAAAATTTTAGAATTCAAACTAAAATTTATTGTACATTATTTCGCAGAATTCCTAAACTAAAAATAGTAAAATAATATTTTATTTAAGTATTTGAATTAATAAAATTTCAACAAATTTAAATCTATAATTATTGATTAAAATATATTGTTAACATTTTTGTGAAATAATTATTCATCTTACATGTATGTCTACCATTCATTGAACATTAAATTTTATTATGTTTAATGTAACGTAAGCAAGTCGGGCAATCGTGTCCCTTGGGTGAGAGATCCTAAAGCCAGCAAGTAGGACAATTGTATCTCTTAGGTGAAAGACCCTATAATCCACTGGATCCTTTGGAGTCTCCTTTGTGTGCGGCGTATGAGTACAATTGTGTGAGTGGACATACGTCAGGGGTACAACTGGAGCAGTAGTCTGACCAGCTAATGTATAAATGGGTCCCTCACCATGAGGTACCAGTGCGTGAGCGTTAATGCAACGTGACCATCCACTTAGGTACGGTGTTGTAAGAAATATTATGAATGTTATGAGTATTCTTGAAAATATCATATGCATCGCATTTTCATAACTTTATTATTAAATTTTATTATCTCTATTCTATTTCCTTCATTGTTATAAAATTTATATTATCTGAACATATTAAAATTTAGGTAAGAAATAACCCTATTGGGCTGTTATGCTCATCTTACTAACAAATGTACAGGTGCAAAGCTGGAATACTATGAGCAGGCGGGCCTCTACTACTAGCTTGTTTTATAGATAATTAGTTAGGTTTAGTTTTAATTCAATTCATTTTATTTTATTTATTTGTTATTTAGGTCTAGTTTATGTTCAAATTTCAATATAGAAATGACAGACTATTAAAAGAGTTGAATTTAATAATCATTCAGCTGTATTTTCTTTTAGATGAAGTTGAATATTGATTGATTTTGATTGAATTAACTGGATTATAATAAATGTCATTACATTATAATTCACACCTTGTAATTCGGGTCCTGAAGACCTTATTCGGGTACTCGAATTTCGGGGCGTAACATCAGCCTTTTTTTAAGCCCCGGGGTCTAATGCGTGACAATGCACTGGATGGCTGGAGTGGATTTTTACACACACAAAAAAGGGGTACTACCCTTGCATGTTCCCAGGGCGGGACAGGCTAAGGCTATGAGGGCCACTAATGGGCCACTATGACGTATGACTTTTATTCACGCTGTCTATTAATTTTTCCATATCATTTTAGAGTACTGGATAAACACCAACGTAACTCCGACATACATGCTTACTAAGGTAGTTCCTATAGAGAAGTTCAAGTTCTATATAACTTCTCATCCATGTTGTCCATCTATTTTTATAGATCCTTTTATATTATGAGAGAAAAATTGAGGTATATCGAAATCTCAAGTGGACCACATTACAGGAAACAGTGTTGAATGAACGTTGACCATTAAAAATGTTTTGGGAGCCATAAAAGTTTTGGATCAAGCTGATGTTTATTGTTTCCCTTCACCTAGGTCTTTATGACCTAATCCATAGATTGGATGTCAAATAAACAGTACAGTGGGCCTTAGGAGGATTTTAATGGTGGATATCCAATCATTACTGTTTTCCTGTGGTGTGGTCCACTTGATATTTATATCCCTATCGGTTTTTGTATCAATCCATAAAATGATATGTAAAAATGGATGAACGGAATGGATGAAGCAAATACATCATGGTGGGGCCCATGGAGGACCAACGACCAGCCACGGGGGCTGGTGTCAGGGGGAGTAGCCAATCCGTCTCCCATGCAGGTGTGGGTGTCAAATATTAGCCCAAACAATAAATCATAGAGCCTTTTTACAAGAGCCGATTAGGTGCAGCCCGGCCTCACCCAAGATGGTGTGGCCCTTGCCACTGGCCCACCTTGATTTAGGTATTCCGCATCCACGGGGTCCATCTGTTTTGTCAGGTGAGCCCAAAAGTAAAGTTGATACAAATCTCAAGCAGAGTTGTTATCATTCAATTTGGACATGTGGCTATTAGTATGACCAATGACCTGATTTCAATTAAACATGTGCGATTAAATGAGGGGCCAAGCATATTAAAGGCATGTTTGCCTTAAATCAAATTGAATGCATGTAACCTGGGGTGCTGAATTAGTTAGATTATGATGATATGATTTGTAAATATTTGCATAACTATATATTTGACCACCAATTATTACAGCAATCAATCATTTTTACCTTGAAAACAATGGGTTTTTTTTTTTTTCAACAATGATATCTTAGATTGTACTTCTTAGTAAAGTGATAAAGAAATATGTTAAAAATAACAGCTTGATCGTCAATTTTATTAATCAAAGTATCGAAGAATTACAATCAGCAAAAGGGAAAAATTAAGCATAGTATATTACTTATGGTGTCCTGCATCGGTGAAAACAGCCATGGAAAATATCAAACGGTAATAAGATAGTTGTGGTATGAAATTAGTAGAATGTGACCAGGTAAAGACTCGATAATTTGAAGATCCAATGGTTGAATCATGAATATTTAAACAAACCTACGGGGTGTACTATGGTGACACACTGGACAATAACAATACTAAGTTAATAATTAATGGCTTTAGACTTATGACAGTATGGCTGGATGGAAGTAGAGTGAACTAAGTTAGGTGACTAAACTAATATGTGTTAATAAAGGACAATAGGGATAAGCAACTATCGTATAGTTGAAAATAAAATTGTTTGACTCGTATTTGTGAGATCCTTTGAGCTCATTACCAAGTGCTACTTTTATATGCTTCTAAAAGGCAATAGTCGTGCGTATGACTCTGTTACTCGCGCATGAGTATTCCGATTACATAGCGGTCATATCCTACTTAGATTTGGAGTCCTTGTTGTATTGTGCCATTGTAGCTATTTGCTGATCTATTTGCTCATACTTTTGTATAGCTTTTCGTTATCCACTCTCACTTTCTTGCAATCTCCAAAAGTGTTGGACGTAGGCCAATGAGGCCCACTGGTGAGCAATCACTAGTGGGTGGGTCTCATTAGTTTAGGCTTCTTCTGGCCTCTTTCTTTTCTGTTGTATTTCAAATTCAACTTTAAATTTGATTTATAATAGGAGATAGGGATATGACCGGATGATATGGTCTCATCCAAACTCTCATGCCTTCCTATATAAAGGATGAGACTCTCTCTCTCGTAAAAGGCATCATCCGAAATACCGAGAGCATACGGAGGCAGATATAGTGTGCACAGTAGTCTGTCCATTTTGGTTTGTCCTTGGGACGATCTAATCCATAGATCACAATTTGGGGCCATTTATACCGTAAGATCAGAAGTGTGAATAGATCCATTTGCTCCAGTAGTAGATAGGCAAGCCATTGGAGCATTTATCTTCTGCTTTATGAGGGTTCTAAAACTCATGTAGACCATCAGATCTTGATGTCTCACCTTCCGCGCTTCCCAACAAAAAGATCTTGTAAGTTTTTTGGAGAGTTTTCTTTTAAATCAAAATCTTAAAATGATAATGCCATGCATATGATAATGTGGACACCCCATCCTATGCGGATGACCAATTGCAACAAGATATGAATCATTGATGACTCCTAAAATTCCAAATCCATCCATCTTAAAAAAACCCTGAACCAAATCTAATTCAATACCAAGTCTTAAGCCTAAGCCAATTCGTAAGCCTAAGTTGAAATACGAGCTAAATGCAAGCCAAATCTAATATACATTCAACCCAGATTTTGACTCAAAATCCAAGCTCATGCCCCGTAGAGCTTACTTCTATTCTAAACTAATGATGTTACAGACATCCAAAAAACCTATCTGAGCTCCCCATGAAACCTTAGGTATGTCCAATGGCGAGCGGCACACCGTGTGTCCTCTGTCGTATAAATGATTTTATATTTCTAGGTGCACTTCGTATGAGAAAAATAGGAGTAATTCATGAGGTGAGTGGCACATCATGCACCCATTGCCACATGGATCACCTCAATATTTGCCGCGGGAGCAGGTAAATGAGAGAAAAATCAATCATCACCTCGAAAGCCCCGCTCGGGCTAAAATAATCACTTTGCCCGTAGTTTCCATCTAATTACACCGCATACGACCAATGAGAAGTTGCCACATGGCACCCCTATAATACCTCGAAAAATTTAAGCCTCGCCCATGTACATGAGTACTTAGTATTTACCCTCTTGTACATCCCAATTTGGACCCATACAATTTCTACGAATGACACTTGAACTTCCGCTCATGTCTAGTCCGCAAACCAACCGTTAAAATAGCCATACATCAGTAGAGGGAGACATCCAACTGTCCACATCACTTTCAGACCGCCCACTCGTAAAAAACCAACTTCAAGATCATCAAATCCGCTCATGATCACCCAAATCACAATATTCGACTGTTAAAAATCATTTGTCTTAAAACTCCAATAACCTAATAAACCATTCAATTTATGAATTTAAAGTAATACACCTGTTTAGTTCAAACTAATTCTCTGTTGACTGAATTAAACTAATTAGAATTGTTCTTTACCAATCTGAACCATCCATCAACCTAATCAATTAAAACACCAATCATCAACACCTCAAACCTATTTTCGCATTTGGGTCATTCACTAAAAGTTACCTAATCCATTATCATCCATCCAAAACAGCCAACCACCTGACCAATCCAACCCTTTCATCCAGATGGACCATTCTTGCATTTAACTATCCCATCTACGCAATGCATCGAACTCCCATAAAAGTTTCAAGAAAAGGCTTTCCTCTCCAATGTTCCTTGCATAAATGGCCCACTTGAGCTTTAGAACGGCTTCATTTTTTAATTTGGGGTCTCATTATTATTTGGTAAAACAGATGGATGGAGCAGATTTCTCAAAAACATTTCGATGGACCCGCAATAAAAAAAAAAAAAGAAAGCAGGAAGTTCTTGTGCAAGTAGGCTGGGTGGGGCCCACTGCAATGTATGTGATAAATCCATTATGTCCATCTGTTTTGAGAGTTCATTTTAGGACGTATGACCAAAAAAGAGGTGGATAAAAAGTTTAAGTGGATCACACGAGAGGGGAAATTGGGAAAAGAAATTCTTACTGTTGAAACCTTCCAGAGCTCCACCTTGATGTGTTTATGCTATCCAAACCTTTTATAAGGTCATTCCCAATGGGATGAAGTGAAAACACCATAAAGATAGCTTGATACAAAACTTTTATGGCTATAAGAATGCTTCAACGGTGCTCACTGAGTTCCCACTATTTCCTCTCATGTGGCCCACTTAATTGTTGGATACACCTCATTTTTGGTTGAATGTCCTAAAATATCTAGCAAAATGGATGGACATGGTGAGTTTCTCAAAAATGTCTCAATGGACCCCACCCAGCATCCTCGTGTATGAACTTCCTACGAAAGGCTTTGGCGGGGAATCTGCATCCCGCACCTCCCTTTATTTTGCTTCGATCAAATTCGGTGGACCCTCTTATCATTACCTGAGGCCCACCAGCATGATACGAGTCGTCCATCATCAACCTAAGGAGTTTTCTAACGCCAACGTCCAATCCTTATAGGTTCTTGTCCAGCTACTCACTTGATCTTCAGATCTACATCAGACCCATACTCTACCTTGATCTGACAAACCTAATGAGTGAATTGGATTTCTCTTAGCATCATGATGAACCCCAACTAACTATTTTGTCACGAGAAAACCATCGATGGAATCTCTCGTTGGTGGTTGGAGGAGATTTCAACGTTACTCATTTTTCGTTCGAGAATCCGGATGGTGTCATACCCCCGCCTGGACAGTAATCCACCTAGGCAAGGCTTTGTGGGCCCACTGCGATGTAAGTGTTTTATCCACGCAAAAAGTTTGATCCAAAACTTTAGGGCTTGTTTGATTTTCCAATTCGGTGGTACATGCAATGTAATAATTATTTCCTTACCTATTTATCACTCTCTTCCTTGTATTTGATTTGACCACTTACTTTTTAATGCAAAAATGAAAAAGGCTTCAAAATATTTGTGGGTCCCACCATGATGCATGTCGCTTATCCACACCGTTTATCCATTATGCCACTTGAATTTATGACATGAGCCAAAAAACGAGGCATATCCAAAGCTCTAGTGGACAACGCCACAGAAAAAGTGAATCAAACACTTACTATTAAAAACTTTTCATGGCCACTATTTCTTTTGGTGTGGGCCACTTGAGTGTTAGATCTACATAATTTTTTGGTTCATGTCTTAAAATGTTGTGGTAAAGCGGATGGACGGAACATATATGTCATACACGTCACCGTGAGGCCCAAAAATTTAAACTAATACTTTTGAACCAATTTCCAAAGTGAAAATTTCCAACAATTTTCAAACAAGTGAAATGGTAATAATTATCCATTTACCGGATATTTACACCCGCATTGATAAATCAAACAAGCCTTTAGTAGCCTCTAAGAAGTTTTCAATGATAGGATTTAAATCCTCACTACTTCTTGTGGTGTGGGCCATCCAAGCTTTCGATCTAATGCGTTTTTTATGTAATGCCTCTAAAATGATCTATCAAAATACATAGATGTGTGTGCATCAAACATATAATTCATGGTGGGCCCCCATAGTGCCCCTGACATGACCTTAGATTGAAAGGAAAAATGAAAAAAAAGTGAGTGAAATCCTAGCTAGAGAGGAGAGAGGAAGAGGACCAAATCGCACATACGAAGAAAGAGAGAGAGAAAGAGAGCTGTGTTTCACTCAAGAATTTTTTAATTCATTTTTCTCATGATTTTTGAAGTCAAAATTTTCTACTGTTGCTGATATTAGATATATAGGTGACTTGACAAACAACCTCTCTCCTCAAGTTTTCGCATCTCTTTCCCTAAAAAAAATTCAAGATAGAGAGAAAATTAATTGTAACTTTTCACCATAAGCAATAGAGTTACCTATAATTCAACCCAGGCCACGACCATACGGGGCGGATTAGGAGAGACCCAGACTCACCTGAGATTGTGCGACCCTTGTTGTGGGGCCCACCTCGATATATGTATTTTGTATCCACTCTGTTCATCATTTTAAAAAAATTTTTAAATTTTTTTTTTTTTTAAGTACTCTATACAAAATTTTAAGCAGATCCACTTATCAGGTGTACTATACCATAGGAAATAGTGGTGATTGACCATTAATGGGTCACTGAAGTTTTAGATCAAACATCTTCCCTTCATCTAAGCTCACGGGACCTTGTCAATAGATTGGATGACAAATAAACATGAAGGAAACATTAGGGTGCACCATAGGACGTTTTTAATGGCAGGACATTCAGTAACCACTGTTTCCCATGGTATGGTCCACCTGATAGATGGATCTGGTTAATTTTCGGAATAATGCGCTAAAATGATCCGGAAAAACGGATGAACGGCGTGGATACGGAATATATAAATCAGAGTGGGCCCCACGGTAAGGCCTGCACCGTATTGGGTGGGTCCGGGTCTCACCTAATCCGCTTACACTACAGTGATCCCTCACACGTATGAGAACTGGCACGTGTCCTGCGATTCAACACTCCCTTCGTTCTCTCCTCGCGCGCGAGTCGCCGCAGAAAAAAAAAAGCAGCGCCAAAACCCTAGAAAAACCTCACGGCCCATCTTCTGTCATTTTTCGGCACCGGAACCTTCACACGCCGCAGAATTCTCGTCGGCCGGTGAGTTCGTTTTCCTCCTTCCCTTTCCCATTCCCGTTTTCTTCTTTTCCGACTCTCTCTCTCTCTCTCTCTCTCTCTCTCTCTCCCTCCCAGGGTAGCGGAAATCCCAGCGCGAATCCAAAACGGACGGGGCTAGTCTTCCCTGGGCACGCTGTCCTAGTGGGAATCCCGAAACAGCTCATGGGCGGCTGGCGGGAATCCCAGAGCGGATTCTGGAGTGGAGTGGCCGGGAACCCTGCCCCATGCTTGGGTCGAGATTCCCGCACGGCGTCAATGTCAGCAGCCGCGCAGCTGGCTTTCCAATGCAATGCTTGATCAGAGCAAAGTTGGCCTGGCGGGACGTTATTAGCGTTAATATCATTACTTTCCCCCATTCTTGTTTTCGCGATGAAGTTAGAAGTAGTGTTCGTAATATTGGTATCGCACCATGTATCGCACCCTTGGGATACAGATACATATCGGCTATCGCACGGTGTATATCGTTGTATCGCGTAATTTATCGCACTTTTTGGGAAACATGGGGAAACAGTGGGAAAATTGTTGAAATTTTCAATGAAACTTCAGTGATTATTGAAGAATACCTTAATACACACTTTTAAATTGTAAACTCTCAAAAACGAAGTGTACATAATAGGTTTCCTTTGTAAGGAGTCCTAAGCTATGCACTGGCTGATTGAACTAATGTAACTATATTCAAATTGAATGCATAACATTAATAAATGTATTAAAACATGTATGAAAACATAATTAATTCATTCAAAAGTAGAAATTGTAAACATACCCATCAATAATGTGATTAGTTGATTTTTGGGGCATGATGGACATTTAATGCTCACTGTTTCATGTCGTGCGGCCTACTTGATCTTAGAATCTGCCTAATTTTTGGTATCATGCCTTAATATGCTCTGGAAAAATGGATGGACAGAGTGGATTTCTCACAAACATCATTGTGGGCCCCACCATGAGCCCCATAGGACCATCCATCTCTAACTTGGTCCTAGCGAGATGTGAATTGGCTACTGATCTTAGGGCCTCACCATAATATATACATTTCATCCACTTTGTCCATCTATTTTTCCAAATAGTTTTAGACCATAATCCAAAATATGAGGCAGATTCAAATCTCATGTGGACCACACCGTTGGAAACATGGGCAATATGAAGTTTTTAATGATGCATCAGTGGAATTTGGATCTGCTTAAATTTTAGGATTTTTTTTCAGTGAGGCACTCAATCACCACTGTTTCTTATGGTGTGGTCCACCTAATACTTGGATTTGCTTAATTTGTGGGACCACATCCTATTCCTAATATGGGTTGGAGAAACGGATGGACAACATAGATACATTACACATCGGTAATGTGATGTATATGTTTTATCAGGGGTTTGTGGGGCCCAGTTTAATGTATGTCTTATCCACGCCGTCCATTCATTTTAACAGATAATTTTAGAGCATTAGCTAAAAAAGTAGTGAGATCTAAGGCTCAATTGGACCACACTATAGGAAGTAGTGAGGATTGAACGGCTATGGTTGAAAATGTCTTGGGGGCCACATAATTTTTAGATCAAGCTAATATTTATGTTTTCTCTTCATCTAGGTCTGTTAGACCTTATGAACAGATTGGATGGCAAATAAACATCACGATGGACCTTAGGAAAGTTTCAACGGTGGGCATCATTGTCACCACGGCTTCCTGTGGGGTGGTTCACTTGAGCCTTAGAACTGCCTACTTTTTAGGCTCATGCCCTAAAATAACCTAACAAAATGGATGGTCGGTGTGGATAAAACACATACATCATGGTGGGCCCTACAGAGCCCCCAACAAGACTGTCAATATATGCTACCAAATTTGTACGCGAACGTTAAAAAAAAAGGACGCGGATTAGCCCTACAGGTTGAGCAGCGCTACTAAAGTAACGTCACCAAGTTCCGTGGGCCCCACCATGATTTATGTGTTGCATCCACATTGTCCATCCATTTGGAGAGATCATATTAGTGCATTAGACAAAGAATGAGGCAGATCTAGAGTAGTAGTGGACCCCACCACAGAAAACAGTGGGGAGAGTGACTCCCACCGATTGAAACCTTCCTAAGGTCCACCATGATGTTTATTTGAGATCTAACCTTTCCATAAGTTAACAAACTTGAAATAAGGGAAAAACAAATATTAGCTTGATCGAAAACTTTTGTAGCCATTAGAAGTGTTTTTTTTGAAAGGCGACGAAATACTTATATTAAAGAAAAAGGAACAAAAAGAGAATCTGCTGAGAGGGCAGAGACTCAAGGAAACCCATTACATGCCAATGAAAGATAAATCATGGCCCTTTAACCTATCTAAGTGAGATGCCCATTCCACTAGCATGCGCTTTGCTCTAGAAGAGACCACAAGAGCAGAACGAGATGTGTCCGAGAAGCATCTTTGGTTTCTTTCTTCCCAGATTGCCCACCATATAGCGAGGATTCCCATCCTCCATAGAGTGGTTTTGAAAGAACCGAAACTGACCCCATGTCAGGCTTGAAAAAAGTCTGCCGTCGAATATGGAGCGCACCAACTTATGTTGAAGAGAAGACAGAAATGAGCCCAGATTTGGGAAGAGAAATGACAGTGAAGCAGGAGGTGATTCACAGATTCTTCATTCCGCATACAGCCAAGATAGATGTTGACTAGAAACATACCTCTCTTGCGCAAATTGTCAACCGTCAAAATTTTCTGCCTGCATACAAGCCATCCAAATACCTGGATTTTTGGCGGGACCGGAGACTTCCAGGTTTGAAACTGCCTCTGAGAATCATCTAGCGATGGCCTGACGAGGAGGGAATTATACATCGATTTGACGGAGAAAATACTGTCTTTTGTCAACTTCCAGATTAGACCGTCTTCTGCTGTCAGGCTTGGAGAGGCAGCATGAACGCAGTTAAGCAGATCGGCATATTCAGCTACTTCCCAGTCTTGTAAGTTTCTCCTGGTAGGCAGGTTCCAGACAACGTTGTTGTCACGGATGGCATAACAATCGGCTATAAAGCATTCCTTTGAAGGGGTCAGACGATACATATTGGGGAATCTTTCTTTCAGCGGAGAGGAGCCGATCCAGGAATCTGACCAAAATCGGATTCTGTTCCCTTTGCCCAACTCTAAGCCAACACCCCGCAATACTAGAGGATGGAGCTTGAGGATATCTTTCCAAATTATCGATGCCCTATAGAGAGAAGATTCGTTGCTCCACCAGCCTCCTGCTGACGTTCCATATTTTCCTTTTATAATCGTGTTCCATAGAGCCCCAGATTCTGTCCCAAGTCTCCATATCCACTTGCTGAGGAGAGCCCGATTCATCACTGTTAAGTTCTTTATTCCAGCCCCTCCGGCTTTATACTGCTGACACACCTCGTCCCAACGTAAAAGATGGAATTTTTTTTCCTCCCTTCCATGCCATAGGAAGTCACGTCTCAGTCTATCAATAGAAGATATGATCTTGCGAGGGCACCTGAATAGAGACATATAATATGTGGGCAAATTTGACAGGGCTGCCTTGATGAGGGTGAGGCGACCTCCCAGCGATAAATATCTGCATTTCCATCTTGCCAAGTATTTTTGAATTCTGGAAATAATTTTCTCCCAATGGGACTCGGGGGGCTTGCCGATATAGGGGCATAGCCGGCAGGCGACGGACGAGCAATGAAGAATGCTAGCGAACTGCTGGAGCTCCTCGTCCTCAAGATTAACCCCGAATAACTTGGATTTGGCGAGGTTTACTCTCAAACCCGACACTGCTTGAAAGCAACATAGAGTGGTTCTCAGATTTTGCATCTTAGTAGAGTTGGCTTCACAGAAGATTAACGTGTCATCTGCAAACTGGATATGCGATAAGGGCGTGCTTCTGCCGTTCATCTGGATGCCTCCCAGGAGACCTGCTGACACGCCTTGCAGAATTAGTTTCGATAAGGCCTCGGCAACTATTAGGAACAGAAAGGGGGACAGGGGGTCCCCTTGCCTTAATCCTCTGGAGCTCTTAAAGAATCCTTTGGGAGAACCGTTTAAAAGTACTGAGAAATGAGCCGATCCGATGCATTCTCTAATCCACTTGCGCCATTTATCCCCGAAGCCCATCCTTTGCATCATATATTCTAGAAAATTCCAATCCACATGATCATAAGCTTTCTCTATATCCAACTTGCATACAAGGGTCTTCTCCCCAGACCTATGGCTCGAATGTAAACACTCATTCGCTATTAGCGCACTGTCTATTATCTGCCTCCCAGCTATAAAAGCGCTCTGGTGATCCGATATTACCCTGCCCATCACCCGTTTGAGCCTTGAAGATAGAACTTTTGCCAATATTTTGTAAGGCCCACCCACCAGGCTAATTGGTCTGTAGTCCTTGAAAGACGCAGCCCCTGTCATTTTGGGGATAAGGGCAATGAAGGATGCTCCCAAAGCTTTCGACAATCTGCCTCTGTCATAAAATTCGTTGAAGAAGGCCATAACATCATCCCGTATAACCTCCCAGAGCCGTTGGAAGAATAAAATGGGAAATCCATCCGGACCAGGGGCCTTTTCACTGCCAAGGGAGTCAATAGCGGACTTCACCTCTTCGATTGAAAAAGGGACTTCCAACATATGAGCGTCAGCCGATGAAATGCAGTCCATGTGGAGGTGATCCAGACGTGGACGATGCCACCCTTCATTCTTTAGCAGGGAAGTAAAATGAGATATTGCCTCTGCTGCAATGGGCTCCTCCTCTTCCAATCTGACCCCATCCACTGTGATGCAGGATATCCTATTGTAGTTGGCATGGATATTCGCAATTCTGTGAAAGTAGCTGGTATTCTTATCGCCCTCCGTGATCCATTTTGCTCTTGACTTTTGTTTCCAAGCCATCTCCTTTTCCAAGGCCCGTGAAGATAACTTTTGGATCAGCTGGATTCTGCTTCTCAATGACGCAGGAGACATAGGGGAAGATTCTGTTTGCTGATCAAGCTTATGCAAATCTGCTAGGAGCGCCTCTGTTTCCTGGTCTCTGGCACTAAGAATAGTCTGCTTCCACTGCTTAAGACGATCCTTCAGTTGTTTTAGTTTAGAGAATAATACATGCCCTGCGAACCCATCATTCTCCCCGCCGTTTTCTATGGTGGGGGTCCACTAGAGCTTTGGATCTGAATCATTCTTTTTATCATGCCTTAAAATTATCTCTCCAATTGTATGGACGGTGTGGATACAATGCATACATCATGGTGGGGCCACGTAACTTGGTGACGTTACTTCAGTAGCGAGTCTCGCTACTCAAACCTGTCAGCAGCTCATCCGCGTCTGTAAAAAGGCACCCAAGGCCTTTTTTTCTGAAACAGAGGAACCCTAAATCCCCAAAATCTTGCTTTTTCTCTCCTATACACTCCACATCTCCGATTTTTAAGATTATTTGCTGCTATCGAAGGGAATCGAAGATTTTTTCGCAGTTACCTACGAACGGTGCATGGCTTCAATCGATTGGCACACCAAATGCAACTTCCGACTAGGCAATCTCTTCTACAAGTACCAAAATACACTATTTTGAAAGTATTTCATTTTTTTATATATATATATTTTGATTTTCTGGGGCTGTTCCGGTTTTTTTTTTCTTCTTCTTCTTCTGATTTTTCGACATTCCCGGCCCTTTAATTGCGAAGGAAATGTTAAAATCCCTGATAAAAAAACGGTAGAAGTGATAATATCTATCGATATCGCACGATATTTTGTAATATATCGTATGACACACAAGATTCTTTGAATTTTTTGTATTTCAAGGGCCTTCCGAGGGGTTTGGTATCGCTCGCCATCGATACTGATAATATCGGCGGATAGTATCGATATTACGAACACTGATCGGAGCCATCTCTCGCTTCGTGGCACATGGCAAAACTGTCTCAAAATTCAATGGGGATATGATGGCTAGGATTGTTTGATTTATATGTTCCAACTAAGGGCCATCCATGAATAGGACCTGCTAGATGAATGCTTGTAGTCTGCATCAACTGGCCCACACTCCACGTACACTGTATTGGACGATTAATGTACAAGGTGCATTAGTTTTGTGCATCAGCTACACTTGAGATAAGATGACCTCACCAAGAATACATGTTGAGTGTCACACTGACCTGCAAAAATCAAAGAACTTGGTTCTGCATCTAATCATCATTTGATCTTTGGTTGGACAATGATGATGTTATTTCACCATGCATGTTTCATGCGGAAGCTTTCTTCCTTGGATTACCTAACACATCTGTCTTTCTTCGTAATATTTACAAATTTCTGAGTCACTCCAGTTCTCTCTTTCTTATATGTTTTTTCCCTGTATAATAACCACATTCTGTTGTTGTTCGTTTTTAATTGTTTTCAGGTGCGGAGACTTTAACTTGTTGAGCCATCACAAAATTCGTTTAGCGATTTGTTTCTACTTGGGTTGTTCCCGAATTGCCCATTAGATACCAACCATTGTACATATGTTTTAGATCCCTGCAGGCAAGAATTTGAATGCGCTTGTTGGGTTTGTAGATCCTTTTCCTTCAAGCAAGCCGAATATTTTATTATGGGTAAGGCATGCTTTTTTTGTACTTTTGTTATTGAGTAGCCATGACTTGTAAGCTTGATAATCAAATTTGATTACACATAAATCTTCCATTGTTTTTTGGTTCAGCTTCATGCCCTTTTAGTTTTAGCTCAATATGACACTATATTTGGTGCTGTCTTTTCAGAAAAGAATCAAACCACATTTTAACTGTACATGTTTACCACAGTTGTTTCATTTATGAATTCCTTAAGTGGAAGCTTACAGTTAGATCAGAACCTATGTTTGTTCTAGTGGGCATCACCTGATTGGATGACACAACACCCCCTCCTGTCTACCTGTGTCCACGAGATTGTGATAATTTTTCTCGTGGCTTGTATTTCACCTTATCCACTATTTTTTTTTTTTGAACATTCACCTTATCCAGTAATCCCTTTGCCGTGGGATGAATACCGATCTTCATTTGTTTTATCATCTTGAAACCTTTAAGAAGAATTATATGGTACTCTGGTGGGTTATAGTGGATATGCATGCATCCAATTTATCAGTCCAGACCGTTGTGGATGGGCCATATCCCAAAAATCACATGGTAGGCTGGACAACCTTAACAGTTCGCTTGATGGTATCAAACATACTATGAAAAAGGGGAAAACGAAGTGAATTGTCCAAGTGCAATTGGCAACTGTCCATCTGTTTAACAGTTAGAGCCATTCAGTCTCAGAGATTCAATCATTCACAGCGGGACCTACAATTGGACTGTTTAGATTGAGCGCATATTGGACACCCAGTGGTTGCACACATTCATATGATTCATTGGACTGTTCCACAGGCCCAGATTATATATAATTGTTCTATCTTTAACCCATGATGTGGTGTTAGTCAATCTGGTTGTGGTTGGGTTTCACTCTTCATGGTCAGTGATTCCCTTTTTGCTGCTATTTTCAGATGGCAAGTCAAGAAAAGAAGGGAGAAGTAGCAAAAAAGGGCTAAATAAATTGAAGAAGTTATTGGAAAAGGAAGGTTTTGTTGAACCCCTTGAAGTCAATCATATTTGTTCTGAGAAAGAAGATGGCCCGGAATTCATGAAAGGTATGCATTAATTCTCAATTTATGCTTTTGTTCATCTTTAGCATTTATTTAGCTGCTTTTATA